>OX596030.1:7523582-8773582 GCA_951394125.1 Epistrophe eligans | reverse complement strand
TCCCTTCCCACGTCACTCCCTTAAACCTAACAACACCTCTTCACAAATCACATTATAGACTCCCGTCAATTTTCTTGATCTGTATTAGAAAATTTTAGGTATTATATACTAATGCATATAACTCAGTATCTGTCTGTCCAAGTCCAATGTATTTTTTTAATATTATAAATAAGTAAATACAAGGCAAATGTATCTATGTAAACCTTCTCTCTTATATACATACATATTTATCATATGTACACCAGGAGATTACGTATATTGGGTTAATGATGCATAAGCACACGGCATATCTCATCCTCGAGCGAACAGAATAGAACGTAAATTACAAAAATAAATCGCGCGTCTTTCTCTCAGCGGCCTGGGCCAGATAAAAACGTCTCTCGAATCTTCTGTGGCCGAATTTACGACAAATAGAAAAGACGGTGCGGTGCGGCGTGATAGCTTTGTGATCTTCAGGGTAGGAGGCAGAGGCGCCTACTCCTATTTTTGTCTCCCAGAAAAACGAAGACAAACCATGTCGGGATAGATTTACTAAAGATATAGGCATTAGACATTAGTTATAGTGTTAGCTGCCTTTAGCACTGGTGATCCATGTTTTGCCTTCATGATCACTAAAGTGTTCACCGGCTGCGGTTGTATAGTTGAAAACAGCCCATAGGTCCTCATTTATGAGTCCAACCATGAGATTAATTTATATTTTTTTTTTCATTTTGTACCTACAACAGCAAGTACATGATATAATTAGAGAAAGTCTGAACATTGTAAAATATCAACCAAAAGGTTACATCATCTCATCACTAAAAACCGACGACGACGACGCCGACAACGGACAGAATCTATACGGTTTAGGTGAAGGCAAAGGCGACGCACGGGAACGATAGCGGAAAAATCTAATTAAATTTCGAGGAGATGTTTTGATTTTTGCATGCTGTTTTGGGATGTTGCTGCTGTTAAATGCAAAAATCTTATTTTAGAATATTACTGAATTGACGCAGACTATATAAATTCAACAAAAAAAAAAGCTATGAAATTCAAGATGGACATTTTTAATACAAAAGTACTTCGGCAATGTCAAAAGAAAACAATAATACATTTTATTTTAGTAACAAGAAAAGGAAATTTTCCGTAGTATAAAATATAAAAATAAAACTTAAATTTTACGATTGCATTCTGAGAATGATCAAAAAGTATTGTGAAGTGAAGTGCAATTAAAAGAGCTCAGAGAAGCTGTTCTTCGAAATCATGCCGTTTTCGAGAACGAAAAAAAACTTGAATTGAAAAATTATCAAATATAAACAGTGAATGGTCTAATAAGCGGACACTCATGGCCACCCAGTTTTTGTCCGATTATGAGATCTGTCTGGTTAAGGGAAAGAATGAAACTTCATATTAAATTGTAATTATTACAAAATGATATTACTCAAAATATAAAGGAATGCGATGAAAAAAGGAAACCATACACTCTCAAAATTACATCAACTTAGTTACTCGGGAAATCCCCTAATAAGCTTTCTAATTACATAAAATCGCTCTGTCCAGTTATCGGAGATTTTCTATGGATTTGCTCACGTATTATTTGTATATTTGTTGATAAAAAATAAAATAAAATAAAATAAAATAAAATAAAATAAAATAAAATAAAATAAAATAAAATAAAATAAAATAAAATAAAATAAAATAAAATAAAATAAAATAAAATAAAATACAATACAAAATAATCCCTGAATAAAATTATGAGTCCGCGTATGGGAGGTTTTCTATCTAAAATGAACAAGAAAAAGTGTCCGCTACCATTTATAAGTGTCGGTTTTTATGAAAGTAATTTGTATAAAAAAATCGAAAAAGATGTTTGTTCCCAAATTTGTATCCGTTTAAGAGAATTTTCCGCTTATTAGGTCTGTCCGCAAGCAGAACTTTCACTGTATATGTTATGTACATATGTATATTTTTTACCAATTTAATAATCTCAAACGTAACTAAACATAATATTTCGAATAATAAGCCAAGCTCTCTGAAACAAGTATGATTGTATTTTAAAAACAGGCCAGGTGAATTTATATTAAAATGTTTGCTGTTTTTTCTTTATCCTTTTTTCAGTTGTGAAAAGGAAAAAAATCAAATTATTCGATAGATGGCGCTGAACATAAAAAATTAGCTGAAACTCAAAAAGTTTATAAAATATCTATCTTATAAAATAAAAACTTCACATATGTAAATTAATTTTATTTTAATAAATGGCCAAATATGTTTCACTCATGGATAGTTTTATGCGACAGGTTCACGCGTTAACAAAAGACCGCACATAGAATTTTCTTTCTATTTACAAGCATTATAATAGGGTTTTATTTAATTTTACTTCACACACATCTTTTGTACGAATTTAGTTTCCATACAGCGGAGCGTATTGGGTAACAAGAGAGAAAAATGTAACAGAAAAACGTAAATTTGCTTAAGCAACTCCATTATGTATTGCCATTATTCTAAGATTTAACAAAATTAAGTCCATATTTTAGAGAAACCTGAAGTGCCAGGTTTGAAAATAAAACTATTCAGTAGGTTAGGCTATCCAAAAAATATTATGTTATATTCTAAAAGAATTATAAGCAATTTTTGTGCTATTGCTTTCGTTTTTGTTTTTTTTTATTAAAAGTCATTTTTAGACCAAATATGATCAAATCTTAAAGAAATCTGATAATTTTGACAATTTTAAGTAAGTTAAAATATAATAAAATAAATAAAATATACCAAAGAAATACATTTATTATAGATTTTTGAATTGAAAATAAAGAATAAATCATAAGATATTAGGCGTGTTTTTTTGTAAGCCCGGAAAGAATTAGTCGAAAAAAATGACGTCGGCGCTAAACAATCACTATGTTAAATACAACAACAGCTAATCCCCTACGGGCTAAGCTAAACCCAGAGAATTCTCCGGGCTTAACTTTAGCATACAGACAAATTTGGTTACCGGCGTGAATTATATTCTTATTATCGATAGTTTGTATGAAAACTCCATTTTGTTTCTGCGATATGCTGTCGCTAATCCCTGTGGTCGTTTTTTGTTGTGCAATTACCCCCGGGCTTGTAAAAAATACGCCTATTATGAGAAAAGTATGAATTGATATAAAATTCAATTAAAAAACCACTGTAAACAAATTATAATTAAAAAATTTAACAACTGATAAGCAACGGTCAACCGCATATAAGAGCAACAGTTTTTACAAACTTGCTCTGAATTTAGATTAAAAATTCTGAAAGTTTACGATATTAAAGAACTTTCAATTTCAATTCAAAGTAAGATTTGCGCTTTTGACAGCTGTCAACTAGCTGAACACACATATTAGGCCTGTTTCTTTACTCGCCCGTGAGATCCCGTGGTATCCCAAATCTATCCAAAATGTGTTCCTTTACTTTTTTCTAGCACGAAAATGCCAGAGCTTTTGACTTTTTTTAATTTATTTCATTTTCTCTACCGAACATTTTACCTACTGCCTTTTTTTGCTTGTTAAACTACTGATAACTTCTGTTGTTATTTCTATGAATTTCTTTAATTTTCATTTCTGGTCAAAAATTACAACAACAACATCAAAAAGCTTGAGCCCTAACTTTTTCCCGACCTTCTTCCCAAACAGTAAAGAAACAGACCTATTGAGTTATAAGAATATTTTCAAGATTTCAACTGTTTAATATGAGAATTCTTAATTTTATGTTAAATGTAAATACAGCAAATATAAAAATAACAACATTTTTAAAACTTTTATTTAAGATTGTTTCATTTTGAGTCGTTGACCTAAAATTTGTTTTTGAATTTTCAAATTTTTATCAGATTGGTTCTACAAATCGTTTGAATCGTTTGAAATTAACTTTTCCAAAATGATCTGACAAATTTCTTTTTTATTTTATGTAAGTTTGAATAAATAAGTACTTAATAATTATTCTTTTTTCGTGACCTTTATTTCTTAATTCAATATATTTGAATCCTATTTCTGTGGGCTTCAGGTCTTTCTTTCTTTATCTACTTTTTGATAGACGACGTTTCGTACTTGTAAGTATTATAAATATATTTAGTAGAAATAAATATTAATTTTTAAAAAAATTTTAGAGACCTGAAGAAGTACTTAAACAAGAACGAAACGTCGTCTATCAAAAAGTAGATAAAGAAAGAAAGACCTGAAGCCCACAGAAATAGGATTCAAATATATTGAAATAAGTACTTATGTATATTAACATTTTGTATGATTCGTTGTGACGTGTTCTGGTAAGGTAAGGTTGACGTTGCTGTAAGCAAGGAACACTTAGACTATGAGTCGGTCTATTGTAGTACAACAAGAATACAGAAGAGACTTTCTTCTTACTCATTGAACTACTTAAAGCTCCTTGCAAAGCGTGCGATACTTCTAATACCATTATTTTCCAAGTCACTAGAAAATTTGTAGTACAATTCACATAGGTGGAGTTTATGTCCTTGGAATAGAGCAGGACATCTTGCACAGAAAGGCTAAAGAATAGATTCTTAAAGCTTCTGCTGAAATCGTTCGTTGTGTGTTTGCCTATTAAACAGTAGACAGTGTCCAGTAATGGCACCTATAACGCAGCTCATGTGCAATCTGCTTAGATGTATTAAATACTTACAAAGGGCAAGTATTAGTTTTGTGTAAATTGTGGAGCTGATGCTGTTGCATATCTCAGTTTTTTATATAAAAATTTTGAATATGACCATTTTCACTTTTTCAGTTGTACAAATTCGGGAAATTTTGTTGCATGAAAAGTGCGGCTTCTTAATAACATCATAAATGTCACCAGAACAACTTTTACGATTTATACAGAATTTTAAAATTGTTATTTTTACAAAAACTATTGTTGGCTCAATATATCTATTCTTAACTTACATATTTATAAGATTATTTTATAAGCTTTTCAGTAAGGGCTCTTAGTATAAATCCATTTGGGTTCTCAAGGAAAAATGAATGAAGCAATTGCGAAATTGGCACAAAAGAAATTGCTATAGCTTTTCGAAAGAATTTCCGAGCAGGTTCAGTCTTCAATATACTGACTGTGTTTTTAATTAACTTCCCTACAAATCTCACCTTAAGAACGTTGAGTTTGAAAAAATTAAAAAAGTATACATTTTGGCCTTATATTTTTTGTCAAAATTTCAAACATATAGAACCTTGATTGATGATTCAAAAAAATGTACACCTACAAAAAAAAAATATTTTTGTCTAAAATCTCGACATTAGAGCAATGCATATATTTTCATAGGCCACTGCCAATAAACATACCGCACCCCATTCAGTTCTCAGCCAAATTAAATAACTAGCCTCTGGCCAATAAATTTCTTCCTATAAAGTCAACGTCCCTAGATGACCTTCAACTGATTGAAATCCCCTCAAAGTGATGTCAAAAAAAAAAAAAAAAAAAAACAAAATACAAATAAATTGTGCCAGTTAACCACCTGTTTAGATGTTGTGTTCCGTAAAAGCCTCCTTTTTTTTCTGGGCAAAATATCAACTGGCAACCATTTCCGTAATCAGCTGTTCGCATCAACTCGACCATTGAGTGCGTTCATTCACAATCCATCGATAGATTCTGACGAGCGATGCTATCTTAAGGATAATGCCAAGAATTTTAACGAATGCAGCCAGAAAGGCACACGCCTTAAACAAAAAAAAAATACAACAAAAACAATACAAGTGGTTGATGATTACCAGACCAGTCAGCCAAGAAGCTTACGCATTGATATACCAGAAACACGTCTATGTATATATATTTGTCATCGCCACTTCATCACTCACTCAATGACTCACTCACTCACTCGACCACCGCACCGGCCTGAATTAAATTCAGGAAAGTGGCCAAAAATTGGATGTGTATTGGTGCAATGTTGTGATAGCTTCCAGTGACTTGTGCCAAAATTCTCTGAATTTTGTTTGGCGTTTGAATAGAACAAGCGACTATATTGTTTTGTTCGCTGAGTTTTTGGCAAATCTTCCATTCGGTTTGTATATGAATTTAAGAGAGAATAAACGATGTGTCCAAAATTTCAGAGTTTTATGACTAAATCTATGGCAAGTAACAATTTCAACCAAAAAGTTAGTCTTTTTGCTTTTAAAGATTGGATACAGAGAGTGGGTTTTTTTTTATTCACAAGGCAGTCATCAGACAGATTGGCGCCTTTTAATATTTTTTTTTTTTTTGTTCATTCACTTGGCCCAATCCACTGTGTTAGCTCTTGTCTACGTTGCATTGCGTCAAAATGCGCTACTGGCGGCGCGGAGATATTGTTCTTGGCTTTAGTCGAGGACCAGTTTATGCCGCCAACAAACTGAACTATAAGATGTGTGAATGTTATTTGTTCCTGTTTCATCTTGTATGCTTTATTTTTTCTTTTTTTTTTCAATAAAATAAAATATATTTCACTTTGTGACATCCTTTTAGGGGAAAATTTATGTCCTCATATGCGGACTAGTGCAGATTGCTATTTCCGTTCACATGACACAACCATGGGGGGCGTACTTAAAGGAAAATGAATCAAATAAGGCATATATTTGCATGGAGATGGAGATTTTACCCCGTACACTCCTGAACTTAATAAATTTTATTTTGTTTAAAAGAAATTTCAAGTTGTCAAGCTTTTTGATGTTTTATTAAAAAATCTTTAAAATTGTTAATAAAAAAATCATTTATGTAAAAATGGATTCATGCAAAAAATTACGTATACGACATAGTGATCCAAAGTATAAAGCTAATATGTTTTTTATTCGTTTACTTTTAATTTAAATAATTGATTTCCTAATCCTAAGTTGAAAAACTGAAACCTAAACTAACGCGTGTTTTTTTTTAAGCCAGGAGAAAGATTGAATAATCACATAAAAAAAAATAAGAGGTTTGGGTCGAATTTAGGTATGGTTCATAGCTCTGTTATCAACATGCTGACAATGAAGTTTTAGTCTTGAAAAATCTGGAAATAATTTGTTTAAAATGTGTAGTTTACAACTAGAATGATCAATAAGATATTCTCTATTGTTTTGATTCGGCTTTCTTTTTAAATGAATACTAAAGACAAATCTTTTTATTTTGGTTCTATTTAAAGTAGTTCTTTTTCTCTGTGTAGTTGTATAATATATCGCATAATGCATTTTTGGTTCATATTTCAAAATTCTGTAAATAAGAAGTAAACAAAAATGCGTTTAGATAAGTTAATAATATATTTAAATAATAATAGATAGTACTAATAGATAATACTAAAGAGAAAAAAAAGTAGCATTCATGTTCCAAGGTTTTCTTTTTGTATTAAATAAAAGGGGCTAAGAAAAATTATTTTAAAACATTTTTTAATTTTAAAAACTTCGTCTATTAAACATTTTATTGTAAAATGAAACATTTGTCTTTTAAATGTTGCAATTGATTTTAAACTAACTTACTGATAATCTAGAGACTTAAAACTTATTTGGATCCACTTCTGAGCTATGTTAAAAATATAAAGCCTCTAACTCGTCGGAGAGTTAGTTTCGATTGATTATATAATTTTTATCGAACGATCGAACACACAGGCAGATGAGTAAAACGCGAGATATTTTAAATAAAATTTACTTATATAGTTTATAGAGTTTTATTAATTAATTATTACGTAAACGTTTAATTTACAGTTTTTTATTTCTAATATATTATTTTTGAATTTTCTCTTATGCTTCTTTTATAAATTTGTTCCTCCGTTTAGGTTAGGTCAGGTTTATGTGGCTGTTAGCAGAGAAGTTTGACACACTTAGACCATTGGTTGGCCCATTGTGATACCACAAGAATCTAGGAAGCCTACTTCCTACTTGTTGAACCACTTAGAGCTTCTTACGAAGCGCGCAAGACTACTGATGTCATGATTTGCCAGATCATGAGGATCATTGTAGTAGAATTCTCCTTGGTGGATTTTACGTCTTTGAGATAGAGCAGGACATGTACAAAGAAGGTGAGGAATCGATTCTTCCTTTTCAGTTTCCGGTAACTTATAACGCAGCAATCTGCTTATATATATTAAACTCTTAGAGCGCTTCAGATTCAGCATAGGCCAGGTCTGTTTTGTGGTCTGGCTATCTGAGAAGATGTGGATATCTGTGCTTGACATCACGTTTTCCTTGCGCCAAGACAGGACTTTTTTTTATCACCAAAAGCTCCGCCTGGAATACGCTACAATGATTGGGAAGACGAAAGGAGAGAATTAATTTTATTAATTTCAGTCTGTCTGACTACGCACCTCCACCAACACCAATAATCATGACCTACTCTGAAGCAATACGAGCAAATATTAAGCTAGTTAAATACATATAACAACTAATTATTCCTTTTTCGTGACCTTTAATTCAATATATTTGAATCCTATTTTTGTGGGCTCCAGGTATTTCTTTCTTTATTTACACGTACGAAACGTCGTCTATCAAAAAGTAAATAAAGAAAGAAAGACCTGAAGCCCACAAAAATAGGATTCAAATATACATATAATAACTGACTGTCAAATTTCTACATGTATATTTGTCTTACCTCGATACTCTATTCGCTACACAACTGGGATTTAAATTCTGTAAAAGGTTATGTTACTTTAATTTAAATGCAAAATTCCTCAAATTCCAAATTCAGTTAAAATTCCTATCAGTAATAAATTAGAGGAGACAAAGTTTAATTATGGCATCTCCCTGGCAATGCGTGAGTATTTAAATATGTTCTTAAGTTTTTCCTTAAAATTAAAATAAAAAGATAAAAAAATACATAAATTTTGCTTACAATTTGCACTAAAAAATACAAAGCGATATGAAATTGCACTAATTTCACAAAAAATAAATAAAATGAAATGAATTAAAATGCAGAACATCAATTTTTATTTGCGAAATTTGCATTTCAAAGGAATTGTGGAAATAGAAGTCTCACATTTAAAAAGTGTCTAGCTGCCGTTTCAGTAAAATAGAGTGGTCTTCAATATTTTTATTTGATTCTTACTTAAAGAAAAAAAAGTTAAAGTCAATATTTTTTTAAGAATAGCTCGTAAATATTAATCAGATTTTGTTTTTATGAAGATAAAATACTATATAAATTGATTGCAGCAAAAAAAAAAACAATTTTTATTTATCTTGAATTTTAAACTCTTAATCTCTGTTCACTGAATTGTAAAAAACCACATAATAAAATATTTTCTTTAAAAAGAAAATACATTTATAATGTGTTTTTCGAACACACACAAACACGCATAATTCCAAAGATGATGTAAATCAAATCGCAAACCTGCATCCAACCGAGAACATCCAAGTAGAAAACCATAGTAGAAAACCATAGTAGAAAACCCCAGGAACAAAAAGAAACAAAGAAACATTAAACAAGGAAAAATAACAAATATGGTGCCAAAGGACGAATAATATTTATTGGACGCCATAAGCAAAAAAAAAACAAAGGGGTTAAAACGAGCCCACTATATTATATTTCGGAGATGTGAAACTTGAAGCCTCTTAAAAAACAACGAATTTTACAATGAATGTCACTGTCCTCCTCGAGCTGCATTTAAATTAATTGCTACAGCTTTTCACTTCTCTTTGAGATTTATTTCCATCTCAATAGAATTCGAATTCGATTTAATAGAAAATCACGAATAATAAATAAACAAAAGTCACTGGCGCGAGGCCTTGCTATTTTTTTTTTCTCTAGTGCCAGGAAGTGTGAACATAACAGTTAACGGGTTGTCCACTATATATTTCAGGAGGATGTACAAAAAAGTTTTTCCTTTTTTTTTTTTTAAACCAAAAAAGGCACGAAGCATACGAGGGCAGTCAAGAAAAATGTTGAAAGTAAAATTCTTTTCGCAATTTGTATCTTTTTCCCTTGAAGGATTTTCCTGGCGATGCGATGGGGGCAAAATAGAGTGTCCGTGTAAATTGTGGACATTTGGAGAAAGCAAACAAAAAAAAATGAACGGAATTCGTGAATTTCTGAAACAGGCGATCAATGTCACTAATAAAACAGAGACACAAAAAAAAATTCTCTGGATCTATTCGACTTCCGAGTTGAAAATATTTAAAGAATTTCAACGATTTGTTATCCTACCCTCCTCCTGCTACTTTTTGGCACGAACACAAAACAAATTTTGTTTCGCAAATCCATTAAAGTCCTTGACGCGAAAAATGTTTTCTTTGTTAATTACGACTGCTTTCTACTTTTTAATTGTTAATTGCCTAAATGGGTCATAAATTTCTTCGAGACGAGTCTATTTCACTGTGCAGTTTAAAATCGCTGCCAAGAAATTAATCTCAGTGTAATCCTTAATTGCTTATGCATCTCTCAAATTCGTGTGTTTCATTGTTTGTTTTTCATTTAAATTTTAAAAAAAGGATATTTAATGATAAATTAATTGCTTGAAGCCAAAGAGTACATAGGCGGTCAAAGTGAACAAAATTTTTGTATGACTTAAAAATTTATTTTGCATTGGTAAAAGTTTGAACTTGACAAAAAAAATAAAATCCTCCTTCATATTTAGGAGAAAAATATGTAAATAAATCATAACATTATAAGGAAGTCTTGGTGGTGGTGGGTGCACAATTGTGAGTGTCCTTTATGGCGCGAGACACTCGCTGGACAGTGGCGCTTACTTTTTAAGTCATAATTTTGTGGCAGATTTTTTATGCTTCAGACGGGTAGTTCTTTATTATTTCTTTGTTATATGTTTGTATATCCTTTGGTCCTTTATAGTGAGTGGAGAAAAATAAAACCGCAAAGTTAAAACATTTCGGAAGTGTTATTGCTTTTTGTTTTTTTTTTTTTTTTTTTTCTTCTTTATTTTTTGTTTGCTGTAGACAAAGTGAGAAGAGTACTTTGCTATAGGTCGAATTGTAATTGCATAACATTATACGAAAGAAAATACAAAAACAAAAATAATTCGACTTACAAAAGAGATTTTCTTTTGCAAGACCATAAGTTTTGCGACATTTCACTTAGGCTTGAGATTATTTATTACTGCGGTAATCGTTTGTGTCCTGTATATAGTTTGTGATTATTTGATGAGAGTGATGAGGTAGATCAATGATTTTAGTAAAATTATTGTCATTGTGATGTAAATTTTATGATTTTTATTCCTTTGAACTTACAATATTGATTGTGAGTTGTCGTCGTTGCCTGAGCCTGAAAAAAAAAGTTTTAAAACCTAGTTCTCCCTTAAATAATTGTGGTTATTTTAATATTGACTTTTGATTTAAAGGTTTGGATTGAAGACAGAGAAGTCAATATGTACTTTAAAAAAAAAAACGAAATAATCATTGAAAATAAAGGGATACATGTATGTAAATTAATTAACAGAGAAAAAAATCTCAAAACAAAGCAATCATATCCATGTCAATTCTTTAATAAATGAAGTGAAAATCTTTATTGCAGTCAAATAAATCTTTGTGTTTGCTGTTCTCGTTGAATGGGTCACTATGTCGTATATGTAATTTTTTTTCTTCAAATTTACACTCGACTCAACTGGCGTCTTCGATACAAATCTTCGAAAAAGTGGAAATAATCTTCGAATAATTAAGATTAAATAAGGGGTTTTTGTGTGATAACACACTCGCAGTTAGGCTGTCAAGTTTCGCACCATCATATTAATATTGAACGTTTGATTTGAATGAAACAACAACATAGCCAATGCACTACGCAAATGCAATTGTCAAACAACAAAACCTTAATTGGGACGCACTTGATCAGGTGGCCAGGTAGCGCAATGGGTAGTGCATTGGTTCTGAGGGAGCTTGGTCCAGGTTCGATCCCCAGCTGGGGCAAAAAGTTTTTCAAATTAAAATTGAACAGTGACCAAGTACGACTAGAGGAGTCTGATGATCGGCTTGGCAGTCGTGAAATAGCTATAACTCCAGGATATACAATCTTGGTGGTAGCCCACTAAATTGTTGTTATTTCATTCAAACCTTCAATTAAGATTAAAATTGCGCAAAATAATTCCGGTGGACGTTTGTATCTTTCTCGATCTCGATGAAGAATTTTAAAATCCACTCAAATTGGAAAACGTAAAATACAAGCCGTACATTTAAAGGTAGGTAGCCACCGGTTTTCGTAAAGCTTCTCTTAAAATTACAGCTTTTATCTACATTTTTCCATGTTGTACACCTTTAAAATTAAACTATCTGGTCCGCTTTGCACGGAATTTTACATCATTTTTAGTATTTTAAAAAGTTAAAATTAAATTCAAAGGGTCTTGAAACAGCCCTTTAAAATTAATTTTTTGGCACGCTCCAATAATTTTTACTGTCGAAGAGTGTAACGCCATCTTTTGTTGATCACATTTTTGTGATTCAACAGGCGCGATGAGAGTCTCGTATAACCTACTGTCGCTTCCCAAACTGTAAGGCTTATAAAAAAAACAAAAACAAAAATCAAATTGGAATACAAAAATGTTTGCTTTGAACTGCGTGCATTCTAGTGGACGCAGTATTCTACTGCTCTAAAACAGTGAGTTTTAAATTCAGCTTAAAACTATGAAAAAACTGGTAAAGCTTATGAATTTATAAATATTAATAATAATAATTGTCAAAAAAAAAAAAAATGCATCGCCTATAAGGAGTAAATATAAATTCGATTTTGTGTCCTAATTTATCAATATTAATTGCCATTAAGTTCCTTACGCCAAAACTTTCAAATGTAATTATTACCAAATGGCATCGGATTTATTGCACCGCAATTAATTATGTTTTAATAGAGGCCATATGCTTTATTGCCATCTGCTATGACATAGGTTATACATAACTTATAAAACAATGTGCATTCTAGACCTTCTAAAGTGTCTGAACTAAATGCATACTCAATATATTTCACGAACTGGAAAGTTTCCAATTCTAATTCTCGACCTTCCTCAACATTATACATATAAATCTCAAACCTATTCCAAGTGTTTGCTTCGTTATCTATTTATTTAAAAACAAAACAAAAAAATTGTAAGAACACGTGAATCTTTGAGTCACGCCCCCCATTTTAATTGAGTTTAGAACTCGCATGAATACAAAAGATAAAATACACTTGTTGGCAACACTCCATGGGTGATAAATTCATGCACTCATAAAAAAAAAACTAAAAACCGAGTGCGTTGCTGCGTAAGGAAAACGTAACCGCGATAAACAAACGAACGGTTTTTTTTTCTCCAAAATGTTTACATTCTGTCAGAGAATACTGCGAAAGTGAAAAAATCTCCTGGCACACGCACTATGTCATCGACGTGCCTTGTTTTGTATTAATCGTCGTCGTTTGATATTCCTGCCAAGTAGGACGCATCTTGATGGCACCAAAATGACGACTTCACTAATAGTAATGTCCTCAACCGGATGTGGTAATTTAAATTAAAAACAAAAACAAAAAAAAACAGA
This sequence comes from Epistrophe eligans, assembly GCA_951394125.1. NCBI lineage: Eukaryota > Metazoa > Arthropoda > Insecta > Diptera > Syrphidae > Epistrophe > Epistrophe eligans. Next base: position 8,760,200 of record OX596030.1, on the reverse strand, counting down.
AATCGGTTCAAAAAATCTTTAATCTTCTTTTGATGAGCAATTGATTTGGAGAGGGAGGCCCGAGAATGACATGATTTCTGACCAAGTTCCAAAAATCTTTAAGAATTATTTTAAGTGTATGTGCGTGTGAAAATGTTTGGCAGCATGGTAATGAGTTCTTGCCAGAAAATCTTCTCTTGTAAACAAATCACTTCACGTCATCGTCATAAAGTGTGGTGGCGGAGGGAGTAGAGTTAATGTTTTTTTGCAATCGGGCCAAGAAACCGTAAATATTTCTGCAGAGGCAGGTTGTTGAAAGGAATTATGGGGAATACTTGGAGTATGTGACGTGTATCTATACTCGTAGAAGGATGGTGGTTGTTTTTTCGTTTTTTTTTTTTTAATCAAAACGGAAACAGCCAGGTGGTTTGGATTTTTATGACTTTTGAACATGGACCGTGAGAAAATTTAAATATTCTCACCTTTTTGACGTGTGCGTTTTGAAATAATGTGAAATAGTTTATTTTATTTAGGAATCAACCGAAACAAGTGATGATGAGGTTCTTGAGTGAGTATAGAGGTTGGAAATTGTGTAGTAATATTAACAGCCACATATTTGTAATATTTCCAAATATAAGACATTTTTTGTAGACTAAAGGCCGTGAAAAGCTATTTTAAATCATAATGTAGGTACATACTTAAAAAGAAGCTAAACCAAAATTTTAACACAAACATAATGTTGTATAGTTTAATTTCTCAAATTAAAATTATTTTTCGGGTTTTAGCCTGGTACCTACCTCTTTTTCTTAATCTTACCTCTTAATCTTAATCTTTTTCTTAGTCTTAAAAAAAAAAAAATGAAAATCTGTTCAAAATTTTAGCTAAAAGTTGTTGTGTTAGTTTATGAAGGGATCTTTATCACACCGTCTTAGCGGTAGAGTCAATTTTCTAAAAATAATTAAAAATAATTATTCTTATTATTTATTATTGTATTGTAATAAACTAATAACATAGCTTTTTATAAAGCCAAAAACCCATTTTTTCCAATAAATTTAATTTAGTCGATAGTTTTTGAAAAATTATTATTCAACCTACAAAATAAAAAAATTTTTTAATGATTTTTGTCTTCAAAATTTTCTATGTATGTATTACATTTTTTTATAAAATTTAATGCTTCTGTGGAGACTCTCATCATCTCTCAATACCTATAATACTATTTACTTTAAACTTTAAAATATACTTTGCAATTTTCTACTTTTCATTTTAAAATCATAACAATCAAATCATCTATTAATTTTCTATAAGAAAATTTCAATAATTATTTTTCATTCAATTTTCATATTTAAAACTGTTTAGTTCTTTTTAATTAATATTAATAAAGTATTATATTATTTGTATCCTGTTGGTTATTTTTACATTGGCTATCGATATAACAGCTTTCAGTCAGCCCTTTTTAAGTTGGATTTTTAGCTGCTGACTCCAGACTTTAAAAGCACAAAATCTACATTGGTGACCCCGATCGAAGCCAATTCTTATATCAACATTTTTTTTAGCAACAATGACTGACACTGGAAATCAAGGTTCTACATCTGAAAACAACGATGATTTGAATCAGAACCAATATGGAAACAACAACCAAGCCCAAAATCAAAGTGAGGTTCATCATGTTGCAATTAAACCAGTGCAATTCGTGAAGGAAGAACCCGATCTATACTTTCTTCAAATGGAAGCCCAGTTTCGAAATTCGGGAATCAAACGTGACCAGACCATGTTTGATTATGTCATTGCAACGCTGGATCCCAAATATTTGCAGGTAATTTCTCATATCATTCGCAATCCACCTTCCGAGGACAAATACAAAACAGTGAAGGATGGGTTGATACGAGAATTCATGCTTTCGGATCACCGAAAACTCTCGAAGCTGGTAAAAGAAATTGAACTGGGAGACGATAAACCTTCTCAATTACTGCGAAAGATGCGTGATTTGGCCGGAAACTCTTTAACAGACGAGGTGAAGAAGACCTTGTGGCTGGAGAGGTTACCTGAAAACATTCGTGCAGTAGTTTCTGTGTCTGAATTTGAGCTCGACAAACGTGCTCTGATTGCGGATACGATGCTGGAAGTTATGGGTCGAAATTATATTTCCGAAGTAAATAAGAAATGTTCCACACCGGCAACATCCACAATTTCAAGATGCACATCCTCAACATCAGAGATCATTAATTTAAAGGCTGAAGTTGCTGCTCTCTCACAACAATTCAATGAGCTGAAAACAAATTTTTCAGGACGAAATCATCAAGCCAGAAGACGATCAAAATCAGGTTCTAGATCAAGCAAGCAACATCTGTTCTGTAAGTATCATCATCGATTTGGTTCCTTAGCAAAAAAATGTGTTGAACCGTGCCAGTTCAATATGAAATTCGGTTCTAATCAGGAAAACTAATTTCCACTTCGACAAAGACGGTAAACGAAGTGGACTCCTGCACATCCAACCGTCTTTTCATTTACGACAAGACTACAAACATTCCATATCTCATCGACACTGGCGCCGATTTATCTATTTTACCACTATCTGCAAATCGTAATCTCAAGAAAGCTGATTCTTATAGATTGTTCGCTGCAAACGGAACGCCTATCAAGACCTTCGGTACGAATGTTACCACAGTTAATTTGGGATTGCGAAGACGATTTGATTGGGAATTCATCATTGCAGATGTGGACAAGGCAATCATCGGTGCAGATTTCCTTTCACGGTTTGGACTTTTAGTCGATGTCAAGAACAAAAAGGTGATAGATGAAAAAACTCATCTCAACGTCAATTGTATTTCCAAGGCAACATACTACAACCCAATCAGTACCATCGCACAGGATATGATTTACGCTAACATTCTCAACCAGTTCAAAGATGTTACCAAACCTCCAGTCTTCGACGAAAACACACTGAAGACTTCAAAGGTACAACATCAGATCATCACGAATGGGCAGCCTGTTTTTGCGAAAGCACGAAGATTGAATCCTGAACGCCTCAAAATAGCGAAGAAGGAGTTTGATTATATGCTTCAAGCTGGTATTTGTTGTCCAAGTAAAAGCAGTTGGGCTTCGCCTTTGCATTTAGCTCCCAAAAAGAATGGCGAATGGCGACCGTGTGGCGATTACCGACGCCTGAATGCAATCACAGTTCCAGATCGGTATCCACTGCCTCACATTCAAGATTTTGCTCAACGATTTGCGGGTAAGAAAATTTTTTCTATTTTAGACCTTGTGAAAGCCTACAATCAAATCCCAATTGCACCTGAAGATCGCCAAAAGACCGCAATTATAACACCTTTCGGTCTATTCGAGTTTAACGTTATGACGTTTGGTCTTCGAAATGCTTCCCAAAGTTTCCAACGCTTCATGGACAGTATCTTTAACGATCTCGATTTTGTAGTTACATACATCGATGACATAGCTATTGCCTCGAAAGACGAAGACGAGCATCGTAGACATGTTAAGATGGTTTTAGAGAGACTTCGTCAACATAACATCAAAATAAATTTGGCAAAATGTGTGTTTGAAAAGTCTGAAGTCATATTTCTCGGACATCGCGTCACGGAAGCTGGCATTGCACCTCCATTAGATCGAATTAACGCGATTCTCGAATTCAAGAAACCAGTTGAAGCTCATGAATTACGCAGATTTCTAGCACTTCTTAACTTCTACAGACGATTTCTGCCGAATGCAGCTGTTAAACATGGAAAACTTCAAGTTCTGATTCACGGAAACAAGAAGCACGACAAAACAATACTCATCTGGAATCCTGAAGCCGAACAGATTTTTGAAGAATGCAAACAAGATCTATCAAATGCAGTGCAATTAGCTCATCCTCTTCCTGAAGCCAATTTAGCGATGTATGTGGATGCGAGTAACTTCTCTGTTGGAGCCGCTCTTAACCAATTCAACAAGGGACAGCTAGAGCCACTCAGCTTCTATTCAAAACGAATGACAGACACACAGAAGAAATATAGCACTTACGATAGAGAGCTTTTGGCAATTTATCAGTCAGTGAAGCATAATAAATTTATGATCGAAGGGCGAAAATGCACAGTCTATACGGATCATAAACCATTAACGTATGCATTCCAACAAAATCCTGATAAAGCTACTCCACGTCAAATGCGCTACCTCGATTACATTGGCCAATTCTGCACAGACATCCGACATGTTTCAGGAAAAGACAACATTGTTGCAGACATGCTTTCCCGAATTGAAAGTATTCAAGACTTGCAGTTCAATTACGAAAAATGTGCTCAACTTCAAACAAATGATGAAGAATTGAAACAAGTACTTTCTGAAACTCTGAATGGAACATCATCTCTTCAATTGCGACAGATGACAATGCCAAACTCATCGACAACAGTCTATTGTGATATTTCTACAGGAAGAATCAGACCTTTTATCGTAGAATCAATGAGGAAACAAATCTTTGACTTAGTTCATCGACTTTCACACCCAGGTAAACGTGCAACGAGTTCGCTGATAACAGACCGCTACGTCTGGCCTGGAATGAACAAGGACATCAATAAATGGGTAACATCCTGCATTCAATGCCAAAAGAACAAAGTTTCACTTCACAACAAAACGATTCTCCAAAACTTCAAAGTACCAGACGGAAGATTTAAACATATCAATATCGATTTGATTGGTCCACTTCCACCTTCAAACGGATACCGATATTGTTTGACTTGCATCGACCGCTTCAGCAGATGGCCCGTAGTGATTCCACTGTATGACATTACAGCAGAAGAAGTTGCAAAAGCTCTGATTCAAGGATGGATTTCCCACTATGGCGTGCCTGAAACTTTGACAACGGATCAGGGAAGACAATTTCAATCGAAGCTCTTCCAAGAATTGTCAAAGGCGTTCGGAATCAAACACACGCAAACTACAGCTTACCACCCGCAATCCAATGGTATAATCGAGCGAATCCATCGGACTCTTAAGGCAGCAATCAAATGTCAAGAAACAAGTAGTTGGTCTGACGTCTTGCCACTTGTTATGTTAGGACTTAGAACTACGATCAAGCACGACCTCAATGTTTCACCTGCCGAAATGCTTTACGGCACTACTCTCAAGCTACCCGGTGACATCTTCGACCATAAAGCAACCGAAAATGTTACCACTGATTTCGTTAAGGATCTCAAGAAATCAATGAATAATTTAAAACCTATTCCCACGTCAAATCATTCCAAAAGCAAGTTCTATCAACAACCCGAACTTGATGTTTGCACGCACGTATTTGTTCGAGACGACACTGTAAGGACACCTTTGAAATCACCGTATGATGGTCCATTTTTAGTATTGTCCAAAGCTCGTAAAACTTTCGACATCGATATTCAAGGAAAAAGGAAGAAAATTAGTATCGACCGACTAAAAGTTGCACATATTCCTGATAGCTCCAACAAAGATAGTCAACAATCAACAAATGCGACAACTACATCACGTGAAGAAAAAATAGTCAACCAAAATGAACCATCCAATGAAGCTGATAAGAAACCAGTCACAACCCGATATGGAAGAACAGTAAAATTCGCCAAGAAATTCTAATTTTGTATCGAAATCAGCTAAGCCGATTACTGGTGAGGGAGTGATGTGGAGACTCTCATCATCTCTCAATACCTATAATACTATTTACTTTAAACTTTAAAATATACTTTGCAATTTTCTACTTTTCATTTTAAAATCATAACAATCAAATCATCTATTAATTTTCTATAAGAAAATTTCAATAATTATTTTTCATTCAATTTTCATATTTAAAACTGTTTAGTTCTTTTTAATTAATATTAATAAAGTATTATATTATTTGTATCCTGTTGGTTATTTTTACATTGGCTATCGATATAACAGCTTTCAGTCAGCCCTTTTTAAGTTGGATTTTTAGCTGCTGACTCCAGACTTTAAAAGCACAAAATCTACACTTCTATTAATTTTTAGTCAAAAACAATTAAGGAATATATGGGAAGTACCGTTTAAAAAAGTTTTTGGTAATATTACTTTTTACCAAAATGCAGTAGGTACCTAAAAATATTTTTTTTTATCAAATCGTCAGAGCCGTTTGCGTGATAAATTTTATATAAAGCTTGTTTGGCATGTACCGTTATTACAGTTATTTTTGGAGCTAAAACAAAAATTTAACTCTAACTCTAGGGAATCACTAAAATAATCTGGATTTCTATATTTTAAGAAAATCATCAAGGCACAGACATACAAACAGAATTTGAATTAGGTACCTACGATGAACTAAGAAATTTTAAACTAGTTTAGTAGTAAAGAGTTTAAGGCAGCAAATAAGTCTTATATTTATAAAAGTGGTTGGAATCGAACTCAAGATTTTAATCAAACTTAAAATTACGATGATAGGAAAGACGAAAAAGTGGGTCTCGCAATTCTTTTCGTCTGTCTGTCTGTTTCAGTTTTTCTTACAACCAAAAATAATGTATAATTTTTGTTTCAGTATTTTGAAAATCTTATTTTTTTCAAAAATAGCTTTACTCCACAGAATTAAAAACAAAAAAACCACTTAATTTCAATAATATTTGGCGAAAAAAATAGTCATTAATTGCACCTGCCATTGAACCAATTCTTTTATTCTCTCTTTCTCGAAAACGGTTTAATTGATTTTGATCATTTTATTAATATACATATATTTTGAAAAGTTTAAACAATATTGTGTACAAAAATTTCCGAATAATAATTTCCGAGATAATAATTTTTTGATTTTGAAATGTGTTCTTAATTTTGTATTTAAAAAAAATATTTTTAACAAAAACAAAAAATACGCTATAATATAATTTTTCTCAAAAACGACTTCTACGATTTTGAACAATTTAAGGAGAACTATTTGGGTTGGGGTCATTATTCTGTAAATGCCAAAATTTGGTTTTCAAAATTCTGTATTCCAAAATTCTGTATTTCAAAATTCTGTAAATCCAAAATTCTGTATTTCAAAATTATGTAAATCCAAAATTTTGTATTTCAAAATTCTGTAAATCCAAAATTTTGTATTTCAAAATTCTGTAAATGATAAAAGAAAAATTGTTTTGATAATGAAAAAAATAGATTTACAGAATAATGGAAAAATGAATTTTGTTCATACAGAATTTTCAATGCATTTACAGAATTTTGGAATACAGAAAAATGACCCTTTCGCAAACAATTTTTACGGGAACGGGTCGTTATTCTGTATTCCAAAATTCTGTATTCCAAAATTCTGTATGACCAAAATTCTGTATCTGAATAAAAAATTCTGTATGAACATAATTCTGTATTCCATTATTCTGCTTTTCTATTATTCTGTATTTAAAAATTCTGTAAGTCCAAAATTCTGCAAACGAAAATATCAAAATTCTGTACTCCAAAATTCTGTAAATGATAAAAGAAAAATTGTTTTGAAAAACAGTGCCCACTTTTTTCATTATCAAAACAATTTTTCTTTTATCATTTACAGAATTTTGGAGTACAGAATTTTGGAATACAGAATTTTGAAATCCAGAATTTTGTATTTACAGAATTTTAGAATACAGAATTTTGAATTTACAGAATTGGAATCCGAATTTTGGCACATACCTAATTTCGACCCCAACCCAATTTTTACATCAAGCCAAAATTTACAGTACCCCTTATAGAATCATTTTTTTATTTTCCACTTCATATCTCGTTTTCTGTTTTAAAATTTCTTATACAAGGGCTGCTACTTAGTTAAATAAATATTGCATATAAAAATTTCCGAAAACCAAATTTTGGATTTTAAGAAAAAAAATTTTATATTTAAAAATCAGACCACAGTATGATCGTTCATAAGATTAAGTTCGTGCGACTCAGTCGTGCATTTTTTTTGAAACCGTGATAATATTTGTAATCTTACGGTTGTCTCTTCTTTTTTATTTTAAACTAAAATTTTAATTAAAAATTCATTTTCAAATATGTATTCTTGCTTTAAATAAAAAAAAAAACAGTTTCTTAAAAAAAATACCTAGTTGTAATTAATTTTCAAATTCAATTCAAAGTTTTATTGCACACTGATAGCTTTTTTCGCCGAAGAAAAATGTAATGAAAAATTTAAATCTCAAAAACATACCGACTTTTTTTTTAAATAATAATTATGTATGTTTATTAAAATGATAATTAAAGAAAAAAAACTAACCGCCCATGTTTTGTTAACAGATTTATATAAATAAAAGAATTTCAACCAATATCGATGTTTTGAGTAAACATTTTTAAAAGAAAGAAAAAATAATTTTACTCACCACGATTTTTATAATTTGATGGAGTTTCAAAAACTTTTCCACTACTACTGCTTCGATTCATCAGCATTATAACTCAAAGTTTTGATTTATTTATTTATATTATTATTTAAATTAATCACTATTGTTTATGTTTATCCTTTTTTTAACTGTATTATTATTTTTTTTTTTTTTTATTCTAGCAGCAACTTTTAACACTAAACTTAATATTTTATTTTAAGTTGAACTATTTTAATTAATATATTTTTTTAAATTTAGTATTCTTAAAAATAACGGTTATTCACTACTATTTAATTGTTTTTATTTTATTTTTTTCTTTAATTCAAAGTTTTTTGTTCGCACACACGAAATGAAAAATACACTAAATCCATTTGTATAAGGCAAGGTGCTTAAAGATGTTGTAGGTCCTTGCCGGGACTTTTCGAACTACGTCTTTGAATAAGATATGGACACACGATGACGGTTGGTTTTCTTCATCCACTGAAACAATGGACGCATTTCTTGGATACAACGACGTGTCGTCCACTTCAATAATAATAATTGGCCTCGTTCCTCGGTGATGGTGCTGGTGATGGTGACATTGTCGTTGTCGGCCCAGGAAAAAAGATTTTTTGTTGATAATTCGACATGGTCTATTTTTTTTGGGTATTAGCCAGTTGGCCAACGACTGACGACGCAACAAACGTTCCACTCGAGTATTCTTTTGATGGAAGGATGACGATGGTGATGCCTGCCGCTTTGACTGATAGTGATGATGACGACGACAAGTGAATTTGGGGTTCCCTTTGGTATAACGTTGACACTTTAGCTGTGAATGGAAGGAGCTAAGCTGTATGATCGAGACGGACGTTTTATTTGAGTGCCAATGGTAAAACAATTGAAATTCCAAATTCCTTCGTCATTGTCTTCAACCTGTTGTTTGGCCGGAAACGGAGCGATGAGGCCAAGAATTAAAAAAAATCCAGTTGGCTGTGAGTAAGTTGAAATGTTGGCCATCAACATCTTGGATTTGGCCACCAGCATCTCCAAGAATCATTATCGTTGTCATCATGTGGTGGACCAATGAACAACGAAAGATGTCTCCTTCTTGTTCTTCTGTTCGGCCGAAGGTGATAGTAGTGGAAGGAGACACTCTTGGACTTGGCCATCAGAAGCATATTTCGTTTATGCTGGTACGTACTCTGCTTTTGCTGCTGCTGATGGTGATGATGATGAGTTTCTGAATCAGTGGCCAAGTTACGAGACACCGTCCAAAATATGTTTTATAATTTTTTTTTTTCGACGACTTGCCCGAGAATTTCGGATGGTCGGATGGCTTGTTGGCTGGCCCGATCCGTTTAAGAATTCTGATGTTCTTTTTTAACTTATTTTTTTTTTTTTTTGGTTGTCGGGCGTAATTTTTCTTGGATGCGTCTCAATCGTGCCCGAAGGCACGATTGGTGGCACCGCACGTTGCCTGCCTGTGCCAGAAGCGGCACAACACTGCACTGGCAAACAATTCGCAAACAACTGGCTCCACTCCAAGATTCGACATGAATCGGTCGCCTTGGTCTCGTCGACGACGACGTTCCATTCGATGGCAGTAGCAGTGGTAGAACTTTTTCGGGGGATGTCGCTGTTGAACAGTTTTGTCGTCTTGGTCGGAGTCACCGTATCATAGAGAGGCACAACAACATCGTTGATTTCTAGTGAGTGAATCTCTATGTGGCTGAGGCTATGGCCGAATGTCTATTTGTGTATGTTGGCCCCAAAATAGCACATGCTGTTAAATTGTGGCTGTGTTGGTTTGTTCATATGGAAGTGGTGGTAGTGGTTGTTTAAACTGGCTGTAGGTATAGTCTATATGCATTATAGTCATTCTGGTGGACATTATTTGGGGAAGAGGGACACGAGTTGGCAGATGCATACGAGTTCTCTAGTAGATATTTTTTGTATATTCATTTTTTTTTTTATTTTATTTTGAATTTTCCCTTTTTCAATGTTATTATTATTGTTTTCTTCGAAAATATTTTTGGTGCTCCCGCGCTGCTGTATCGAGTGTGTGGGAGTGAAAATATGGTTCAATTTGAATTGGTTTTGGTTATAGTTTATGAGGTTACACGGTAAAAAGGAAGGCAAATTCTGATTCCTGGAGTATTTTCAGATTTTATTTCTTCATAGAAGTGTGTTTCGATGACGGAAATGTTTTTATATATGTTCAACATGTATAGTTAGTCGGAAATGTCACATAATTTAAAAATGTCTGATTGGAAAATTGTTATAACTAAAATTAGATTTTAATTTATGTTTATGTTGAGTTAACTACTTGTAAAGATTCTATTTTAGGTTGTTCTATTTTACGATTTTTATAAGTTCTATTTTAATATAAATAGATAATATATTTACTTTTCCGATGAAAATAAAACAAACAAAGAAAAAGCAAAAACTTCTCTTATATATTTTTATTTAAGTTGAAAATTAATTTTTTTTAAGACTCGTTGGTTTCACACTGAGAAAAAAAAAATAGAAAAAAAGAGTATTGAATTCATAATAGAGATTTTATAAACCTTTCATTGAACTTAAAAGAAAAGAAACATCAGTTTCCTTAAATACGAGTTTATTTTTTAATACATAATCAAATATCGGGTTTTCGAATAGGGACTTGACAACTTTGAATTTAATTTGTGAACGCACCCTTTCACTAATCATCGAACTGTCATTGTCAATTTATTCAGTAAACTCAACATTTCATCGTGGACCATTTGAAGCGACGTACGTTCTCCGATTGGGCTCTGGAGAAGATGCGCAAGATGATCGCAAACTCATCTTCAGTGACGAAGCTCATTTTTGGCTCAATGGGTTCGTCAATAAGTAAAATATACGTTATTGGTTGGGTGAAAATCCACATTTGCTTCATGAATCACCATCCACAAAAAATAACTGTTTGGTGCGGTTTGCACGCCGGCGGCGTTATTGGGCCATATTTTTTCGTCGACGATAACTATCGCCACGTTACTGTGAATGGCTAGCGTTATCACACCATGATTACCGGTTATTTTTGGCCCGAATTGGAAGATATGGACTTGGACAACATGTGGTTTCAACAGGATGGTGCCACAAGCCACACAGCATACCTTACAATCGATTTACTGAAGAGTTGTCAAGTCCTTATTGGAAAACCCTTTATAATATAATAATTTTGAAAGTTTACAATTTAACTTTATTTTCTTTTATTTTCAGGAAAGAATTTTAGGTACGGATTTATTGATTTTCTCACTCAATGCATGCATATTTATCAGAAGAATTCATTTGAATGTTGGGAATATTTTAAAATTTTTACAAAATGTTGTCTAAGATCTTTAAGTACCTGAATCTGGGATTAAAGAAAATTGTTTTTGGACTTTGTCTTGATTATAAAACTCCGAACAAATTTGGTGGAGATTTTCTTATTTTCAAGTGTGAAGCATTTTTTAAAATATGGTAAAAGGAACAATTAAACAACTAAATGATACTGTAATGTTTGCATGCATTTTTCTCAAAATCTTTTGCATTTACGAAAAAACTTGAGAGTAATTTTTGTGCACAAATTTAGAAGCCACGATTTTTGTGAATTTTCCAAAAAAAACAACTGACATTTTTGGTATATTTACAAGAAACTGAATATTCTCCCTTTAACTCCTTTAAATGGTTATCTTATGTCGTGAAAACGAAATTCTCCACGCAACTTGGAATGTTTTCGTGGTTCGTCATGTTTATGTCGAATTTCCTACGAATAATCCGCAAAAAAAAATCTTGGCTGAATAAAAATCAATTAGCTTCTATTTTGATACTTTTAAGTAAATCACTGCAACGAGCTGTGTTTGAACCGAAGAAATCAAGAAAAACAGAAGTATAAAGGCATAGGATTAAATCTCTATCTTTAGTGAAATCTGGGTGCGGTTTGATTTTGAGATTAGCAGCTAGAGATTTATAAAAAGCTTTTGACTTCTAGCGGAAAAATCTTATTCAGGTTTCTCTTTCTTTTCAGTGCAGAAGATTGCACAATGAGATCTCTGAAACGTGAACTGGGCTAATTGTATAATAAATCATCCTAAGATTTGGGCCAAACCGGGGGTTTACAGTAACAAATGTAAATGCCTCCATGTGATTACTTTTTTTAATGAACGTGTTGTTTTGAAGTTTTTCGATATATTTTTCGAAAACAATCATTCTGGGTAAATAATCAATCATTCTGGATAAATATCTAGGTTAACGAATTCTATACAGACTAACTTGTTATTGTATTTTGGAGGGAAATTTTTTGTAATACCATAGATAGATAAAGAAAAAAAACACTCCTATTATTGATTATTATTTTAAACACTAAATTACATCAAGTTTTATTTTTACATTGTATTTGCAGACAAATTTTAGCCGGAAGTAATTTATTTATTTTAGAGTTAATGTAGCCAAGCAAGTAAGAGAAATTACCACTAAAATGTATACTTTTCAAATAGCTTCAAATATTGGGAATGTCAAACTTCTAAAATTATTAAAATTAATACTAAAAATTCAATTAAACTTTCTTTAAAAAAAAGTTAAAAGTTTAAATTTAAATTAACAAAAAGTAAAAGTAAATTCTTATATTCACTTAAAAGAAGTTGAATTAACTAATTTAAACACATTTTTATTTTACATTTGCATTAATTTTAAGGAAAATTATTAAATAAACTTAAATAACTTATTGAATAAAAATGATAAATTGCAGCCAATAATAAAACAAAGCAAATTTTTTGCAGTGCATTTATTCCACAAACACATCGAATGCAATTTTTAACTGTGTGTAAGTATCATAGGTATAGGTACTCCTATATTTACAAACATTTCTCTCTGCAATCTCATATGCGCGAGAACAAAAACTCGCAAAAGAGTTTGTTCCAAATATTCAAAAATTATATTTTTAAGTAAATTTGAAAATCCTGTTAAAAAAAAAAAATGTACAAAAAAAATACGAGTTAAGTAAAAGTTGACTTTGTTTGATGTACATATATGTAAGTAAAACAATCTTTTGCGTGTTTCATGTCAAAGAACCTCCAAAAAAGACTGCAAGAGATTTCACTTATTCAACCGAAGTAAACGTTTGATATGCACTAGTGCTTGTGGCATGTGCCAATGCCACCCCATTGTGATGGTCATGTCTTCTGCCAGAGTATACCTACTTAGTCGTGACTTGAAGAGTCCTTCAGAATATAAAACAAAAAAAAAATAATATTCCTTTTCAAAAAGAACCATGAAGATGTTTATCTTAATTTCGTAGTTTTTATGCGTTTCCTTTTGTTTGTCCTGCATTCTGTCTTCTGACGGACACGGACATATTTTGGCAACAAAGTCAAATCTTTTCGACTTTTGGCCTCATCCTTCGATATTCAATTTCATGAGGGTTCAGTTGGCGGTGTATTTTTTTTTTTTTTTTTGTCATCTAGTCGCTGCTGTCGGGACAAATTGCCCATTCTTTTATGAGTTAGGTCACCCACCGGGCGACCATACCATGAACTGCAACCATTACACCGATGAGCATACAAAAAAAAATATAACATCCTTTTGCTCTCCGATATGTTTCGTTTAGAGCAACCAGCCACATCGCATCGGTGTGGCGCATGTTTTATGGTTCGCGGTGCACGTTGTTGTTTTCTCATTGATAACATTGATGATGCTCTGTGGTGATTGTATTAGCTATAGCTGGCTCAGCACGTGGTTTTTCAAAAACTCTGTAAGTTGGAGCAGCTGATGGTTGTAGACAGAATTCGTTCGGTTCGACTAGGAGGACATCCTTGTTGGTAATGTTGGGTTTTTTTATGTTTGCTGCACTACTCGCTGCTACTGCTGTCATCGTCCTGTTTATCCCTGGTCGTCCTAAACGATGAAGTTATTTCTAATTCAATGGGTCTATTAAGAGAGAGGATATGCTAATGCAAATGTGGGTTGGATATACATAGGAGTTTTGAATTATGTGGCTCCATGTACTATCTACTACCTACCTCTATATATGGCTGAGTAATGGATTGAGGGTTAAATTTTGGTTGTGTTGAGACTTTGATATCATTTCACTGATATATCGAAACCACATACATTGCAAGTGGTGTATTGTTGGGTATTTAAGAGGTTACAACAAAAAATTTACGGTTTGTGTTGTTTAAAAAAAACGAAACTTATTAATATTCAACCTTTTACCAGATTTTTGGAAAATTATAAAGGTACACGCGTGCAAATTATTCACACCCCACCAATCAAATAAAAACTTCAGGTAACATGGTAGCATCCTTATAACAATATTGTGGTTGATTTAAAAAGATGTCATGTTATTTGATCATACAATTCTTGTATAAATGAAAAGTTAGACTTATTTGTACAGTTTTTACAGCAGTGTTAATTTTTACCGAGTTTGTGCTATTTTAACATTGTCTTTTGTAAATTTTACTATATAGCTTCTTGACTTAAGCCCTCTTCAGATTGAGATAGGCTATAATACATACCTTGTCAAATACGTAGCAAACGTATTCACATATTCCACTTCTTTTACACAAAACACTCCCATTGCCGACAACTTTATTCACGGGCAAGTTTCGTCTCCGTTATTTTTACAATAAGTCTTAAATAGAAAACTATCACTTACGTCTTGGGATCATGTTTTAGTCTCGTGCCATTTTTTGGTGTATCTGTTTTTGTGGAAAAAAAAATTCACTGAAAATTTTAATTTTTCGATTGTTATTTTCTCTGTCAAAATTACCTAGACCACCGATACTGTACATTTCGGTTTTAATTTTTTGGGTTAATTGTTTTCGTTTTTCTCAATAAATACTTAAACAATTTTGATCAAACTGACCTTAGGAACATAAATCTGTTTTTTTTTTTATCAGACCTTGTCTTTTCTTTCATGAATATGGATATAATTTAAACAGTGAAAATCTTCTAACTCTCGACTTTTCTGTGGAACTGCATTTGAATCAAAACTAAATATTTATTTCTATACAACAAATGAGCTGTTTCCCGTCCCCTTCACCGGTCTTCCTGCAATCTCCAAAATAAAAAGTTGCCTAGATCACCACTTGTATGTTGCTCTACTGTTTACCTTTGTAAGCGAACTTGGCTTCACCGAACTTTCCAATATCATCAGAGCGAAACAACCTAAATATATATTTTAAATATAATACAGCTATCCTTTTTCTAAACTTATAATAGCGCCTTTTTTAATAGTACCCTTCTCTCTGTACTTTCTTTTTAAAATTAAACTCCAAGAAAGAAGGACGAATTCCATTTAAAACTTAATATATATAAACTTAATATAAAGTTAAAAAACTTAAAAGAAAAAAATAATAAATATTTTAAATTTGAATGAACTAAAATTACAATTAAATAAAGAAAACTAAACGTAAGAATATATTAAAAAAAAACTCTTAAAATATATAATATAATGCAATAAAATAAAATATTCCTTCACAGGAAAATTAAAGAGCTTTGCTAAAGCAGCTCTATGAATTTCGAAAACGAATCTTTCATTTACATATGTTAGAATTAAATTCAACAGCCTTGATTCTCGTTAAAATCTTTTTTTTAGTTTCCAAGATTATCCCCGACAAACAGAAAGACAACGATTCTAAAATTATCGGGATTTCGGTTTTTATGGGATTTTAGGTCTTAATAACTTCGGGTTACCCGGATTCATGGTTTTGGGGATTTAGGGCTTTCTGTATTTTGGTTTTCAGAATTTTGGGTTTTCGGGATTTTGACCTCAAGCTCTATTTGAGAAAATATAAATCCGGGAACCCTCTAACAAGTGGGACAGGATATTGAGATTGATAAGTTATCATAGCTATTGAGCGTTCTTCTCTATTCTTCGCAGTAATTTAAGTGGATGTTCTTCATATTTTACTTAAGTTTATTGTTTTTAATTGACCATTTTCTTCTCTGTCTGGTTGCATGGCTTGCATACACCTACTTCTTTAGCTCACAAAATGACAGAGTTGTACTATTGAAAAGACTATAAAGAAACATTAATTTTATATTTTTGGTTTAATATTAATTAAAAATTTAAAATTTTGTTTCAAAATATTTCTCTTCTCGTTTAAAAATAATAAATTTTCTAAAATAAAATAAATTAAATTAAAAACGAAAATTATTTTTTTTATAATTTTCATTTTATTCTTTTCAAAGTATTCTAACTATTTCCACAAAAACATTGATTTAGATGAAGAACAGAAGTTTGAGAACTTCTATTTCCACATTCGAATTAAACTCCCATAAGATTATATTTAACCTATAACATACAATTCTGTATAAATGGCCAAGAATCTTGATATCTCTAAGATTTCTTTTTGTCTAAATTAAAATTTACATATTATTCCTATAAGACGGTAATTCAACTTCATTTCATATAAAATTAAGTAATCCAGTTCCTTCTTCCAAAAACAAAACAAAACAAAAAATAACAAGCATATTGCTTGATAACATTTCAACTTTCTTTAGTTATCGGGAAAAATTTACATATTTCTAAACAACACCTACACAATTAGAGAAAAAGGATTAACAAGTACATATATCTATCGGCCAAAACAAGGTGTTTTCTTAAGTCAACTACTCAAATTGACTTACATATATGTGTGAACGAGAAACACAAAGGAATTGAAGTAAAAAGGTGATGATAATTTGTGATTTCCTAATCCCGAATGCCCATATATACACAAAATGCCATCCTCGATCTTCCTAAAAAAGGATTACTTTGTATTCATTGCAGTGCAGTGCAGAAAACCTTCTGCTATCGACAAGTTTTCAGGTCATTAAGTTTTGGTCCATGATGAGGATGAGAGGCGACAAACAAAAAACTAGAACACCAGAACATTGTCTGGGTTAGATTCTTGCTTGAATGGAGATTAAATCTTTGAGGACTTAAAGGAAAATGTTTTTGGTTGCTTTAAGGGCGTGTTTTTATGCCATCCATGCCATGGCATGTGATTGTCTTGAATAAAATTAATATTTTTTTTAAATTCAGTTCTTAAAGATTTTGTATGTTTTCATTTATGTGTGTATGTGTTTTTTGTTCATTTTGTAAGAATAATTCAAACTCATCCTCTGAACTATTTTAAAAAAATTTTGGCAAGAAAATCAAATTGTTTTGCAACGTGAAATGAGGAAAGAATCAAAGGAATGTCCTTTGGCCTTAAATTGGTACTTTTTGTCATTTGTGTTTTGTCTTTTCAGTCGTTTAAATATTTTAACATTCTCAATTGCGCTCTGGCAGTGAGCTTATCTGTATATATGCAGTAAGGATACTCGTATCTGTGTTTTTTTTTTTTTTGCAAAGAGGATTGAATAAAATGTATTGTAAATATAATATCCTTGTGACAACTTTATGAATTGAAATCTTGGTATTTTTTTCATTTTACTTAAATGTTTTAGTTTCACAAGTCAAAAAAATTGATTTGAAAACGCGCCGCGATACAAAAATTTTCAAAAAGTAATTTTTTTTAAACTATAACATCGATTTTTGTTTGGAGAAAAAATTGAATATAATTCTCTACCGCCTCTCCTGTTGCTCAAAAATAGTATAAAACTACATATTGAACATTTTGGAGAGAAAGGTTAGGGCAACATTTTTAGAATACTATGAAATAGTTACATATTTGTACAAAATTCGAGAACATAGAAAATATCAGAGCAATCTCCTACTAGCAGCTTATAAATTCTTATTGAGTTGATATACCTTAAAAATTTATTCTAAATGTCCAAATATTTATCCAAAATCCAATGCAATGCGATTCAGTTTTTACTTTCAACCTTAAATTCACCAGTTAAAAAAAAAATTCTTCCCGACCTGATAGCCATATCTAAGTGTCACTTATCTAAATACATAAATTTCCCAAAACACTACCCAGTTTATCTAAAACATTTGCTCTATTAGAAATGTGGTATCAGCAACCTGCCGCCCAAAAGTACCAATATAGACCATAAAATTGCAATCACTTGTAAATTATGATTGAAGTAATGTCCTTTGTCTGTTGATCTCTATATGTACAATAACCATTTTTTCGTTATCCCTTTAGGTTAAAAGTCATAAAAAATGACTTACTACACCTGCAAAACAGAAAACAAAAAAAAAAAACGATGTAAACAAAACTCTCTAAGCTGCAATGACAACCGGAAATTCCTGAAAATGTATCCTGGGAGCACTCCAAATAGTCAGGTCAGGACCAATAAAAGCAATACTACCTAACCTACCAGCCGATTTCTTGCTTATGATTGTCAACGTTTGTGGTTTTGGTTGAAAATGTTTGTTTGTTTGTTTTTTTTTTGTCTTGTATGGTTAAAGGTTGTTTTGGGTCATTTTAAGTTGGCGTTATTGTTTTTTTAGGGGTAATATCTTTGGCTAGCTGGCTGGCATATAAAATGATTAATGTAATCGAGGTGGAATATCCTGGACGGTGGCACGGTGGCGGTTGATTCACTTAAAACAAAAACAAAATCAAAAATAGCTATAGTTTGTTTTTATTTGTAAGAATTCAAATATTAGACTGTGTGGCATCTGTTGGATCAACAAGATGCAGAAAATGTTTAATGTAAAAGTACATGCATCACTGTGGCTGCATCAGCCCAGCCAGTTCCGGGCAATTTCAAAATTTATATTTTTAGACATCGCGTTGCAATGCAAAATAATTTTATCTTTGTATATATGCAGATAAATGTACATGCATCTTTATATCTTTTCCATTGGTCTTTGAAACATTTGTAGTCTACAAACTATATAATTTATAAATTTTAGAAAATAAAATACCGTGTTTTCTAATTTCACATCTGCCTTAAGACATGAAACGAATAAACTATTAGACAGCGTGACATACGATTGTCGCACTAATGCATCTCAAGAAATAAAAAGCGCAAAAAAAAAAAAACAAAACAAATTAAAATAATGAAAAAACCCAAATACATTTAAATGTGGATATGTGCATAAATTTTTGTATATCGAAATAACAGCATGACTAAATGAATTAGAAATTTTTCTTTTTGATTTTGTTTCTTGTCCAGTTATAATGAAATTGCTTAAAGCAATACAGTAGGGACAGAAAGATTGATGACATTTGTGAAATGATAAAAAACTTTTTTCTTTTAACATTTTAGTGAAATGTTGAATTTATTAAAAATTTTCAGTATTTTATGACTTGACGTTTCGTGTGCAGAAGGCTAGCAGTGGTGAAATCATGCGTCACTGCATGGGGAATTTTGTACGCATCTATGACAATAGAAGATTCGTGGGCAGAAGCAGAGATTATGAATTATAAAGATAGGAATCTTTCGTACGTTACACCCTCCAAAACCCATTTGTTTACAATGTTGTTATTCACCTCGTGTCGATGAATAGATGTGAATTGCAACAACAATTTATGCAGTGGTGAATTCATATTTTTGCACTAGTGTGCGTTAAAACATGGACACTAGTGCAAAAATATGAACTCACCACCGTCCGCCAGCTTGTAGGCAAACCAGAATGACAGCCGATCCAATCTTTATAATTCATAATCTCTGGACAGAAGACCTTAAAAGTATATTAATATAGACTGCTTTTAAATGCTGCAATTACCCCGTGCGATTTTTAAGTTGCAGAGCTATCGCTGTTTCTTCTTAGTGCCTTTTCCTATTGTTTGAGACATATAAGGGGAGTAAAGAGTGTGAAGAGATGTTTCCTTCTCATTTTACAAAAATTCAAGCTATTCAAATTTGCAGCCTTTAAATGGATGTTGCAATCCGAAAGAAACTCGAAAGAGAAACGCCATTATAATATTATAGGAATTATTAAAACTTGGTTTCAAAACTATCACTTGTCCTTACTGTAATTCTTAAGAACCACCTATGTATGTATACAGACTAAATAGTTGCAGTTGTATTTATAAACCCTTTCTTTTCTTTTGCAATAGACAGCCATAAAACTTTAAAAAGTTATAATTGCAAATTCGTCCTTGTTTTCATTATAGACGAAATGATGAAAAAGTGTTTTCATCTCAAATTTGGTGATTTCTTTTGACGCTCATTTTGAATTTTATTTAGTCATTAATTGCTTTTTTTTGTTGTTTTCTCTTTTTGTTTCTACTTTTTTTTACATTTTCAATGGGTTCCATCATGAATGGGTTCCACTTGGGTGCGTTCGTTAGCTTTCCGTGTGTTATTTTGAACTAATTAGATACTAGACACCTTAACTTTTATGGAAGTATATTTTTAATGAAATTGCCATGTAAAACACTACAACATATTCCGCTTTGTTTAATGTTACTGGTAACAAACAAATGACACAGATACTCTGAAAGTACTCTGAAAAATTAAAATAAAGCTTCAGAAGAAAAATTCAAAAAAAAAACAGCGTAAATAATGGCCTTAAATCTTCTGCTTTCCATCCCGACTGTAAATATACAGCAGTAGTTTCAAATGCATTTGGCTTAGATAATAAAAAACACACATACGCAATTTTAAATATAAAACTCAAAACATAAAATGTACCCTGCAAATGCTGCTTTGCTGGTGATGCCTGCGCCTGTGCTCTTCTAATATGATCGTCTACACCTGCTTGAAAAATGTCATCTAATACAACTGACATGCATGCACTGCACGTAGACGAAAGTGCACTCAACGGATTGTCTTCGGTGGCCTGACGCGTTAGTGTTTCGCTATCTGAGACTCTTTGATTTGTTAAAGTGCACGTTTGGTATATGGCATTTGATTTTGGCCCGATCTACCTTAATAGACTTTCACAATGCATATCACAAAAGCAAAACACAATATTGTATTATTCGGTGTTCCCATTTGCGAATTACGGGCGAACGTATTTTGAATATCTAATTTTGTCTTACTGGACTTTAATCATCCAGAAGCACATTCGAGATGTCGAGTCGACATTTTGATTTGGAATTCTTTTGCAATAATATGTAGAAGTACCATACCAACTATAAACACATAGTTTTTCTTTTTTTCTATTTCTAAGATTTTTACGCAAAAACCCTGTCTAGTCGACATGAGTTTGAGTATATAAATGTATACATATGTATCAGTGATGATAAGAATCGAAAATGTTTTGTTTATACGAAAACTGTTTGGTCATAAATCGTCCAAGACGCTTTCTGTTTGCATTAAGAGTCATTCGATAAATTCATCTTTAAGGACGTCTTCGTTGGGGGGAGAGTTTATGTTGTATATACGTTATTTTAGTGCCATGAAATATTTCAGCCAGAGAAATGCGAGACTTATAAATCACAAGCGAAAAAAAAAACATTCCGATATGAATGTTGGATTGGTTGAAAGGGTTTGGGATCCAAGGTGGTGAATCTGTCATGCAGAGAAATAAGTATTAAAAAGATATGTAGGAAAATAGTTGCATTATGACTTAATGCAAAGTTGTCAAATGATTAATCGATTAGCCTCAAATTGTCACTGGATTTTGCGCAAGTTATGCTTTTCAATTTTCTTATACCAAACTTTTAAACTTTGAGGTCGATAACTGCCAGGAGTATTTTGATGGTTTCGTTTCTGTTGATAAAAAACAAGTGTAACTGTTTTTTACAGTTGGCAATTTAAAATAATAAATATATAAAGTTGGATGTGTTACCTTGGAAAATTGTATGCTCTCACAGAGGCGAAATTTTTTCAAAAAGTCATTATTAAGGAGTAATGCTGAGTTTACATTCATCTTTCATAAAAAAAATGGGATGTAAGATAAAAAATTTGCATTTGTTGAATAGAGGGAGAAGACCAAAATTCAGAGATCTTCACTATAGGAAGATTATAGGAAGCGCCAAAATGCAGATATAAAGACGAAAATGTTTATCTTTCTTTCACACATTCGTGTTTTGGCATGAATTTGTCCCGCTCTACTTTTCTTCAAATCTGCAGATGAAGATGAATGTAAATCCACCATAATATAGTCACAACTAAAATATGTCTGATATGCTGTCATTACAGGGTTGTACGAATCAACTTCAATACATTTTCATCATTAACTACGAGTAGTAATTGAATAGAATACAAACCTTATTTACTACAATTTGTTACGTCTGCTATATATGTACATACGACAAACAATAGAATTTCAATAAACAAGACTAAATAATTTTGAAAAAATAAAGTGCACAACAGAATATGTACAGCTGCGGTCAAAATAATAGCAGTGAGAAGGGGACACCGAAAAAATTGAATAAAATAAATACCCTATTGTTATTAATCGTTATAAATATTTATATTTATTAAGCCACATTAATTTTAATCCAGGTTATGACAAGAAAAGTTTAGATTTTATCACCTAAATAAAAAAAAAAAAAAATTTTAACTTGAAGGTAAAGATTTGCTCCGGTCAAAAAAATAGCAGTATTCATAAAAATTTAGGAAAAGAACAAAATTTTGATAAAAATTACAGTAAAATTGTTAGTATTTGGTTGTGGAACCCTTATTGCTTATAACGGCCTCACATCGTCGCTTCATAGAATCCACCAAAGCCTGACATCTCTCCAATGGGATACCTTTCCATGCAGTCTCAACTGTAATCCAAAGCTGATTATTGTTGGTGGGTTTTGAGACTGCAACCATTTTTTTAACATCTGCCCAAAGGTTCTCTATTGGGTTGAGGTCAGGTGATTGGGGAGGCCAGTCCAGAACAGAAATATTATTGACCCGAAACCACTCCTTAGCTTTTTTGCTGGTGTGCTTCGGGTCATTGTCTTGCTGGAAGACCCATCTGATCGGCATTTCCTCCTCTGCGTAAGGCAGCATGGTTCCCTGAAGAATTTCAACATAAACGTGCTGATCCATCACACCATTTATTCGGTATATGGGACCTACACCATGGTATGAGAAGGAACCCCATACCATAATGCTAGAGCCACCATGTTTTATGGTTTTTCGAGTATACCTAGGCACGTATTCAGCATTTGGTGGGCGTCGAACATATTCACGGGAACCAGGGCTGCCATATAAAACAATTTTGCTTTCATCTGTCCATAAAATATTTCGCCAATCCTGAAGGGGCCTATGAACATGGGTCTTGGCAAACTGAAGTCTTTTGGCAATGTGTTTTTTTGTCAAAAGTGGGACTTTTCTTGGGCTTCTGGCGTTGAGGTGATTTCTTCTCAATATTCTTCTAAATGTTTCCACACTTGCATTCAAATTTAAATTTTTTTTTATCTCAGTAGCAGGCAAGTGGGGTAAGGCCTTCGAGCATCTTACAATCCTCCTTACCGATTTCGGAGATAAAACCTTTTTTCTGCCGCGCGTTTCAGGTTTTTCTTCATAATTTTTTGCATTTGAAATCATTTTTGCAGAGATTTGAAGCGTATTTTGGATTTCCAAATAAGTTTTTCCTTCAGATAGAAGTTGGCGAATGATTCGGCGTTTCTCCGGAGTGCAGTGTTTACTACGGCCCATTCTGTAAGTGTATCTGAGTGTAAATATGTAAATACTACGAGGCCTTGAAAGCTTACCTTGAAACTTAAAATGATTATAATTTAAATATGCCCAGGATCAAAAAACAATACACAATTACCATAAGCTAGCTAAAACTGCTATTATTTTGACCGCTAAGATACACACTTTAAGAGCATTCGAGTAACATTTGGGAAAAAACCGTTATGTCATGGAATTTTTTTTTCCGGAAACGGAAGACAAAATGCTCTAGTACCAAAAAAGTAATTGAAGAATGTAATTAATTGCCCATACATTGCATTGTACTAGAATATATTAATCGGGAGGTTACACTGCTATTATTTTGACCGGCACTGTATAAATCCGATTTCAAAATTCAAACTTCAAACTTCAAAGTAATAGCCGACAGATCGATTGACATTTGAAAGTACGTCTACTACAATTTCTTTTATTTACTACATTTAACTACATAAACTACGTACCAGATGTAACAAATCCAGTTTCTTCTAAAAATAGACAGTTCGGCAAACCATAGGCGTTTTTCTTTTTTTGTTCAGAGCAGAGCCTGAACTGTCAAACAAAAAACGTTCAGAGCTTTAAATTTGTGTTTCTTTTTTCGTTCTGAGTGAGCTCTATGAGCTCAGAATAAAATAAGAATAACTGAGCAGACCGAGTTGAATGCTGAACACAAGCATTTGACAGGTGAAATTGAAAAACAAATCTCAAACAATTAAAATGGCACAAGAAAATAGTCGGTCTAGTGCAGAAGGTAAGTTTATATAATTAATAACTAATCAAATATATTTTTTTAAGTCTTCGTTTAATTTCAGGAGGCTTGAAATGGACGAGAAACATGACTGTCCTTTTAATTTTTTTAGTAAAAGAAAATTATGACTGCAAGCAATGTCAGTTATAGTGACAGTTAAGTGTTCAGGTGTGTTTCAAAAATAATTCTGAACACACGCTTGGTTTAGAGAATGTTCAGAGCATGCTCGATATGCTCGGACTCTGTTCAGAACTCTATTCTGAGCTAAAAAAGAAAAACTCCTCATGCCTATCAATACTGAGCTATTTGACGTTTCTTTTTTGATTCTTTTGTTATATTTTCAGTGGAGAATTTTGCGAGTAAGGGGGTAGTAATGGGTAACTAAAAATTATTGAATGGACCAAAAAAACAGTCAATATAAAATAGGAGAAAATATTTTGCATCCACCGAAAGAGATTACAATTTTTGTATTTTTTAATCCAATTGTAAAAGATTTCAAATCAAATTTCAAAGATAAATAGACTAGATTTTTTTTGATACAAGGAATTCCGCATTGTTTTACGTGGGGTATGGTATAGCCGTGATGTTTATGGTCATTAAAGATATACTCATTAGATAAATATAGTCAAGATATAAGTATTCAGTGTTCATAATTGTACACATTTTTTCTGAATACGAAAATACTAGCATCTATTTTCAAAAGTTACAAACGCATGTAGAGTTTACAATCATAAATAAATAAGGTAAGAAAGCAAGGGGAGAATAATGGTCACTCCCTCTCATTTTATTGTTATTCGTCTAACTTAATGAGTTCCTTAATCTTATGGGTCGAAACTTGAATCACAATATTTACTGTTATCTTTCTTTAACTCTTACATAACAATGTTTTTATTGCATCATCACCACAAACTACACGTTCCACAACAATTAGTTCCCTCATTACAACACAATTAACAAAAATTAGCATATAGTTTTCTTCCGACATTTTTCCATATCGAAAATAAAACCATCCAACACCAACACAAGCTCCAGCAAAGTGTTGGTTTTTTTATAGCTAATACTCTTGATAATTTTCATGGGCCATTTAAAAAGTTGTAAGTCTCCCCACAAAATTGGCTCTGTCTCTCCTTACACTAAAAACCAATTCAAACCAACAAAAATCAAATGAACTCAAGTTTTTGTTTGCATTGCCAACTCAGACCATCAGTTTAGATGGTTTCATATCCATTCCATTTTTTTTTTTTTGCTGGGATAAATATATTCTGCATAAAAATACTCCTTCTTTGTCATGGAATTTTTCCGCAAAAGCACATCTCATCAAATAAATTGCCTCGTTTCCGGTTTGTGTCTTCTGCGCTTCGTCAATTTGACTTTTGCATTTGAAGGACTCCGCATCTAGTGTATAGTCCTTTGGTTATGAGATCCAATCCACATATAGGCTTAAAACAATTGTCTTATTTGAAGTAATTCGTATTCAAAAGGGCATGTGTCATTTTTTATATTTCCGTTTTGTGCGCGGGTAACTCCTTCAAATAATATATATAAAATGCAATAATCATAAGGACAACACTTTTACATGGCACAGACGAAAAAAATGTCTATATCATGGCGAAGGGGGTTGGTTGTAGGGGAAAGGATTGCCGCACAATATTTTGCAATATTTTAATGTTTACTCTATAGCGCGATTTGTCTGCCTTTGATTTTTTGGTTGTTCAATTTTTTTTTTAAGAAGGAGGTCCTTGTTATGTTTGTTGTTGCCACAATCTTTCTGATAAATATTATGCTCTCAGAACAGGCATAGCAACCAGAGCAAACGTTATGTATATTGTACAAG
This sequence comes from Epistrophe eligans, assembly GCA_951394125.1. Lineage (NCBI taxonomy): Eukaryota > Metazoa > Arthropoda > Insecta > Diptera > Syrphidae > Epistrophe > Epistrophe eligans. Next base: position 8,733,931 of record OX596030.1, on the reverse strand, counting down.
GGAATAATGAGCAACAGACAATGTTGTCTTTATTACATTTCTGCTATTATGGGATAAGTTATGTGCCTTAGAGGCAAATGTACATTAATTGGAAAGATTTATTTATGTCCTTGGCACTATTATTGTGGATAGTGTGAGTTGGAAATTATATACATATAAATAAGAGTTAAATTATATAAATTTCTATACCTATCTAAATCCTTAAAAGAATTATCCTTCTAGAAGTTGAAAAATCGTTTAAAGTGTAAGTTAAGTACGTACTTATATAACATATCCATATCCATTGTCGAGGATAAAGTAAAGTAATTAATTGAATATACGACCCTATATCCTTTCAAAGTATAGACATATGTATATATATAAATTATGGAGGAAGGAAGGCGATTATCTATATAAATATATAAGTGCTGGGAGTTTTATAGTGTTTGCGGTAATTTATCTGAATTTTGGCACCAGAAATTGAACAAATTCGCAATCCTTTCCGCCCGACAAAATCCTTACAACCGCATTTTGTGAAAAATCTATGCATGCGGGCATACAAGTAATTTTTCAAGGATCTCTTACCTAAAACGACTTTGCAAATGAAAATTCATGTTACTTGGGTGGGATTTTTTTTTTATTTTAAATGCTGAACTAATTTGAAAGGGATATTTACTTGACGAATATTGTACCATCAATATTATACCGCTTGGAAGCAAGCTGTAGTTTGGTATTTAAACAAGGTATTATTCCATAATAAACCACAAATTCAGAACTGAAAAGCTAACAGAAATAAATATAAAAATAATTTATGTGCTGTTGACTCAAGTTGGTCCAACTCGACCTGCTTATAAACATTCATTTTAACTGTAATTCAACTTGACATAAAAAAACAATATTTTTTGAACACATCCCGCAGATTCTTTCAAAAATGATTTGAAGTTTAAAATTATTTCATGGTTTGTTTTGGAAAAGAATATTTTTAAGCAACAGTTTTAAAAAATAATTAAGGTTTCGTGGTGATTTTTCGAACAAATACTTTTCAGCGATGAGACTCATTTTTACCTTGATCTTCAAAATTGTTACATTTCACATTCTTTTTGGTGCTGTATCAACAACATTCAGCTAAATTTGTGCGGAACGGTCTTAAAAAATTTCAACAAGTGCCAGCAAAAGCCGAGGATGCCTACATATTGTATATTTTATGAATCAATGAAAAAATATTATTTTTAAATAAACACCCACACAAAATTTGCGATATTTTAAGTTTGCTGTATACTTTTAGGCAATATTACCTCTTTTAAAAAGAAAGCTGGAATCTCATCCTAAATTCAGTCTTTGATTCGTTATTCCGATTTTTTTTTTATCAACTTATTTATTCCACAAAGCTTAGCTTCCATAAGAAAATCCTCAATTTGTATTCACTTTTACAATAATTCATAATATCTAAGCTTAAAAATGATTATCGGCTGCCATAGGCAGCAGCCAAAAGGACCAACCTCCTGCCACTTGCCGCATACTAATACATCTTTTCCACTTAATTACGACATCGTTTAACGTACATATGTAAGAGAGGATAAAATAAAATTCTAAAAAAAAAAAAAAAAAATAACAAGAGTGTCCCTATCCGCCCTTTCATTCGTTCATAAATCTGTTAATTTTATACTTTCCACCAGAAAGGATGAATATTTTATACTAAAGCTATTTGACTGAATAAGGAGATGAAATGGAAAAAGGCCAATCCAACAACTATATACGACCTAAAGGAAAATGCACTTACAGAAAATGGAGATATCCTTTTTCAAATATAACGTCGTCGTTGCGGTAAGCACAATTTGGCAAGCACTCATTCCATTCTCAATTTTGAAATATTTTATTTGGGGGAAAATGTGTGGGTTCTGACGTTTCGGGGAACTGCTTCAGTGTTTTTGTCGCCTTAGATCTGAATTCTAGTATATCGTGAACCTAAATATATATTCATATTTTTACAGTCTTCTGCTGAAATTTTATTTTCAAAATAAACTATAGGTATCTGTGGAATGAGAGTGGATACATTGGTCAATGAATAGAAACGAGGTCATATAAATGCCAGTTTTCATTTATTTCCTCCTGCAGGAAATCCTTTGTGTGTGTGTTTTTTTTTTTCTTTAAATATTTTGATTTTTGGCCAATGCTGGAAGTGCAATTCATTGAAATTTGGTCAAGTTAACAAAGAGATATAATTTATGATTCAAATGTTGCCAAATAAAATGGTTGGTTTTACTGCATTGACAGTTTTTTGTAAATTTTTTAAAGGTCTTGGTTAAATTGAGATCTAATAAAGGAGGACCCCTCCCCTACAGATAATTTAATTGATATCAAATATTATTTGTTTTACTCCAAAGAAACAATGCATCACTATCTCTAATTCCATTTTAATCGGAAATTAGTTCAAATCCTGGCAATCCTAGAAATCGAACTCAGACCAACCCATGACAGTCCAACGCACTCAAATATATCTAAGGTAATATATTGCGCAGGTTTTCAAAGTTGAAAGTGCCAGAAATTAAAAATGGCGATTCGAGTGCCCATAAAAACTATACTCACCGCTTCATTAGAAACAACAACTCAATATTGAATTTAGACAAGAGAATGGCGACTGGATCCACCATTTTCCTTGATTTTGAGATACATATGTACAGAACTGAACAAAAATTAAGACGCTAATGTTGTGTGTTATATTAGGAAATATAATAAAATAATAATAATAATAAAAATGAAAATGAAAAATAATTTTTTTTATTTATTTATTTTAATTTGAGAAAAAATTTATTTTCACAACTTTAATATTTGTTTTAATTTCTTCTTTGATTCTTATGAACTGGGCTATTTTTTCTGTTTTTTTGGGCTGCTGTTGATGTAATTTTTGTTTTTATTTATACGTATTTAGGTATAGCTTTTGTTTTGAGACATTTTTTTTATAAAGTGTTAAAGTTGTGAAAATAAGTTTTTATCAAATTAAAATAAGTAAATAAAAAATTTGTTTTTAATTTTTATTATTATTATTTTATTATATTTTCTAACTTAAATTTATGTTCAGTGCAACGCATTCATTAACCATTAAGTCACGGACTACCACCAACACCACATGACTGCCTGAACACAATGGATACGGAACTTCAACTGGAGCTGCACCTGCAACAGCTGTCAAAATATTCAATACACACAAATTCAATGTTACGAACACAACGCAGCTGCAAACGGAGCTGCAGTCGGTGCTGCAAGAGTTCAACTTTTACATTTTACGTGCAGCAATTTTTACGTTACAATTTGTATGAAGAAAAAAAAGAGCCGGAAAAAAATATTAAAGCTTTTTGTGCTTATTTATTTCGCGAAAAATATTCTTTTTTAAAAGAAAAAACATTAGAACTAAAAAAAGTGAAAAATAAGCCCGTGGTTGTTTTTTTTTCTTTCAAATATACAAAAAGCTATACAGCTGCATTGTGAGCATGTAAAAAATAGCACGTACGACACTTTTTCACAGCTGTTGCATCTGAAGCTCCAGTTTTCGTTACAGCATTCTATTGTGTTCAGGCAGTGAATCATGATAGTGCATTATTAATTATGATGAGCCTTAATTACTTGTTCGTGAGAAAAGATTTCGATTTTGGTGAGTTTTTTGTTTAAATCACGAGTGGGACGTGGAATCCTTATACCACTGTAATCTGTGCAAAGTATACTATGAAATAAGTTTTAATAAATTTTATTTGCATACTTTTAGACTTTTTTCAAAGTTTTCAGTAAAAATTGTTGTTTTGAAAGCATGTCTTCTGCTTCAATTAGCTTTTCCTTTTTTTTGTTATAAGTTAGTTAGTCTCTATTGGAATTTTTGTTTATTTTTAGAAACAACAGTCGATTTATTTTCAATAAAAAATGAAATCATTTTCAGCTAGATGAACTATTTTCTTTCCATGCTAATCTTCTCAAGTAGCATTATTTCAAAGCAAAACATACTTTCAGATTTTCACTTTTCAAAACTTAGCCCCAAACATAGAATCAAAAAATAATAAAAGTCCATGTTTGCAAGTGCAAGGCAATAATAATTACCAACTGTCTTATCAATTCTTTCTAAAGAAAAAAAAAATTAAAGGTTATTTGTATTCTGGTATCGTCGTTCTCACCAAGTCACAATAATATTGGCAACTGCGACTATTTCTGTTGGCTCAAACAAATGTTGACTTTGTAAGTTAACCAGTGAACGGAATGCGTCTCCACATAAAACATCTTTAGTTTAAAACTTATCGCAAATACTAACTTTGTGTTTTGAATATTGTTTTTGATTTATTTATTTATTTTTTTCCTGAAAAATGAGTGACTATGACAAGTTGACATGGTTTTTAACTCTTTTAGGCCTCTATGTGTTATTGTGTTTTTTATATGAACATTTATTATCGGGAGTGCTGATTATTAAATCTCTCATCAAGGATTTTCTTGATCCTGCAAATAAATTAGATTTATATAAGAATTTTGGTTCGTGGGCTGGTAAATTAAAATTTTGTTATTAAGTGCATATGTAGTGAATCAAGCTGTGTATTCTTTTAAGTTGTGACAGGAGCGACTGATGGAATCGGGAAGGCCTATGCCAAGGAATTAGCCAAAAAGGGCCTTAATATTGTTCTCATAGCTAGATCGAAAGAGAAGCTAGTCAATTGTGCTGAAGAGATAGGTATTATAAAATATATATAGACATCCCATGAAATACAATACCATAATGATCACATTTTACCACAGAAAACGAATATGGAGTACAAAGTAAATGGATCCAAGCTGATTTTTCCAAGGGTGCCATAGTCTATGATCATATCAGTAAGGAATTAGAAGACATTCAAGTTGGTATTCTAGGTAAGTCTAAATAGGTCAGACTCAAAAAATCGTCTATGAGTGTTTTTATAATTTTAGTTAATAATGTTGGTTGCACATATGGAAGACTTGATGAGATGTCCGAATTTCCTGAAGAAGTGCTTTGGAATGTTATGAATACCAATATTGGTGCTGTAACGATTATGTGCCGTATGATGGTCAATAAAATGAAAGCCAACGGAAAAGGTGCAATTGTTAATGTGTCGTCAGGTACTGAGGCACAAGCAGCACCATATGGTGCCATATATGCGGCATCTAAGGTTAGTGATTTTTTTTAATTAGTAGTTAAACAAATTTATTTTATCGTGACTGTTGAGTATCGATTTGATTGAAAAAAGCCAACAGTTTGCGGTATTAGAAGTTAAATTTGGTAAAAATAAAATTCTGAAAAAAGATTATTAATGGCACCGTCTATGTGCAAAACCATATTTTCGCTCTTCTCGAAAACGCTTCAACTGGTTTTGATCAATTTGGTTAGAGAAAGTTTATAAAAGTGTTAAAAAAGTTTCAAAATTTTATTATGAAAACTCTAAATTTCGAAACAGACTTTGTCGATTTTTATTAAACTTGGCACCAAGGGGTTATTTTATATTACATATCTAGCAGATTTTAAACAAAAATTATTCTTATAGCCGAAATTAAACGTACTTTCCATAAAAATTTTTAAAAGCCGTTAAAGAAACTGATATTTTTTCTCGAAAACGAAAAACTTTCTTAGAACCATTTTTTTTTATTTTCAACTATCTTGTTCTCTATTTAATCAATTTAAATTAAATTTTTATATAGGAGCTTCTTATTATTTCAAAAATAATACATATCAAAATTTTCAAGAAAAAAATAAGTTTTGGATTTAAAAATTAAATTAAATTTTTTGAAAATTTTATATTTCAAAAGCGGGTAGACGATTTTTTTTAATACATACTTTAAATTGGCCTACAAATTTCTTTTTTTTTTAAATATGAGAAATTCAGGAATAAGACAAAAAAAATTTACCATGGATTAGTGTAAATTTCAAAATTATCAAAACCATATTTCCGCTATTTTTAAATAAGGGACAATTCCTTATATTTAATCACTTCAATAACTGTTCAGTTAAGAAGTTTAATAAAAATATTTAGATAATAGAATTTCTCATAAAAGTGGCTGAAGATTGTTGAAATAGCACTCAATTTCCAAAATCCAAACCAAACATGAACATATTGTGAATGCATTTGTTTTCAAAAATCACTTACGTAAATACGACAGTTAAAGAAGATTAATCAAGATTAATCATCAAGATGACAATCACCGTCATCGCTGAAAATGATTTTTTCGAAAATCACCGCCAAACCTCCAATACTGCTTAACAATGAAAACGTGTTGTTTTCAGCTTCATTTTAACCTTCAACTGTTAGCTATCCAGCTTTTTTTTTTGCGACAGTTTACCACGCACAAATTGTGTGAAATTCAAATCTTGAGTGAATTTGGGGACATCCTTTATTATTGAACTATTCGGAGTATAATTGAAAAAGTGGTTAAGATTAAAATAATTATGTATCTTTATCTTTATTGATTACACTCTAACACAATAACAAATTACTTATATTTCTGTGATAGATTATGTTTGACAAATAAATATTTTTCCATTGTTTTGTTGGTCATTTATAATCATAATATAACAATTAAATTTTTAGTACTCATTAATGCGGAGTTTTTAAAACTTTTTTTTCGGGATTTTTGAAAAACGGGATTTAAAAAACCGGGATTCCGATACGCTCCCATTTCAATGTTTTATCATATATAATTATGTAGCTGAGAATGATGTCACGAATGAAGAAATATTTAAAAGTAATAAAGGGTGTTTATTTTAGAGGTATAGAACTTTGAAATGGAATAAAACAAAGATTATTTTTTTAAATTGAGATAAAATTTACTTTATTCGAAAGATAATCTTCCGGGATTATAATTTAAATAAGATTTCTGTCATATGACTGGCACGGCTGGGGCTGGCTCGGACGTAGTCTAATCCGGAGGTCCAATTTTCGATTACTTTTTCCAACATTTGTGGCCATATATCGGCAATAACGCGGCGAATGTTGTCCTCCAAGTGGTCCACCGTTTTGGGCTTATCGGCGTAGACTAGCGACTTCACATATCTCCACAGAAAATAGTCTGGAGGTGGTAAATCGCACGATCTTGGAGGCCAACTCACAGGTGCAAAGCGCGAAATTATGCGCTTACCAAACGTATCCTTGAACAAATCAATTGTGGGACGCGCTGTATAAAGTATAACATGTTGCGCCATCTTGTTGAAACCGCAGCTCTCCCACATCAAGGCGATTCAATATTCAGGAACAAAAAAGTCCTTGATCACGGCTCTATAGCGGTCTCCATGGACTGTAACACTCTGGCCGGCATCGTTTTTAAAGAAGTAAGGACCAATGTTCCCACCAGCCCATAAATCACTAGAAACTATCAGTTTTTCTGGATGTAACGACGGTGGCGTCTCAACAATGGCTTAAGGATTATCTATACTCCAAATGCGGCAATTTTGTTTTTTGACAATGCCATTCAAGCGCTTCATCGCTTAACAAAATTTTCTTGTGAAAATCGGGATTAACAGCAATCTCGTTTCGAGCCCATTGACAACAATTTGCATGCGTTGTTCAGGCATCAGTCGATTCATGATGAAATTTCAAACCAAACTAAAAATAAATCATTTGACAGTTGACAAAATGGCTGCCAGTTAAAATAGTGTTTCCAACCTATCCTACACCTCTAAAAAAAACACACGTTATATGACATTAGGAAAACAAATTAACGGAAAACAATTATTTTGTCAATTTCTTTTAGTTCTATTTAAAGAGATGTTTCTCTGTGATAAGTGATTGTATTAAGATAAACAAAAATGTTTTCTAAAGCTTTATAACTTGTATATTGAAATATTTTAGCATCAGACAAAGCTTTTTTCAAAATGACATGATATTTAGATAAATGCATATTCATCTATTTATTTATTAAAAACTCTTATCAAATTGAACTCTTTCTTTGAATGCCTTAATTATAGAATTTTAAACCAGTTGTATTGATCTTTGGCTTAAAGTAAAGAGCAAGTAAATACGCCACATTTTTCCAATTCATTTAAAAGCGAAACTATTGTGTGGTTCATGAACCAACTTTACATGAACAAAAACAACAATTGAATTTTTATTTTACCCTAACCTTCAAATAACAACACGTATAAATATTCTATAAAAGTATGATCTCCAAAATCATCACTTAACAACTTAGGTACTAGATACATAACATTAACACTCATTAATTTGTTTTTTTTTTTTTATATATATATTTATGTCGCAGGCCTACATAAAAAGTCTAACTTACTCTTTACAATACGAAGTTGCCGACTATAACATCAACATTCAACTATTGTCACCATACTTCATTGTGACAAAAATTAATTCATATTCATCAATGATAATGCGCGGCGGCTTAACAATACCAACTGCGGCAACATACGCCCGATGGGCTGTTTTTACCTTAGGAAGAACTAAACAATCAACTGGATATTTTTGGCATGCGGTAGAAGTATGTGTTGCATTAAAGTGTGATTTTAAATCGCGCGTTTTTGGAAAAAAAAAGATTTATTAATTTATTTTATTTTAAAATTTCAGAACACAGTGGCGAGTATTGTTCCATATAGAGGACGTTCTTATGTTGCTGCTCTAATAGCAAAAGCATTAAAAAAGCATCAAACTAACAGCTTGAATATGACAAATTAATTTTAAAAAAATTATTATTATTTTTAAACAAATATTTTTCAATTCTTTTTTTTTTTTACTGTGTACATGACTTTAAATTTTTTTCCTTTAATTAAACTATTTTTTGAAGCTTTTCTAGGTTAAATATGAGCTTTTTTTATTTTATGGGTTTGTGTCTCGACTTGTAGAGTTTGTCAAAAGTTTACTTAATATTCTCCAACTCATAGTTCAACTTTACAAACACATGCGCATAGAAATTGTTTGATTTATTTTACTTTTGACATTTTGGACAAATATTTATGAAGAATGTTAGTTTCACTATTAATCGTGTCAATAATGGTTAGGAAAATCGATGTATTTATCTTAAATTAAAAATTAAATATACAAATCGAATTTTGTATACAACATAAAAAGTCGAAAACATATTGCAATATATGGTTTAGGTTTCTCTAAAAAAAGCAAAGTTGTGTATTAGTTTTGAGTGAAGATGTCTTAAATATGCAAATTATTTTATGCTTTACATAACTTATTATAATTAAATTAATAAATTGGGGGAGCGACAATTCGGGTGCCAGTAACTTACAACAACTCTCAACTATTCCTTTATGCATTTTAGTCGGAACCCATGGAGGGGACTTAAAATGTTCTTTCTTGGAGGATTTGTCACTTCCATTATTTGTCACAGACATTATATTTATTTTGAGATACTTACTTATTTTTGATTGTGATTTTCTAAAAACTTTGATAAATTTTTATTATGTATCTGCGGCAACTCTAGTCGAGTATATTTTTTGACGTTTAAAAAAGTGTTATATTTGGTGGCCTTTTCGATTGTTCATTGATGTTGGAATGATAGTTTTCTTCTGAAAAGTTGAGAAATTTGGGCTTTGGTTCGTCTCAATAAATGCAGAGTTTTAGTTTTTGGACTTCTTTAATAATGACTCTGAATGGAGTTCGAAAAAATAATAGCCTAGTTTATGTAAAAAAGATGGTTGTAGGTCTGTTTGGTAAAATGAAATTTCTTGCGAATTTGCACAAATTTTTACAAAATTTCACAATTAAAACTCATAGGAAAAAGCAATTTTGGGAAACTTGTTGAAAAAAGGTACCATAATGTTAAAGATAAGAGGGAACTTAGCTGGGAAATAATGTGATAATAAAACCACGGGTAACGAATCCATCTGAAGCCGATGGTTATAGAAAATTAAGATACTGATATTTTATAAAATAAAAATAAGTCAAATTTGCTGCCACGAAGATCAAAGGCGTAGTCGCTCTTATCCAATCTCGTTTGCGTGTCAATTTTCAACAAGAATGCAACTTCTTTTACACGATTTGAATTTCGGGAGAAATCACTGCAGGTCGAGAAAGAATTGCAGAACACCTTTGTATCTCATTTTCTAGCGTTTTCGTTTAATGCAACACGTTAAAATAAAAAAAGGTACTCAAAGAAACTCGTTCTTCATTTCGCAGTTTTTGCAAATGTGCTTATGAAATAATTTTGAATTAATTTTTTATTTATAAAATAATGTATCATTATTTGTGTTTTATCGACTTGAGTACGTACAATATGTATATATACGAACAATATGTAGGTAGGTACTCAATTCCGATGATATGTTTCAATCATTAATAAAAATTACCTCCTCCACCCATAATAACTAGTTTTTTCAATTGTTAACGTTGAAATATACCTACAACAAAAAACATTGACCCACTTTAGTATTTAAAAAAAATAGTACATCACTCATTTTAATCTTTTTGTTTACTTTTGGCATTATCTCATCTTGTTAAACATAATTACTCTTAAATTTGTATATCTATTGTAATTAATTTTACTACACATGTTCCGCATGGAAATAAGAGATACTTTTTTTTTTGAAAAATATTACCTGAGTATTACCTGCATCTATCTGCACATTCAGTGAAAGTAAAGTGGTCAACGCATGTGAAAGATAAAACGCAACAGACGGACGAAATGCCAATTTAGCGCCACATAGCGCCATTATGTTTGTATAGTCTGAGACGTAGCGTTGAACAAGATAGAAATATGACTAGGCACATCAACAGATTTTTTAAATTAAATTAATTTTTTTAAATCTTAAATTAATTAATTATTTACTAATAATAACTGTAATTTCTTGTTAATTGAGAAGTACACGTAAACAAATAATTTTCAAGTTTTCCCATAAATGGCGCTAAAAAAAAAAAAAGAACCTAAGCCTTCACAATATATTTCTTGTGAAGTGAGAAGTGCATATAAATAAAAGGTTTCATGATTTCCATAAGATGGCGCTGAACACGAAAACCTTAACTTAACCATGATGTTCGCCCATGGAGAGTAAATTGTATGTGGCATGATCACGGGTTTTAGTTGTTTATTTATAACGAATAAAATAAGTTTTTATTTAATTTTTTTATATTTTTCAATAAAAAAAAAACATATTTTTAGAATTTTTAAAAATTTCAAAAATATAAGAAAACTTACTGACTATTAAATAATTTCTTTAAAACTTAAAGCATGGCATGAATAATTCCCCCCCCCCCTTCTACATGTAATTGCTAAAAAAATCTAATTAAGCTATATTCAACTTAAACTATGGCATATTTAATTTAGGTATATACAAAAATTTGCGTTTCCATTATATTTGAAATTTAAAAAAATTAAATTTTGAAACTAAGCTCCTCTGCATCTAAAGTATGACATGTGTTTTTTCTGTTTAAATCCGCCTACTACCACGCCCACTTTTCTTGTATTTGAGTTGAGATCTTTGAAAGTTAAAATGTTGTTGTTTGGGCTTCGAAAAGTTGCGGAATTCAATATTTTTTAAATATAAAATGTATATTGAACAAACAAATGTACAACCTAAAACCACAGGAAAATGTTAATGAATTTGTTCCATATTGTATTTGTGTTGCACGTATAAATTTTTTCCGATTTACAAAAACCTTTAATTCAAGATGGCACCCAACTCAATTTGCAATTATTGTTTCCTTAACCACGATATATAACTTATCTATGTATTTACTTCACCTAAATACAACTTTATATTGTTGTAAAATTAGTACTCATCAGAATGCAACAACACAGATCAGACTATTAGGTTGTTGTACTCTGATAGCAACTTATTTTAAATTTATGTTTCGTCATTAAAAGCTACGTCACTTGCATGCGCATAGACAACGAAAAAAAAATAAAGAAATGCATGTGATTTATCTTATCAGTCTGCGACGCAACGCAACGGCAAGTGCCGGATAGTGAGCACTTTATAGCATCTGCACTTTTCACACAAACACACACTCCAACAATATTTGTATCTATGAAATTTGTGTCTATAACGATTTTACTAGTTGCGAATTCAAAAAATTCAACTGGTGGCTTCAGTCGGGTGTCGACGATCTTTGTTTGCAGAAGGAAGCTTAAAGTGATGTACATTTATCAACGGTTCAATGGTGCTATTTTGTTGTAAATAAACATAAAAAAAAAAAAATAAAAGACAATTTTTGTTTACTTGTTTCAATGTACATATGTAATTACGGAAAGAAAACAATTTTTGAAGTTCATAATATTTTTCTTATCATTTGATTATTATTATCAAATCGAAGCTTATCAGAAAATATCAATAGTGCCCAAGTGATAAGAAATTTGTGTGTTTCTATGTCAATGAAATTAAATAATATTTAAATATATTTGACAAACAAAAATGATTGAAAATCTCCTGAGTATCCTTCGGATTGGTATCCTTATGGATTATTGGACTACGTTAATTTATTTCGTTGGTATTTATTCGTTGGCTATTTATTTGTATGATAACTTCAAATCAGTTATTTCAATTATAAAATCAATTTTGGAGCCATACTTTCAACCGAATTCGGAGAAGTCATTGATTGAAAAATATGGAAAATGGGCGGGTAAGTGAATGAAAATAATTAAGTAATATGCATGCAAACGTGGTATATCGAAATGTTTATTTGTTTATTTGTTTATGTTTTATTTTTGATTTGTTTTTATTTAATTTTATTTTTTGAGTGTTGATGGTAACTTGTATAATATCAAAATAAACGTGGAAGGAATTTTAATGTGTTCCTATAAGCAACTAAACAATCGATTTATCTGTGAATTTGTTTATGTGATTATAGGACTTTTTTTGACTGGAATTGATAAATTCAGTCATGTTCTGATTTGACAATGTATGCAGAATAAAGACAATTTTAAAATAAAATATCTTTGACTTGAAGTCCTAACATTTTTAATTCTATTGTGAAGTATTGACTTAAAGCTATTGTGTATCTAAAACAAATTTTGTTTTTGTTCCATTATGTATTCTGTATAAATTGGAAACATAATTATTCATTACATTTTTGTAAATTGAACTTAATGGTGTGAGCCATTAACAATAAATACAGAAATAATAGAAAAGTACTTGGCTATTGTTGCAAAAAAACGTTAATGGCATATTTTTTGTTACGTAAATTTTAAGCTAAAACCCTGAAAAAAGTTTTATAATCCACAAACACAACCACTTTGAAATAATATAAATAATGACATTTTTTTGAATCATTCAAGTCGTTTAGGAGATAATTTGTGATTAAATATTAAAGTGACTAAAGAGCTTCTGAAGTTATTTTGAAACAAAGGCGATTTCTGAAACAAATCTCAATTTAAGGAAAAAAAAAAATAAAAATCGTTTGAGCGTTTTTTTAATTATATTTTTAATGTATAAAATATTGAAAACATTAAAAAAAATTGGTTCCCCATTTTTAAGTATTTATAACCGCGGTGCTAAAATACTAATTTTGAAAAAAAAACATGCAATCATTTTCGAAATATCGAATTTTGATTTTTTTTAATCGAAAATTTGATAGACAATCTTATTTTTACTTATAAGAAATTCTGGCGTAAAAAATTTCATTAAAATCGGTTTTATAGATAGTGAGATAGCCGAAAACGAAAAAAATGGTTCTATTAGAGATACCGTTAATAATCGATAAATAAAATAAAAATTGTTCCAATAATATGGTAGATCGTACTGAGAGGTCATATAAAAATTCTAATCAAAATCGTAAGGGTCGTTTTTGAGAAAAATGAGATTTTCCTTTAAAAATGTTTAACAATTTTATAGTAGATAGGTATCGTTATTTTTGGTTATAATATAAAATAATTTGTTTGTTTAAAGTTTGCTAGATAGTATTAAAAAAAAAACTGCTGGTTACTAAGTTTAATCAAAGGGATCGTTTTTAAATTAATAAGTTTAAAAAAAAAGTATTAGAACATTTTTTTTTTAAATCCAATTCTTTTTTTCAATATAAGTATACAAAAGTTTTAAAAACTTTCTGTGTAAAAAAATTATCGAAATCAATTGAACTGTTTCTGAGAAAATCGAAAATACAAAAACGGATACCATTTTTAATTTTTCGAAATTTGTTTACAATATGGTAGCTTTTATTGTAAAAAAAAATTAATGTTAAATTTTTTGTAAGTTGTGGGCACGTTTTGAGAAAAATAAGCAGCAGGTACCGATATTTTTTATTCTTAAAAAATAATTTTTAAAAAACTTGCAGAATTGCGAGACCAATCTTCGCTATCATCTTTATGTCAAGTTTGATCAAAATCTCGAGTTCCATTTTTTTACGAATCTAATCACTAGCCACATTATGTTATTTTATGTACCTACATATTAAATAAATTGAAATAAAAAACAAATAGTTAATTTGAAAATTTTTAAATAATTTTAAAATTTTATTTTTATTTTAAAAATTATTTTTGCAAAGTCAATGTCAGAATTTTGAGAGTTACAAACAATTTTACATGTCACAATTATATCATTGCAAATAGCACTATTTTTCTAGACACAACAATTTCCATTCATTATACTTCCCACGATAACTAAATAAAAAATTAAACTTGAAGTAGACACAACATACAGAGAAACTTTGCAAATTTTTTTTTTAGTTTACATTAACATTAACATTTTTGTTTGAATCCGTGGGCAGGTAGGGACCATCATACAAAATAATTCAACACTCCAACAGGTTTAGTGTGCAATTAAACGAGAATCTTCATACCTTGGGTAGGTACATACATATATCATTAAATATGTCTTGTCTAGAAAGAAAAAGTGAAAATATAAATACTCATTTGACCTTGAAAGTAAAAACAACGGTAATAAAATGTCTTCAATCCAAAACTTATTGTAGGTACATATACCTACTAACACATTCCTAGCAGCCAAAACAATTATTAAATAGTGAATATAACTTCCATTTTCAAAATTGTTTACCGGTATACGTTAATATAATAATCGTAAATTTCCTCTAGTTGAGTTAATTGGCTAAAAAATATTGGCCAACGATCATATAAATTATGTTACTTTTACAATGACAGAAGTTCGGTAAATATCGAAAGCACAAGCATGAAGAGCAACTGACAAACCAATTGGAATTATTATTATTTGGATATCTATTAACTTATTAACAATTTATCCACGTTTTATTGCAAAATCTCAAAACCATATGTGTACTTTTTTTTATGAGAAATCCATTGAAGACAATTTTAATGACGAAGTTTTGCAGATGTTTACCTATTGTGATTGCTGATGCAAGATGACTATAGGGAACATTGTATATGTTTATTTCTTAGTAGAACTACCTTGAATTTGAACGAGTATTATAATAATTGTAATTTATATTTTGACATTGAAAGGGTAATATTGTGAGTGAAATTATAAAAATATAATATTGTGAGTTAAATTTAGTGAGAATAGAGTTTCCCTAGAAACCCTTTAATAAAAGCATTTAATAAAAACTTGAATTTATTATATAAAAAGCAAATGATGCCTATTTCATTTTTCCTAAGTCCATGGAGTTAAATCTTGATGACCCAATTAACATAAGACTTTTCAGTGAATTTTCTTTGGTGATTTCATACAAAGAAACAACCAACAAAAACAGTCACCAAAAACAAGCCAATAAGGCTCGCTTGGAAAGCTTATGCATATACGAGAAATTAAGAGTAATCTTTTAATGTAAAAAATTTTGTTTTCAAGGTTGCGGCGACCCTTGGTGGTTGAGGGGATACGCAACACCGCTCATTTTGTACAAAAACTCATATTGTAGTGTCTTTTCTTGCAAGAGATGTGAATAATATATCCCGCCAATTTTGAGGTGCACTCTCATCAGGTTCCTGAAATGTTTCCACGGATCACGACGCCATTAAAAAACGGTGTTGATAAAGATATTGTACTAGTTGAACGACAACGCTTTTGGGCTCGATTGCTCTGACGTGGCTTGATGCCTTTTTTCTTTCATATTTTCATCTCCCTAAAGACTCACGTGGATGGAAAATGTTCAACCAACAAGGACGTTAAACAAGAAGTGCTTTACTAGAAAAAAAAAGAGATGGTAGCAGAATTCATTGAAAAAACCATAAAAAAGCTTGAACTATGACTAACCGTCTGTATGGGACAAAAGGTGGAAAAATAACTGTAATATTCACCAATGAAATCTTTGAATTTTTATGCCAATACAAGTTGCTTTTAGAAAATATGCAGAAAAATCGTTTGCTCGTATTTTCTGGTCTTGCCTTTTGTCTTGAGTTTTACTGATGGGACCGTCAAAATTGCCTTTGGATGTATGTAGGTAAAATAAGAGGTCATCATTTCTCTTTTTTTTTTAAATTAATTTAAGTGACAATGCTTCTTGGTAAAAAATTTAAAAAATCGCAATTTTTAACCTTTCACCATCAAAAGCTAACAAACCTGCCATCAGACTTTTGTATTCAACTTCATGAAGCATACACTTTAAAAACCTTGGTAAACTCATATTTTGGTTATACATCCACTCCCAAAAATTTTCTGGCTTCTCTTGTACTATATGTTTAATATACCTGTTCAAGAAAATGGCCCTATAACCGCATTTTTATAATAATGTACATCAAAAATAAAATAAAAATACAATCAAGTTTCAAATTGGTTATTTAAATTTAAAAGATTGTAAACTATTTACACAAAGAAGAAATGTAGGTATACACATACTCATAAGGTTGAATTTAGAAAGATTTTCGTTGGAGGGGAAACATTTTTACCTCTTGGTTTGGCTTTGTTTGTTGCAAGTTATTTTTTTTTATTTTTTTTTTCAACAAACAGGAAATCGTGAAAATGTATGCAAATTAATTTCCAAATAGACTTTTTATACAGCGGACTGCATCATATTTATGTATATCATCAGCATGATCAACGAAAATCTTTATGTTGTTTTACACTTTCAAAATGCTACCAATAAGTGAGTGCAGGAAAGCTTGTTTTACAAAGCATCATAGCTTTATAGGGCAAGTATTGGTTTCATGTAAAAAAAAATTCGAGGTTTTGATCAAATTAAATATTACGATGATGGGAAAAGTGATTTACAAATGCTTAATTTTGGTAAAGGGTTTTATTTTAATGTCGTAAGCACTTCTTAAAAAGTACACTATATTTGAGACTGGGCTTAAGTTTTAAGGAGGTCTATAATTCTATTTTTGTTTTAATAAGTATTTCGAAAACTAATTTTTTTTGTTAAATGTCGAGAAAAAAATTTTATATTATAAAAATTCTACTCAATAACTATAGTAAAATTTTGATGATTTGGATAGAAACGTACACAAACTTTACAATTTGATTGGTTCTTTATTTCAAGGTGCTTTCTTTCTTGGGGCATTTGAGTATACGTATATATTATATACGTATACTTACGAAAAAAGGGTTATAATCTTTGTTGTGTAGAATTTTATTATCTACATTTTTTATCCTAACATTTTAACAAATTTTGTTCTTATTCTGTTGGGTTACAAAAAGGAATAAGTGCCTTGTACCGTTTTTCATAATTTCTTCATCAAATTTGATGTACAATTTGATGGTTTTTCTTCCAAAATATTACTTGCCTTTAGAGAAGGAAAATATAAAAAATTCAACCGACCGGGCTTCAGATTCTGCAACACAATACAACCAAAAGCTTTTATTTACTTCTTCTTTTGTGATTCATCTGATGCGATCGGCATTCACCATCCCGATGGTTTTAACTTTACTTACATCTCTACAGATAAACATATCTCTATATAGATAGATAGACCAATGACTTTTTGGCATCAAGCCAAATTAGTATTTCCACGGCGAGTTACATCACATTACCTGCAATAAGTATAAGCAGCTAAATTCTCATATATCATTCCATTGCTGCCGGCATCCTGTTTAATGCAAGAAAAACTGCCTATACATATAGTGAGTGCAGGTATAAAACACAGAAACAAAAAACTAAAATCTCGTTTCAAAGTAGATTTAGCCAACCAAAGCCACAAAAAGCAACCAGTTTGCGAATTAAGCAAGAAGACTTCAACAAATATTTTTTTGCTCAAGAAAAAATTGCCAGATTATGTACATTATCGTTGCCGGTAAAGTTTTTATTTGTATAGATTCGATGTATAAATACTTACTGCTGCAATGATCATACGGTAGCGGTATAGCTGTGCTTGCATCAAAAGGAAATATTGACCAACTGCATGCAGTATTGACCTGTTTGTCGATCTATCTTTTGAGTTGCTAATGTGCTACATAGTTCTGTTTGGTGATGCCAATGTAAACTTATAGGAAAGTTTTTTTATATTTGCTTAAATAAATATTGTTGGCAGTACTGCAGTGCAGTAGCTTTAATGACAACTTATTATTTATCTAAATTACTTGGTAAATATTCACATATGTTTGTAAATATTTTTTTTGAGAGTAAGTTTAATATTTAACTTAAAAAAGGTAAGGTTTTATACAATTAATATATTTACTTACAAATTAACATTGTAGTTGATTTGTATATACCTACATATTTATATTCATATTCGTAGGTAAATGCAATAAATTATTATGGTATAAAATTGTATTTTTCTTTAGTTTGGCATGCATAATCTGAGAAACTACTTAACTGATTTACTTGAGAAAAACTTCATATTATTCTTTATTTTTATAAGACTGAAATTTGTTACTCGTTTAATTATTTTTTTTATTGTTAATTTCTTTCTTTGAAGTCAACCATATTCACTTATTGTTTTGAACCTTTTTGATATTTGATATTCATTGAACGCTTGACTTGACTTGACCTTACCTACCGGTAAAGACTTTTCGCAACCCATTTAGAAAACTGACGGTAAAAAACAACTACAACTAATGATTGTTAAACAAAACAGGGCAATTCGCTTTAATATTGATATTGAACCTATTAAAATAGCATATCGAATACGCATGACTTTTTCAAAGAAAAAAAATTACTTATTTAAATAACGGTAACTATTTTTTCAGTTAGTTTTCTCTCTCAAACTAAGTGTTCACAAATGGTCTTTTAATATATACAATATATACTAAACAAAATTGCGTAAGTGCAGCAATAATATTAAAAGAGAGTAACAGTAGTGTGGAAAAATGTTTGAACCTTTTTAAATGTCCGGCAGTGTATGTATGTACTGTACATTGTACATACATACCTATCCGACATGAATATAGTATATGCGTTGTCTAACTTAAGGCTTCATTGCAGTTTCTTATCAAATTAACAATAAATTAATTAACTATATATCGAATTCCACCTGACAGGTAGGATTTTAATAAGATTAGATTAAAAATTAAATCCACCTAAGGCCCAATTGTATACTTTAATTAGATTGCAGTAACAAATTTAATAAATAAAATAACAGTGATAATGAGTTTGCACTTTATGTGTACGATACATTAAGACATTTATATTTTTATTTGACTTCTTTTTTTTTTTTCTTCTTTGCAATTTGTAGTAATTACTGGCTCAACTGATGGCATTGGAAAGGAATATGCGAAAGAATTAGCCAAGAGGGGAATTAATGTTGTACTTATATCGAGGACGGAGAAAAAGTTAATCGATGTTGGAAAAGAGATTGGTAAATTAATCAAAAAAAAAAAAATAAAATAACAAAAATTATCTATTAAAGTAATTAATTAAATAAAATCATTTATTTTTTACATCAAATAACCTTATTGCATCAGAATCGGAATTTAAAGTGAAAACAAAATGGATTGTTGCTGATTTTGGTAAAGGAAGAGAAGTCTATGAACACATTCAAAAGGAATTAGAAGGCATTCCGGTTGGAATTTTAGGTGGGTATTGAATTTTGCAAAATATTTTTTTTTCAGTGGAAAACATATTATAGTTTTGACAAAAATAATAAATTATTTAAGTATCTTGATTGTCTCTTATTAACGTATCTTAAAAAATTACAACTTGAAGTGATAATTTTTTTTTTTTTTTTTAATTAAAATGCTTTTTCGAGATTATCAAATAAAAATTATCTAGACTTTCTTCGACCATTTAAACTGTTCTTTCTTTCTGATCTAATTGCAATTAAAAAGACTTAGGTACAATTTTGTAAAGTAAGAGAACAATTCCGATTTCATTATATACATTATCAGTCGTATTTATTAGATTTCCTTAGAACACCCTTGGACAGTTGTCCAGCTAGCCATTGTCTAAATAGTTGGACATCTCCTTATTTATAAACGCATTCCAACAGTGTCCTACAAATACACTCACTCACATCCTTGTAATCTGTCAATTTCGTGAGCATTTGGATACTTTCAGTGAACATTTTGTTCATGTCTATTTCAATGTCTAAGTTAGACACTCGATGGAACATGATTATAAATAAGGTTTTGGACTTAAATAGCTTCCAAAGTTAGACATACTTTGGAATTTGTTTATAAATACGACTGTATTTCTTTAGCACCAATGCGTGAACTTAATGTTTTATCTGATTCTTTTTTTATCCTACATTTATTTTCAATACTTATCTGAATCGAGAGTAAAATTTTGGGGGTTGAAAATTAATGTTTAGCTTAAAATTTCAAACATTACATGTGAAACCCAAACTCAGGGAAAAAATCATGCAAAAATTAAAAGAAAAGGTTTACATATATTTTTACACGGTTAATTATGCGAAATATTAATAGAATATCTTCTATCACAAGGAAGAAAGTTGTTAGCTTAACTACATAGATATATGAAACGTTAAATGAGATTAAGTAATATTGAAGTATCTAAGAAACACTGATTAAATAGCACGAATTTTATAAAAATTAATGTTGTAGTTTTTTTTTTACAAGAACTTTTTGTTGAAATAACATGGCATCTTTTTAAATCAACTAAAATATTGTTTGAAATGCTATCATGTTATTAATTTTACATAAAATATAATGTTATTGAAAACATGTGTTTTTTTGAGGTTTTTATATCTTTATATCAGAAAGTTCACCTTGTTAATTTAACAAGCGACTTATTTGATTGATACACCAATTACGTTAATATGTTTGCATACTTAAAAATTCAAGGAACCGCTTAATGGAAATCCCAGTCGATTGGAAATTTTGTGATAATATACCTTTAATTTTTTATTCAAATTGAATTATGTTATTTCATTTATTTTGAAAACAACTAATTTTGTTAAAGTTTCCAATTTTTGGATAAGCTATTTCTGTTCTTGATATTATTAAAATCCTTTATGATAATGGCAGGTTGTTCCTTAAGATATTTTGTGCACATTAAGAATATTTTCTAAATTAAATAAATATATTCCTTTTTTTTTATTTTTATTTTTTGTGTAATCAATTACTATAATCTGGCCTTCAAAAACTATCTTTTCTTACAAAAACAGTTCACACTTTAATATACGCTTCCATAAAAAAGCATGATTAAATCTGAATAATTTTACTACTAAGCGATTGTTTTGACTAACAGTTCATAAAATACGTCACAAGGTCGTTATAAGGCCCAATTACTAGCTCCAGCCTCTAAACCATTTAAATTAATTACGCCCTAAAGGAATGATGTCTATTTATGTCTGGCGTTCTCCGATGGTATATAAACCTTGTCTTTGAGTAAAGTTTACCAAATATTTCCATGGCTATAAGTTAACCTTTTTTAGTAATTTTCTCCCTCCTCATTTTGAAACATTTTTTTGTTTATTTCATTCTATTCCAACTGGTAATGTATAGCAATATGCGTTTGCGCTGGCCGCATGTTGCTACAACAATAATTAGTATATCGTGTAATTATAATTATGTCAAAGAGGTAATTAAATTCTCAACATTGGTTCATACTTTTTTGCTTTTAATTACAGTAAATAATGTTGGTAAAATGTACGATTATCCAGATGAACTGGCAAAGGTGCCCGAAGATATATTATGGGATCTTATAAACATAAATGTTGCAGCATGCACAATGATGTGTCGGATGTTAATTGAACAAATGAAGAAGAATGGAAAAGGTGCTATTGTTAATATTTCATCTGGAAGTGAATTACAACCACTTCCTTATATGGCAGTTTATTCAGCAACAAAAGTATGTACATAGTTTTTGATTTTTATTGTAAAAGAAAATTAAACATATTTAATTTCCTATTAGAAATATGTTAAAAGTCTTACATTGGCTCTGCAGGAAGAACTTAACGAATACGGAATTACAGTACAGTGTGTCACACCATTATTTTTAGTTACAAAAATGAATCAATATTCAAAGAAAGTTATGAATGGTGGTTTTCTTATACCAGATGTTAAAAGTTTCACCCAATCTGCAGTGTTTACATTAGGAAGGACTAGCGAAACTACAGGCTATTGGACTCATGGACTTCAGGTTTGGGTTTTTTTTTTTTAATTTTTTATACGAATGTACATATAACAATAATTTTTTTTTATTTTATTTAAAGTATGCCATCAGTAAACTTGTACCAGAATGGGTCCGAACAAAAATCGGACATAGAATTACACGACGACTTCGAAAGGAATATTTTGCTTCGATCGCGGCGACCAACAAAGAAGCATAAAGACTGACTTAATTGATGTGCCTAATTATTATTAGATTTTTAATTTAATTTTGTTTTTATATGTAAATCATTTTGTAAATAACTTTAATTTATATACCTACAACTGTATGTTTCTATAACTGTTTGTAAAAAAATTAACGTTTTCGTAAAAGTTATTTTGGCAAACAGCTGGCTTTTTTTATATTATTAATATTACTTTTTGAACGAGCCTTAAGAAATTGTAATTTAAAAATAATTATAACATTTTATCGCCATTAGAAGTACGAAATATTGAATCCAAGCCAGTGCCCCTCCCACAGTTCGCATACTTTAGGCGCGAATATAATTTTTGTACTGGTCTACACATGGGAGAATACTCTCAATTACATACAAATAAATGACGCATACATTTTTTTTAATGAACGGACCTAATAAAGGGTTTTCCAATAGGGACGGGTTGATTTTGACAACTCGTGGCGGCCACATTGTTTTTTTTACTTTCTGTAAAATATCGTCTTTTAATCAGTCATGGCAAGTTACAGCGTCGAGCAACACGTGCAAATGATAAAACTTTATTATAAAAATGGGTATTCTCTAGTAGCAACGATGCGCACGTTGCGGTCGAAAAATCATCTTTAGCGATGAGGCCCATGGGTACGTGAATAAGCAAAATTGCCGGATTTGGGACGACACCAATCCACGCGAGATTCACGAGGTGCCAATGCATCCAAATAAAGTTACTGTTTGGTGTGGATTTTGGGCTGGAAGCGTCATCGGTCCGTACTTCTTCGAAAATGATGCTGGCCAGGCCATCACCGTCAACGGCGATCGCTATAGGTCGATGATCACCAACTTCTTGTGGCCTGAATTGGATGATATGGACACCGAAGACATATATATTCCACAAGATGGCGCTACGTGCCACACAGCTCAAGACACAATCGATATTCTGCACGAGCGGTTTCATGGCATGGTTATCCCGCGTCGAGGCGACGTGAATTGGCCACCAAGATCGTGTGATTTGACCCCTTTGGACTTTTTCTTGTGGGGCTTTCTTAAGTCGCAGGTCTATGTGAATTAGCCGCAAACCACCGCGGCCTCAAAGACAACATAATTGATGCCATCGTTCAAATTCAGCCTGATTTATGCGCCAAAGTCATCGAAAACTGGACCTTTTGAATCCGCGCCACCCAACGAAGCCGCGGCGGCCATTGTCACTTCTTTAAGTCTGAATTTAAAATCTTAAAAATTAAAGAGTTAAAGAAGCTTAGGTAAACTTTTGTTGATTTTTTATTTGTTCTTTTTTTAGTTGATGACTTTTAAATTTTGGAATTCCTAAGCTACTAACATTTCTTATCTGTATGGTAGGTATAAAATGGTCATCTCAAATAAAAATTGTATTACAATTATTTCGTATATCAACAAAGTACTTTTAAATACTTACCTGAATCGATTCATTACTACCAGTCTCTAAAATAAGAACAGATACAGAAAGATTTTACTAGAATAAGAAAATTTAAATAAAGAAAACACAATTTTTTATCAAATATAATTTTTATTTTTAACTTTTTTTTTTATTTCTTAAAATTAAGAAAATAATTTAACGGCTTTAAAGTATAATATTATATTGTATAGTAAAATAAAATGCAAATATTTCATTTGGTGAGAGAATTAAAAATAAATACAACTACTATAAAGCTTAGATATCCATTAATACCAGGAAAAAAATAAATTAACAGATCGAAGTGAATTTACAAAAAAAAAAAAAAAAAACAAAAACTAAATGAAACGTATAAGCCATAGCAGGTGCACCCTTTTAGACAAAAATCAAAATTAGTTTACAAAAATTTAAATAAAGAAGCGTTTATGTTGTTTTTGTTGTTGTTGTTTAAGATGACGACGACGACGTTGAGATTTTTATAGCCCGCTTTTAAATACATAAATGACAGACGTAGGCATCCATTTTCCATTTTCAAAAGCTGTGAAATGAAATCTATATTCGAATTTTTGTTGAGTTTATAATTTTTTTTTTTTAACAATTACCATTTGTGTCTTGTTGTATTCATCACCTTCGGTGTAATTAATAGGTGAGCAATTTTATGTTGGCTTAAATTTTAATAATGTCTACATGATGAAAATTGCATGTCCGTTTTTTTTTTTTCCTTGCATGGCGCCATATCCGTACTTACGTCATCTGTAATCAAAAAAAAATTAAATTTACTTTATTTTTGACGTGTGTCGTTTTTTTTCGATGAGTTATTTTAAGCAAAATACAAAATCATTTCAGTTTTCAAATCTTTGGCAATGTTTTGAGATGTTCCCCACAATCAAATATATATGATGATCAGAGTTCCGACAAGGGGGTAAGCATATTTAAATTAAGCGAAAAGCCAATGTCGATTTAAATTGATAGCAATAAATTGAGTCGATGGAATCTACATACTTGACTAATTGCATTCGATTGTTTATATTCAGTTGAACTAAATGTTTTCATAATTGTTTTGAGGAAAATTTTATTCTTCATTGAAAATAAATGTTTTTTGTGTTTTTTTTTTTATTTTCTGAAAGGGGGGCATTTTTGTTTGGGTAAATAAATTTAAATGAAGATCATTTATTTGGGTTCCATAGTAAATTTGTGTCTTTTGTATAAATTTTAGTTTTATTAAAATAAAAATGCATTTAACCAGAAAAATGTAGGTATATTCAATGTATGTCAAGATTTTGAATTTTGAAAAAAGAAAAATAACTTATACTAAAACAATACTCTGTGACTTTATTTTTTATTGAGCGATAAGATATCCAAATCAAAAGAGAAATAATTCAAGAAAATTAAAAAAAAACTACTCTCAATTGAATCTGATTTAAGTTGATACAACTTTGGCGAAAGCACATTTAAGTCAGCCATTTATTTATCTTTGAATTGATTTACAACATATTAATAAAAAATTTTAAAAAAACGAACATATAACTGATTATTTTTATATCAAGCAATAAAAGTTTTGCGAAAATTTCAGATTGAATTTTTGATTCGATGCCAAGTCATCACACTAAAATGTAATGTAAATACAAAAATGATCAGATATTAAAAAAAAAAGTGTTTCTTGGAAGATCTTTTTAACAATTTGTTCTGTTAAGAAAGATGTCAAGAAATTTTCTGACATACTTACTCAAAATACGAAATGAGGAAAATTTTTATGTTGGCTATCTCACATACCTATTACTCATACGCCCGAGTGTACGGATGTATGTGTCTTAATAAATTAATAGTTATTTAAGGTAATAGCAGGAAGTATGCTTAACGCCTCTAGAAAAAATGAGAATTATATAAATTATACTTGGTTGATTCTTAAGATGCCATTCAGTTAGATTCACAGTTAAAAATATTAAAAGTTTTAATGTCGAACAAAACAAAGTAAAATCAGTTTCAATAACAAAAACTTAAGAATAATTAATCGAAAACATAGTTTCATAAAAATAGCGATTACAATTTTAATAAATAGAGTATTTATTTATATTCTAGAATGAATAATGTTTCACTCCGTTTTTACATAATAGAGAATTGAATCCGAATTCAATTGCGTGTATGAAACAAATAATATGAGTTTCGTTCCATTTTTCTACGTTTATTGATCGATTTTACCGATGCGAAAGTAACTGAATGTAAACACTGCATCAAAGAATTAATGAAAAGATTGTGTGTATTTTTATTTGTTTGGTTTTGTAAAACGGCTCGATGGAATGTTTGCGAAAACGCACGCTCACCATGTTCACTTCGATTCCATTTAAATTCAATCTTTCGATCTGATGAGGTCTTAAGTAGCCTTTAGATAATACAATCATCGTACAACCTTGAGTTATTAGAAAACCTGCAGGCCTATTAAGAAGCAAAGTGTCTAAATCGAGTCGTTTAATTGAAAGCCCCTGTCTATTATTATTTTTTAAAGACCTAAGTTTTCAGTGCGTGTTCATCCCATAGTTTCGGATTTAAATCCTGGTTAATTTCCCTAAAAACGACTCCTTTCTTCTAAACTCAAAAGTTTACCTTCGAATTTATTGGTACAGAGAATAAATTTTTCAGCGGAATCTAGCTATCATTTCACTGGATATTTGAGATAAATTTAATCCGGGTGAACTATTTTCGGGAAAACAAAATATTCCCCTCGACATCGAGATTGCCATAAACACCCAAAATCTGGGCTATATTTTTTTCATTTTTCTTATGTTTATCAAACGAATATTAAGATAGAACAACTTTTTAATAAAATTTTAATTTTAAATTATTAAATCATCAACAATATACAAGATTTGTTATAGATCTAAGGAAGTGGTTTTTCCATATGAAAATTTTATAAACGAAAATTATATTAAATAAATATTATGAAAGAAATTCTTTTTATTTTGTTTACTTAAATTAGATGATATAATTACCATTAAAAAAGTACTTATTTTTATTGTAAACATTTGTTATATGTTTTTAAATTTTATAGCATTTTTATTAATCTATAAGTTCTTTGAAAAGAAAAGTGGCGATATTTTGATTCAAAATAAAATAGAAATAAATTAATAAAAATAGTTTTACCAAATCGATTTTAATGCAACATAGAAATAACATCACTTCATATAATCCCTCCTATGATGTATATTTAAGAAAATAACTCATTTGATACAAACTAAGTTAATCGAATATTGTATTCTCATGGCATTCCATTATTTTAAAAAAGACAGATAAGTGGATTTATTTTTATTTCAAAACTATATTTTTTACAACAGCAATAACTATACTTTTTGTGTAAATAATGCAAAGCAAAAACCCCTGCGGCCATTAACAAATATCTGATTATTTTTATACTTTGCAATAAAAAATGGTATATATGTACATTTATTTAAATTTTGCAGGAATTCTTGATTCGATGCCAATCTATGCTATAAAAAAAATTAAGAGAAACAAAAAATTAGATCTGAAATGAAATATATCTTTGAAGAATTTTTTTGAAGCCAAAAAAAATTATGTCAAAAAAGTCTTGATTCACAATGATAATTATGACAGGCGAGGTGACTTTAGAAATTAAAAAATCCAATACATATGTAAATTCTAATAGAGTTCCAATCCGAATTTGAATATAGAGGAAAATAATCACGTATACGCCTGAGTGTCCCGATGGTTTCTTTTTTTACATTTTCTAATCAAAAGATCAATTTTTTTTTGAAGAAAGAAAACCGTCTGTTAATATTTTTTTTAATTCTATTACTTTAAGATCTTAAAATTTTTGTATATGTATGTCTTCATATTTTTTTTTTATTTTTGCGCTTAGGTAACATTTATATTACAGTTGTTTTTAAAAGACCAAAAATAATTCGTCTCGAAAAGACAGAATTATTAATCACTGAAAAAGAAAATGTATATATTTAGACCATTTCTAAATACCCGCTTTGTTTACTTTTTTGGATGCGTATAAAAACTCAAAATACAAAAATGTTGTCCTGTTTGTATGTAAACAATACATATGTCATAGTTTCACTGCTATGGAATGTTGAAATTCTAGAATTTAACGGTAAAACTTTTGTACCAACTTTGGTATAATTCCGAAATTCTCATTATTTATTCTGGACTTTTATCATCATATGTGTGTTATGGTAAACGACAAAATGTCTAAGGCCCAGTTTTTCAGTGCGAGATCACCTGAATTTTTGAAGCAAAATCGAGTTAACACAGAGTTGTTTTTTTTTTTTGGCACAGATTTTGTCGAGTTTTTTCTTAAAAACCACTTAATTTAAATTTAGCTAAAGTAGTTGGGGACTAGTTCTA
Source organism: Epistrophe eligans (assembly GCA_951394125.1). Classification (NCBI taxonomy): domain Eukaryota; kingdom Metazoa; phylum Arthropoda; class Insecta; order Diptera; family Syrphidae; genus Epistrophe; species Epistrophe eligans. The sequence goes on along the minus strand of OX596030.1, from coordinate 8,705,667 downwards.
GTTGAGTTTAATATGGAAGAGGAATATATTTATCTGCTTATTCCAGAGTAAGATCAAGTTATTGTTAGGAATGAATTCATATTTCCAAAGGACAAAAATTGTTGTTGAAAAACTTCAATATTTGGTGAAAATCCAAGTGACATCGTCCTTCTTTCACCTTACTGATTATTTAACCAACCGTCGCGATGCTGATGAGTATAAAAATCAGCTCTAAGGTCCATCTTAAATAATAAAGTTTAACATAAGCGCTTATGTGACATTTAACGCCAAAGTAAAAGTAACAATTAAATGTTTACTTTAATATTTAAGTTCATTTCAAACAATTAGTCTAAGTCATATTAAATTTATATTTATAAAAAAAATAACTTTTATTTGTAATATTTTTTAAATGTATTCTTCTTTTAAAATTACTTTAAAAATCGTTGGTTACTTTTTTCATATTAATAGTCGATTTTTCAATCATCATTTAAACATTCAGTTAACTATCAAAGAATAAATAAAAACAAAAGTTTGATTTATTTGAAAATAAATAGGTACCCAACCCACTATTTGATGTTAAACTTACTAATTTTTTTTTAAATATTTATTAAATATTTAGACTTATTTCACAAAATTTATTTGAAATGTTAATCTTTTGTTTAATATATTCATGTTATTTTTTTATTTATTAAATAAATGAAAATTAAATATTAAATTCTTAATTACATTTACCTCTACCCCTTAACTTTAGTTTCTTTGCAAACCTCCAACTGGTCTGTTGGGCTTTTTAAGTTCTTTAGGCCTTGTTAAAATTTTTAAACGAAAAAAGGATTTTTGTAACAAAGTAATTTTGGTGCTTTAACAATTTAACAAACAAACAAACTTTCATACATTATTTAATTTAAATTATTATCTGCTCACCTTTTTGTTAAAAATTACATCTTCTTCCATAATAATAATACATGATAATAAATTAATAAATTGGAATACAGTTGATTTATTTTTTTGATTAATATGTCTAAGAAAGTGTTACGTAGAAGGCATACAATAATCCCAAAAGGAATACCAAAATGGTAAATGTTGTTAACAAACTTGTCATTTCATTCATGTTGAATGATTTTTTTTTTGTATTTATTTTTTTAAACACACGAACAACAAAAAAACCAAGAGATCAAACGTTTTGCTAAAATATACGTTTCTTAAAACGAAGGGTTTGATTCCTTTCGATCGATGATACTGAACTAACCGAACGCTTGGTAAAAACTGGGACGTGCTTCCACAAAATTTCCACAATAATTTTCTCTTCCTCCGAAATATCAAAAAGCTAATAAATATATTTGTGTATAGGTATGTTCCAAGTTGTTATACGTGGTTGGCTTTCGTATCTTCAACATAGATATACTTCCCCTCTGTTTTTGTTGTTGTTTTTTATTTTTCTTAATTTAATTTTGGATTTGAGTTTTCCACTCCATGAAGCAAAGAAAAATATCAATTTTTTTTTCTTTTTTGATAAAAGATTTTTTACTTTCTTTTTTTATTTTTGTATTGTTTTTTTTTTATGAATTTGTATACATTAATCCAGAATCATCTACATAAATATTATGTTAAGGAATAAGATGATGTCTTCTTTTAGTTGATTTTTTTTTAAATTGTAAATTTATTTAATTTTATTGTTTAGTTTTCAATAAAAGAGATATGGGAAATTTTTGAGGGCACTCCATGATAAAAATAGCTAAGTAATAAATTAGGCCTGACGTATTCGATATTATACGAACATACATATATGTATTTGTTTATGAGTTATGAGAATGTTTTTGATAAAAAAAGCAGAAAATCGGTCTTAGAGAAAGAATTTCAAAAACATTTTTAATTTTTATGAATTATGAATTGTATAACATTATTTTGTGATGTCAACAATAGAAATTCAGGAAAAAAATAGAAGATTCGAGAATAGAGGCCAATGTCGTGGATTATAAATATAAATTATATATTAATATTATTAATAAGATATAAATATATATGAATATAAATGCAAATATTTCATAGGGACGGAACTTATCTATGTATGTACTTGTAAGAAAATTCATATAAAAATGGGCTTCAATAATAATTAATGACCACCCAGTGCTATCAACTTAGGCAACCAGTAAATAAATAAAAATAAATTGGTGGGGTGATGCATAGCTCTTGGAGAACCAACAGGATATGAAGCCCAATTTGTATATGTATATAAACAAACTTAACTCTGTAATCTGACGTTTTGCAAGAAGAATCGTGTTAAATAAAATTATCCTTAAAAACAGAACTATTTTATTTCGTTTTGTAGTTATGGTGAACCGCATAATAAAATAATTATAAACTTATTCCGAATATGTATTCAAAAAGTACATACAGGATATAATTTTGTTGAAAAACTATATGTAGTAACATTTATGTTTATACCTGGGATGTAAATTTTAAAATTTAATTTTGATTAATGTACTTACTTTAAGTGATTATGTCCTTACTCTAAAAGTTTTGTTTTAGTATAAAATATTGAATTTTGTTTTTTTTTCCATACTGGTTTAAGAACTAAATGCAGCATAAATAGCCCACAGGAATATCAGAAGTGAAACTAAAATAAGGAATGTTGACATTAAGCTCCTGACTTCACTCATGTTTGTTCTAAAATGAAAAAAACAAAATTGAAATTTAAATTTAAGTAAATATATGTTGTGTAGAGATTTTTAAAAAATGTTTAAATTAAATTAATTAAAAAATTATATCGGTATATAAATTTTTTTTAAATATCTAGCTTGAAATGCCTTTAGTTTGTTCATGTTTTATGTAGCTACTTAGGTACATATTCGTACATAGATAGGGACGAATAAGAAGAAAAATTTAAAACATTATCATAAATAGCTTGAACTTAAACAACTTTTTTAATAATTCAACAAGTCCAATTAAAATAGTGCTAAGTCTTCTACTTTGTTGATTTATTTCAGTAGTATATAAAATTTGTATCATTAAAATAAACATTCACTTTTTTAAATGTTTGAGTCTAGTGCAACGTTACCACCGATCATTGAACGGAAATTACCTTTACTTTTAACCTCAAAGATGCCCGGTGAGTTTAAGAAACTATAAATGAACATAAATATTTCAAGTGAAATTTTTTAATTTATTATATGGAAGTACATAATGTAATTGAAGAAATGCCAATTTTTAAATTGTTTGTTTATATAAAGGTACTGTTTATGTGGTCCCGCAGAGCCAGAGTTTTTTTAAGACTTTAAAGGCCGATAAACTGTCATAGCTGTAAATTGACATTTTGCTAGTATCGTCTCGTTTTATTATATATGTATATGTATCTTGGCAATTTTTTAAAAGAAATGTTTTGCAATAAGGGGCAAGTATATCATTAAAATATGCACGACTCTGGACCGAACATACTTGCTCTTGCGGCTAACAACTGAGACAAGTCTTAATAAAATAAATGTTGAAAACCTCAGAAGTACTACGAAAATGTTTTTTTTTTTTTTATTTTATTCTCTTTTGTTTAAAACAAATTTTGTTTAAAACAAAATTTTATTTAAAATTTTTAAAACTGTTTTTGGCAAAAAAAAATCACTGACGGATTTTGATGATTTTAGTGAAAATTTTTTTTAGATTTTGAGCTATACAATATTAAGTCGTTGTTAAGTCAATTACTTCATTTGTTGAGTAGTGACAGTTTTTCTCAGTGGGAAAAGCTTTAAGATTGTAAGCTTTCTTATAAAAGTTTAAACTAATCTTTAGCGAACTATTTTTCTTTCTTTCTCTCTCTGTAAGAAAGGACAAAAATATTCGTATACTTAAAATTTGTTGGTTGTTCTTTTCTTTTTTTTCAATAAGGAGTTTTTCAAATACGCCTAAAGTTTTTTAGAACAACTATTTATAAAAGGCGTTTACCTTTTATAAATTTAAGCACAGCTTGAACAGAGTATGAACAGAGCTCTTTGAATTAATAAACCACACTTAAGCACTGAATTGTCATAATATAGAAATGTTAAATAACATGTACATATATAAGAAAAATGGCATTTTTACTCCAACAGCTTGGTCATTTTTTTCTGATTAAAAAGAGAAATAGAAATTGAGTGCTTTGATATGTCTGAGTAAAAATAGAAAAAAGCTTAGTACTTTTTCTCTTCTTTCGTTTAACCCGATTTAAATGAAATTTGATAATAATTATAGAAATTGATAAAAATGATGTCATAAATTTTGACTATTTTCAAGAAAATATCTGATCAGTATCCAGCTATAGCCGAAGTATTCAGGCGTCATTTCATAAATAAGTACTTTTTATTTAAAGAATAGATTTGCCATATCGTGACAGAAAAGTAATCATAAGAGTGGGAAAAGGGAGAACTATACCGATTAAGATTTATTTACAGCTTTTTGTACTTATATGTATGTACAATGTAAATAAAATTATACATAATTCATGTGTCTTCAACATTTTATAACACTGAATTTATTTTTAAAATAAATTTGACTCATTTTTGAAATCCATAAATTTATTTTAATTTAAATTTATTTCAGCAAGACTTTATAATTTGGCGATGGAGGTTGATCAGTTTATTTTATATTTTGTAATCCCTTAAAAAACAAAAAAACCATAAATAAATTTAGTTTTTTTTTTCTTCAATGATTTTAACATGATTTAACATAACATGAGAAATCAAATTTTTCACGTTCACTTTTAATGGTTTTTGACTTTTTGAATCACATCCACGGCTTTGAATTAATCCATGTTATAAATTAAAAATAATATAATGTGTGCGAAATTTTATTAATAAATGTTTGAAACCCTTCACTTTTAATTAAAAAATAATAATACATTATAAATAGAATAAAATTGTATTAAGTTAATTTCTAACCTTTAAGATTTTTTTTTAAACACGAAAAGAAAATACAAAGTTGTATAAATTGATCGAAGTACCGAACTTTGAGAGACCTGAATTTAAACTGAAATATTTTTCTAATATAATTTTTTAACTTTTTCTTAAACAAAGTAATTTTTGTTGTTGCACTTTTTTTTGTTTCTTTGAAAAGATTTATTATGAAAAAAATTAAGAAAGGTATATAAAAAAAGAAAACCTGAATACTTATACAAATATTTGTTTAAAAAAGATTTTGTCTCATAAAATTGAACATTGAAAAATCAACTTCAACCGATACTCAAACGATTTAACTTATACATACAAAATTGAATTCCTCAACAAGAACAACAAAAAATAATGCCGGCTGTCAAACGAAGCAATATATCACATGAAGTTTGCTTATTTTATTATTTTTTTTTTATTTAAAACTAAAAATAAACCTTACTAAGAAGAATAGAATATTTTTATTAAGTTTAAGAATAAATAAACAAAGGTTGACAAAATGCCAGTCAAGTGAATAATAAATTTTCGATAGATATTTTATAATAATAAGAGAAAATTGCTTGTTTATATTTTTTTTAAATATAATATATTTTTTACTGTACAGATAGAATGCGACATCCTATTTTTTAAATAAAAATTAGTAGTTTTATATAGTTAGGGTTGTGTGATTTGCTGGAATGTTCTAAATTGATAAATGTTTAATAGAATGTTTTTATTTTTAGTTTTATTTTTTTAATTTACGAATTTATATTAAACAAGAAAATATAATAAAAATCAACTGCGTCATTCATATGGAAAGCGTCCACATAAACATATATTTTAATTATATATTTAATTTTTTTTTTGTTCAAAAAAGACGACTTCATCAGCATAAAGAACAAAAAAATGTTGTTTTCCAAATAAATCAACAAATAAATTATTTTTAAATGAAGCGTATTGAGTTTGAAAAATAAATACAAAAATTGAGAAACAAAATAGTATGCCACGCGTAGGTGGAAAGAAGACCATTTAAAACATGTGTGTTGTGACAATGCTGTCCATATCTTCGTTGTTCTATGGGAACATACATACATACATATATGTATACATATGCACTCTAATTTTCTTTAAATTTTTTTCTTTGTCTCTTGAATTATTTTTTTTTAAGTGGTGTTGAAAATTGCGCCCATTTTCAAAACACAAAAGTCATTCACACTGCGGTAAGTTAGTTTTTTACGTTCAAAAAATCATTTTTAGTTAATTATTCAAAGAAATTAATAAATTACTAATTTTTATGTCTGCCCTAAGTTGAATAAGTATTTTATTTTTTTTAAGAATGTTTTTTTTTCAGAGAAATATATTTAATTGCTGAAAAATTAAAAATAGAAATACTGGTTGGTTTTATTCTTAGACGACTGTGATTTATTTATAATTGTTTTATTTTATTCTATTTTACTATTTTATTTTTTGAATTTATCTATTCTTTAATCTATTTAATTTTGATTTTTGTATATTATTTTATTTTCATTTGTTTAATTTAATTTTTATTATTATAATCGTTTGCACGCGATTGTATGATTTTTGGGTCAAATGGAATTTAGGTGACTGATTCACTTTCATTTCACAAAGAATTTTAATACGAATACAAAAAAATTATTTTGACACTCTTGTTACAACAATATGTATAGTAATAATGTACGCAATTGTCAAATTAAAAAAAAAATAATTCCTATATAATCCAATCTAAAATTTATCTTTAGAATGGCGCCCAACTAAAAATTCATCCGAACAATGGAAAAAAAAATATTTATATATGTACATATTATATGAGGTTGCAAATGCCAGAATGGTGTAACCCACATTTTTTTTTCATTGTGTTTGACTTTAAATCAATCCAAAATAATTCATTCATTTATACCCTTGTATGTATGTACATATGTACACTGATATTTTTGTTATTGTAATATTTAAGAATTTAATTTTTTTTAAACTTTTTTGCTGTTACATATAATTTTTGTTATCCTTACCCAAGTTAATTCTGGTTGCGCTACAAGTGTACGACTTATATTTATATAAAAATGTATTTACTTGTTTTCATTGGTCACACTTTCGTTTTTTTGGAGTTTCATTGCTGTTGAAAGAAACAACTACAAAACAAAGGCGTAGGTATTATTTTTTCTTACATCATTGTGTTATAAAAAAATTGTCGGGTCAATTGCAACTCAATCCGCATAAAATTGCAATCTTAACTAAAAAAAGGGGATTCAGTACTTTGTCACTTTATTGTGCGTTAACTTATAATTTCTTTTTTGATTGAATTTTTGTCCTTTTTATTTTTTTTTTTTTCAAACGAATATATAAGTAATCATTTACATAATGTATGTAAATCTTAGATGAGTTGCAAATGCTCAATAGCAAAATTATCCGCTGAATATTAACGAGGCGTTGAGAATAACTTCCACATTGCTATGGGAAGGTCAACCTATCGGAAGACCACTTGTGTCCAAAATGGACATAAATAAATAAACATTATTCATCAACGAATTGAAAATATAAAATATTTGGCGAAAAGCAGATCTGTTAATATTCGTAGAAAATTATTCGATCCGTAAAATGCGATACAATACGCAAAACAATATGGAGAAAATTCGAAAACGGTACGTTTCGCTATCCCAACGATATCATCGTTTCGGCGATAGCCTGATGCGAAGCCTATAGCATAATGTAGACCAATCGTCAAACATTTAATCGATCGAACTCTTTAGTTTTACGCGGTACGGGCCCGTATGGTTTTTGACCTGCGAGTTGCCTGCTAGTCACTAGTGTAGAGTGTAGAGATTTTATTATAAGCTCTTTATAATTTTCTACTCTTACTGTACTACTCATTAGAATAAGTGACCATTGTAATCGAGATGCTGTTTGTCATGAGGAGTTGTAATAAAGCTATCAAACTAAGCACACTTTCATTTAAAACATAAATCACTACATACAGCTAGGTTCTACATTTCACTTTCACTCGAAATAGAATTGAAATCAATTTGTTCAGTTTCCAGTTTCCAAATTATTTTCGTTTTTTCTGGAAATACTTTTAAAAATCCTGCTAGTTGACAAAACGCACCGAGTTACTAGATAAGAAATGTATAAGTAGAAGTGCTAGCAGAATTGTAGTTATGTTCCAGCTGCTAGATATGCTTTTACATAGGGCGATACAAAATTCAGCTCGTTTCCTATACAAATTTTTCAAGTCGGAAACTAATTTTGTACAGTGTATCAAATCTGGACAACACTTCAGCTTTATAAACCATCCACAAATAAAAGCAAACAGTATTTTCATTTTATTTTTTTTTTTTATTTTTAACTAAAATATCTTTTTTAAATAACTGCTTAAGATGGAAAAGGCATTCGTTTGTTTGTTTGAGGAGTTTTCATGTGTCATGTCCTTGGATCTTATGTTTTTTGCGTCTCCTTGTTTTTTTTTTTTTTTTTATGTATTTGAAATCAATTTAGAATGAAATAAAAATTAACAAAACATGTATCTTTTTCAATTTTGAGGTCTAATGAAAGTTTATATAAAAAAAAGTGTATCAATAATTATTTTAATTTGACAAGTTATTTCATAGCACAACTCTCGCTCCTTAGTCGAGTGGTGAGAACAAACACATACGATAAAGTTTATTTAGTAAAAAAAAAAATGGAACAAAATATTATGAAGACTACACATCTCTAATACAATTTTTGTTTCCAGGAGCAGAGTTCGTCCTATTTTACTGCTTGTTGGTTTTTCACTTTTTTTACATACTTTTCTATTAGTTGTGGGTATTAAAGGTTTTAGTGGCCAGTTTCTTTTTTTTTTTTTTTATTTAGTTCTCTTCGTGAGAGAGTAAGAAGAGAAAATTAAATTTAAATGTTTTGTGTGGGGAAGTACATCCCGCATTATGATTTTGTATTATGTATGCCTCCACATTTTTATGATTGATAACATTTGGAAAGTATACAAATTGATTTTTGTTTATATTTTATTATATAACTATAACTCGGACGTGGATAATCCTCGTCACTTGTAATTGTGGACACGCAACGTAGCGTGTTTAATCTTCGCCATCCGAGTACCACGAGAGCCGTTCCTCATAGAACTTTATCACCAGTTGAGGGCATTTTATGTTTGCAATGGAAGCCGGCACGAGTTCGGCTTGATCGACACCCTTAAATTGAATGAGGAAGGTGAGCTTTCCGGTGGAGTCTGATGCTCCTAGAATTTTCTCAGGATCGAGCCCTCGTTCGAAACCATTCTTTTCGGGTTTCATGGCGCCGATTGCATCATTTGATGGTGAATCATTGTCCGAATCGGATTTTGATGATTCTCTTCGGCCCTTCTTTTTGTTATTTGATGTGTTATTTGTCGCCGTGCTGTTGTTCGAGTCCTGGTTGTGATCTTCAGCTTTTTTTCGTTTGGCTGATGATGATGACGTGTTGTTGACTTTTTCCTTTGAATTTGTCTCATCGGACTTGCGTTTTGATCCTGGTTTAGCGGTCGGAGCCGGCTTAGCTTTATCTGATTTCGTTGAGCTGCTCTGAAATGACAAAATTAAATAAATTTTATTGAAAAGAAACAAATTGAAAGTAAATTACTTATATCCAATAAATACATGGATAGATTCACATCTGTATATACATATAATTAATTTACGTATGAATTAGTTACGTTGGTGGTGAAATGTGGCCAAATTTTTTTCGTTCGGAATTTTTCATGAATACAAACTGTATTCAGAACAAAAGCAAAGGAAGCAGTCTTTTATATATGTATGTATGTGTGCAAATCCCCAAATAAAATAATTACATAAAGCAAAAAGGATACCTAATTTATGCAAAAGGTACACCTGCAACGTAAACGCATATTTCAAGGCTAGTGCAGTAATAAGACTTGAAATTTAATCTACTACTTCAAACAATTAAAAAAAAACCTACAAATTGACGATCTTGAATAAAATTTACTCCCGTCAAATTACAACAAAAAGTCTGTTCAAAAGGCGACAGTCTTAGGATAGGTATACTAAGCCCAAAATCAAAGCAACCAGAAAAGGATTGGCCGAACAGAAGTTTTGTTAATTATTGGATTGAAGCCATCGATTGATTCAAAACCTACGATGATATAGACAATCTTACGGTCATCTCCCGGACTACTAGTAGAATGTTTAAATATTCAAATTCAAAATCGTTTTCGTTGGGGTAAGTACCAGAGATTAAAATGAGAATTTTTGAACAATGCCATTCAGAAGTTAAGTCGAACTCGTTATCATTATTTGAAATCCATGCCAATAAAAGAAATTGCTTGTGAACAGTTGCAACTGTCGCCAATTTAAATGGAACTTTTTTTCCCCGGAAAAACAAAAAATACAGGGGAAAGAATGTTTCCCATCGCGAATCTCCCACGAAATAATTTTTCCCCAAAAACTTACTTGGGGAAATGTTGCCATTTATATAAGGAAAAACTGTATTTTGCTGAAAGGAATATTTTCCTTATAATTGTAAAGATAATTCCTTATAACAAATTTCCCAAAATGGGAAAAAACTCCGATTAAATTTCTTTCGCGATAGGGCTGAGTGAATTATCCTGGGGCCCTACTCTGTATTTCGTTCCGAAAGTGAAAATTTCCGACTTGTACTCTCTATTTCTTAAACGGAATGAAATCTACTACTTACGGATTGACAATTCCGAAAGTGAAATTACAAAATATTCGTTTTCGGAAATTTTCACTTTCGGAACGAAATACAGAGTAGGGCCTCTGAACTTTTTTGATTTTTGGTATTTTGTGGTTCTTACCCCACTTACTTACTTACACCACAAGTAGGATTTAAGATATTTATTTCCATTTGCTTATTGTTTTTAGGGTTGGTTGTTTAAATTTAGTTTGCTATTGTATTGAAAAGATTAATTAATGGGTTGGGTTGGTAGACGGAAAAACACAGTAATTATGTAAAAAATAAACAATATCCGCGACAAGATATTAGGTAAGTAAACAATATATACATATGTACCTTTAAATACGACTCCGCCGTAGCAAAGGACAGGATGTACTGATTACGTGAAATTAATTTAAAAGGTTGACTCCTTTTGTTTGAATATATTCACTGTAAAACCCCGAAATGTGAAAATTCTACAATTTGATAGTACCTAAAACTTGAGAATTTTTCAGAAAAATGATAAAAGTTCGAATTCTTTTTATTAATTTTGGAATTTTACCAACATGCATTTGGTAATCGTTCCAACCAAGGAAATACCTATTGTCCAAGAGACCTGTTGATATTGGCAGAGGCAAAAATAATAATAAAAATAGAATTACAATAAATTAATTGGGTGGGGCGACAGCACTTGTTAAACCAAGGCCTAGTGACTTACAACTCTCAACCATTCCTGTGTTTAATTTAATTAATCTCGAACCTGTAAGCTGAGAAGCACTTTTTCAAAACAATAAATACTTTTGGAGTATTTGTCAATTCTTCGCAAGAGGCAGTTACCCGTGACTTGTTTCTTTATTAGGTTGTATAATCGAACCCAAGGCCTTCGGCGTAACAGTCTTTTGCACTAACCATCATACAAACAAAGAAGAAATCAAAGTTAAAATCCCGGAATTCGCGAAGCGGTCCACCCAAAATAAAGTTCAGAATGAATTATCATTTCGGACTTTTAACAATTTTGCTGAACTTATATATGTTTTACCTATAAATTCCTGAATTTTAACATTTCGGAATTTTACAGTAACATAAACATTATACGAATTGACATTTCCATCGAATTCAACTAACCCTAAAAAAATTGTTGGTATGTATAAAGAAAAACAGATAGACATACCTTCCTGCGCAATACTTAAAAAATTGCATACCAATTCAATCATTCACAACTGCAGTTATTTTTGCAACGCCTTAAAGTTTCAATTCTTGTGTTCCTGTAGAAAATATTAAAATCCAAAATTGTTCAATTTAAAACTTATTTAACGCTTTCCGTTAAAATTCGTTGTTTGAATCATTAACTTAATCGAAAAGTTGAAACAAAAAAGTGGATACCTATTTGCTCTAGAAACTACTTTAAAATATTTATTCGCATTCCCAGGTTGCCTATCCCAAAACGTCGCAACTCATGTTCAAGCCTTGTATTTTCGAAACTCTTATCGAGGATAGATTTTGAAAATTCAATGATAAAATTGATTTACAAAAACAAAAATAGTATGTATTTAAAAAAAGCGCATATCAAAACTACAATACCTTTAGTCTTTCTTGGTGCTCAGTCTCATGAGTTCATTAAAATCATAGAGAAGCAGATTTTGTCACTTTTTTTCGAGAAGCGAAAACTTTTATTATTCGGGCTTTTTTAGAGTTTCACCCGAAAAATATTTCACCTTAAAATAATTTTTTCCCCCGAAATTTTTAAAGCTAGTTTGAGTTTCGCCCGAACGAAATTTCGTTCGCCTACTAAAAATTAATAAAACTCACAATAAGTGAAACTTCAAATTTTCCGGGTGGAATGTTGTGCGGGTGAAACTCACAATAAAGCTAAATAAGTGAACACTTATGCTGTCACTGACATTACATTCCACCCTTTAACAATAAAGGGAATTTTTCGAACATAAAATTTTAATACTCGACGTTTTTTAATTGGCTAATTAAAGCCAGTTCAGGTTTCTGAGATTTCACTTAGCAAACTTCAGTCAGCTTCACTGAAGAGAAGGAGAAACCTGAACAAGATTTCTCTGCTAGAAGTCAAAAGCAATCCCCATCTGTCTTTTATAATTTGATCAACTGCAACAAAAAATAATTGAACAAGAGAATCGAAAATATATCAGTCTCAGCTTGTTGACAGCAAAAGAGAGGAATATCACTGAGAATGAGAAATTACATCCAGATTTCTGAGATTGCTGAGCCAGAGAAACCTGCACTGGATATACAAAAAGATGACAGAGACCGATTTAATAAAAAAAGATTACAGAAAATCTCGACAAATTCGCGTATACTTTTCTCGTTGTCTTTTCAATCAAGCATCAGATCGATCACGAAAAATTATTCCATGTCAAATATATAGGTGCGTTCCTTTACTTTGAAACTCTGTGATTTTCTGTCCAAAACTACACATTTAATTTCTTTTTACTTTTGTGTAGTTTTGGGCAAAAAATCACAGTTTCAAAATAAAGGAACACAGCTTATTATAAAGACGAACAGAAGCATAGCAACAATAAACGATTAGCAACACATTTTCTGTTTGTACATAATTGCGATAATAAACAAATAAAATACACAAAATTTAATTTTTTTATCAATTAATGTAAACAAACAAAAAGAAATTTAGCATCCGCCATAACAAATCAAAAAATAATAAATATTTCCCGCCAAAAAGACAAAGCCCTAGAGCGAGTGTCAATACAGAAAACGGCGCACCAGATACTCACATACGTACACGCATACAAATGCGAAAGAAAAAGGTTTCCCAACTTCAAATTCCACTAAATGGGCGCAAATGCACAAATGAAACGAAAACCAAATAAAGTGAAGAAAACTACTTCGATTTTCTTTTTTTGGAAAGCGCGATTTTCAATAACAAATTAAAGTTTGCCAAAATGCAAAAAAAAAAAACCAAACAAAAGATGACATCTTTAAACTAAAAAAAAAAAAAAAAAACACCCCGCACCCGTAGCTTACCTCAGCAGCTTCTTCTTCACGCTTTTTACGGTCAGCCTCGTATGTTGCAATCAGATCCTTGCAATCGAGGTTCTCCACTGGCTCCCAAGTATTATCTTCATCCGGATAGCCTTTCCATTTCAGAAAATACTCAATCTAAACAGGAAATAAGTATTTCGTTAGTTCGAGAAAATTTAGGATTTTTGACGAAAGAAAAAAAAAGAAAAAACTTTCAAACAAACCTTTCCCTTGCGCGTCCTTCGGTCCACGACCTTTTCCACAGCGTACTCTTCCTCGGAAGACTCTTCATCTGTGGGGGGCGTGGATGCAGTTTTCTTTGGGTCATCGCCGCCTTCAACACTCTTGGTTTCTGTGGATCCCTTTTTGGAACGCATTTTGTTGCTTTTGTCGGAAATTTTGACTTTTTTTCTGTGAGATATCGAAATAAAACAGAAAATTAGCAAATTTTGGTTCGTTGGATTTCTGGCTTGGTTGGTTGCTTGATGGCGGTGGCGTCTCTCTTCGCAGTACGCGTAGTGGATGTCGTTTCGCCAAATATTTTTTTTTAGTTTCTTGTAACTTACGTTGTGCCGGTTGTTTTACGAATTAAATTTTCCTCGTCAATTATCACTCTCTAATTACAATAAGCCCTTGGAATAAACTATTCAATATAGCTGTTACAATTTGTTGATATATTAACGACCTTTTATTGTTTAAAATATAATATTTTTCAACACGAAATCTAGAGCTACTTTACTTCGAAAACTTTTTAAATCTTACAAGCACATTCCTCCTCGCAATCGCAATAATTCAGAAGTGTTGGTTTGGTTGGCTAAATTCACGGCGATATTTGGATTTGGCAAAATGGCGTCGGGCTTTTCTAGCAAATAAATTGTGTTATCGATGACATTGTGGAAGGTGAATTATGTAGTGTGGAACACAATCAGAATAAGAATGATTGCATTCAACATTTTATTTCCCATACAAATGAGGTAAATTGAACAAAATTAACACAAAATTTCTTTAGGAAATTTGATGACAACGCAAATTAGAGATGAAAAAACTTTTTTTGTAATTTGCGAAATACAACATTTCGGTTCTATCAATTAAAGTGTGTATATTAAATAAATGATCGAGTTGGAAAGCTGTCTAAAGTAAGCCATACTTTGGAATTTGTAAACATAATACTGATGTTGTCTTTTCTTGTAATTGGTTTTTCACCAGGTGTTTCATCACTTGATTAGAGAGCTTATTTTTAGTTGAGTTGAAATCGAACTTGCTTTATTCCGCAAGTTAATTTATTTATTTATGTCAATACACATCTGCAAATAAGGAGGCTAAATAAAACATGCTTATTAAATAAAGTCAATTTTTTCTATAAATCAATTTGAATTGAGCTGAACTATTTCATTTACAGTCAATTCGATAACAAAATTCTAATCTTTAAACACAATAGATGCGCCGCAGATCGCGCGTCTTTACGTTTCAAACTTTAAATTCATCTCGTTAGGGTGAATACAATGCAGACGCGACTCATGAGCTAACGCTAAGTAAGTTTTAATAATTACGTGTATGAAAAAACACTTAATATTCAATAAACTGGCGCATCGGTGGATTTTGGATGGAATCTACCCTTCTCTTTTTTACGCACTAAAATCTATCTGTTTCATTGGATGCGCGTTTCAGAACAACAAATGAGCTAGTTTTAAGAAATATTTCACAAGTTCAGCATGTGCGCGCAGTCTCATATAAGCATATGGTTCTCAATCTCATTTTAGAAACCAAACTGTTGCGAAACTAAAATTGCGAGTGCGCGCCTGGCCTGAAACGACCGTTCAATCAGGCATTGAAATATCAAACTTGATCTTAACAGAACGTAGGCACAATATTCGTGTAAACGAAAAAGTTCGTTAGTTAAGTTTTTCATCAAGCCATGTTGTCAGACATGCTTGTCCATCTAAATCCTCTATTTAAACACAAGAAAAAAAAAACGTTTGATACGTCCGTTTCCGTTTCCATCAACCGATGTTAGTGAGCAGAGCATACCCTTCCACGTATTTCTCATTTTTACGATGGCATAATATCTTTCAATTCTTCGTCGAAAATCGAAATTAAGCTCTTATTAATTCATTCATTAAAATTTCATGTTTCTTAACCCAAACACCAAAAAGATAAAAATGAATACCCTGAAACCTAAAAAAGGGATCAATAAATATTAATATAATAATTATGATGATGTTGTCTATGTTTTTTTTTTTTGTTCGTTTTTGTTTTATTAAAAACTATATTTGTTTAGAAATATTCTTAAAGTACTAAACAAACTTAGTCTACCGATAACACAAGCTTTTTTTTTTCCTCACTTCGTTCACATTTCGCTTATAATTGTTATTTTTTTTAAATTTTTTGTTTCCATATCAGTTTGTTTACTATAATTGTTTTTCTTGTTTTGTTTTGTTTTTTTTTTGCTTTTATAGCGCTGCTGCATTTTTGTTGTTTGCTTGAAAGAGAACCGGAGTTATGTTTAGTAGCTTTTGGAATTATCCGGAATTGTTTTATAAACAAAAATAGATTATTTTTTAGTTGATTTTTAGAAAAAAAAAATATATATATAAATATTTAAACATTCCTAAGACCCTGGCGAGTTTTTTTACGACGAACTGCAAAATGCATCTAAAAGGGAGAAAGAGAAAAGAGCGTATGATTAGGTTACATTGTTAAAAAGTACAATTAAATTATCAACGCAAATTTCAGCGCTAAATATAATCGATATAAAAATATGAAATCTCGGAGAAAATTACAAAAATAAAATGAACAAAATCGCATTCCAATCTTGCATTCTGTGATTCACATGTTATAAAACAACAATATGAACAAATGCGATTTATAGGATAAAACGTACGAAGGTTTTCGATAATTATATCGAGCATCAGTCAACTATATCACAAAAGTTACTATTTTTGGAATGTTATTTTTAATTCAATCTTACTGAACTTACATCCTGTTCACGTTCCTTAGCACGTTGCTCTTCGTATAGTTTGATTAAATTTGGACAAATTTCTTTGAGCACTTCCTCGTTTTCCCATTGAACGCCCGGCTTATCAACCCATCGGAAGAGGTATTCAATCTGTAAAAAATAAAAATTGATTAAAACATAAAGGGTAAAAATTCATTAAGTCAAATATTTGTACATCAATGTTTCATTGCAATGATGATGCGCAACATAAATGAAGACGATGCAATGATTTATGTTTTTAATAGTTTGACGAAAAACAAGTTTCGACAGAGGGCTAGAGCATGTACGCTAAGTGGAAACAAGAAAAACTCGTATGGGGAGGTTATTTCTCACCGTTTTTCTTTAAAAAATTTGAGTTTGAAAATTTAAACTAAGTTATGGTGTTTTGATTTTTGAATATTTCAAATTCTTTCGATCTTCTACTTCTAAAAATCGTTAAAACTAGTTCTTAGGTTAAACCTTTTTAATTTCCATTAATGCAAACCTCATAATTATGAAACTAAAATAACACACGAAAAAATCGAAAAAATCTTCTGGCCTCTGTTGAATAGGTTGGATTCGAATCCATACTCTCACCGTGATGTTACAACGCCCTAGTGACTACAAATAAATAAAAAATTATGTTATCTATCAGTTATGAATTTTCTTTAGACCTTTACATCGTGTTTCTATAACGAGTATTTAACTCTCTGTAAATTTTATTAGTATTGCAAGCTACAATGACGCGACTTACCTATGAAATCTAATAATAAAACGTTTTCATTAGAGGCGAAATAAGGCTATTTCTAGAATTACCGCCCGACTCAATGCAATTAGTTCCTAAAAAGATAGAAGACAGCAAAGTCTGCTCATGTTTTGAACTGTGTGATTTTTTAAGCAATAACTACAGAGTAGGAAACAAGACAAAAAATGTTCAAAATTCTTAGCTGAATATTTGTTACCTGCACGATTTTTCTCTCCGAACAATAGTAAATAAAAGAAATCGATTTAAAAAATAAAAGTGCTGAAATGGGGGAAGCGCTGGCAGGGGGAATACGCCAAAATTGTTTTTTGAAAGATTAAATTTTTCAGGACAATACAATACAAAATCTAGCCTGTTACAATAATTATAAAACAGGCTTGACGATTAGAAATAAGTGTCAAGTCAATTGAAAAAAGTCCCTGCTCAGCTTTTTCTTGCTCGATCATTTTCATTCTGAACTCATTGAGATTCAAGGTATGGAAAAAGAAATAAAAGTACTCCGATTTTTCTGAACTAAAAAGGAAACGCATATCTTTTCTTGAAAGCTTAATACTCTGCTCTACTCATAAATTTCCCAAAAAGAATCAAATTTATTCAATGGTTGTTTTATTTGGTACTACCTTCAATTAAAATAATTAATCGCCACCTAATAAAACTTTTCCTCGATGCCCCTGTTATTTGCAGTTACACATTAATGGCGCTGGTATAAACTTAATTGAAAAACAAAAACTATCAGCCTTATTCTGCTAAACGTTCACGTGACTTTTCGTATTCTGCTAACCGTCGGAGGAAAACGAATGTTCCAAAAAGCATATAAATTGCGATAAAAATAAAATTTTTACAACTATATCCTCTCAAGAAATTCAAAAATAATTATTGGTATAGCTTTGAACTCGAAAGATTAAAGAGTTTAAAGAGTAATGTGACAAATAAAGTGAACAACTCACGTCAATCGAAAAATTCGATCGGATCGGATAGCAGAATAGGGCTTTATATCTTAAATGTTTCATCTAGGATTTCACTTATTTTATTTTTGGCATGCTACGTACATATGTCACACTTCCATATGTAGCTATTCAGTTATTCAAATTAATCTAGTTTCTATTAAATTTATTTATAATGCTACTATGGAATCAATTACTTAACAAAAGGTAAATCTACTCATACTCTGTTTATTATTCTATAAAAAAAAAGAATGACCACATTCTCACTTATCTAATTCTATCTTCAGCGTGGCACTTAGGTCACACTTTTTTACTGAGTTATGTACATTTATTTCAACAAATATTAATCAACAACATCCTTTCTACCTTTTCGATAAACTTCAATTTTTATCATGTTGCGCACTAATAACATAAATATCGCTGAGCTAATTGCATCTCCTGTTTAATTTAAAAATATTTATAAATTCATCGCATCTATTAAAGGATATTTCTACAACACAGACGTAGCTTTACATCTCCACTCTAAACTTGAAGGCATTTTCTATATAAATAATAAACTATGAATAATTATCCTCTAAGACAAGAATATGATACAAAGTACAAATCCTAATTCTCATTTTTAAATATGTATGTAACTTTCCAAAATAATGTGGTTATGTAATAAAAAAACAGATATTATAAAAAAAAAATCAATATTAACCAGGATTTACCTTGCCCATTTGGGAGACTTTTCCAAGAATACTTTGCACTCCGCCCTCCGGAGGTGGATCTTCCACCGTTTCGGCTTCGCCAGCGAGCTGTTGGGCACTTGCATCATCGTTTAAAACATCGTCGTCCTCGTCGTGTGGAGACTCAAAGGACAACGGAAACTGTGAGGGATCTAGTATGCTTTTACTCCGTCCGCCTTCGTTTAGAGTATCCTCATCGTCATCGTCTTCGTCGTCGCCCTCATCGGGACACATCTTGCCATGCTGATTGTACTTAAATCGAACCTTTTTCGTGATTTTCTTTAATTTTTTTTTGTCCGACGACGAACTCGACGATTTCTTGGATGGTGATTCGTAGGTTATGGTCCTGTCCGAATCATAGCCATCGCTATCGTTCTTGATGTCTACGCACGTCGCTGTCGAACCAGCAGCCTCATCGGCGGGTGCTTCTTCTACTTTTGTCCCCGACGCCGTTGACGAATCATTTTGTTGACCGCCACCTTTTTCTAAACTATTCTCGTCGGCGAGTGTGGTATCCTTGAGATCGTCTGAGATCTGTCTGACCTTCGACTCGAAGCCCCGAGAGTCATCCTTCGAGTTGCTGCTACTCGTCGTTGTCTCGGCCAGATCTTTGTTGTCTTTCACAACTAAAACGGCATCATCAAGGTCGTCGGTGGCGCCGGTATTGGCAGTGTCGACAACTGAGATGTTGTTTTCTGAAGTAATTGCTGTCGGCGGCGAGAGCTGCTGCTGTGGCGGTGGTGGTGGTGATGGTGATGCTGGTGAATCTTTGGGGTCAGACATATTGATTCCTCCGGGCTCGGTGGTGGGGGCTTCTGCAGCATTCTTTTCGCTCACTATTAGCATTGAAATTTTAATTGTAACTTTGTGTTTTTTGTGATAAAAATGTAATTTTTTATTTTTTCTTTTCGTATACCTGCTGCATCCGGCTGTTTTTTTGATGATGAACTGTCATCGTCGGCGACCACGCATTTTTTCTGCAAGGACTGATCAAGAGTATCACTGCCGGAATCATCACCCTTCGGATCCATTGTGCAATTGGGTGTTTTTGTTAATTAATTGGTTTTACTTGTTGCTAAATTACTATAAAATTTAACTAAAAAAACGAATATTGTTTAAAAAAAATTAGCAAACAGAGAAAATTTATTTTATTATTTTCGTCTGTTTATTTTTGTTGACTTTTGTTTGAAATTGCACCACCATCTGTCAAAATTCTGGGATCCAATTTGATGGGTCGGCTGTGTTCGTTGAGTGTTTGTGTGGATGATGTGGATGGTGTGGGAAATCTAGTACACTCAATGAAATCGATATTAGCCGTGTTCCTTTTGTAGGGAAATTAATTATATGCGCTCCATTGAAAATGACTTGTTGTTGCTGGGAATTCAGTTTCCTCGAGTGAAAGGGGACTGAAATGTTGATACTACAAATAAAATTGAGAAAAAGAAATACAATTTTTTATTTTATTTTTATCCAATTTCTTTTTTATTTAAAAGAGAACATTTAACAAAATTAATTCCTTCGTACAATTTGTCCAGTTTTAGGATTTACAAGGATAGTTTTATGGATCAATTTAGCTGGTAAGCTGGCGCTGGATGTCTTTTTATTAATAATTGAAGTCTTCCTGTTGTGTTTGATTTTCAATTGTATCTTCTTATCAATTTTATCCATTTGACGATTTACCTCAGAATTATTTTTCAATGATATATTATCACTTAATGAAGATTTGTCTATCTTTTCAAAATTATCTGCCACATTTACAGCCAGTTCAGTATTGATATCTGACGTTGGATGGCCCGTTGTTGCAGCAAAATCTTCGTTTTGTTCGAAATTAGAGCTAGTTCCTTCTTTTAGGCTTGACTTGTCGATTTGTGAATCCTTTTGATTCAAAACTATGTAATGACTTTGTTCATGACATTTTATCGCCGGGGAACAGCTGCTTGAAAATGAGCAATTATGATATTTTTCAAGTTTATCAGAATTTTCATTGTTTCTGGTCGTAATAGCTGTTGAGTTATCAGAGTTTTCCTTAGCACGTAATTTTTGAGTTTTCTTACGAACAGTATTTGAAGGTTTATGCTTCTGGGCGTAATGTTTATTTAATTGAAGCTTATTTGTGCATACATATGTACAATCCTTACAGTTAAACTTCAATTTATTCTGTTCAGCTCTTTTAACATTCAGTCGAGATTTCTTTGAATCTTTGAGAGTTATATCATGTATTTTTCTAGAACTTTGTTTTTTTAATTCATTGGAACAATTTCGATGTTTGGTATTTTTCTCACTACTACATAATTTTTCAGATTTACAATCAGATTGAATTCCATCAGGTAATAAGTCAGAAGTTGATGAAAGATTTAACATGCGGTAAATTGGATTATTCGCATCAATGGATCGATCGATGGCTTCAATACAAATCGATCCAGAATGTTTAAGACGGCAATGTCGCTGAGAAAAAAAAAAGGAAAAAGAAAGACATATGCCATATTGGTAAGTAAGCTTAAATTGTATGAATTACATTAAGGAACAATACATGTCGATTTTTTTCAAATAAAAAGTTAAATACATTAGGTTGATGTAATGAATCTGTTCTGCACAAATGTTTAGAAAAGTGCAATATTGTGGTGGACAGGAAACGAACGGCGAAGGAAATTGAGAAATGAATCCAAAAACATTTTCAGGCATATTTATAAACGTTGGCTAACTTTAGACAGTCATCCAAAATTATAAACTGTTGTCTTAAGAGTTATCTAACTTAGATAACAAAATTGGTTGTCTTGGCTAATGTGACATTTTATTCAATTAAATAAAGCATATTCCAAACTATTTCGAACACTGTATAGACACTGTCTAAGGAGAGAGCTCACTAGCAACTTTTAGTTTTTTTTTTATTTTAAAAACCAAACAGTTTCGAATCTTAATTTTGTAAGTGCCTCGACTGCCCTAACTAGTCAAAGATCTAATTAATACGTGTATATCAGATGTTCTAAGAAAATTCAGTGCTTTAGGTGAGGATTTTTGCTTTCGTGGAACACGCCTAATGTGTCTAGGGTATTCATGCAATGACAAGTTTTTGCAACTGTACTATAAATATGCAATTGGGAAGTTCCCCCATACGTCAATGTGACAATGCGAAACAAACAACAACAAAAAATTTCCTAGTTGGGGAGAAAACAATGCAATACAAATAAATATACTTACATATACAACGATAAATCACAATGTGCACACTAGTCACACCTTTGGAAAAGTGTTTGTATGCGTATGTATGTTTGTTTGTATTGCATTGTTTTCTCCCCAACTAGAACTGCCAAATATAATATAGTTATAGATATATAGTTTTTGGAAAAGCCCAATAGGGGTATTCATTCAACGTCGTAAAGTCGTTGTAAACTTTCTAAACTGCGTGAACCTGTCAAATTTGTATGAACATTTGATAGGTTTACCAGTTTACCAGGTTTACGAGGACTTTTACGACGTTTTATGAATACCCCTCTTAAGAATATTCATGCAACGTCGGAAACCATCGTAAATGTGGTAAACGTCGGAAAGTTTACGATGTCGTAAACGAACTGCCAAATTTTGTATGGGAATTTTTTTCCGACAAACTTTCGTAAACATCGTAAATGAAAATGGTAAACATATGGTAAACTTTTTTGTTAATGGTATTATGACATTATGGTTGAGTCAGCTGATTGGTTTATCACAACATTTTCGCAAGATAAAGGGGTGTTCATGAAACGTGTGTCGGAAACTTTACGATTTTACAACGACGTGAAGTTTACGACGTTGCTTGAATTGAATACCCTTATTGAATATTTATATTTAGAAGTGGCGTAAACTTGTCAAATGTTCATAGAAATTCGTTTTACGCATTTTACAACGGCTTATACGCTACTATGCATGAATACCTCTAACATATTTATGCATCATTTAAGAAAGTATTCATCCACATCCGTTTAAACCGTTTTTATTAATATTAATTTATTATGTTCAAGCATGATAATGAGTTAATTTTATTTTAGTTTTTATTGTAATAACTATTCCAAAAAATAACTAACTTCACCTTCACTGATTTAAATATTTCAGTAACGAAAATAATAGTGGTATTCATGCAACGTCCGTCGTAAAGTCCTCGTTAACATCAACTATTCATACAAATTTGACAGGTTTACGCAGTTTACAACGACTTTACGCCATTGCATGAATACCCCTAATAATAAAAACAGGCAGGTGCAAAAGTCGCGTTTAATTACAATTCAAAACAATATTTTTCTGGAGAAAATATCGACGGATTTCAAAACTTTGACCCCATGAAGACATAATTGGTATAATTGGTTCCTCTTTTGATTTCACTTTAATCAACTTTTAATATCGACGGATTTCAAAACATTTACACTATTTGAAGACATAATTGGTATATTTCATCTTTTGATTTCACTTTTTAATCCCTTGAAGGAGCATTTCACGTTGAGACGGTTGTCAGGAATGTCCCAAGTTCGTAATTTTAATTGGAAAATTGACAGGTTCTATCGTGAATTGAATTGGGCATGGGACTTGTTAGACCTGACATCCGATGAAAATTTTAGGAATCTTGCTACCGTCCTAACGACTTTCTTTTTCAACGTTTGTAAATGACCCAATGTCTGAATGGTCTTATACCTAAACTACCGGTCATCCATTCCACCTTATTTTATAAAAAAAAATTGCAAAACTGAAGATCTCTTACCTGTATGACATGTTTCCAATTAGACACTTGATGGCAATGCCAGCAACGAAAAGGAGCATAATTATCGTTATATGAATTCGAATCTCTATTATCATTCACCATAATATCAACCACATTATCTCTATCTTCCAAATAATCTTTATTGGAAGAAGATAAAGTGGTAGGCGTAGGGTTCTTCACGATTAAACAATCTTTCTTAGAAGTTGAAACTGTCTCAATATGATCATTCTCAATATCAACAATCATAAACTCTGCATTATTTTTCGACGGCTGGTTTGATTTGACTTCATCACTTGCCGTAAGTTTTTGAATTTCATTACCTTCAGAAGTGGGTTTTGCCGATTTGGATAAAATCGAGGAACTTTTAAGCAAATCTTGATGGTGGATTTTAACATGCACTAGAACTGCATCACGATTGGGATGTCTAAATAAATCAACAAACGTTACATATTCCCTTAAGATTACTTTTCTTGATATATCCTAACCTGAAATGACACTGGCTACACTTGTATACAGGTTTGTCTCCGTCCTCCAGAATTAAATAAGTCCGAGGATTACATTCTTTAGATTTAGTTCGTAAATAAGTATCATTCTGCACGACTTCCATCGGTGTTCGCACTTTTTCAAGGCTACATATCAATTTTGTGTTTTTATCATTTTTTGTTTCTTCCTTTAAATCTTCTCTATCTAATTCACTTGAAATCACTTTAGAATCTTCGTCATTCATGGTTATTTCACCGCATTTCTTCAACTTAAAATCAGCATCAAATTTGGATATCTTCATCAATGTTATAAATCTATCATATTTCGTATAGTTACGCCGACTATTTTCCCCTTGCATCAGTACTCGAGCATTCTTATGACTTGGACTGCGGATAGTCCTTAAACGAATGTGCTTTGTGATATCCCAACGCCAATTGGAACTATACGCACACAACGAACATTTGAATGGCTTTTTATTTTGGTGGCCAACAATGTGAACATGAAATCGCGATGCAGTCGAAGCCCAGAATGGACAAAGTGGACATTTAAAAACTTTTTTATGTGAAGCAAGAGTTACTGCTTCTTCCTTTGGTATAATCGGAGTTATCACCACCTAGAAAAATTTTTAAAAAAGTTGGAAATGACGAATGAATTTTCTGTTAAAACGGTTTGACCTTAAGGCTTTCAATGAAATGCAATTTAATCAATTTTACAAACCTCATCATCGTGAAGTTCAGGTTTTAAACTCTTCATTTTTTCTTCATCAGGCTGATTTTCGAGTTTTTTTGAATGTTCAAATACATGTTTATAGATTCTTACGTTATCCTTGTTCAAAACTTCATGTGCAATCTTGGAAACATTATCATATTGAAACTTCTTTGAATCCAGCTGGTCTCGCAATTGTTCTATTTTCATACCATTCGTTGGTTTACTGGCAGAATCACCCTCATTCGACGAGCTGATGCTAAGATCCAATGGCGCACTTTCATAGTTTTTCGCATTTACCTGAGAGCAGGACTTTCCATGAACAACTAAATCCAAGAAGCATTTAGATAGATGTCCACAAGAGCAAGCTATATCTAGATCTTCATCTCCGACACATTTTGGATCACCAAACACCGATCTGACAGGAACTCCGAATGAAGGTAAGACATCACGTACTGGCATTACCTCAACAATATCACTAGCTTCTATTCTAGCAAAAATATCCTCGATATCATTTTCTGCAAAATAAATAGCAGCAATGTCCTTAAGTGTTTTACGAGATGACTTAAGATCATAGGATAGATTGTCAATGTCGAAAATCCATTTGGGTGGAGTTGACAGCGGTGGCATGGCTGGGCAATCCGATACAATATCTTCGATTAGAGTACGCTTACGTGATTGTTCGGGAATTCCTTCGTTCGTAGAGCCATGAACCATCTTCATATGCCGGACAAGTTTTTGATAGTGCCGGGAAGCATATAAACAAAGGCTACAATTGCTGATGGTTATTCTCTCGCCATGGACATCGCGTAGATGAGTGAGATAAATTCGCGGATTTTGAGTGTAATACAAACAATGGCTGCAGGAGTAGTTTCTTTTGATTTTACACTGTGGTAAATCTTTGTCTTGGTTTTCCATGTTTTGAAAAAAAAAAAGAATCTATTTCTGAATAAACTTTCAAATAAATATGTATGTGCATAAATGTAACTAGTTAATTTATTTTTTTCTACAGTTTATGTGGCATTCTTTGATGAAATTTGAAAAGTGAATCCAAAGTTGATTGAAAAATAATAACTTTGTAGGTATATTATATTTGTATGAAATTTAAGTTTTTACTTGTTGTAATTTAATTATGTAGTAAGAACTGTAGGCTAGTTAAAGGCTAGCTTAAGGCTAGTTATTGATTCGCAAAAAATGGAAGTCGAGATTTAATCACTTTGAAAAGATGGGTTCGCAATTTTGTTTTAATGAAAGTTTTTCTAGAAAGCGATTTTTGAAGTGTAGTGTATATTCACATTTGTCACACATTGTAATTTAAAACTAATTCAAATGGTTTGGTTAAAAATAAAGAATTTTCCATTAAAAATAGTTTTTTATATTTTTACTTTTTTTATCCTTCATCGACACTTTAAAAACCATAACTGAAAGAACAGAATACCTATGTATATATGTATGTACAAGTAAATAAAGCGTTCGTTGACCGATCGCTACACCTACCCATTGAAATCTGTGGACCAAAATCACCCCATTTCTTCATTGATGTTACAAATCGCTTGAATTCGCTTATTCACGCGAGTAAAAATCGTAAAAATTTAGATTCTCTACATCGATTTTTTTTCAAAAACAAATCTTCTTTTTAAAAGGAATTTTTTGTGTGATGATAACACACTCGTCTTTATACTTAGTGGAATGATTAGTTTTTTGATAGATCCTAATCTAAAATGAATTGACTTATTTTATCAATGGAAAACCCGACAACTCTTGAATTGACTTTGATTGGAAATCGCAATAAAAAATTTTTGCCACCGCAGCAAAAGATTTCGAGAGATATCCGAAACAATAAAACTAATAAAATAAAATCAATTTCCTATTAATTCACTTTATTGCAACATTAAATTAATTTACATAAATTTGTATGGTTTTTGTTTATTTTTTGATTTATTTTTCTGAAGTGTTTTATTCTTATTATTCACTTGCTTTTTTTGCAATATTTAACATATTCTCTGTTAAAATTTACACTTTTCGTGTATATGTACATATTTCATGTGTAAATGCATACACATATAATTTTTTGTTTCATTATCAACTTTTCATGTTTAACAAATATTTGGCATTTAATGCTTTGGTAAAAATATCTAATTTAATTAAATGTTAATATATAATATATATATATGTATATCTATTGTTTTTTTTTTTGTTTTTTTTTCTTATCAAAATGAAATGAGATTTTCCCTTACATTCTTTTATCATTCACTTATAAACTATTTTGTTTATTTTTTTTGTTTCTTTTATATTAATTTTTAGTAGTATATTTAATATTATCTTTTGTTTTATGTTATAAAGTTTGTTTGTTTTAATTTAAGATTTTGTTTAAAAATAGTTTAAATGTATATATTCGAATGTCTGTAGAATTTATGTATGTATGGTGTATATATATTTTTGTATAATATATATATTTATATTTATTGTATATAAATTATATTTTCAGTTTGATTTTCTGTTTTATTTCTTTTTGTTTGTTGTTGTTTTTTTGACAATTTTCTAACTAATTAAAAAATATTTTTGTTTATTCATATTTTGCATTCCATTTAAATTTAGAACCGTTTATTGTTTTGTTGTAAAATTTAAATTTAATAATTTTAGTAATTTTAAATATAATTTCTTTTATTTTTTTTTTAAATTTAAATTCTGAACATGTTTTAATAATAATTATCTAAAAAGAATTTATTTTCTAAGGATAAGTAATTTTATAAGAAAAATAAAATCTTAAACTAAAAAAAAAATGCTGCACCGAATACCTTAAGAGAAAATAATTAACACCTAGTTATTAAAACGAAACTTTTTTTTAAAATAAATAAATTAAATAAAAGAAGTTGTCCTGCTTTGTTAGAATTTTTTATTTTTCAATCCAATCTTGGGCATCTTTATAGGATGTAATATATAATAAGGTTTGACAAAAATCCAATAAAACTAATTTGCCTTTGTCAAAGTTTAGAAATGGCGCCCAACGTAAACTCAAAATTAAACTTTTTTAAAACCCCCGTCTTGCGATATACAATTGAGAATACCAGCATTCTCATGAATTGAAACTGATTTTCAGTTTCGAAATGTGGTCCCAGTAACGAATAAAGTAACATTTTTCAATGTTATGACCAATTGTGCGGTCAATGTTTGATTTTATGAAACTACGTTTTTTAGTTTACAAATAAAAGTTGACAATATGAGCACTCTCACTAATTGAAACTTGTTTGAAACGTGTTCCAGCAACGACTTAGGAATTTAACAATCTTATGCGGTATTCGTGGTTATTACTGGAGAAAATAATTGATTTTCCCGAGTAACAGATTGTTATATTTTCTGTCATAAAACATGGTTGTAAATGGAAAGAAAGAAGGCAATTTTGGTCTGTGGTTTAATTTATATAAGAAGAAATTCCCAAGAAAATAAATTTGGAAATTTTCGAAAAAGTTTCATATTTTTGGATCATCTTATATAATTTCAAAATACTTTTGAAATACATAAATTTATTTCAGGTTCATAACGCTTTTTCTAAGAAAAGGTAATCTACATATTTCACACAAGACATACATTTTTCAGCCATGTTAGATTTTTGAACAAGATCCACAAAGCTAGTGGAAATATGTTTTTGAAAAGACATATTAGGCATGTTTAAGAATTGAAAACTTTTGTTTTGAAGAGAAAAATTAAAAATTATATATTTATATTAATGTCTCAAACATTCTTCAATACCAACTGAAAATTGGTCCTTCGAGCCGGGAATTTTGTTTTTCTCTAACTTTTTCCAAACATTTATATGTATATATGCATACATTTTCTTAAAAATGCTATCGGTGTAATAATCTACTTCTTAAATGTTTATCTTAATAAAATAATCTAAATATTAAAAAAAAACTTAAATTTGGTGCTTTTTTCCTGATTAGTAACAAGGTGACAAAAAAAAATCCATAAAAAAACAGAAAACAAATGATTTTCTAAAAAAGTTAATAACAAATAATAAATCATTATGTGATACATATTTAACACTTAAAAATAATACACAAACAAAATAAAATTAATTTAAATGTTAGTCACATATTCTTTGTTATTATTTATTAAAAAAATAAAATAATTATAATAATAATATTTTTAAATATTACATTTAATATTTAATTATCTAGTTTCTTGTTTATATAAATATGGCCCCGCTATTCCACAAAGTGTAAGGTATGTATATATATATATATTTTGTTTTAAAAAATATTAATCTATATATTAAACAGACTATTTACTAGACTTTTTTGTTTGTTTCCATTTTTGTTTTATCTATACAAAAACAAATTTTATTTTAATAATGAAATTTATTCAACAAACAAAACATAAAAAATATGCAGACAAAATAACAACATAACATATACATAAAATGATCACAGGCTTTGAGAATGAAATTTGTATTATTAAATTTTTCTAGCCCTTTTGTGTTCATTTCTTAAATTTAACTTAAAAAACAAAAACAATTTTTTTTGAATTTCAATTCAAAAACTTAAAAAAAAATTTAAATTAAAAAAAAAAAAAATAATGACAAAAACTAATTCCTCCTGATGACCTGACCAGTTTTGGGATTTACTAATATAGTTTTATGGCTTGGCGGTAACGGTGGTGGTAATGGTGGCGGTTGCGATGTTGTTTTGTCCTCTCCATTGTGTGCACTCGAACGGCTACTACGACGGAGATTTGATGTAGCATTGTCCTTTTCGGATTTTTCAGCGTTTTGTGGGTTCTTAAAATCACAGTTGAAATTTATTGGTTTCGGTGGTGTTCCCCTCTTCGAATCATCATCGCTGGTAACAATCAATTCAAGATTGTCCAAAGACGTAAAGAAGTTCACTGATTTTCGATTTCCGATTGCTTCGAAATGAATTCGTGTGTGCTCGGCAAGGCAGATCTCGGAGCTTATGCTGAAGTCACAATGTTCGCAGGTATATTTTTCGGGCTGATTGGACACACAAATGTGATTTTGCAGATGGCGTTTGAATGTGTCACTGCAGGTAGTCTGGAAGGGACAATGTGAACATTTCTCCGGTTCACCAGTTTCACTAATCAAACTCGAACTGGGAGAAGTTGAAGTGGCATGCGAGGCTGATTCCTTAATCGAACCGGTCTCTAATTGTTTTTTCAATAATGAACCATCGCCATCGAAGGAGGAAGTCTCTTCCTTAACATCAGCTACTACCCAAACACTTGCACCTGTTTTAGGCAAATTAAGCTGTTGCATCTTCCTAGCTGGATATTCTGCATCCTCTTTAGCACTTGCGGCAATATGCTCGGTCTTTTCCTGATACGTACTTGTGTGGACGAATGAATGCGATAGAAGGATATTCTCCTGTTTCGTGGAAAAATCACAAGCTTCGCATTTAAAGTCAAAACTAGCACCGTGTGCTCTCATATGTTGCAGCAGGTCATTCGAGTTATTAACATATCGCTTCGGGCATTTGGGACAATACGCGATTACCTTAGACACCATTTCTTCATCATCGCTGCCATTCGAATGCTTTGATCGAAGGTCAATAGCAGCCGGAGCATCTTGAATGAAAAGACCACCACTTTCGTGCATCGCCTTCACATGATTACTCAGATGTTGCTTTTTTGTGCAGATATACGAACACAAATTGCACTCGTATTGCGTCGGCTTATGTAGGGATATGTGATAGTTCATTTGGGATTTACTCTCCGAAATATATGGACATGAAGGACACTTTTGTTGTTTGCACTTATTCGAGGATGCTGAATTATTATTAATAAAAGCTGCTGATGGATTGCCTTCCAAAGGTATTCGAGTTATTTCAATGCGATTCAATGGAATTTCAGGCCTATATTTCTGAGGATCCGAATAAATAGGCGAGTCAGAGTGTGGATAATGTTCATCTTTACTAAGTACATTATTGTTGTTATTGTTATTATGTGCTTGCTGATGATGATTTGCCTTCATTGCTCCAAGGATGTAATTATCTGCTGATGGACCAAGGACATGACATGACTGTCCATTGCCACCCAAACCAAGTGGGCGATAGACTGGAGCATCGCAAGTGCGATCAAGAGACTCGATTCGAATGTCGCCAGAATGTTTTAGGCGACAATGACGCTGTAAGAGTTATATAAAATTTTTGTTTAAATTAGTTTTCAATTCTTATTAAAATTCATTGATTTTTTTATTTATAAAAAAAAAATTGTGTTAGCAAATAAGGCGGGGAAGAAATGTGTTAAATTACTAAGAGAATATATATTTCGTAAAAAAAATAAACATATAAAATGAATATAATGAACTTAAAATAATGATAGGCTTGTTTTGATGATTATGTTTTTTATGACAAGCTTAAAACAACAAATAAAACATATATATGTAATTCGCCATCACCATGATTCATTCGTTCTCTTATTAATAATGTTGGTCTTTTCTTTTTCATTTGGAGTAAAAGAATTAAAAAAATATAAGCCATATTGGTGTACCCGATTCATAAGATAATATATTTTTTTAAAACTTAGAATCAGAGGCCTTAAAATAATGACTAAGGTTAGGTATGTTATTTAAATATTCTCTTAAAAAAAATTCTGTTTTCATAGTCCTACCAATTGGTAACAATTTTAATGATATTTCTTCGATGTTTCGAAAGCATTTTGTTGTTGTCTTGTTGGAGACTACAGACAAATT
The DNA here is from genome assembly GCA_951394125.1 of Epistrophe eligans. Taxonomy (NCBI): domain Eukaryota; kingdom Metazoa; phylum Arthropoda; class Insecta; order Diptera; family Syrphidae; genus Epistrophe; species Epistrophe eligans. The sequence goes on along the minus strand of OX596030.1, from coordinate 8,674,088 downwards.
TCGTTTGTCATTAGCAAGGTCAATCTAGGCGTACTCCAGGTGTAAATATTAACTATCAACAACAAAATGTATCAAATTAATGTAGTGGGAAGGGGGCAACTTGTTTTTATTACACATTGGTCACAAATTAAGAAACCGAGCAGAAGATATCTGTTTGACAACCTTTAACGCGGCGGCGTTTACAAAATAATCTGTGATCCGCGTTAAAAAAAAACCTCCATGTAGTTAAAACTTCAAAATCCATTTTAATTTCAACGGAATATATAAACTGTATTATTTTGTGCTTATGAATTTCAATAGCTAAAATAGCTTTTTAAAAATCGAACACCATTAAAAAATAGTTGGCCTAACATCAGCAAACAAAAGTTATTTGTTAAATTCACAAAACTAGGCGGCCCATATTGACAACTTGTTGCTGCAACGTTTTGTTTGCCAACTCACCAGGAATAAGACGAACTTAATTTAAACAAATGAAATATGCAATGTACATAAAACCCTTTTGAAATTTTTAAAATGAATGTTACTTAATTATTGCCCATAATGTATAATTAAAACATATATCTTTAACCATATACCGTAAAAATAAGTTAAACATCGATATAAAAACATTATGTAAATGAAGTATAATTAAAACCCGTTAACCAAAAATTAAATTTATGAAAATAAAATTAATACCACCAACCGCGAATTTTTTTTTATGTAAAAAAAGCAAAATTTTACCAAAAAAAAAAAAAAACAAGTACATATGTATAATGTCATAAAAAATGTATAATCTTTACTCACACGGACATAATTTAAAAATTTAAATTAAAAGAAAAAGTAAATTCAATTTATGAGTACAAACTAAAGTTTCACTAGGACAATGTAGATATCTAGTCTATGCGCTTGAAACTATATATTGGTAGACATAAACGAAACACGAAAAGGTCTTTTGGGCTAAGGCGGAAAAAAACACGATCAATTTAGGAAAAACAAATTAGAAAAAATCAATATTTTAAAGGTTATACTATAAATTTTAATTATAAAAACTAAAAAAATTACTTTTTTTTTTTGTCAGTGGATCTTAAAGAAGTGTTGGTATACAATATTTGAAAGAACCACTGTGACTGTGGTAAACTCACCCTATGAATTTAAAGTTTTTCTGTACCTATGTATTATTTCTCAAGTGGACTTTACATTGTATCGGATGCTTTATTTCTAAAAAATGCTTTTGTATCAAATCAGTGCGATACGTGTCACAAGATGCAATCGCTAGATTTGATTGGATGCAATGGAATTTTTTCGGCTTTACCATCGTATATGTTCCTAGAAAACTTCCAACCGTAACGTTTATTTTTTTCATGCTAGCTGACTAAATTTTTTGTATTTATTTATGTATGAGGTTTACATTAAATACGATTTTCTGTCGTATAGAATCGGAGAAGCTCAAAAAAAAAAAAAAAATAATCACTATGCATCGCATAAATTCGAAACGCGTTTTCTTTGATTTTAAGATCAGTCAACTGATGAGTCCAAATGAGATCGCCAGGGCGGAACCCCAATTTTTGTGGACTAAAGGCTGTTAGAAGTTATTTTGAATGGAGAGAATTTTGTCACGATCCGATCAGGTACGATTTAAAGCCCGATTATACATACATAGGAGTTTAAGGCAGAAAAAAACATAATATATTAAAAAAATGGTTCTTCGAGCCGGATAAAAAACCATTGCAATTGATTAATTTAAAAGAATAAGAAGACTATAATATTCTTTAAAAAAAAAAATAAGAATGCAGCCATTAAGAATTTTAAAGGAGTCTTCTTTTTCAACAAAACTTTCAGATACACTGACATAAATTTAAAAAAAAAACAATTGTTGTACAGCCCTTTCGAAATATCCGAGAAATTAAATTTTTTTCCAATTTCTAACAAATTTTTTAACTATCAATTTGAATACTTCGATATAGGGCTGCCAATATGTTAGTTAAAAAGTGTAATAAAAAATGTCCATTTTGTTTGTGTGCATTTCATATACAAAATACCTGAATGACATGCTTCCAATTTGATACTTGATGGCAATGACCACAACGAAAGGGTGATGGTTCTCGCCTTTCGTTGCTATCGTTACTAAAGTTAGAACTTGGTGTTACACCCATTACCACCGTAGTAGAATTACTAGCACCACCAATGAATGATGAAGTACCACCCGCTGAAGTTATAGTAGTTGGAGTAGTAGTAGTAGTAGTAGTAGTTGCACTGAGAGTTATATTAAATGCATTTGGCATAATACTATTAGCACCACTGGTTGAAGTAGTTGGACTACTTAAAACCGTTGGACTGCTAGTTATGGCCGCTGGATGCACTGACGTTATACTATCACCACCACCAATAACTGGATTAGAAGAACTTGCCTCATCGATCAATTCACCATGCTCGATGGTGGTACCTGCGGCTTGAATAGCAGCCAAAGCTTTTGGAGAGATGGCATGATGTAGACCACTAGCACCACCTGGTGATAGAATGGAATGTTGATTATTGCTATGACTGCTGCTGTTGGGCGACTTCTGTTGCTGCTCTTGTTGCAGCAGTTGTTGTTTCTGTGAAAGGCACATGGCGGCTGCTAGAACCTTATTCATGTAAAGGTTCGTTGGATTAACAGCTACCTGAAGGGGTGTACTATGATTGGATTTGGATGGAGAAGGGAAGCACATCAGGGGTTCTTGATAATGGACTTTAACATGAGCCAGCACTGCATCTCTGTTGTCATGTCTAAAAAAACAAGAAAAAACAACCATTAAACTTAAATATAATGTTCAATGTAGGCTAAATAATGGTTATCTATATCTTACCTAAACTGACACTTTCGGCACTTGTAGAAGGTTTTCTTTACAAATCCTTCCGTCTTGACATCTGTTATCAGATCGTCACTGGGCTTGATTAGCGGTGGTGGACTACGTTTAACCATCGTTGCAGCTGGAATAACATCTTGTTCTTGTTGTTCCTTTTGCTTGGCAATGGCTGCATTCATCATTGCTGACGCTAGATAAGGCAAACGCATAAAACCATTTGTATCGACAACGGAGTCAGTTGGACTTTCATTCTTATGTTGATCTCGCGGTGAATCTCCCTCCTGAGAATGATTACTCTTTAAACCATTAGGCAAACCCGCTGACTCTGATGCTGCTTTATTGTAATCATTTAGGAAAGCCAATGAAGCAACTTGATTTGGTGTCATCTCACCGGATTTCATTAATTTCGGATCACCATCTTCGTCGGTGACTTTCATTAAAGTTATATATTTATTGTACTTTGTGTAATTACGACGTCCCGTCTCATCGTTCATTAGCACCCGAGCATTTTTATGACTTGGATCACGAATTGTCTTGAGCCGGATGTGTTTTGTAATGTCCCAACGCCAATTGGAACGATAGGCACACAAAGAACACTCGAAAGGCTTCTTATTGAGATGACCAACAATATGGACGTGGAAACGTGATGCTGTTGATGCCCAAAAGGAACAATGCGGGCATTTGTAGACTTTTTTCAGTGACGAATTGGCGGCTTCTTCTTCGGGTGTCATCTTTTTGGTTACCTAGAAATATTGAAAGTCTCAAATTTCATTGGAAATGGTTGTAAAAATTGGTTAAAGGAGTTGCTTGAAAAATAAAAATTAAAAAAAATCTTTGTAACAGTTTTTATTATCGAGTAGTAATCAGACCTGGTTTTCTGATGAACATTTTTGTCATTTTTTTGTTGTTGAAAAATTTGTCTCAATAATTGTCAAGTCTGTCTTCCGTACGCAAAATAATACGACACAATTTGTAAAATTTTTAAAATTACATATAATTGATCTACGGTAACTCTAGTCGAGTATATTTTTTGACGTTTAAAAAGTGATCGGAATCAGTACGAAAACCGTTCCGAAATTTAGACAGTTTTCTTGATCTTTGAGAGCATTTCATCCCCACTCTTCAAATTTTACATTTAAACCAGATTGAGTGCGAGAAATGTTGGAAACAAAGCAATCTGAGATCTTATACGGACATGGAAAAAATCTTCCAACTCTTTTCCCTAATTAACACGGCTTCTCTAAGAGAGCAACATAAATCAAACCATAAAAATATATATTAGAAAAAAAATTGTCCAAGCAAAATCACTCACCTCACCATAGCCTGGCGCCGTTTCTACGCCATAATAGCTGTTGTCCTCATTTTTACCGCCACTAGTGCTGCCTCCAGAACCACTCCCACCCCCACAACCACCTCCACCACCGCTTCCACCACCCATTAGCATCACATTCTTAACTTCTAAATTATAATTGACATCGCTTTTGCTGCTGCCACTTCCATTAGCACCATCTGCTCCACCACTACCACTACCACTACCGCCACCACCACCGCCACCCATTTCAGGCATCTTATTCCACACAAATACTCGATTCTCCATCGGGTGCTTACTCATATCCTCTGAACCAGCACCATCGTCATCGTGCTCCTGTCGACCGCTACTGCCACCAGACGTTGACATGGAATCAAAGGAGTCATTCTGACAACGGCCAGCATCTGAGCAATTCTTCAGGTGATTTAACAGATCCGCACTGGATTTGCATCGATGGCGGCAATGTTGACATCGCAACGAACCATTACAGTTCACTGTAAGATTTATTGGTGATATGCTGGAATGTTTATCCTCATCCAAGAAACTGCATGATTTCTTATGAATGATGGATTCTGATAGGCACTTTGAGTTGTGGCCACAGCTGCAGGAGAGATTCTCATTTCGGGCGGATTCATCCTCGAAGGATTTTTTCAATTCGTCAAAAAATGACGAACTGGCAGTTTTTCGTTTACTCGCTGCCGAATGATTAGATGACGGTGATGTTTGTGCTGCATCAGCTTTGTCCATTTGCATTATGATTTCTGGAATTTGATTTTCGGCAAAGTATAATGCTGCTATGTCTTTCAAGGAGTTCCTCGACGTAGCGAGGTCCTTGGAGAGATTAAGTGCATTATTGGCCGATTGGATTGGTATAAGATTTGGCACTGGTCGGACTAATTTCTTTTGATTATGTTGACTGCCTGCATCAGAACCGCCACCTTTTTGGGACAAATCGGTTGGCTGTTCTTCGTCATCGTCATCATCGTCGGGCATTTCGTATTTGCATTTCTTCGCATAGCTCTCATCGAAATCATCGATGTTGTTGTTGTTATTATTGAACTGGTCATCAGGATCACCGGGATCGCTGAGATAGTCGTCTGAGATGTCTGTTCCACCGACCTTATTTCGCCGACGAGCTAAGCTCATTCCAGCAGCATGACCCACTGGCGGCACATGATGGTTCATCTCATGAACGGTAAGGCTTTGCTTGATGTCAGCTGTAAAGTCACATGCCGCACACTTGAACGGTCCAGCTCCACCATGATTCTTCATGTGTCGGTCCAAATTCCATTTGTATGGTGTCCGAAAGTCACACGTTACACACTTGATCATTGGCATTGAGTGGTATTTCACATGCTTACTGTATCGAGCCTTTATGTGTGTGACATATGTGCATTTGTCACATGGGAAGAATTTCGTCCGGGAATGCTCTTTTTGCTCATGATCTACCAGCTGAGCTCGATACAGAGTCGTAAATTCACAGAGACTGCACTTTAAAAGTCGGTGCACAGGCACTTCATCTACCGTTGGGGATTCGGTTTTTGGAATTGGCATAGAAAATTGAAATATCTGCTGTGGCTCTTGTTGCGAAAGATATTGCATCTCCCGTTCCACATCGAGTTCTTGCTGCGCCAAATGCTGACTAATCATCATATTTTGTTTGGCTGCTGATTTCTTTTCAAACTCCAATCGCTTCTTTTCTACACGAGCTATATACGCTTCTGTATTCGTATTCTTGCGCTTCTGGGCTTCATCCCGATTTATATTCCTCTTTCTCGATTGGCCATGATTGCCGGCAATACCTTCGGTCGAACCATGAACCATCTTCATGTGTCTCACGAGCTTTTGATAGTGCCGCGATGCGTATAAGCAAAGCTTGCATTTGTTAATGACAATTTTTTCGCCATGAACATCGCGCAAATGTGTGAGGTGACAACGTGGATTTTGGGTAAAATACGTACAATAGCTGCACGAATAATTCCTTTTAATCTTACACTGTGGCAGACCTTCATCTTTAAGATGTTCAGCATTATTGTGAGCATCATTTTCCTGAATGTGTTGCTGTTGTGGGGGTTGTTGTTGTTGCTGTTGTTGTCGATGATTTGTGGAAAACAAAGACGCTGGAGGTGGATTATTTACCACATTGCCAGTTTCTTGGTCCAGATAAATTTGATTGCCGCTTACTACACTGCGGACGATAAGTGTATCACCTGAGCGCTGGACCATCGATGGGACGTCCATGGTCGTTGATAACAGTCTTGGATTTTATTTTGTTGTTTTTTTGTTTGTTTCTTTTTTTGTTGATAATACAGGAAGACTCAGGATGATTCAATTATCTATAAATGAGAAAAAAAAAATAAATCAATAAAAGGAATTGGTTAAAATAATATAAAACTAGAAAAAACGAACCTCCTTTCTAAAGAACGGCTTTGATAGAAATACAAAATTTCTTTGAAAAATATTTGAAAGGTTATATTATTTCTATTTGCCAGTGTACCTTTGTTAAAAGAAATATTTCAAGAAATTGGACAAACAAAGTAAAATCAGAGCACACAGAATTGATTGGTCACTAATAGGCTTTTGTTTTCTATGAACTGTTGCGCCATTTATTTATTTGTTTAGGTATTTAAATTCTAATATTTTAAACTTAAGATCTGATTTTATTTATACGGATAAAGGTTCCCCAAACCAACTCAAATCTGTCGTGGCGACTAAGAAAACAATAATAACAACGTGTTGTTTTCAGTGGTAGGGTAAACAAAAAACGTGAGTTTTACGTGTTATACGTTCCGTGGAACACAATACGTTGGTTACTTTCAGTAACTCCGGCAGGGTGGTAGCGTAAACAAAAAACATGAGCCTTACGTGCAATACCTACGTTCCGTGTCACACATTACGTTGGCTACGTTCAGTAACTCCGGCAGGGTGGTAGCGTAAACAAAAAACGTGAACTTTACGTGCAATTCGTTCCGTGTCACACAATACGTTCTCTGCGTTCAGTAACTCCGGCAGGGTGGTAGCGTAAACAAAAAGCGTGAGCACTCACACAGTTTTTTGTTGTTTTTCAATAAACATCGGCAAACAGAATGTCCATGTTATGAGCTCTACTCTACCAGCCAAATATTATTTCTGTTCAGTTTTTAATACAAGGTTTATGGAAGTTTTGGTCTAACAATAATTTTTTTTTACTAAAACAGTTGATTTTTAAAACTATGTATATTTCTACCTGAACAAAAAAAGTAAAATAAAAAAGATAATAATACCTGAACAGGTCATGTGAAGAACCGGGTTCTATAGTGAGTTAAATTGCATGCGTGGTTGTGGCTCGCCAAGAATAAATGGGACCTACAATTTATACCGAATTAGAGATGCTAACATGATAGGCACTTTATGATGACAAAAGATAATTTTGGAGAATTTGACACTTAATCCCAAGAGGCATTACTCCTGAAGAAAACAGTTTTGAAAGAATAGGCCGGATTCGAAGAGAGCTTTCCTTAACCCCTTAACCAAGGGGTAATATGATTTTATACAAAAAAAATAAAAGCAATGCCTGCTAAAATGAAATCTATAGGCAACAATTCTGACCATAGACAAATTTTATTAAGAAAAATAAGACAACAATTAAATAACTAATGATTCATAAATGGTCATTGCAAATACCTATCTATAAAAACCCATTTCCAATTTCCCATTGAGTCATTGTAATTTCAATGGCACTCATAACTTCTTAACGACGCAATCTGTCTAAATCAAACCAAAGTGTAAGTATGAGATTTTTATTGGAATTATTTTTACAAACCAATTATTCGTTAACCATCAGCAACAAAAAAAAACATAATAAACGCACTTTAACTGAATTTTATAGCCCACAAAGTTCATTACCCGCGTGAATGGATATGTCGTCTGCTAAATATATCACATACACACACACACACACATACATACACATTTAGTTAGCATCCAGAACTGAACTATGAACACATTTAATATTTCATAAAAAAAAGGATATAGAAAAATAAAACACACGATATGGTTGTTTACATCAAGGTTACACACGCACACACAGAGTTGAATTTCCAAAAAAAAATATATAAAAATATTACGTATACGCCACAGAAACCGAGAGCATTTTAGCTGATTGCCTGTTTTGAATTTGGTTATTATTTTCTTTCAGAGGATAAACCCTTTTCTAGATGCTTGCACATAATAATAATATGAATGAGTGTGTGGGTGTCGACGGTTGATGGTTTGCCGGTGGTTCTCCCAAAGGACTCCTTAAGACTGGAAGCTACATAAATTTTAACACACATCACACTGGTGGGACTCATAAGTCTCATTATAGTTGGGTGAGAGAGAATTTAATTTCATAATATACACAACCATATCAACTATATTTACTAGGCGTGGGAAGGAAACTATTTTGTACCTACAGAAAAAAAAAATACAAAAACAATACCTATCTACCTAACCTATAAATTATTGTTATTGAATTGTTGCTTCAAAAATGATGAAAGCCTTGTAGAGATCCTTCTTTACACATTTTATTGTTAAATTCAAAGACTCTCACCCAAGTAACTAAGTTTTGTTTGTGTTATTATTTTCTTCGACAATCGCACTAATTAGATAGAAAAAAAATGACGAATATCAAAATGTATATCCTTCCGAAGAATAATAATAAAAAAAAAAAAAACAGAAAATAAAACAAATACTCCAGAGGCAAGAAGGAAGAAATAAAAAAAACACACAGATGTTTAATATAACGGAATCTCTTTTATATGAATGTTTGCAACTTGAATTGAATGATATCCAGTTATATTTATTTCTTTATATATGTATTTTTTTTTTTTTTCAATTCAACTAAATGATTTTACTCTTGCAATGTGCCAGAGGTAGACACATCCTTCGACGACGACGACGATGTCCTTCATCTGTATCTTTTCCATGAACGATTCACCGAGGAAACACAACAATTAAATCGTCGTCATTGCTGTCGTTGTCGTAAACCAAGTGATGGGAAGCACCACCGGATGAGTAAAGTAAAATGACAGCAACTAAATAGTTACCGTCGTTGTATGAAATACACTTGCAGTTTTTTTTTTGAAAAGTGTGAAAAGAAGTCAACGGAATAATAAAATAAAGCTCCAGTTACACTAAACTAAGCGATGTCAGTGAAAGAACTGTGAGGGAAAACACACAAGAGCCAGAAACAACTGGTTACCTACTGCTTCGATTGGTGCTTTGGCTGCTGCTAGTACTGGTGCTGGTGCTACTGCTGCTGCTGCTGCTGTTGGAAAAAGTTATTCATCCGTGCAGAGATTCTCTCCATTAACCAAACATATCTGAAACAGAGTGGGCTCTAGCTATTGTAAATCATACGAAACACAGAAAGTTTAAGTGGTAGTATGATGGTAATGGTATGGTAGACCATTTCCATCTCCAAGCAAAAACAACCACGTTGCCGTTGGCTCGCAGAGAAAAAGGTTTATTTTTGTCTTCAGCTCTCTTTTTTTTAAGGTTATGTGTGTGGTGTCGAGTTGGTGTTCTCTGATTTGTCAGAAGGACTTCTTGCATTTTTTTTAAAGAATGTAATTTGCTTGTTTTAGAGGTTGCCACGTCTTACGTTTTGGAGTAAGAATTATTTAATTGCATTTTAAACAAAATCAAGTGGGAAGAAAATACTTAAAAGCCATCTAGCTATTTCTCGCGAAATGCTATGTGATATTATCATTTGCGGTGCAACTTTGTAGTAAAAAAATCGAGCCAGAGAGCGTGTTTTTAAATGTCGAATGCGTTTGCAAGAAAATTGCCTTACGTTGATAAACCAGGTTTTGTGCAAACAAGACGATTGAATAAGAATATCTGCGTCAAAAATTGATAATTGATTTGACGATCAATTTGGTTTTTTTCGAAAAAGGCCTGTTGGGTCAGGTGTAACTGTTGTTTTCTAAACTGTCCGCGTACATACATGTGCGCTCGCTTTAATATAAGCCTATGAGTCTTATTTAGAAACTAAACTGTTGCGAAACTAAAAGTTGCAAGTGCGCGCCTGGCCTTACAGTGGGAAGAACGGTCTCAACTACTCAGAGTACAAAATGGAGTCCCAAAAGGCTCTATACTCAGTCCTATGCTTTTTTTCTTATATAAAAATTAATTGTGTTGCGGTCAACTATTCGTTAATCGTAACCCCTAATTAGTAATAATATAATAGTTAAAAGAACAAATTCAGCATTTTTTAATTATATTTTTTTTGTCAACTTTCAGAACTTCAACTTTTTTATTGTCATCTTTTTCTTGTTTAGATACAAAAAAGCAGCCTGACCCTGACAAATACTCTGGAACTGATGTTTTTTAATGGAGTATTGCAATAAAATATTTTACTGCTCGGCATTTATGAACAGAGCTTTCTGATTTGTTATTAATTCACAAATTAAAATATAGAGCGATTTAGAAAAGTACTCTACAGAACTCTATCAGCAAAAAAATGTAAAAAATTGGTTTTCCAAAAGCCAGGCGTAAGCTGGAATTGGGATACCAATAATTCGTCCTTAATGTGAATGCAGGTACATATGTACTCATCTACTCATCTTTAAAAAAATCCCATGGCAACCCTTTTCTTCTTTTGTTATCTCTTTTTTTTACGCACACAATCTAAAAAAAACATTGGCAAATATCATGAAACTCTCTCCCAGAGAACATTTTTATACAAAAAAAAGCTCTATAAGCTTGCAAAGCTATCTTGAGTCTCAATTAGTTATATCGAAATTATATCTTCTCTTTTCTTGCATGAATGACTTAATTTAACAGAAAAAAAAAATTAAAAAAAAAAAAACACCATCCTACTGCTGCCTCCCTAAAGACTCTACATACAAAAAATACCGTAAATGCGACCAAGGATCAACCACGTCAACATTTGTGAATATAGTAGAGGCTACAATAGAAGCTTATTTCTAGACTTTTGTTTTGCACTTTTATATACCATTGCATATTTCTTCTCACCAAGGAATTCCTTGAGTTTATTGTAAGAAAGAAAAAGCAGAAAAAAACAAGCCAGCCCCCTCGGTTTTTTTCTTTCACTTTTAATCCTGATGGCATTCATGCTTATTTTGAATCCTTTATTTTTTTTTTCAAAGTCCTTTGTAAGTGCATGTACCTAGCATAGGAGTTACTTATTTTTTGGTGTATCATTTTTTTGTAAATCCAAGACTCCTTTGGTTGGTTGATCAATTTTTAGCACTTAAGTAAACGCGTTTCTAATTTGGCACGCTTGAATGACGAGTTAACTTAATGTCTCTGTCATCCCAAGAGGAGCCGAAAAATTGAACATGGGTGGATGACAAGATTATTACATGATGTCATCGAAGGCGATTAGCAGTGCCAAAGCAACAGCACAAAGGAACCAAGAAAAGAGCCAGGATATTTCTACCACCAAAACGTTTAAAAAAGAACCATGGCAAAAGGTTTACTTACCCGCACAGGGCGGGTTGTGCTATCATGGAGTTTGCGAGTAGATGATGATGACAGAATGACCTCAGTTGGATGCTGAAAATAGCAAAAATACGACATAAAATGGAACTCTATGTCTATACCTATACTATGCTTGCTTGTGCTTTATTCATCGGCTATGGTTTATTGTTTGCATCGACAAAAAAAAAGAAGGAAGGAATAAGGAAAAGGCAGAGTGAAGGATGTCGAAGGATTGTGTTGGTGTAGGTATTTACCCGAGTACATATTTGCTAAGTAAAACATTCTTCTGGGAGCTACATAAACTCTTGTATTGGGTTCCTCTCAGGCAGACACGTTTAATTTTTTTTTTATTTTATTTGGGTTTCCCACTTTTTGTTATTATATTTACCTTTAGCTATGAGATGAGAAAAAAGAAATATTTTAAAATCTTCCCGTGAAGCAGGGTTCGAAAATATACCTAATGTTTAATTTTTGTTTTCTTATTGTACCTCTAAAATGCCAGAATTAAGAGATTAAAAAAGTTAATTTCGAAAAAAGACCGTTTCCGGTTGAGTTGTTTGTGAATCTTCTGTTCTGTTTTTTGAGCTGTTGAGTGTTTTGTTATGCTTAGAAGATGTTTGCCTACCAAGTTTTTTAAAAGAATCATTGTTGCTATTTTTTTTTTATTTCGATTATATGTACCTAAATAATATGCGGGTTTGGGAAGGTGTTTAACACAAGCCGAACACAATTTTATTTTGAACTTTGAATAAGTTAACAGTAATTAGTTTGAAAAATACTTAAAAAAGCTATAGGTCGATCTTAGGAATTTAATTGGCTTAAAGGTTTGAAAATTAAAATTTCATTGACTTGGACCACATATTTATATGTAAATATATCGGTGAGAAAAATGTTTTGAAAAGCCCTTAAGACAGAAAAATGGCTTAAGCTGGATGGGAAAGGGCCCTGAGGCCCTTGAATTTGTATTGGACCTTTTCTAAGTAAACCTTTCGTATACTTACCTAAAATAATTAAAAATACTCAGTTCGCTCGATGAACCGCTGCGGACAGTTTATTAAATTGTACCACCCTGTCAAATCCATCTGAACGAATTCGAACAGCAATCAGCTGCGAGACCACTGTCGAATTGGGCGGAAAGAGTAGACATTTTTATATAGACTGAACGAAAAGAATGGGTACTCAAAATATTCATTAAGATCAATCATTCTTTTTATCTGAAGTCTGGCCGAGTTAGGAAGTATTACTTATTTTAAAAGTATACAACCCAATAGAGGAAAGAATCGTTCGCTTTTAAGGTAAAGTTTAATTATTTAAAAAAAAAGAGGTATAAAACTAGGTTAAATGTTTTCCGTAGCAATACCACCCGAGCCAAAATCAGGTGCCCGCCACAACTATTGCCACTTGGGAATTAAAATATTAACTCCATACTCGCCTCGATTAGTGTGTATTTTAACTATCTCAGTAAGCCTGACGGCAATATTCTTTGATAACTGGGTTCATCTTGTTCAACAGAGTCTGACGAAAGTCTCGACAAACTCAGAGAAAAGACCAGCAACACAGGTGCTGCGCGTTCATTGTTTCAACGAGGTACCCTTTACTAGCCAGACAAAGTTTTGATATTTGACAAGTGCATCGGTCTAAAAGGAAGAAGGAGAGCGTAAGCACACGACCCGAAAGACGATCACGTGCCCTTCACCTCTCTCCTCAACGTCTCATTGCCGTCACTGTCAAGATCACTACCCGGATAAAAAGGTGTCCAAAAATCCCTCACGTGAAACTCGCTCGCACCGACTTTCCACAGCGAAACCATCATCATCGTCGACATCATACCCATCGTCAATAACCCAATCGATAGAAAAAAAAAAAAAAACGCAGACTGTACCCAAAAGCTAATTAGCACCCCGATCAACAACAGCGATCGCTAGCCACGAGACCATATTATACCTAGCATCATTATATCCAGCAACAGAAAAATAGAGCAGAGCAGCAACTTGCCCAATTAATTTATAGTGTAGATCGTAGTATAGAATATTTTTTTCTATAAACCTTTTCGGTGACTCACTCTTAATTTACCAACAACAAGAAACAAACAAAAAGATAAGTATCAAACATTTTATCAACGAGCAGTCGCTCAGTTGTTCAGAGATTATAATTTTTGTATTTCTTTTTGACATATAGTGTAGCAAACGATCGAGCCTTCTTCAATATATGCTGTGCACACCATTTATCGGAGGAACGAGCCATCAAAGATAAAAAAGTAAATGAAACAGAGTCAACGAAAAGTATTGCTCTGAATAGAAAAATCGGTGAGTCCAATTTTGTATACAAGAATTTTAATCTTTGAACGAACATGATAAATATAACACGAACACAAGATACATTTAGAACATATTTTCAACTAAAAGTGAGGGTAATTACCTAGACAAATTTTTATAACAGTGAGTCACAAAAAAGGGTAAAGAGAGTTATTTTTATTTATACCTAGACCTAGGCTTAACATCTAAGAGTAAGAGAACAAAAAAAAAAAAAAAAAAAAAACAAACAAAAAAAAAAGAGACAAAAAAAAAAAAAATATAAATGTATTAATGAAACGAGAGAAAGTAAAGAGAGTATACAAAAAAAAAAAAAAAACAAAAGTTAATTCGATTGCTTTCGTACGCGTGCATGTATGTTTGAGACTCTCTTTTAAAAAGTTTCAACTCCATGCACACGTATCGAATCATTTAAAGTTTAGCTAATGAAACTTAAAAGAGAAAAACAAAAAAATTTGAAAACTTAAACCTTTAAATGAAATAGATATAAAATATGTACCTAATATTAATAATATTGATTTAAAAATATGAATTAGCCCCTTAAAGTAGATTATAGTTTTTTTTGAATGAAAGTTTAAATAAAGAAAATTTGATGTACAATGAAATTGAATTACAGTCTTCGAACCTATTATTTTCTTGTGGTAATTGAATATTAAGAATGATATTTTGAGAACTTATCTCTTTAGTGCAATAAGGGGGGAGTACAATGGGGCGGTCATCTGAGTGGAAGAGAGTGATTTCTAAGTGAGGATCTCCTTTTTGTTTGAATAAGGGGCTAGCGCCATAAAAACAGAGCGAGGCGTTGGCCATGGATGGTCGCAGTTTATTTAGACTCGACCGAGGGTGGGTTACGCAAGAGGGACAAAATCCATCTATGTTTCTCTCCTAATTTAATTATCGTTATGAAGTTCGTTTGAAAATACATACATATATTATATCAGTGGTGTGTTCAGCTAAATGATAATATTCAGGCATGTTAATAAGTACGGTGTCCGATAATAGTGCAAGTTCCCACGACACCGACGAGCTAGCGTCGAGCGTGTGCAAGCATGCCTACCGCACTCTCTTATCAGGACAACCTTCCCTATGGCCCATTCATCTCTAAAGAAATCCCTGTCTTTCTATGGTTTTTTGGTGGGAATCAGAACATCGCTTTTCACATAGGGTAGGGTCATCTACCGTTACACAGGTGGCGCCCAAACCGTGGGGCAACGTAACACAACACATCAGATATTATTTTGTTAATATTTAATCAGAATTTTTATAACTAGAAGCACAAATTATTATCATAGCTGAAAATATTAAGAATACAGTTCTACTCAGAACAATTCATAGCAAATGAAGACATGACGTTGACCGGATCTAGGAATTTAATTCTTTATCTGCTGCAACAAATAATTCGTTCTTCTCAATCTTTAGTTGCGATGTGAAATATGACGACCGGAAATATAGGTTCAAGTAACCACTTTTCGTCTGTTGCGTTTATTTTCGTCATCGTTTCTCTTTGTGTGATATTATAAAATTACTGAAGGAGCCTTTGGGACGACCCGGAGGATCGGTACCGGATACCACACTCCGCGCTGCGCCTCTATCCTGTTTCAGTAAAACATCTTCTCGTTTTAAAAATTTAACATACGTTACCTACAACTTATACTGAACACATTACATATATGTATATGTTAAAAACATAAAATTAAAAAAGTAATTAAAGTTTCATAACACTTTTCAATTGAAAGCTACTTTTTGTCCTCAGATAAAGGAGTTTATATCACTATTTTTGAGAAAGCGGTTAAGATTTCTTTCAGTTAAAGTGTCAAGCTTTAAAAATTTAACTTCACGAGTTTCGTTAATTGATAATTCAAAATAGACATTTCCCATTCACTCATTGTACAAACCCTAGCACGATTTTATGAATTTAGTACAAACCAAAACATCTTACCTACATACATAATATATTTGCATTTATTTATTTTATATACAATTATTTTCAATTTTTTTTTACAATTATTTTTATCAAACCCTTTTGACATTTCGGCACCGTAATGGCACCTAGTAAGAAAAACAAACAGGTGAATATTAATAATACCAATACCAATATAGGCGATGAAACACTTAGCGAGCAACCACACGGTTCTAATTCGGCACGACAATTACAAAATAATGGGGTTACAAACCCAAATAGGATTGGCGATATGGACGCCCATAATGAATCTCTTACCGAAAGAATAAAAGCGATCGTTAATGCTGCGATAGGCCTTAACAAAGCTGAAGATTTACGTAGACGTCAAGAAGAGTTTGCGAGAGAAAAAATGGAAATTCGGCAACTTGTTTCTGCCACTGTACGTGAATCTTTAAATGCCCCTACTCCTGTAGCTGCATTTAACGATTCCGAAGAATACAACGTTGTTCGACAACAAAACCAGCAAAGCACGACCACAAGACAAAGGCAACCTGTTAACTCAGTTCCTCCCACATCGGGAAATGATCAAATTGGTGTAACTGAACCACTCAGTGAGAACGTTCAAAACTTTGTTCATCGGTTAAACGCTCTGAATTTAGACTCTGAGACTCCGAATTTCGCCACATTTGATGGGAATTCTTCTTCTATGCATAAACCATATCAATACCATAAATGGGGATTGAAATTTGACAATAGTAAAATGACAGTCGACGATTTTGTTTTTAGGCTGGGTAGACTTAGAAATTGTTATAATGCTACCTGGGAAAATATTTGTCTTAATTTTCATTTTTTTGTTACGGGAGAAGTAGAGAATTGGTATTGGAGGTATGTCAAAGCTCATCCCAATACCGATTGGCAAACTTTCAAGTCAGCTTTGATTGAGCAGTTCCGAAGCTTAGAAACTGACTCCGAAATATCTCGAAGAATGTTCGACAGACGTCAAGGAGCAAATGAGAACTTCGATGATTTCTATACTGACATTCAGAAGCTCAATTCTCGTCTTTTCTGTCCTAAGTCTTCAAAAGAGCTTATAGAATTATTAAAACAAAATGTAAAACGACGTACTGGTGAACTCCTGATCACTTTTAACACGAATAGTTTACCCGAGATGATTTATGTCTGTAGGACAATCGAAAAATATGCCAATCAACATGAAGCTTTAAGAAACAAACAGTTCCCTAGTTCGAACCTACGAAAACAAGTCAGTGAACTCGATCTGGATTCAACCTCCGAAATTCCAGAGGTGGACGCAATTTCATTTTCTCGTACAAAACCCGATACTACATCTTATGTCTGTTGGAATTGCAGAAAGAAAGGTCACTCATATAGGGAATGTCCCAGTCCACAACCTAATTTGTTTTGCTACAAATGTGGCCATGAAAATACAACGTCCCCAAACTGCCCTAAGTGCTCGGGAAACCGAAGGCAGGACAATTCGAACACCGGGGAGAGTTGCCCTCCGACAAAGAACCCGGTAAACAATTAAATGAGAATAATCAAACAAATTATCGTTTACCAGACTTACCTAAATTACCAGAATTACATAACTTACCTGATTTACCTGTTAGCCAACACTCACATGAATTATATGACCCCAAAACTTATGAAAAAGATAAAAAGATAACTATATTAAAAAGACTTGATGATGAACCCAATTCGAAAAAGGAAAAGCCGATTCCTATCCCATTACACGAAAGACTAACTAAATATTATGAAGCCCGCTCTCGAATTTTCAACACTAAGCCCTCTAAGCGCGTTTTAAAACTTCGAGAAAGGTTTAAGAATAAGACAGGTGTTTATAAAGCCATAGCAGCAACATGCTTTTGCAAAAGCGACGATATTCGACCATATGCACCTATCGACATTTGCGGTAGAAAAATGTGCGGGTTACTCGACACCGGAGCCAACATTAGTTGTCTCGGCGCTGGCTGCTTAGATTTTCTTAAAAGCGTTGGTCTTTCATACAAAAAATTCAATTCAAAAGTCAGAACAGCTAGTGGACAACCACAAGCTATTATTGGTGAAATAACCCTAGAAATTACCTTTAAGGATGAAACGAAGAAAATCAAATTTTTTCTTGTGCCTTCCTTGGAACAGCCTTTATACCTGGGGATCGACTTTTGGACGACATTTGATATCCTACCTAAGTCTCTTTCTGAAATCTCTTCCAGTATAACACGAGACCCTTGCGATCCAAATGCACACGATTTATCGATGGAAGAGTCCAAAATACTTGAAAATGTGATCAGTGTGTTTCCTTCCTTTGCCAAAAATGGTCTAGGGCGAACACACCTCGAAGAACACTACATCGATACAGGCGACGCTGAGCCTATAAAACAAAGACACTATCCCGTGTCTCCAGCGGTACAGAAACTTATGTATGATGAGTTGGATAACATGCTGGAGATGGGCATTATTGAAGAGAGTAATAGCTCTTGGAGCTCGCCGATTGTTTTGGTACAAAAACCAGGCAAAAATCGTTTGTGCTTAGACTCTCGGAAAGTAAATAAATGCTCAAAAACAGATGCTTATCCGCTTCATCATATGGAGGGACTGCTAAGTCGAGCTTCAGAAACACATTATATTTCCAGTGTGGATCTGAAGCACGCCTTCTGGCAGATACCTCTGGAGAAATCCTCACGGGAAAAGACTGCGTTTTCAGTGCCCGGCCGACCCCTGTACCAATTTGTGGTAATGCCCTTTGGCTTACACGGTGCTGCTCAAAGGTTGTGCCGACTTATGGACAAAGTGGTGCCCCATAGATTGAGACAAAACGTTTATGTATATTTGGATGATTTATTGGTAATTTCGAGTACATTTGGAGAGCACATGGATATTTTAAAAGAACTAGCTGTATGTCTGCGCACAGCAGGACTAACTATTAATTTAGACAAATCAAAATTCTGCTTTAAACATTTAAAATACCTAGGATTTGTAGTAGGAGGGGGAAAACTGCAAGCCGACCCCGACAAAGTCGCGGCAATCAAGGATTTTCCTGTACCAAAGACAGCTCGGCAAGTTCGTCGATTCTTAGGAATGTCTGGATGGTACAGGAGATTCATCAAAGACTTTTCCGCTCGTGCTTCACCTATAAGTGACACTCTTAAAAAAGGAAAATCTTTTGTATTTGGTCCGGAGGCAATCCAAGCTTTTGAGGATCTTAAAACAGCCTTAACGGAAGCTCCGGTATTGATAAACCCTAACTACGATAAACCCTTCATTATTTTGTGTGATGCTTCAACGTCAGGAGTTGGGAGTGTGTTATGTCAGTTAGATGAAGATGGTGTTGAGAGGCCAATCTACTATTACTCCCATAAATTGAATAATGCTCAAAGAAATTACAGTGTCACTGAGTTAGAGTGCCTTGCGGCAGTTTTGGGTGTTGAGAAGTTTAGATCGTATGTAGAGATGCAGGAATTTAAAATTGTAACTGACCATGCGAGTCTAAAGTGGCTCATGAATCAGAAGGAATTGAGTGGGCGTCTTGCTAGATGGAGTCTGAAACTCCAACGTTTCAAGTTTGAGATAGAACACCGGAGGGGTTCACAGAATGTGGTACCAGATGCACTCTCCCGCGTCCATTGTGTCGATGAGATTGTAGCTGATCCTGCGAGTTTTGTGGATTCTTACGATGTTTTACAAGTTGATCTTACAGATCCGTGTTTTAAATCGGACGAATATGTAGGATTAATAGAAACGGTGGAGAAGAATAAAAGCCAACTGCCTGATCTTCAAGTAACAGAAGGTTTTGTTTATAAGAAGACCAAATACAGTACAGGGAATCCTCTAGAGGATGACCAAACGTGGAAACTATGGATTCCATCTGCCATAACGTCGCGCTTGATTCATTTGGCTCATGATCCGCCAAAGTCTTCGCATGGTGGTGTTGCCAAAACGCTGTACCGTCTGCGGGAGCGTTTTTACTGGCCTAATATGGCAGCACAAGTAAAAGCGTTCATTGCAAACTGCAACGTTTGTAAGACTTCAAAAGCACCTAATTCAACCCTAAGACCTCCAATGGGCCAGTCATTTGTAGTGGATAGACCATTTCAGCACGTCTTTGTCGACTTTCTTGGACCATATCCCCGCTCTAAGAAAGGTAACGCGTATATGATCATTTGCTTGGATCAGTTGACTAAATTTGTCTTAATTCAGCCAATAAAGAAAGCTACAAGTGATTCTGCCATAAATTTTCTTGAGGAGCAGGTCTTCGCAATTTTTGGTGTACCCGAATCTTTGCTTTCTGATAATGGCAAACAGTTTGTCAGTAAAGATTTTGGGAAACTGCTTTCAGCTTACGGGATTCGCCATGTGAGAACAGCCTCATACTCACCCCAAGCAAACGCAAGCGAACGAGTTAATCGTTCAGTTTTGACGGCCATCCGTTCATACCTCGCGAATGAACCGAATCAGTCGAATTGGGACAAACATGTCCAGTCCATAGCTAGTGCCCTTCGATCAACTAAACATGCAGCTATCGGGATATCCCCTTATGAAGCCCTCTTTGGACAATCGAAAGTTGAACACGGCAATGATTATGTTCTACTGAAGAAGCTGAAAAGTCTTAATAATGCCGAGATCGATATCGTTCCTAAAAGCTGTAAAATGAACATGATTCACAATCATTTAAAAGATTCCCTTGAGCAGGCACACAAAAATTACGAGAAGTCGTACAACACGAGGAGCAAGAACACTAACTTCGTCGTTGGACAAAAGGTGTTCAAGCGCAATTTTATCCTAAGTGATGCAACCAAAAAACGAAACGCCAAACTTTGTTCGAAATTCCTCCCTGCCATTGTCAAAAGCATACCTAGTAATAACCTATATGAACTAACAGACGCAAAAGGTAATATTCTTGGCGTATTTCACGCCAAAGATATAAGAAAATAATAAATCCATTAAATAGTTAGGTAATACAAATAATTTCAAAATTGAAAAAAAAGTACGTATACGCCTTGGTGCATCTTCGAGAATTTCATCCATCAGATAGTAACAGACATTAAAAAAAAAAAAAAAAAAAAAGGAATCTAAGGCGTGGGTCGATTTGAAAGATGACGTATAAGGTCCTTTTTCATTTCATTTTTGCTAGCTAGAGTAAGCAAAATTGAAAAAGTTTGTATTGGACCTTTTCTAAGTAAACCTTTCGTATACTTACCTAAAATAATTAAAAATACTCAGTTCGCTCGATGAACCGCTGCGGACAGTTTATTAAATTGTACCACCCTGTCAAATCCATCTGAACGAATTCGAACAGCAATCAGCTGCGAGACCACTGTCGAATTGGGCGGAAAGAGTAGACATTTTTATATAGACTGAACGAAAAGAATGGGTACTCAAAATATTCATTAAGATCAATCATTCTTTTTATCTGAAGTCTGGCCGAGTTAGGAAGTATTACTTATTTTAAAAGTATACAACCCAATAGAGGAAAGAATCGTTCGCTTTTAAGGTAAAGTTTAATTATTTAAAAAAAAAGAGGTATAAAACTAGGTTAAATGTTTTCCGTAGCAATACCACCCGAGCCAAAATCAGGTGCCCGCCACAACTATTGCCACTTGGGAATTAAAATATTAACTCCATACTCGCCTCGATTAGTGTGTATTTTAACTATCTCAGTAAGCCTGACGGCAATATTCTTTGATAACTGGGTTCATCTTGTTCAACAGAGTCTGACGAAAGTCTCGACAAACTCAGAGAAAAGACCAGCAACACAGGTGCTGCGCGTTCATTGTTTCAACGAGGTACCCTTTACTAGCCAGACAAAGTTTTGATATTTGACAAGTGCATCGGTCTAAAAGGAAGAAGGAGAGCGTAAGCACACGACCCGAAAGACGATCACGTGCCCTTCACCTCTCTCCTCAACGTCTCATTGCCGTCACTGTCAAGATCACTACCCGGATAAAAAGGTGTCCAAAAATCCCTCACGTGAAACTCGCTCGCACCGACTTTCCACAGCGAAACCATCATCATCGTCGACATCATACCCATCGTCAATAACCCAATCGATAGAAAAAAAAAAAAAAACGCAGACTGTACCCAAAAGCTAATTAGCACCCCGATCAACAACAGCGATCGCTAGCCACGAGACCATATTATACCTAGCATCATTATATCCAGCAACAGAAAAATAGAGCAGAGCAGCAACTTGCCCAATTAATTTATAGTGTAGATCGTAGTATAGAATATTTTTTTCTATAAACCTTTTCGGTGACTCACTCTTAATTTACCAACAACAAGAAACAAACAAAAAGATAAGTATCAAACATTTTATCAACGAGCAGTCGCTCAGTTGTTCAGAGATTATAATTTTTGTATTTCTTTTTGACATATAGTGTAGCAAACGATCGAGCCTTCTTCAATATATGCTGTGCACACCATTTATCGGAGGAACGAGCCATCAAAGATAAAAAAGTAAATGAAACAGAGTCAACGAAAAGTATTGCTCTGAATAGAAAAATCGGTGAGTCCAATTTTGTATACAAGAATTTTAATCTTTGAACGAACATGATAAATATAACACGAACACAAGATACATTTAGAACATATTTTCAACTAAAAGTGAGGGTAATTACCTAGACAAATTTTTATAACAGTGAGTCACAAAAAAGGGTAAAGAGAGTTATTTTTATTTATACCTAGACCTAGGCTTAACATCTAAGAGTAAGAGAACAAAAAAAAAAAAAAAAAAAAAAACAAACAAAAAAAAAAGAGACAAAAAAAAAAAAAATATAAATGTATTAATGAAACGAGAGAAAGTAAAGAGAGTATACAAAAAAAAAAAAAAAACAAAAGTTAATTCGATTGCTTTCGTACGCGTGCATGTATGTTTGAGACTCTCTTTTAAAAAGTTTCAACTCCATGCACACGTATCGAATCATTTAAAGTTTAGCTAATGAAACTTAAAAGAGAAAAACAAAAAAATTTGAAAACTTAAACCTTTAAATGAAATAGATATAAAATATGTACCTAATATTAATAATATTGATTTAAAAATATGAATTAGCCCCTTAAAGTAGATTATAGTTTTTTTTGAATGAAAGTTTAAATAAAGAAAATTTGATGTACAATGAAATTGAATTACAGTCTTCGAACCTATTATTTTCTTGTGGTAATTGAATATTAAGAATGATATTTTGAGAACTTATCTCTTTAGTGCAATAAGGGGGGAGTACAATGGGGCGGTCATCTGAGTGGAAGAGAGTGATTTCTAAGTGAGGATCTCCTTTTTGTTTGAATAAGGGGCTAGCGCCATAAAAACAGAGCGAGGCGTTGGCCATGGATGGTCGCAGTTTATTTAGACTCGACCGAGGGTGGGTTACGCAAGAGGGACAAAATCCATCTATGTTTCTCTCCTAATTTAATTATCGTTATGAAGTTCGTTTGAAAATACATACATATATTATATCAGTGGTGTGTTCAGCTAAATGATAATATTCAGGCATGTTAATAAGTACGGTGTCCGATAATAGTGCAAGTTCCCACGACACCGACGAGCTAGCGTCGAGCGTGTGCAAGCATGCCTACCGCACTCTCTTATCAGGACAACCTTCCCTATGGCCCATTCATCTCTAAAGAAATCCCTGTCTTTCTATGGTTTTTTGGTGGGAATCAGAACATCGCTTTTCACATAGGGTAGGGTCATCTACCGTTACAAATTCTCAATAAAATCATAGGAATATGCTACAAATTCCAACTTAGTGAAAGACTTCTAGACTTTCCAATAAAATATTTATTTATATGTATTTACTTAATGATAATTCTACTACAATTCTTCTAGCTTAAGCTCTAGTTAAATTAGTCAAAATGAGAGCTATATTTGGCTTTTGAAAAAACTGACTTTAAGTTCAGCGCAAATAAAATGTAAAAAAATATCCATGCATATTCTCTATAAGTGGGAATTTTTCGAATTTTTGTTTCAGCGGCATTTAAAACGGGTATATAGTTATATTGTCACATGCAACGATATGAATTTTTCTCGAAAACGTCTCCTCCGATTTTGATTAAACTTCATACCTCTCCTATGTCCAAAGTGATTGTAAGAAAACAGCGTTTCAGGTTTTTGCAAAAAGAAAATTGCGTTATTTAAATAGGGTTTTGCTGCTTTTTTTTTTAAAGAAAAAGCCTTAATTTTGAGTTATTAACCCATAAATTTTTTTAATCAAAAAAGAAGAATCTGTATGATTTAATTCCTATAGACTCTGGGATTCAGGTGCACCGCCACCGCCGCCCTACTTTGCTCCTGGGTATATATCGCTACGCCACTGAGTCAAAACAGGAAACTGAATCGATTGAATGGAATTGGTCAAAATTAAAAACGAAAGTTATCTATGGAGCCACCCAGAAAGACACAAGAGGTTATCACCACTACGCTAATTCAAAGAAATTAAAATAAGAATCGTTTGTTCAGGAGCGAAAAAAAACAAATGTATGGTACGAACAATGTGGAAATGACTTGTTATACACAAGAAGATAAGATAACTAGGCTCAAGAAAAAAAAACAAAACCAAATATTCAAATATTGTTTTTTGAAACATTTTTGTTTAACAAGAGATATGCAAGAGATATAGTTTGAGTGTGTAATACAACACCTTTGATGAGTCACTAAACAGTAATAGGACAAAATTTATTCAAAAAGTTCCAAGAACTATTTAACTTTAAACTTCATATTGAAGTGTTTCAACTATCAAAGCTTTTTTTTTCGTACATAAATTTAACAATTTTATCACGTTCAACCACTTATGTATATAAATACTTCACATACATAAAATATTGTAAATCTAGGTCACGCCAAAGACGAATCTTGCACTTGATCTGAATTGGTCATTGCAAATCGTGCCAAGTCGCACAGTCCAAGATCAAACCGCATCTCCACTGATGGATAAAACCAAAATAACAAATCGCCTCCGATTTATCTGAGCAAAACAAACTGAAAAAATAAAATAAAAAATATTACTAAAACAGAAACAAACTGCATTGCTTTGGATACAAATCAGATCGTGTCGACCTTGCTCTCCCTCTCCTTATTCTCGCTCTCTATAGCTCTAGCCTCTAGAGCAGCTTGCTAACAGCTATGTACCTATATAAGTTGTCTATCCGTCCAAAATGCATTATAAGAACCAGGTGTTTCAAACCTCTGAGCGTTTGACTTGAAGCGAATGAACCACACTCTCACATTAAATTCATGTATCGGAAACTGTGCGCAATCATGATTGCTTACCTTAATTATCTTATCGTGGTAATTCAAGAATTATTAATTGAATTTCAAGCATTTTTACGGATCATGCAGTGTTGTTAAATTTCCCCCCTTACCGCCTTTACTTATAACTGCCTTACCATATAAATTTTGCAGAACCTTGTCTTAATGTCAACCCAAAGAGAAACAGCCGCAGCGTTATGCTTATAGCTTATGCTTCATTCAACGACGACGCCAACATCGCGCTGGTATATACCTACCACTTTGGAGGGATAAGTGGTTGCACTTGAAGCTTGATTTGGATGACTTTGAAATTACTTGCCAAGCTTCTCTCTAGGCTGCATTTGTGACTCAGCTTTGTTGATTCTTAAAAAAAAAAAAACTACATTACCCAGCATGACCTCTGCATTAAGCCTGCTGGAAGTTTTAAAGCCAGTAGCGCTTTAACCAGTGGGCCGCGATAACCATTTCTGTGTATTTATATATACTACTATTGTACTACTATTTTTGTTTTTGTTCCGACTCGGAACGCAATGCGTTTGTCTCTATATTTCTCTCTTTTTTTTCTGAGGGGGCAGAGTTGCCGAACAGAAAGAAATGAATAAAATAGAAACTATTCAATCGGTCATGGTAATTGGGTCTTTAAGTTGCATACTGTACTGCACACCCGGTGCGGTGGCGGCAGCGGCAAAGTATCAATAAAAAAACGCGTATATGACGTCCTTAAGCGGCACAACTTAACATATATGCATGTATGTATGTATCTACTACTTGCATCTATTTTTGCTGTTGATATCTTTGAGAATCTAAGCCAATGTCAGAATTGACTCTTCGCTTTAAATGGTCACGATCAATCGAATACCAGTTGTCGCGCTGACTGTCAGATCTGTGTATGATCTCGATTAACTAATAGATGCGATTGGTTACCGTGATTTTATTTACACTGATGGATGACGTGATTTTGCCTTGAAAAATATTGCGAGTGCGTTCGTTCCAAGGACACCCTGATTATCATCGGAGTGTTGTTTTTTGTTTTTAATTTTTTCAATGACAATCATGTTGATGGATTCCTAGAGGCTATAGATGGTGCGATGGCAAATCGCACAGATTACTTTTACACACAAAAAAAGCAAAAAAAAAAACAACGGAGGATGCACCTAACATATACCTACTCATATAGTTTCTTTTTTTGGAAAATGAGAGCAAGGTAAAAGTGTATATATGTACATACATACATATGTACATATTTAATGTTTGGGGAGCTGGTGTATAATAAAAGGCTGAACTTTGGTGTTTTATATCGATGTCAAGTTTGAGTGACAGATGGAAATTAAATGAATGATATAATGTGTATGAACATTTAAAGTGAATATAAAGGAAAATTAGGTAATTTCGTTGAAAATTTCCAAATTCCATTTCAAATCATTTCATTTTCCATAAAAAAATTCACATCATATCTAAATGTGGAAATTTCAAACAAATTTTGATTAAATGTGGCAAGAAATTACGTGCAAAGCCTACGAACACATCCAAATGGAATCCATTTAAAGAGGAAACCATTGTCAAAATTGTATAAAAAAGAGAAAAAGAAAACAACAAAAACAAGCAAGACAAGCCATTAATTGACAAATCAAAATCATAATTAAATGAGATTTTTCTGTATTTTGCGAAATTACTTTATTTCGGCTAAAAATGAAAATGTAGTATACTAAAAGGGTTTTTCAATGGGAATGGGTAGATTTTGACTTTTCTTTTCATTTCATTCATTTTTTTTAAATTTTTTAGGGACTGAAGCCATGGAAATCAGCGACCATAGACAAAGGCGTATCACTGTTAAGTGTGAATTGTGGGTCGGCGCGCGGCATCTTCGTTCCGTAGTTCTTCGAAATCAACTATGACATTGCCAATTGCCATCACATTCAACGGATAGCACCTCCGATCAATTAAAAACAAAATTGGATGACATGGTTGTGAACGACATGTGGTTCCAGAAGGACTGCGGCGCTGTATGCCAAACAGATAATGGTCTTTAGGAAAAATTATGCTCTATTGTAGAGTTAAGATTCCTTAATTCGCAGGTCAATGCCAATAAGCCGCCAATAAGATGCCCTCAAAGTAAACACATCCCGTGTATTCCACCTACAGTCCTTCCACTATAACCATTAAGCCCAATTTATTTGTTATTTTTTCGTGCGGTGCGGCTGGCAATGGGGCTGGAGATGAAGTGCTTGACTGCTAACTAAGAGGTGTGGGTTCAAGCCCCACTCTAGGCAGCGTTCTTTCATTCTTTTCTATATACCTTCAGTTTTGACTTGACGCTACCCGCGGTATTTCATGAGATAATAAATACCTTATTTCTCAGTCCACTGTGCCAGCAAAAAATCATTCCTATCTTTCTATTCCTTCTAAATAGTGACGTGATATTCAGGTTCCATTTAAAATGACTTTAGGTTTTACTGGCTTATAGTAAAAATTATAATTATAAAATGGCAAAGTTTCAAAATATCACTCAGGTCAATACATGCGGTTCTTCTTGTTCTTCTCACGCTCGTACAAATTTATATCAAATATTTTATATGTACCTAACTTTTTTTGAATTTATATTTTGCAATAATGTTGTAATTTAAAGCTAAACTATAATAGATAAGGAAAAAATACATAAATAAAAATAAGACAATTTTTTCAGAAAACCTCAAAATTCCATTTCAGTCATGTGTTTTCTTTTTTGCCAAAAAGCCGAAACGCAGTTTTATTGCAATCACGTTTGTAAGTTCAGGCACAAAGTTTAATCAAAATCGTGGGAGCAGTTATTCCTTGTCAAAAAGTTAACTACTTTTACAAAAATATGCACTCAAGCTCAAAAGAAACGCACCCATAATCCAAATTGACAGTTTAGTTGATATTGCAGCATACCTTGACCGTTATTGTTTTTTTTTGCAAAATTTAACATAATCGAATCAATAATGCAAACTCTTACATAGGTGTAAGATTTTTATTACCAACTATTAAATTCTAAGATTAAGTATACCTACTCACCAATTAACTGCACGTCATAGAAAATTCTGTAAAGAAAAAAAAAGCAGAAGAATTAGCTTCCAAGTTAAGTTCATCAAAAATCGATTAGACAAAGAAATCTTATCATTATCATCAACATACATAATAATCATTAATAAATCTCACCAAAGGCGCCCACTCAATAAATAACACTCATCATTCAATCAACATTCAATATAATCTGCCGCACTAATAAAACCATAAAAAAAATAAAATAAAAAAAAACAAGTTCTATTAAACAACGATAAATCCAAAATAAAATCACTCAAACGCACAATGACGATTACGACGACTAACGACGACGACGATGATGACAACGACAACGACGAAAAAGTTAAGTGTGGCAGCAGAAAATAAACATCAAGTACAACACGAGACCGCCGGCGAATTTTCCCTGACACCGTCGAAGGTGTCTCATGCATGTTTTGAAAAAAAAATAAATAATCATAATAACAAAAAAAAAAAAAATCGCCAATACATCCAATAAACAAACCAGCAATGCTATAAAAAGCATCGGGCATAATTAATTGTTTTAATGAATTGCATTTGGCATAAGATCAGCAGCGCACCATCAGGCCAATCGCCATAAAATCATTATGAAGTTATGCACTCGCTCATATACTACTGCCACCATCGACTACCCGTTTACGTTAAGACCATATTATCCATCGATCAATGCAGCGAGCACTGCAATTATACTGCCTATGGCAACGTTTACCATCACTTCAACTTCGCCAAACAACCAACTAGCCAAGCCAACCAGCCAACGGACGCGACCGACGGTGGCGACGAAGCACGATACCACCGCCGTCGCCGTCGTCGTCGTCGTCGTCGTCGATGACGACTTTAAACTCTGACTTTGTCCAAGGAATCGCATCCTTGACCTGGTTCTTAAGTCAACAATGTGGGTAAGTAAGAGCGTGTGTTGTTTGTGCGGCGCGTTGCAGCTGTCAGCACTTGTTTTCCCACTTTTTTCCATCGTCTTTTTGCGACTAGATGGCCAGAGGCAAGAGGTCTGGCCAAGTCTGCTTCGAGTCGAGTGTACAAGTTATCCGGCCAGGTATTACGTGAGTGCAGTAAGTTGTTTAGTTTAGTGAGTATCAAAGACGACGATGGTACGCAATCGCAGTCGTAGCCGCTGGAGTAGCAACAGCAGTGAGCAGACTCACCACGAGATGCAGAGTCATCTCGATTCGTGATAAATGTGTAATTCAGGAGCAAGGGTTGAAGAGCTGAGAGAGAGAGTTTATTTTAGCTGATCGAACAGAATTAGAAGGAGATTTATGAATTTTCTGTTCGCACCGTTTATGGATGTTTCCATGTACCTAGCGTTAGATGCAGTCAAGTAACGTCATGCACGACGTTGTGTCGTTTTTGCATCGCCAACACCACCCCGCTACTACCATCACCAACCGCGCCACACCGGTCGGTCGTTACGCTTGACTCTATAGCGGTATTGATTAACCTTGCTTGGTATCAAGCTCGAAATTAATACCAAATGAAGTTGTTTCACGGTGTGGCACTGGCGGTGGTAGTGTGGCCAGTCGTTTAACTGCTGCTGCTGCTGTTGTAAAGCAATAAAATGGAAATTTAAACTGAACATTGTTTTCCAATTTTTTTTTTTTTAAATATTATTTTATTCATCGACTGCTGTTGGCCATCCAATCGAAGGTCGAGGTGACAATATAATAAAATTATTAATTGGCTTGTGGCCTCACGTGTGTATTGTAGGTAATGTTACACCTTTGAAGCAAATCAACAATCAAGGTTTGGTGTGTTCTGTCTTTATCGTAAAAGGGTGGACGGGAAGTTCTATAAAGTTAGTAGGTACATAAGTGATGACAAGGACATCATAAATTAATATTGGAAGAAGAACATTTTTTAATACCTTTGAAAATTACAGAAAAAAGTGTTTTAATCTTAAATTTGTTTCTTTCGTTTGACAGCTCATTTGAATTTGATTTGTCCGTTAATCACCTGTTTTTGTAGCTTTCTCTTTCTCTTTTTGTTTTGTATACGTACATCGATTTTTGAGATTTTCCTTCCACTTTGAATACATTCCACTTGGGTATGTTCCTACCGAATTTTGATTTAAAATTACCTCACATTTCATTATTAATGACTAAAACATGGTTTAATTTTGACAGTTCTTTAAAAAATATTGTGAGAACAGTGCTCTAACCAGAAAAAATTTCCAATCGTATTTTTACAACATAAGGAGGTGCTTGCCTCAGCCTACATGTATCAACGAAAAATGCTAAATCGAAGGTGAACTAGAGGGTGATGATGATGATGATGACGTTGGGCTGATGCATCATCATAATGATATAGTTGCAATCCAGTCGTTTACTTTGTGCAAACATTTTAAAACTTCTCAAAAGTACCTACGGCAACGCAAATTCACACATGACATGATGTTTGACTTTCATTCTTTAACTCTTTTACAGACATTTTGGGGAACTCTGAATTTCTGTCCGAAGAAATTTCTTGGACAAAAAATCACAGATACATAATATGTAGGTGAAATTTTTTAATCTTTCGTGAGTCTTAAGCGTTGTGAAAAACTGTGAAATTTTTGAGTACAAGAACACCTTTAGACCGAAATTCACACAAAGGTGATCAGCATCACAGACATTTAAAATAAAGGAACAGAGCTTATTTCATTTTGCTTGCATGAAATTTTAATGACGTTTTCGATTGTCTTTCAGAAGTACTTTTTACTGAAATTAAGGAATATAATTCTGGATTAAATTTAAGAATAAATACCAGAAGACTTTTCGACAACCAATGGAGAAAGAAATAACTAAATACAATTAATTTAATTTAATGGTCTTTTCGACCATTCTTCTTCTTCTCGATTTGTTTTAAGAATCTTTGCAGTATATTCACATGAATCAAATTGTTTTTCCAGAATTACCAATGGAAAATGCTAGGCTACCCTATGGTTTAACGATTTTGACATTTACTCAGTTGACATTAAATTAAAGGAACACCGCCGCCGTCGTGCTGCGTCGGCTAATGCAGTACAACAACATAAAGTGATATAAATTTATGTTTTTTTTTTTTTTTACTATAAGCGTTAAAAGATTTTTCGAAACCTGCAGCATTAAATATCTTTTTTTTCTGATGTTGACAAAATATAAAATATACAGATTCCGATGAATTAACTGCGGAGAGAGACAGACTTTTGCCGTTTGACATTTCGCTAATCTAAAATGTCAAAATTGAGTCTGATTTGCTACGCAGTTCATTCATCGAATTTTGTAATTGGGGTTGTTCATCTACACTTTTTAAATCAAACTTTTATTATTTTAGTTACAGTTGTCTAAATGTTTCTCTCTTATAAAATTGCTACAGATAGTTTCTTAAAGTTTCTTCCAGCAGCAATAATAACCACGATTAATGATGTTGGAAAAGTTTAAGGATTCTTCTTATACGCAGATTAAATAGTTTTTCATAGTTTGTGCGATAATTATCTAAGGTTTGTTGAAAATAATAACTGATTTGTAGGTAGATTAAAAATTAAATAAAGAGCGCAGTGTAAAATTTACTAATTAATCTTTAAGTAGTACCCTTTGGGCGTTATGGTTAGTGCACTGAGCCATCCTCCAGTAGTTTCTTTTGTATAATGAAGTGCCTCTCCTTTGAGTCGCTCGGATTATATTTTGATTTAAATTTGATGTTTCGAATAAGTCAGTGATAACTAACGATATACATAATTGAACCAAATACCTAATTGAAGGCTAATTTATTTTATAATAAAATATCTGAATTTTTGGTTTAATTTCTCTTGATAAAGTTATTTTTGTGTTGTGTTTTTATTACTCTCAAAGAGTGGAACAGGTCTGGAGTCACTAGAATGACATACCACTATTTCAGGAAGATTTTTTAACTTAAAATGTTTATCAATGTGTATGATTTTTTTTTTTTTTCATCAGCAATACCTACTTGAAACACACGTTTTAATGAAAGGTTTAAATCCCATTACTGTATTCATGTGTTAGTTGCTTGCAGGATTATTATTTTATCAAGAAGCCAATCTTCTGAGTTGCTCACTTGTGGGATTATTATTAGAAATTTGTAATGAAAAAAAAAAAAAAACAGAAAGTTACACAGTATCAGAAGTAAGATTAAACCCACGCAACATCCAATCAAGCACAAAAAAATAATATTTTTTTTCTTCTAAAGTGAAAGTGAATCCAGTAGAAATAAAATTGTCTCCTTAAAGATTTTATTGTAAGTCCTAAAACCATTCTTATCCTTCTTTAATATAAATTGCAATATAATATTGACAGAACACATGTTCTTCTTATTGTATACAACATCCTTAAAAATAAAAATTAAATAACATGGGTTTAGGTTTATTATATCCCTATGCCATGTCGCAGGCACACCCGCTGGCTGCTAACTCTCATTGATGGTAAACAACAATCAAAGATTAAAAATAAGTTCCAAATTAAACAAGGAAAATCCAATTATATTTTATCCTGGTAGGATACGCAGTAGGTACAAAGCTCTTTTAGTTTTCCCTACCATCTGCTGCGTATATATATTTAGTAGAGCAGCTATATCAACCTCCATTGAAGACCTCCCATTCCAATCTGTACTGTATATATGTATATTCCAAGGTTATTATTCCTTTTTCTTCTTAAATTACCGATTCACCAATTTCCCTTTCTTCTCTGCGTCGTCGTCGTCGGTCGTCTGCATGAAAAAGAAGATTAACGCACAAAAAAGGAAGCTTACTACACCATCAACATCATCATTATCATCTGAGAAGGAGGAAGACAAAATATAGAAAGTTGATCTAGA
This sequence comes from Epistrophe eligans, assembly GCA_951394125.1. Taxonomy (NCBI): domain Eukaryota; kingdom Metazoa; phylum Arthropoda; class Insecta; order Diptera; family Syrphidae; genus Epistrophe; species Epistrophe eligans. Next base: position 8,641,156 of record OX596030.1, on the reverse strand, counting down.
TGACCTTTCCATACACAAACTACCATCACTTCAGTTTAAGCAAGACAAAAAAAAAATATAATACGTCGACGACGAAGAATAAAAGTATCTATAAAACCAGAATCTTTTCATGCAGTTTTTTTTTTTTTCTTTTTTTTGGGCCACACAGATTTGCTGTAAGAGCATCCTTTAATGAGTTGCATTCACCATTAAAGACCAATTCATGGTTGAAGATGACAAGAGATGAGCTGAGAAAAAAAAATTAATGCAGCCAAGCTGAGGAAATAAGAAGAAACGTGGAAGAATCTTTCATATATACTCTCGAGTGCATTCAAATACCTACATATTTATATAGTATAAGACCCAACATACAAAATAAGGAGATGCTTGCCTCAGCCTACATGCATCAACGAAAAATGCTAAATCGAAGGTGAACTAGAGGGTGATGATTATGATGATGATGATGTTGGGCTGATGCATCATCATAATGATATAGTTGCAAAAATGAAGAAGGAATTTAACCAAAAGCTGTGTGCATCACAAGCGCAATGATACGGATGGAGGCGTATAGAGTGGCTTCGGCTTTATAGCTTTGGCTTGTTGGCAAGAAAGAAGAAGCATCATAGCGCAACATCATTAACCGATGGTTTGTCTTTGAAGTAGTGTTCTCATTTATTTTCCGGTATAGGTATTGTACAAAAACCAAGGATGATTATTATCATGAAAATTGAAATAAAGAAGAAGATGATGAAGGATTCTAAGAAGACTCTAATGAAGATTACTTACATATATTGAAAGTGTGATGTTTGTGAAAGAAACTTTAACAAGCGATTGTGGTCTTTGAATATGAATTATTGTCGAAATCTTAGAGTTTTGGAATTTGTATATAGAGCTAAAAGTCTGTTTTGGTTTTTTCATTTAAATTCTACAAGCCAAAGATCAAAACTTTGATTACCAATACAATTTGTTATATACCAATCAGGACCGATTTTGGTTAATTTGCAAACTTTTAAACTATCAGTTTTCATATTAAGATTGAATGAATAAAATAACAAACAATGTTGACGCTCGAAAACCAATTTGCTATGGAGCTTGGAGATATATAAATCTGTATTAATTCCATCATCAACCCGCTTCCAGTCTTTTCGATGCCAAGATCAATAAATGTCAAATATCATTGCGAGCGACTTTTTCAAAGTATCGGCGCTAAGAGCTTAAGTCAAGTTAATGAACCGAATTCGACGAGTTGACTCCTAAACGAGGATAAAATCACAGCTAAGACTACCAACGCTAAAAAATTATAAAAAGATATAAAGTTAGATAAAAGATAAATAAATCGTGTCAATCGCCGATTCGCTGGACTACGAAGGAAATAAAGCCCTTTCTACCTTGTTAAGGAACTTATTATTCCGTTGTTTTCAAAGGAAAATTCTAAAAAATTCATAGAGTCCCATCTATATAGACACATTGTAAGGGCTATGCATCATACACATAGGTGAACAGAACACACAGTTCAGCTCTGGCTTCGGCTGTAGGTCGTATTCGCTGTCAAAGTTAGAATGCACGAAAATAGTGTTCAGTTTAGCAAACATAAATTTACTGCTATAGCTGCATTATTGTTTTTAGGCAGTTAAAGTCAAACGAACATGGTGGTTGGTACGGTCATGTAGAGTGGATGAACAGTAATATTTGAGTCCACCTCCGAGTCTCGGCGCAGTAGGAAAATCGCAACTCAGTTGGCGCGTACAAAATAGAAAGGGGACCTCAATCTCAATTGCATACAGCCACCTATAGAGACCGAGCTGGTTCGAAAAGCTTGTAAGTTTAGGCTTAAAAAAATTAAACATGTCATACTTAAAGTTGGAAAATTTTAACCTTCTAGGATTGTAAAATAAGGAGGAATCTCAGATTTATGCGAAAAATGGGTGTGATAGCAGGTGGATTTCTAAAAAAAAAAACTATACTATAATGTCATGATATTTGCTGATTTTTCTTAGCATTCTAAGGACGTTGAATAAGACAAAATTTTGATATAACAAAAGTGGGCGTGGTAGTGGGCAGCACAAATGACACGCATCATACTTTAGGTTGAAGAAAGGCTATTTACAAAATGTTTAAACCTTCAATTAAGAGAAATTTATATCTAATGATAAAAGTGGGCGTGTCATTGAGCGGATTTTAATCAAATTTGCGATTTGTAAACCATTTTTCGCTTTTTTTATTTCAGCGACTAATATTGATTCGCTCTATAGCTTAGATTAATTTATATGTATCGAAATAGACGACCTATTCCTTTACTAGAACACAATTTAAAATATTTTGCCACGAGGATGATTTACAGTTGTCAAAAATTGTTTCAACCCTACTTTTTTTTTAAATGTTTATTTATCTTCTAATTCACAAATTAACTAAAACATTGATCAAAAATTAATTCATGAATTAAAATACATACAACTTATTAACTATTTACATGCTAATTCACGTTAAGTACCTAGGAAACCTATATAGACGAAAATCTACTACATTCAATAAGAACTCTGCCGTCGCCAAAGAGTATTATTTAGCCTGCACATCTATATTATCTAACGAAGTGTGAACTATTGAACAAATACTTTCTCATTTTGAGCTTGTAACTTTCATAAGTATAACTAGTGTTTTTGTTCTTTTTAGTTACTAACTGGCGAACATATTTTAGATATTTTAATTACTTGTTAATCCACCTATTTGGATGAATTATAAGCTTATTAACGTGAATTAATTTTTTTATTGATTAGATCTCGCACTAACTTCATTGATTAAAAATAATTCATGTTTGATTTGAGTTTTTTAATAGAAGTGTTTATAAATAACTTGAATATTTGAGTTTCGGTAGAACTCCCATAAGGACGTCGTGATTCGAAAGGCAAAACAATATTTTTCACGAAACCCTTTCTGAAAAATTCTTGAAAATAAAATAAATTGTGACTTCGATTGAGGAATGCGAAGCATGAATTTGCATCAGTTGATCATATCCGCTCTCATTTCGGGTAAACAGGTAATAGGAATACATACAAATTGCCCTAAAGACGAATAATATTTTCTATCATCTTGTAAACTGCTGTATAGAAACTTCCATGGCGATTTTTTTCTCTTCCCAGACGATTCTATACAACTGTTCTAAACCCTATTCCACTTGGGTAAAATCTATTTATATATAAAAAGCCTACCACAATATCTTTCAGGATGCGGTGTCCTCTTTTTTGTTTTGGATATAATCCAGTTCACTAAGATTCGCTTCGAAAACAATGGAGCACTTTCTATGTCATGGCTTTTTAAAAGTTATTACGCCATTTATTGTCTTTTTTTGTTGTTGTTGTTGTTGTTGTTGTTACATTTGCTACTGCTGGTGTTGTTGCTGCTATATAATATTGTGCTTTGTTTTTTTTTTTTTTATTTTATAAATGGAAGGACTTTTTCTTCTTCTTCTTATTCTAACACATTCTTCCTTCATCATCCATTTTGTTATTAAAATTTAAAGTCACGTGGTAAACTCACACCCAGACTCTTTGTACTTCACAATTTTTCTATAAAGCTTATACATTTTTGTTGTTGTTTAAGGTACAAGTATAATATAGAAATTAGTTACAGTAGGTACTCGTCTATACCTTCTACACACAGTGTTGTAGTTGATGCACCTTAATACAAAACAAAAAACAAAAAAAAATTGAGAACACACCCACACAAGCAAAAGAATAATGCCGAAGGACAAAAGTGTATAATATTCCAACTCCCATAGCTCGAGTACATATATTTATAGTGAGTGTATATTCGCTTTGGCAGTGTATAACCTTGGTGTAACTTATATTGGCATGTGGCATGGATGGAGGAACTATGTCAAAGAGAAGTACTCTATGTAGTAGCAAGTGATGTTCTTGTTTTTCTTTTTTTTTTTTTTTATCAGATATCTCTAAGTCATCATCATCATATCCTTGAAGGATTTTAGACGCCCGCCCATCCAAACAACACACATGGTAGGAGTTTTTTTTTTTTTTTTTTTCTAATGCTAGGTTCCTCTCTGCTGGCAGCATGACCGCACTTTCATCATAATCATCAACAGCAGCAGCAGCATGATGTTATAGATGCCGAGCTAAGCCGTGTGTTGTATCTCCGGCTATTGGTTCGGCAGTGGTTGAGGATCCAAAGATTGGGGTTGAGATTTATGGTATCTAAGTAGAGGCTTCTGTATATACATATGTGTCCTTGTTAGGTAATTATACTTACCTCAGCTTCTTCTTGGAAGATGTCAGTCGTTTTTTTTTTTTTTTTTTTTTTTGTATATTTTCTCTTGTTTCTTAGTTTTTTTTTTGTTTGTTTTGCTTTGAATTTTTCCAAGACCACCAGCATCACCCTCTGTTTTATTGTTTAGGGTGAATTCGTGTATCTTTTCTTTTAAAGAAGTATTAGCCGCATTGTTTTTGCATTGGCATATATAATAATCTAAGGATTGGGCATGATAGTATAGTATTTTATCATCTCCTCGCATATAATAGACACTGATAATGATATTTAGTGATTAAGCTGAAGAATACTGACATTAATTATTCCTAAACAAAACATTCGTTATTTTTTTCAATTAAATAAAAGTCAGAAATCTGACTGTGTAATGAATTTCAGAGTTAACGCATCATTAACCTTGGAAGCCCTTGTGTATAGATTAGATAACTTGCGAATGATATTGGGCAACTTAACAGATCACATTCTTGTTTTTTAATTCGACTTAAGCCCTCTTGGACATTGCACCGAGAATCTTCTAACGAAACATTAAGAAACAGCCGATGTACTTGTGAACAGTCAATTGCTCGTACAATAGCTCGAATATATCTTCTGTCATCTTCAAAAGAATTTGGTAATGCTGCGAGTTCCTGGGACTACGGTACGATACCTAAATATTTAAGTTCAACTTAAACATTCTTATTGGGCAAAAAATTAATCCTCTTCAGTAAAAAAAAAAAAATAAATTAATGACTTTTGGCACCAAAATGCAAAGTTTACCAGTATATTTCCAAGTTTCAGGGGAAAATAAGATAATTTCGTTGAAAATTTGCAAATTCCATTCCAAATCATTTCATTTTCCAAACAAATTGAATGCGAGTTAATTTCAACAACATTTGCATAAAATTCGATAGGAAATTAAGCGGGGAGCTTACGAACACACCCAAGTGGAATCCATTCAAAGTGGAACCCTTTTGAAATGTCAAAATTCTAACGTATAAAAACAGAAACAGAAAGAAAAACAACAAAAAAAAGTGAAGTGAATGGACAAAATTATTATTCAAAATATAGGGAGTTGTCAAAAGAAAGCCAATATGTTTTTCTAGACCAATTCTATAGTGGGTATACGTTCAATTAATGAACAATGTATGACAAGAATCTAGTTTTGAATTGAATAGTTATCTTGAAATAAATGAAATGTTTATTGAACGTATCCAAAAATCCATTCCAATTCATTAATTCCTGCCGAAGGGGGCGGCGGTGGGGTAAACTAAAAACGTGGACATTTCTGTAACACATTACGTTGTCCTCTTACACGTTACGATACGTTGATGTATGTTGGATACGTTCAATATTGGGTACGTTCCTTCGTAGCTCAAACTAAATCGAAAGGTCGAGTTGAGTTTGGATTGAAATTTGATTGAGAGTTCCGACTTGCCGTGTTCTATTATGTAAAACCAGCACCTGAATATTTAATTTGATGTTTACACATCTTAACCGTGAGTCCCGACACTCCTCCTTTTTTTTAAAATTGACAGATGGCAGTAAATATATGAGGAATAAGACAACTATTGGATTGGAATGCGTTCATATTCCACTATTCTTTTCCGCACTTTATTTTACATTTAGCTTCGTGTCACCAATTTTAAGTTTTTAGATTTCAAAGGTTTTACGTAAATCTGAACACAACTTGTAATTATTTAAAAAGAACAACTCACATTTTCTGCTAATGAACTGATACTGAATTTATTTCGTTCAATTTAAAACAGGAGTTTGAGAATTAATAAATTAAAATTCTACACTAGAATACAGTTGAGCTTGATTGCCTTTATACATATTGGATTCTTGATGACAAAAAAAAAGTTTCTAACACATACAACTTAGTGTTTGTTATGTTCTTCATTTTTTGGTTGAAAAATTGTTTTCAAGTTGTTTCTTCTTCTCCGTCAGAATAATGAATGAAATAGTTCTATTCATCAGAGCAGAAAGGTACATGCATGATAATGAACCACTCAAGTGCTCTTGGTACAACACCTTTAAAGTTGAAGTAACCAAAGACCAATAAAAATCCGACCCTGTATTCTCCTGTTAAGTTAAACGCCTTTGGCTTTTCCTTTGTGTCCTATACAAGAAGCGCATGGTTAAAAAGTTTTCTTATAAACTATTTGTCATATTAAATTCATAAATTATTAACCAAGCAAATAGCTACAGGCTATAGGTACATCAGGCTTTATAAGGCATTGAGATATTTTAAACATGTGCAAGTGACAAAGGTCGGTAAAAATCTATACCTTAATAGCTAGATATATTTCTTTTATCCAAACATTAACACAATCTTAAATTAAATTACATGCAATCTTGGCACCTGCATTCTCAAGGACTTTTATTAAAGCACCAACCACATATAGTTAGTATGTATGTATGTATGTACTTGAAAACCAATTGTAACAAAGTTATAACTTATCTAAATTACCTCGAAATGACAAGCGCAACCAATCGTTGTTTGCCACTTTAAATCTAAGTGGGTATATCCTTCAAAGTGCTATACATCATCAAACACCTGACTAACTATGTGTCCCGTTTCTATACATCCGCTCTTTCGAACGATAACGACGACGTCGACGACGACGAAGAAGGAGACGTTTTGTTGAAAGCAAAGGCCATCTTTGCAAACCGATCTGAGATGTTTGGCACGAATTTTGCACTAAAGAACACCGACAATGCTGCCAATATGGGTTTTAGTGGTTGAGAGTTGTTGCCTTGTTGGTTTGGTCGATGATGATGATGGGACTGAATCCAACAGCACCTAAGAGATAGTGATGGCGGATGGGGGATGGGTGGATGAAAGCTGTATCATCCACCTCGCCTATGCACAGTCTACTTTTCCAAAAAAAGAACAAGCTATTGGAACTAATCCCGGTAGCACATGTGTGTGAACAAACACACATTACAACGATTTTCCTCCTTTATATGTCTTCTCATAGCCGTCACCCGGTTTATCTATGTACATTGTACTTGTATAGGTATATGCTTATATTTTGTGGATGAGAAAAAGCTTTTGTGTTATTTTTTAGCCAACAAAACCCAACCAAACATCCACCCACCGAAATGAGCCGAGTGCTGGCTCAAGTCCCACTTTGACATTTTGCTGTAACTACCGACTCTAACCATGAGTTTGTTAATAACATTTTTTTTTTTTATTTTGTATTGTCAGAGAAGACCTCTGTGCTGCCACCCTGTGTTTCGTATGAAAGAAGGTGCTGCACAGTTGTTGTTGATGTTATTACCAAACCACAGAGGGACTATGTCAGATCAGAAGAAGGACATTGCATTGAAAGTGGGCTACAGAAGAGTATAGGGACGAGACGAATCATACACAGGAAAAGATAAAAAGAGAGAGAGGAAGAGAGAGAGAGAGAGAGCGGGATACTATTGTGCTAAATGTAAAACAAGAGATGGGGAGTGAATTTGTCAAAGCAGAAGGTCATGCAGACGTTTGACTCCACTTGATGTTTGCATGATTTTGTCATCATAAAAATGAAAAAAAAAAAAATAGTAGGTGCTGATGAAGATGTGTGTTATGCTGCTGCGCTAGTATAATAATAAAAATAATAATAAAAAAACATAAAAATACAGAGAAGTAAATAAAAATGGGGATTTTTATCTCATCTAACGGTTTGTAGTATATGAGTGTTATATGCACATCCTTGTGCTAAATTCTTATTCTGGTTTTGTCAAACGCATTTTTTTTATAAATTTAAATAATGTCATTTGGTGGTTTGTTTCTTACTGTGATTACTAAACAAAGTATACATATATAGTTAAACTGGTGTGCTAGAATTGTTTCTAGCACATCACAAGTAAAATCGCTTAGAATATACCTAATAGGATTAAAAATAAATGGGGACGTTTTAAATATTTAAATCGTAGTTTTAAGATAAAAATCCTTTGAACCCTCAAAGCAAGACATCCAAGATACTCGGAAATAAGACCGCGTGAAACAAGGCCTCGTATGATTTTCTTTTTATGGCGTTCTTATTTCATTTTCAACTTAAAAAAAGGATAAGGCCACGATTTCAAAATTAAATAAGACCTTATTTCTTAGGCCACTCGTCCTAATTTTATTTTTTAATCGTGACCTCAATTATTTTAGCCAATAAAAATATTCCCAAACATCTGTCAAAATTGTTCTTTATCTCTTGTTCTCATCTAAGCTCTGTAAATTTTATACTAAAAGTTTTAAAAAGTTAAATTTGTGTGGGGAAACGAAGTAACTGTTACTTTTAGCCAAAGTAGGAAATGTGCTTTCAAAATTCATCACTTACTCATGCGATTTAAAATCGCTGTCAGAGAAACCTTATCTTTAAGTCGAAAATAGTTAATTTGGCAGATTACAGAAAAAGTTGTTTTATCTGATATTTTGTTGATACCTATTTTCGTTTGACATTTCATTTTGAATTTGATTGAGGCGTTAATCACTGGTTTTTGTTGTTTTCTCTTTCTATTTATGATCATTCGAATTTTAACACTTTAAATGGCCTTTAATTTGAATGCATTCCACTTGGGTGTGTTCGTAAGCTTTGGACGTAATTTTCTAAAGAATTTCCTGCTTTTGGTTACTTACTTCATTTTAAAATGTCAATTTATATGGGAAATCAGATGTTTTGGAATCCAAATTGGAAATTTTCAATGAAATTTTAATAAAAACTTAATACCAACCTACTTACAAATTAAGCTTATTCAAATATACATATTTGTTTAGTTATAAAATCAAGCATTTAGTAAAGGTTTGATGTTTTTATATACATAGATAATAAAAGAAATTTTTTGAAGTCTAATTATCAATATGACCCCATGGAAATGAACCACCAGTATTCTTTTTTCAATGATTTGACAAAAAACAAAGCTGATTTCGAATTTTTGAAATTAATTTATTCTTAATGAGATAATTTTTCCGAATACCGATTTCGGTGGCGGGAGTCAGATTCACTCTTGCCATTTATTCACGATTACCACCAGATTTCTGAATCAGAGGAGACCATCCTACTTAATAGAAATATGTATGTGTTTGATCGAGACAATTTTTCTTGATTCGCTTTCTAGAAATCTGTCAAGGAATTTATTACGATGTATTCTATGATAGGGCTGAATGTATTTTTAAGTTTGAAAGAATAAAAATTATAAACTGAATTTTTATAAAGCATCATTAATTTTATAAAAAGGTGATTTCAATAAATATTAAATCTTTTTCCTGGAAGTAGATGTTCCTACTAAATTTGCGTAAATCCCAAAAACATCAATAACAAAAAAGGTACCTACTTAATCCACATCTTAAATCAAATGTTTAACATCTTATTTTCCATCAAGCTTTAAGTTCTTATTGCAATTTCATTATAATGCTTAAATATAGGAAGATACCTATTACAAAAGTAACTTTAAAACCTTTTTAATTTTTCAATCCGCATCTTTAATTAAATATTCATTCCTCCTACACAAAAGAAGTGAACTAATTCAGAGCTTAAGACTTCAAGTGCCTTCTCATTTCATTCTCATCATCATCTTGCCTTTTCTTATATATACCACCCCTGTACAAAAATTCTTTTGGTAAAATCTAATTAAAAATTAAAACAAAAAAAAAATAAATTGCCAAGATGCTTTTATAGAACATGAATTTTTCACCCGAAATCAAAATCAATATTATTGTAAATCAAATCATCTACATAAATATAGTAGGTATGTATGTAGGTACAGTGGGGCATAATAAACCCATAACAAAAACAACCTTATGTTTAATATTTTAAGGTCAAAGTTTAACACTTTAAGAGAAAAACATTTACATCAAGGATTTTAACAAGGATAAAATGCAATGATAAAGCACAAAACACAAATCTACACGAATTTATATTTTATTATGAAAATAAAACGAAGAAGAAACAACCACAAAAAATTAAGGCCAACCCAATATAGATATAGATATGTAGATACCATTATTGTTAATCCTACCTCTAAATCATCCGCAATAAGAACACACGAGTTTTGTTTTTTTTTACACCCACCTGATAGTAGGTTGATAGGTATATTCCGTTGCGACGTTGTTTGAGTAGATAGATATCTATCTTTCGATCCTAATCTTCTAGTTTTCAATTTATGTATATTTTTTTTTTTCTCTAGATTTTAAATAGCTTCCATAACGTTTTCATTAACTCCGCAATTTACACAGAAAGCAAAGTAAAACTAAAAACAACGAAATAATCATATTGGTCGCCCGTTGTTGTCGTTGTCGGTAAATACCTTGGCCCAAATTGACTCGCATAGACCGACAGCACTCGCGTAACCACAAAACTGTCGCACTCTTGTAAAAACAGATACAAATAACATCCACCGCACTTTGGTAAACATCTCGAACAAAAAAAAAAAATTCAACACAAAAAAAAACCACCACCACACTTCACAATGAATTCGGCCAGAACATGGCTTCCTGCCAAAAGCAGCGAAGACCAAGAAATAAAAAAACAAAAATAATAAAAAAAAAAATAAAAGTACGGAAAAAGCCAAAACCGAACCGCAAAGCAATATCTAATGAATTTCTTCAGCTTTAACAATGACAGTTACGATGATGATGGTCTAAACGCCATATATCCCCAGTAAAAGATATACGATAAGATACTTAGATACTCACTTATGTGTACATGTACATATGGAGAATATCTATCTATGTATCTATCTCTACTCTACTTAAGTGCTGCAGAGAGGTCGCGGTCGCTTCAGGGAAAATTATTGCGCGAATACCTATCGAACTATGTGGAGACGAGAAACTTTTCGGCCTAAAGGACGCGACGCAACGGGTAGAGCCTCATATATTGCATGAATTTAAATGTGGGTCGGGTAATGTGACACCGGTAATGTTTGGCCCCAACGGTCTTCGGCGGCGGCGTCACCTTTTCACTTTCTTTTGAGATCTTTAAGTTAGATACTTTTATTTTTTTTTATTATTTTACATAAGTAGAGTATCTACGACCGATTAAGTTGAAGAAGAGCTAATATAGTTGGCCCCGGAGCAAACAAACAATTTGGGGTCTTTAAAGACTATCTGGCGACGACGACGACGGCAAACCGAAGCGCACGCGGTTATAGCACTTTTAAACACTCACGTACTTTATGTCGTGGATATGGAGAGACCTTAAAGTGCCTGTTGGCGGCAGCAGACTGATGTCGATCATGTGTAGTACACAAAGGCTTGACAAAAAAAAAAAAAAAATTAAGATGATGATTCTGGTCTCTGGTGATGTCGTCTTACGGCAGCAGCTGCTGCTGCTGGTGCTGCTATGCTTGTGCTGCTGCTTGATGCGGTGGTGGTCGTCGTTATTTGGTCTCATTGGCTTCGTGCCAAAATGAAGTGGACAAAAACCGAAAACAATATTCCCTTTTTTTTGTTGTTGTTTTTGTTGTTGCTGAATTTGTTAGTTTGTAGAAATTGTTGCGCTGGCTGCTGCTGCTGCTCCTCTTCTTTTCAAGAGTCTACCACATCACCAGAGAACTTATGAGCCAATACTGGTGTATCATATTGAACTCTCTCGCGACAGAAGTCGAAGTATATAGCTCTGTGTGGCATGCCGCTTATAATAGATACATATGTATATCTATATGTACATACATATGTATGTAGAAAAAAAGCTCTCGTCAAAATGTCTGATTTAACTTTTCCAAGAACGTTAAAGACGACTTTTCTTATCTGGTAGAGAACTCTTGGATGACTTGTGCTGGTGCTGTTGCTGGTTTTTTCTGCATAAAGGGTTGCCATTTCAGTTTTCGAAAAATTCTTAATTTATGTAGATGCTTTTTTCGGCATGTTAACTTAAAAAAATAAATACATAATTTAGAACCATTTGCTGACATGAAATTTAAAAATTTATGTTCAACTTAAAAGCTTATATATTTCTACTTTCTACTGTCACATAAGCTTTTAAGTTTCGTATTACCTAATGGGCCTTTAACATACAGCACTTTATATGTTGAACTTTAATACTTTAAATTATTTGAGCCAAATATTTTCAGTTTCTATCAAAACTTCGGTACAAAAGTGAGTTTAAAATTAAAGTTTAAGCAAAGCTTAATAAAATGTGCATTAGACCAGTTATATACCAATCAGCAGATAAATATACAATACCATCTGTAATAGGTATAAAGGGTGTCACAAAAGTAGCAGGGAAAGTCTATATGTTTTCAAGTAAAATATAATTTTGGAAAAAGTCAAGGCAAAGATCAAGGTCATTGTATAATAGTAACTTTCAATGAGAATGGTGGCCGTGATTTTGACATTAAAAATGACCTTCAGGTTATTTCAAGGTCAACTTTATTTTATTAATTTGTTAATGGAAATGCTTCTTGACATCGGAAATCAGTAGTTATATAGCTGATAGTTACATTTTGACCTTAAAGGTCACTCTAAGGTCAATTAAACTTAAAACCGATGTGAATAACTTTAGAAATATAAGCTTTTCAAAGGCCAAAGTTATTAATTTTAACGAGGCGCATTATGTAGTGACCATAATCATGACTTTGAATGACCTCAAAAGTACATTGATATCTTACTTATACATACATATAAGGAAATCTATGTTACCTTTGTGACACCCGAAATTTATTCGTTTATTCGCTGTTTATACCTGAATTTCAGTAAATATTTTGTAGAATATTTTTTTTTACTTATTTTAACTAAGGGAACTTCAAAAATTACCCCATTTTTTAAAAACCTGTGCAGGTATATACCTGAAATTAAAAAAAAAATGTTCGCTCTGGCAACCCTATCAGCACCCCAAATGGCTTGTCTAATAATAGATTTAAATCTCCAAAGAGACTAACACCAACAAAAACAAAAAAAAAAGCAAAAGAACAAAAAGAGAGCTCATGCGCCTTGAAACGCAGGTACGCAAGTGACAACATTAGCACTAGCAGCAGCAGCCATAGCCATCAGCAGAAGCAGAAGCAGAAGCAACGTTAAAGAATCAGCACCGAACGTCCATCATCCAAAAAGAATGGTGAATCAGGATTTCTATACAGAGAGCAATGGTATAGGAATTGTGTAAGGGAAACAATATTCAACCCAATGATGATGATGATGTTGATGATGATGATGGGGGAGGCTGATTTTGTGCTATGGTGAAGCTTCAAAAGAGAACTGAGTTCTAAATATACACAAAAAAAAAAAAAACAACTAACAATGTGGTGGTTCCATGTGGTGGTAATAAAATTTCCTTCTTTCGATATCTAGGTAGGTAACCTACAACAACATCTTTCACCTATCTATATTATAAGCTCTCCTTGAATATTCTTGTTGTTGTTGTATCTTGTTAGTTATATTGAATTTATATCGACGACGACGGGTGAAATATCGAAGAGAAAAGTGTTTTCCTGAATTATAATTTTCAATGTACGTATAGGTAGATGGATCATGGATGATGTTGGAGATGGTTTTGGTGTTGAAAGGTTGGTCCCATACGTGAAAAATACACACAACAACAACAAAAAATAAAACATCTTTTCCGTTAGCAGCACAGCAGTAGGAACTTCTGTTCTTTTTCACAAGTATGAAGCGGATTAATGATGATGGAATGCAAAAGCTCTTATTATTATTTTTTTTGTTGGTTGCAAAAGGTGCTTTATAAGCTGCTTTAACTTGTGTGGACGGATAGATTTTCTTACATTCATTTCCTTTATCTTTAGAATAATAATAATGAGGAATTTTTGAAGGTGTATATAAACCTACTGTTGGTTTATGATTTTTGATGCGATTTTATTATGAAGGAAAATCAAGTTGTCGGGATTGGGCGTAGGATATATGTACCTAGTTTTATGTTAATTTATTGACAATATTAAGCAAAAAAGTAAATCTTTGATACTTTGCCTTTTTATTGTGATTATAGCTTAACTTATGGTTAAAAGGTGATCTCTTAGCTTGTGGTTGGATAAAAGGGTCATCAAACATTTAATGCAGAGACATTTTTGTATACTCCCAGGTTTCTTTTTCTAAAATAAATAGAATCATCTTTGATCGAATAAGTAAAACAACTCGAAGAATCTCTTAAACACCAAGAAGGTTTTTGACTTATGTCCTATCTTTGATTTAAAAAAGGGATTTATGTCCCTTTTGAACGGAAAAAATGTTTCGAAATAGATTTGGGACTTATGTCCCACTCAAATAAGGCAAAACTTCCTTCAGTTTCGCAACCTATGGTCTTAGAACTTATGTTGTTGCGCCTCCGTCCTACAACAGTGCGATGGAATGCATGTTAAGTTACTGCAAAGATGATTTCGATGGTGATTCTTCCTGAGTTGAATAAAAGTTGGTTCCACAAAACATTTCTTTAAATACAAATTTAAAATTGTTTATAAAACAATAAAAGAACTCAAAGCCCACTTATAGGATTCAATTATTATTAAAATCATTTTTGGTTAATTTAGTATACTAGGGATCTGTTTCACAATCTCTGACTAAGTTTTTTATAAGCTAATTAGAACTTTTCTGACATAAAATTGTAGGAAAATCTATCAAGTAAAGTTGTGATTTGCTTACTCAAAGATCGTGAAACGACCACTAAGTGTGAATTATTATTCAAAATTAAGAACAAAATAACGGTACTTTACGTGTGACCATTATTTACTATTATTAGGAATTTTCTTTTATTTCAGATCCCAACCTTTGAATTTTCTCTAAAGTCAACCGAAATTCTTATTAATTTAATTAAACCCTTTTGGTTTCAACCGGGCGCCAGCTAAGAAGATAAATTTGTATTTTTTTTATTATAGCCAGTACTAAATCGCTCTTTAAAAATAAATAACTCACATTTTTATTAGTATATTTCTGTAACAAATGATTTTAAAATTTCGAATGATTCAAAAATATTCCTCCCATTTCCGGAAAGTTTATTTAAAAATTAAATTAAAGGAAAGTCAAACAATAGCTTTTCTTCTTTCTTAAGTTAATCTATCATGGAATTACAAAAACACACACAATATTTGTAAACTTCACTGTCAATCAAAATTCCATGTGCCAACAAATTTAAAATCTTTTGGTTGTGACACTTTTTGACGACTTTGCGCGCAACATTTATTACTTTTCTGTCAGTCCAACAAAAAAAAATGCTTTTGTGTACTACGATAGATTTTCTCACTAGATCTTTGTATCCTTTGAGTCAAAATATGACTCAATTAAAATCCAACTCTACAAAGAACTTAAAAAAAAAAACACTGAACTAAAAATTTCAGTAATAAATAAACAAAGAAAACAACATCCATCGTTTGCCACCTAGTACACTATAGTAAGAAGCTATACACACCTATCAATGGTCAATATTTCACAAGACTCAGTCATCGAACGTTTGTATTTGAATTCTCATAAATTTCAGCAAATCCACATTTCCACATGGCAAGCGAAATTGCAGCGACCGGTGCCGGTGGCGGCGGCGGCGGCGGCGTGGCATGGTAGACCAACAACTATCTGTTAGCTCGTGCCGTGCCGAGCTACGTCGGTCGCACCGGCCATATAGACTGTATGGGAAAGAATCTATTTCTGGACCGGGACTGGGGGTATTCTTCTTTATTGCTTGCTTCTTCGGATTGGATTTTCCCTCGGTTATTTTTTGTTTGAAAAATTTATATGTATGTATTTTTTTTTTTTATTTGGTGAAATTTCCTTTTAACACAGGGTTGCCGCAGCATTATGCCATTGGACGACAATATTGACAAATCCCGTAGCAGAAAAAATAAAATACAAATATGTAAATTGAACAATTAATGCGCTGTTCGAACTATTTTGCTCATTTATGAATATATGTCAATTTGTTAGAGTTGGGGGTTTCGGTATTTTTGGCCGACTAAAAAAGACGAATATCAAAATCGTCCGTATTTCAAAATAATAAACATAAGTATAAGAAGTCAATAAATTAGATACCATAAACAAAATCAATGTCAATTGTCAAAATTCTATTTCATCACTGATTTTTGATTTAATGCGTTTCGGAATATTTTATTTTGAACTATTTCAATAGTAGCCAAAAAACAAAGAGTTTAAAATACGTACGTCAAGTCACTTCGTGTAGGTAACCCTAATCCAATAGTCAACATTTTATTAACCTCCGACAATGAGAGCACCAGAACATCACCATAACACGGCGACACGGTTGCGACAGGCGTGATGATCCAAAATCATAATTCGCTTAAAGTCGGTCGCACGCATAGAATATGAAAAACATACTTTTGGAGGACAACACACATCTTCCGACTATTCGAACCTATCTGTACACACTTTTTCTTGACTGAATTCCAATTAATTTTTATTTCTTCAGAGAGAGAGAAAAAGATGTTGAAAACAACGTATTTTTCATATTTTTTTCGAGTTATTTAACACACAGTCTGGACGGGTTTGGCTTTTGACGGTGTCGGCGATTGAAGCTTTTTGTTTATTTTTTTTTTGAGTTGCAACAGGGTCCTTCTATATTTGTTTGGAAATCGATTGAATTAAAAAAAAAATATATATATTTGTGGATGAGAAACGCAGTGTTGAAGTAATTTAATTTTTTTTTAGTTGGCTAGAATTTTGTGGATCTTTGGCACACACGAATTAAATCTAAAAATAAACAGTTTGATATGAAATTGAAATCATACCGGAAATTAATAGTATCTAGTTCCACTAGAAACACATACAACTTTTCTTTCATGTTCGGACATCCTTTTAATATTTTACATGCTATAGGTTGTTTCAAAAATATTGTACCTAGATATTTATAGGTAATCTTATTTTTTTCTACATTTTCATAATCAAGGTAGGTATATGTCAATGTGGTAATGTGAATATTGTAAGCCCCGTAAGACTCCAAAAAATAAAAGTTCCTTCATTCGGAAAAAAAAATCGATCCTTCTATTTCTTACTACCTACCACAGGATTGCCGTTTTGGTCCTGTTTTATTTATTTTATCTGTAAATGATTTATTGATTTATAATCTTTATTTATTATTATAACTAACAACTATCATGCTGTTTTTGACAACTCGGTCTGTAAGTAACTGCCTCCAGTTATTGCTCTTCAAAGCCTAAAATATAAATCAAAATTTTGGAATTTTCTCCTCCCAGCGCTTTTCTTTCAATTTCGCTCCTCTTATTTTTTTTTAAATCTAGTAATTTCGTTGAAATTTTCCAAATTCGATTTAAAAGTACAAATTCACTTTTCAAAATTATAAGCAATTTCAATCAAATTTGTGCGGTAGAAAACTAAAACTACAAAGCTTACGAACACACCCAAATGGAATCCATTGCAAGTGTCAAAATCCGATGTATTATAAAACGGAATAAAAAAAAAAAAAAACAACAACAAAAAGAAGTGATTTATAGTCAAATCCAATTCAAAATCAAGTAAGCTGTCAATCGAAATTATCAATGAAATTATACTTGCTTCGACAAATGATTATACCTACTGAATAGAAATAAAATAAAACAACGTACGCACATGGAGCACGTAAGGGGAAGATAAATTGGTGTGCGAAATTGAGGTTAAAGCTCTGGTCCATACCAGGCTGAGTGCCTCAAGTACGAATAGAAAATTATTTGAAGTGGAGAATTGATTGAAAGGCATATTTTGAAGATTTGAGAAAGATTCAGAAAAAAGCTATAAAAAGCTAAAACTGTGGATCAAAACGTTTTAACAGGTGATTTGACTGTTTTCGATAATATGATATGCATTTTCATAATTCGTTTTGACTAAAAAGGCAGCAAATAATGTTCCAAATTCTTCCAGAGCGACTCACCGATCGATAAAATCAGAACAGTTTTTTCATGAACAATAGAAAATTGTTCTCAAAAAAACCTCAAAAATTCCAGTTAAACAATTCCATTATTAAAAATTTTCTCTTAGTCATAATATAATAATTCTTCTTTAACTAACAGATCGTTATCCATTATTAATTAAATTGACAACAACAACAAAAAAAAAACACTTATAAATTCACTTAAAAATTTGCATTCATTTTAATTGCATTATGAATAATATTTTATGTTTGTCCGCAACAAATAAAACTTATTCTTTGTGCCAAAAACTCAAGTCCATCAACCGAGAAAGACAACAACAACAAAAAAAAAAAGAACATTAAAAATTTATTACATTTTCGTTTCTTTTCTGGTTGATGTTATTTTATTGAATTTCGTCAACCAAATCATTGCGCAGCGCACCAAGATTTAACAAGCTGTCTTTCCATATTTTTCACTCAAATAAATTCCACAATCAAAAAGAAATTCAACTCATGTGCATTTGTTAAATTATTGTATCTATCTCCATGCCGAGTAAATTATATAGCTTATTCGTGTATATATGTACATATGTATGTGATGGTCCGAAAATGGCAACTGTTGGAAAAGAGATTGAAAGCCTGTGTATACCTCTATACCACCGCTGCTCTGCTGCTGATCGTTATTTTCTGCGATCTCTGATATTTCCTTTGATATTAAATGACATTGACATTGTCCAAGTTATATGACAAACCTGCTGCTGCCAGATGTAAAAAAGTGGACAGAACCACTGCAAATGGAATTTGAAGTGATTAATATATCTGCATGTTGGATTCCGGTGGCTCGGCGGCGGCGGTGGTGCCGGCCACCGTTTTCGTTGTTGTGGGGGCGTGTAATTATGATCCTTTGTCTTTTTTAAATCGCAGACAAAGGTGTTCGTTTTGTGTATTTGTTTTTTTTTTTAATTTTTTTTTAGGGAAAAATTAATAAGCCATAAAAAATAAGCTGGATTTGGATAGTTTTTCACTGCTAAGGTGATTAAAAACGAAACATAACAAAAAAAAGAAACAATCCATCCTGACCCTGGAGATTACACAAATGCATTAGCGCAGTCATAATCTTTGAGTGGGAGCACCAGAACCTTAATGAGGGTAATACAGTGAAAACTCTCTATAGCGTAATTTTCGCATGGTGGTTTTTCTGTGGTCTTCTGTTCTTATGTTCTCTCAGGTCAGATTTTAGATCAAGAAACATAGAAATTTATGACTTCAAAAATTGGAGGTGTGTTCAAGTCACTTGCTTCTGAACTTAGTTAACTTTGGATTAACTGAATAGATATTTCTGACAGATTCTTTTTAAAAAGCTATGGAAATTATGAAATATGTGGCTGCTTTAATGAAATCAGAACTATCCACAACAAGAGATTATACTGTCCCTGACTGCTCGATAGAATTAGCGCAACTAAACCAGCCCAGATGACATCATGGAAGCACAAAAACAACAACAACAACAACAAAACGAACATCAGCAGCAACAGAAAAAGTGTATATGTTTTTAACGAGGCTTGAATATATTGTTCACAGATAGCTTAAATCCATTGTTAAAGTCTTGTCCATCCAGCACACATGCCGCCAACAAAACACTCCTTCTACAACTCTGCCCCCTATACATTTCTGGTCAATACATATTTCTGTTTTTGTGTCGTAAAATACCCCCACACAAAGATATATGTACATCATCAAAAATAAAAGATAAAATTAACTTTTTGACAAAAGAACGTCAGCTTTTCAGTTTTTCATCATCCACAAACAAACCAAATGCATGCGCCTCTGCTATGCCACTTCCACTTCCAATTCCACCCACCAAAAAAAAAAAAAAAATAAACACACACACATTCCTCAAACAATTTAGACGAGCCGTTGAGAATTTTGTATATACCTAACCTAACCTACCTACCCTACCGATATACAGAGACCAACAAGCTTTTGTAAATTAGTTGGCTTTTTGTCCGTCCGAGCGTACCTATATATGTACTTATATATGTAGATATATTGTGTCGGTTATAGATGACGATTTAACTGCAGCCTTGAGAAAGAAGAATACAAAGAATTTGTATTCATTTGTTTGTGGTACTTCTAACATTCTATTGAAGATAAAAAAAAAGTATTTATATAGGTTTGGTTCATCGGATACCACCACAATTCATCTTTAGATATGCATTCAATCAGCAAAGCCAATGCGGCACCTTTTGGTTGGTAGATATATTATTGTATTTATAAATCTATCCATTGTAACTCAAACAAAGATGATTTATAGGGGGTTAATTATTGGAAATTCCAAAAGTCATGTGTGTAGAATTTGAAAGAGTCGCATATTTTGCGCATCAGATAAGTCTATTAGCGGAGTCAATTTTTGCAGAAAAATGTCCAATTTTCCTTTTTAACTGATATAGATTTCAAAAAGAATGGTGTTGTTGAATTTTGAGACACGCCCCATGGAGGCAGAATCAAACTTTTTTGAATAATTTAAAAAATTTTGAACAAAATTGATTGAAATTTTCAACATTTTGATTTATTATCGCTGATTATAAATTATTAAAAAAAAAATCAAAATGGCGAAATAAAAAAATTCAATTTGCTTCATTTATTTTGGTTTTAGATGAAAATGTATTATTTATTTATTTATTTATTGAAATAATTTACAAAATTAATTAATAAATTATTTTTTTTTAAAGGCATCAGGGTATTTAAGAAGTATTACAGTTCATTCGATGGGAAATTATTTTATTTATTGACTTAAAATATTGAAAGTTTGTACAAAATTCCACCAAATTTAAAAACAGTAGCGCAAAATTTTAAACGATTTAGTACGATGTTAAAGCCTTTTTTAGTATGATAAAATGGCTTTAACATCGTACTAAATCGTTTAAAATTTTGCGCCAGTGCTTCCAAAATCCATTTTTAAATTACTAAGAAATTCATTTAAGAATTCATCCGTTTGACACATCAGATTCAGATTCATTTATTGAGACTTTAAAGGTAAGTTTACATTTGAATGTGAATCTGATTTCTGAATTTGACAGTTAAATAGTTATTTATGTATGCTTCCATAATTTTTTTGCATTTTATCAGATTTATTAATTCTTTACCGGAGTTTATAAATACAAAAAAAAAAAAATAAAACCAGACATTAAAATCAATAAATCGACGACGCAGGCACGTTCGTTTGTTATGTAATCTCTCTTTTACAATGGTGGACTGGATTTTGCATCGTTTTGTTGTTTTTTTTTTAGAACGAACGACTTAAATTCTTTTCTAAGTGCATCGCGCAAATGGGTAAATTTAGAGCACGGTGCGGCGCAGCGTACACATCTAGGATGATTCTACTTCATTTTTGTAGCTGTGATGGTCTTCTTTTTTTATAGGTATGTATGTATGTATATTTATATACGAGCAATAGAGGGTTAAGTTATATAGATAAGAAGCAAAAATTATTTGCAGATTGTCGGCAAATATACTTAAAACAACAACAACAAACAACAACTGGCTATATAGCTATAATATGCCGCTTTGTTCCTATTAACCTACATTTTAGCCCCATAGTGAAGTGAAAATACAGCACAAATGACTTGCACAGATAAAATGATGCGTGGTTTTTAGAAAAGCAGATGTTTATGGTTTTTTTTTTATAGTTTTACATTTAGAGTTCTCTGGGTTGAAGATTAAAGAAAGAAAATATCGATGTAATTAGAAATTTTGAAAGGAATTATTGGGCGGATATTTGCAGATGTGTCTTTTTCAAAAGATCGACGAAATTTTGATTTCATCATAAGGAGTATCGAGTAACTATAAAGACTATTCAGAATTCTAGAATTCTTGATCTAGATTATTTTAAAGCTTTTTTTCAAAAGGTATCTTTTTTTAATCAGTCAGTCAGTAAATATTTTAAACCCTATTGGAAGAAGTTTAATTGGAAGAACGAGGAGAAAATATATTTAAAGTTCCACAACGTTGAATATTAGGGCCAATACTTTTTAATAAATTACTTTTTACAACTTCAAAGTATATTATAATTATAATATTCTATGTTCGAACCAGTAAAAATTAAATTTGTTTTATGATTCAACTTATTATATAAGTAAGTCATAAATCCTTTTAAAATTATGTATCTAACACTTTTTAAAGTCGTCAAGATTATTTTAGGATCTTTTTTTTTTTTGATCATTTAGTTGGATTTTATTGTTCTTTATGAGTTATCTTAAAATTTAAGAACTACTTAAAAAATAACAATAAATCAATTTAACCATTTCGAATGGGCTGACGTTTATTAAGCAATTTATCCGTATTATGTAAAAAGTAAATTGCATTTCCATGGGCAGAGTCATAACTTTATTTGCAGTAAACTTAGTATGAAAATAGATAAAATTAATAACTTAAATTTAACTTAGATACAGCAGCAGAAGAGATTTTACAGTGTGGGTAGTAATGGGTGATTTTTTAAGAGGTTTAGAACTTTTAAAAAAAAAAAAAACACAAAAAATTCGAAAAAATGAATGAAATATTTATTTGAATCGATAGTTTGAACCTTGCAATTTAATGTTTAAAGATAATTTCATGCAAATGTTGACCGCGGCTGCGTCTCAGGTAGCCCATCCGCTGAGTCCAATTTTGGCATACTCTTTCACACATATCGGCCGGTATCTCACGAATGAATGCATGGATGTTGGCTTCCAGTGCGTCAATCGAAGCGGGCTTGTCCCTATAGACATTAGCCTTGACATACCCCCACAAAAAATAATCTAATGGTGTCAAATCGCACGATCTAGGCGGCCAATTGACCGGCCCGAAACGTGAAATTAACTGTTCACCAAACTCGCCTCGCAATTGCGCCATTGTTTCGCGTGCTGTGTGGCATGTGGCACCGTCTTGTTGAAACCACATATCATGCAAGTCAAGAACTTCCATTTCGGGCAAAAAAAAGTTTGTTATCATCGCTCGGTAGCGTTCACCATTGACAGTAACGCTGCGATTCGCATCATCTTTGAAGAAATATGGCCCAATAATGCCGCCGGCCCATAAACCGCACCAAACAGTGGCTTTTTCGGGATGCATTGGTAGCTGTTGCAATGCTTCTGGCTGATCTTCACTCCAAATGCGGCAATTTTGCTTATTTACGTACCCATTCAACCAAAAATGAGCCTCATCGCTGAACACAATTTTTCGATAAAAAAGCGGATCCTCGGCCAGCTTTCCAAGAGCCCATTCACCAAAAATTCGGCGTTGTGGTAGGTCGGCTGGCTTTAGTTCTTGCACCAGCTGTATCTTAAAAGGCTTTACGCCCAAATCCTTCCGCAAAATTTTCCACGTAGTGCTGTAACAAAGGCCTAACTGCTGGGAACGGCGCCGAATCGACATTTCGCGGTCTTCTGTCACACTAGCTGATACGGCCGCAATATTTTCTTCACTACGCACAGTACGTAAACGTGTTGGTGGTTTAATGTCCAACAAAGTAAATTTGGTGCGAAATTTGGTCACAATCTTCCGAATAGACTGCTCAGAAGGTCGAGAATGCCGACCATAAAATGGAAGCAGCGCGCGATGAACATTTCGAACCGAGCACGAATTTTGATAGTAAAATTCAATAATTTGCAAGCGTTGTTCATTTGTAAGACGATCCATGGTTAAATTGCAAACCAAACTGAAGCTGTTTGACAGTGACACAAGGTACAAAACACACGTCAGCTGTCAAAACCAGTGTTGCCAAAACCAAACCAGCTAAAAAATCACCCGTTATTATTAGCGTATATACATTTATGGCACAGTGACAGAAAGTCTGAGATCACATCAATATTAAATTAGAGAATTTGCAGAAAACTATTGTATTGAATTGTATTGAATACTTATAGCAATTGGTAACAGCTGTATTTTATAAATAAATGAATATGATTTAATTAAAACATAAGACAGATGCTTAAATTAAAAATAGAAATGACAATATTCGTACATTTTTCCCACGTACCTACTTATGGTTATTTCAACTGTTATGAGTGTGACACATGATACTCATGATGATGATGATAATGATACTAATTAACAATTTACTAAACTTAAAGCTCTTTACTAGAATGTTCTTAAATTCGAACATTGTTAAACTAGTATCATACTTAACCTATTTCCTTTAAAACACTTCAGCTGAAAACGCTTAAAAATGTGACAGTTCGTACACAACAAGTCAGCTCTGTTTGCTAACGTGAAATTTATTGTAAAATTGCTCAAATTTCTACAAACTCATCACACACATTCTCTAAAACTCGTGTTTGTTATTGTTTACTCAAAAAAGTTGCAACTAGAGAGCACAATGACAGAGAAAATAATTTCCCCTCCATTGCATAACTTGCAAATTTCTGCTACACAAATTTCTGTGTGCAAGGAGTGTAAAAACTGTCAGATTCACTTGATTTTAGTAAGTGTGTGTCACTTGACGTCGGCTAAAAATATTCGGTATTCGCCATTTTAATTTTAAATTACCTAGGACCGAACTCGATGTGTCCCACAAACGGTAGTTCTATAGTTTGTCCAAATTTTACAATTTAAAAATTACAAGATTCAAAACGATCTGTAACCCTTTGACAGTCTTGTACAAAAAAGTGACATTTAATACAAAAAGTGGTTCAGTCCGTTTGTTAACTGTTTGCAAAGTATTCCCTCACTGAGAGTGTTTTCTCCTGCTTTGAAAGTTTGACAGGTTTTACAAATTTTTCTTAAAAAAGATACCAAACAGACCTACAATTTTCACATTTTTAATTGTCATAGTGACATTTGGAGTTAGTATGATATTAAAAATTAAAATAGGCATTTGTTGATTTCAACTTTGATAAAATGTTAAAAAGATAGAACGATACTAGTTTGTTTAAAATTTGGAAAATGTTTTGTCATTGCCATAGGATTAGTTCAGCAAAAAAAAACACAAAGAAGGAATTCGAAATATCATATCAACTAAATTTCGTTCTTTTCTATATAACATCTAATTCGGTCAGCAAAACATTTTCAAAAAATCATTTCAACAAAAAAAAAAAAAGGAAACAAACCTTGTGCGTGTCTCCCCAATATGCGTAATATACTATATATGTATGTATGTACGACCCCTCTATTATTTTGGTTGAGTTAAAGATGCTTAAATAATGATTGATAATAATTGTCACTTTTGTGGACTTGAGGTTGTTTCTTGAAATATATAAAATTCTATGTGTAGGTAGGTATATATTATTTTCATTGAAAGTATACATCTATGTAGAAACTAGAAATAGTCCCATATAATAAATAGATACGCAAGAATTGCTATAAGATGATTGAAGAAAACCCTCATTTCTGTTTTGTGCTATAGTAAGTATTTACTTACTTAAAAGTATAGAGAGTATTATTGGCATACAGATACACATCTTGCCTGATATAGTTGGTTGGTTTGATTAGTCGGATTGTTTAATCTTATCTTGACCTAAAGAGATAAATGAAATGATTTGGCTTTGAATTTTAATTTTTTTTTAGTATTTCTATCTATGAAAAAGGAAAGAAAAAAATACATGACGTCGATGGGGTTTTTGCTCTGTAAGAATTGGTGACTTTGATTTTTAAAGAAAGTTTTAAGAAAGATCTTAGTTCAAATAATTAAAATATCTAAAAACATCTGAAACGTAGATGATGTACAGTACATGGCATGTCTATTTTTTTTGCTGGTGCCCGCAATATTCCCTCTCGCAGCATTTCTTCCCCCATTTTACCCATTTTTTATAAAAATTGATTTATTTCGATTTGTATGTATATTCGTTGAATTCAAGTAATAAGATGTAAATCTTAAAATTAAGTGACCATTCATAATAAATACAAATACAAATACAAATTATGTAGATACAAATATTCAGCTTAAAATTCTGAACATCTCCTACTTGATATTCCTTCAAATACCTATCTTTTATTTCTAAAAATAAAGATTTCCATGGAATCCTAAAAACACTGAACTTCATTTACTTAAATATTTTGGGACACTTTCTACAGAGAGATTGAACTCAGACGAGAAATGTTAAAATTTTATGAAGGTTTTTTTTTTTTTTAATAATACAAACTCTATATACTACTGAAATACATCAGCCAAGTAGAAGACTTAGCACTATTTAATTGGACTTGTTGAATTATTGATTCAAACTAGCTTTTTACGGCCTTTAGTCCACAAAAATTTAGGCGTTTCGTCCCGGCGATCTCACTTGGACTCATCAGTTGACTAGTGAGGACCTTGTCAATACGCAATTTTTGTTAAGTTCAGTCCATCTAACATATATTTCATGACGAATATCTAGTGTGAACTATATCCAACAAGACTAGAATTCCTAGTCATTAAATTGGAAGTTTTTGTTTTTTGCCCAGGGCCTGGCTGAACAGGAAAATTGGACAAGCAGGCCAAAGCTAAAAAAAAAAAATCCGACAAACATGAATTTTGGACTTTGGTACAGAATTTGATGTCTAAAGCATTTCTGCAAAAAGTACACTAAATTTGGAGCAGGCGACCTAATTTTTAAGGAGATTTAAATTTTTTTTTGTTAATATCTCAAAAACTATCAGTTTTTTTTTTTAATAATGCGAAAAAAATGTTTGCTTATGTAGAATTTTATGGCATAAGTGGTCTTCTAAAAAAAGCTCCTATCAAAATTTAGGGTACTTTTAAGGAAACGTTTAAAATATAGAAGAAAGAAGTTCTTCTCCAAAATTAAGCTTGAAGTTATAGTCTAACTTTCCTGAGCTACAATTGGAATGAAAAAATTTAAATTTTGACATATTCAAATTAAAAAATGTTTTTTTTTTCTTTTTTTTGCAAACAAACATCATTTTCGCA
The DNA here is from genome assembly GCA_951394125.1 of Epistrophe eligans. Lineage (NCBI taxonomy): Eukaryota > Metazoa > Arthropoda > Insecta > Diptera > Syrphidae > Epistrophe > Epistrophe eligans. The sequence continues at coordinate 8,614,267 of OX596030.1, read as the reverse complement.
TTCAAATTTGACGGAAAAAATTTAAAGGAACAAATTCCGCATTAAGCACGGGTATGTAAGTTTTTGAGCACAATTTTCGTTGTTGACTGTCGGCAGTAAAAAGTTGCAATGGATATTTCTAAAATTCAATTGCAAATGAAAATTTACAAGTTTATAAATTGGAAACAACCATGGCGTTTATATAATTCGCAATACTAATTTTGCAATTATTCGCAGTGCAGTGCTCTATTTTTTCTTTATTCATTCTTATTGAAAAAAAAAATACTATACAGCGCATTACTGCGCATATAATATCCATAATCGCCATGAAAATAATTTGTTTTATTTAGAAAGGATAAGATAGATAAATAAGAAACCGCAAGAAAGAAAAGTTGCAAAATCATTGAAATGCTATAAGTTTTTAATGCGAAACACAAATCTGCGAAAATAATATCGGCGGCGGCGAAGGTATAATAAATGAACTTAAAACCCAATGCAACGTAATTATATTTCAAGAAGAAATCAAGATATCAGCAGATTTTCGCAATTCATCAGTTCGAAAAAACAGCACACTTTCGATCGGATGGTTATTTTTGAATAACATTTTGGTGTCATTAAAAATTATGCTTTGCATGTCATAAATTCTTATATTTTATTTCTAGATTAAATGATATCAATCTAAATGCCAAATTGTGGCTTGAATTAATCAAAATTAACACTACGCACAATACCGCGGAAACATTACTTAATTCTCAGCACAGAAAACCAGGGCAAACGACAATGACATCGAGTATAGAACAGATCGACCAGCCAACCAAACAACCAACCAACCAACCAACCAACCGACCGACCGCCTGGGCCTGACGCAAAACGTAAAAGAAGTACAAGTACAAGATTTCAAAGAAATTGTTCCAAATGGTGAGCATGGTCGGTCGCATAGTGCTTCTTACTTTATCTCAATATTCGAGTAAAAAAAAAAAAAAACGAAAATAAAACAACTATATCAGGCGAGGTAGGGCATATCAGGGTATGGATGAACGGAAGGGTAAAGGGGGGTTAGACTATTGCGAGATCACCCACATACGAGTATATTATGCGTTCTGGAGAGAAGATTTTTCTTTTAAATGTTTGGATGTATTTGTGTGTCCCAATATTGGTATAGGGCGAAATAAATTTCATAAGAGGTGGTCATGACGTACATATGTATGTATATACGATGCTTATTGCCATTAAGCCTATTCGGTCTTCGGTATAGCATGGAATTCTTCCGAGAATGTTTTTGTCGTCTTCAAATATAATTTAGGCCTATATATTTCGAAATTTAGGGTGTGTATACAAAAGCTATGAGGATTTTGTCGTCCGAAGATTTCTAATCTTTGTTCTGTGTAATGTAACTCGTGGCGCGCGGTTCACCACCGCATTCACTTTATGGAATGGTGACACGCGGGTTTGGTCGTTGTCATTATCATCGTCATCGTCATTGTAGATGTCGAACACAGCGTGTTACCCTTATGATGGTTATTTATTTCTATTTCTCTAATAATATAGACATCAGAGATTAGAGAATGTATGCTCCTATAATACAAACATGAAATAGTGGAGGATTGGACAATATGTTTGATGGAGCGAAACCATTAAAGGCTTAGAATGACAAGTTATTCGTACCTATACACCAACCACAAATCGGCCAATCCTCAATTTTAAACGTAGATCTTTTTTTAACTTATAGATGATGATGATGAGCATTCCTCCATAGAACCATCTGTTAACTACTTTATTTTGATGTATATACATATGTACATATGTATCTTGTATCTATGCAAGTGTACCTAAATATAAAAGAAAAATTATTAATGTTATGGTCGAATGAGGGTATTTGATGACTGGGATAGATGATTGCAAGCCCGTAGCTTTGAAAGTGTTTTGGTTCTAAAACAAACTTAAGAGGTTATCAGTTAATAAATTTTTAAATAATTTCCAAAAAGTATACAAATATTTTAATTGATGACCAAATCAAGGCTCAAATAACATTTTGGAAATATTGCAGTTGCTAGCTCTTGAACAAAAGTTGAGCAGGGAAGGGGACAGTTATATAAAAAAAAAATACGTCCTCGAGAAGATAAAGATTTTCACCCCTTGTAAGGCTTGCAAAATCCCAAATATGATTTACAAAACATTGTGAAACATGTTCGATTTTTATTTCAATTCTAAGAATCAATTAACTTAATTATTTTTTATAAATTCAATTTCGGAATGTGCTTAAGCTCACTAAACCCCTTTCCTTACTACGCGTATGAATATGTTTGTGACAGATGCAGAAGCAATGTACGTACATAATACTGTATACAATGACAATTGTGGGCAAAGAGTCCAATTGTTATTTTTCACACAGTGGGGGGCCAATTGAAAAAGAGGAAGAGGTCAATGATGTGGTCCACACACTGTAATATTTCCACAAGAGATGTAATCACAAAAAAATAGTCGATGTTATAAACTTTTCTTTTTTTTTTTTTGAACAAAAACTGGCAATGACATAACATCTAGAGCAGAAATAGCATGAGATGGTACCTAACTTATTTATACTCTCATATGTATAAAGAAACCGAAAGTGAAGATGACGAATGAAATCAGTTTCTTTAACTTATAATTTAAACCGTATCTAATTTATTTTAAGAGAAAGATAGATAGAATAAGCACTTTCTGGACAAGAGGTTAATTTGTTTTTTTTTATTTGTATTTTTAATAGCAAAGTGCTATAAAAAAAAGATGAAAACAATTTTATTTTTTTGGTGCAAATTAATGTTGATATTTCAACATTATATTGACCATGGTTTGGGATTTTATGATATTTTCACAATAAAAAAAAAAGATGTCAAGCTAAGCGAATCGGTTTCTATAAAATTATTTGAACTTCTTTTGTTAACTGATAAGAAATTTGTTCGCAAAGAAGATTTTTTATTTATAGAAATAGACTTAAGTGATGATTACCACTTCTCGTGAAATTAACTTTTTATACATTTCATATATTCATGTCAATTATGGAATACGCAATACTGGATCTAAAGTGATTCTCAGTACAGTTTTCTCTTTTCTTTTCATGCCAAATGGGTATAAAGAGAAAAGAGAACACTGCACTGCGAATCACTGCGGACCCATTATTGCGGATTCTTTAATCGATATGATTATATTCGGAAATACCCGGTGATGAATGTAGGTACTAATTTTGAAAATTTAAACCTTAAAGTACCTTTTAAAGTATATGTAGTTAAATGAAAAATTAATGAAATCCACAATTGTTTACAGGTTTTTTTTTAGCAGCTGAGAGCGAAGCAAATCTGAGGTGGTGTGAAAATGTTTGACAATTAATAATCAACTAATTTTTATCCCAAATAGAAGCTATCGAATTTTAAATTTAAATTTCAGACTTGAATTACATTTTTAGATATCCTTAAATAAAAAATAAATGAGTTCCACAGTCTTCTGCAGGCTAAATTTTAACTGCTGAGAGTGGGAAAAATCTGAGGTAGTGTGAAAATATTGATGATCAAATAATTTTAGGGTTTGGAATAAAAATTTGAACATTGCAGTCTGATAGTACTCTACCAACTTACATCTCCTAAAACTGAAATATGAATGAGTTCCACAATCATCTACAGGCAATATTTTGAGCTCTTTAAAATCTGAGGAGGCTTGAAAAAGTTTGACAATAAATTATCAACTACTTTTATTCCAAAATAGAAACTGTGGAATTTGTAAATTTTAATTTTAGACCAAGCTTACCTTTTCAGATATCCTTAAATGAAAAATGAATTATTTCCACAATCTTTTACAGGCAATATTTATAGTTTCTGAGAGTGGACAAAATCTGATGTGATGTAAAAAAGTTTGAAATTGTTTATAAAAAAATAAAACAAACGATTTTGTTCCAAAATATGGAAACTATGGCATGCGGACTTTAAAAATATTCCCAAATTTAATATTTAGAAATTTAGTAAATCCAAGAACGACATTTTATTATAAATATGAAACATCAATGCCTCATTAAGTGCCTTGCACAATGAACAGCGAATTGCGATTTTTTGCGAATTTTGACATTTCATTCACATAACTGGTAGCTGAAAATTGTCATCAAACATAAACAAATATAAAAGTAGTATTTGTAGATTGAATTCCAGCGAATTCTATTCATACATTTTTGTGGAATGCATCCTGATGTTGTGGATTGTGAATAATTTACTTTTGACAGTTCACAAATGATAATTTTGTTTGTCACGTAGGAAATATTAAAATACAGATTTTCCAATTATCTTCATTTGGTGATTAGATTATCTTCGTCGAAAAGTTAAGACAGAAAAAAGTTAACATATACCTATTTACTTCTTCTTTTTTTTCAAATCCAAAAAAAGAGTTAAAAATTCACTAAAATCAAGAAAAAAGTCGAAAGTCTTATTTATGAACTTAACTTATACCTTCTCTGTGTTAAGGTCTCTGATTTCGACACTAGCGCATGTCATGTGAATGTATCTTTTTTCATTTCATCATTCTTTGTGTCAAAAGATATCAAAGATCATGGATGTGAAATCTATTTTACAGGTCAGCTATAGTAATAGAAATCGGATTCTTTATTAAAAGCTTGTTACTTAAGACATTTGATTTTTTCACACAATCTTCATTTAGGTATCCAGAAATTTTAACTTTAAGCATCTCTATAAATGTATTCTTTAATTCACCTTACTCCAATTACTTTTCCAACTCAACATTCGACACCATTCTGCTGCGTCATTAATCCGTCATTATTTTTATATAGACAAAGAAATCTTTAAATTAAACCTATTGCAACATTATATCAAATAACCCAGGTCTGTTTGTCGTATATTCAATTGTTTTGTTTGTGACTTTTCTCTGATGTTGCTTTGTCAACGTGCAACACTTTTAATCAAATATCCAACAAAACACTTGAACTTAATCTGCATCTGTTGAATACATTTAAAATTGCTACATTGGAATATATATATGTACACAGAAAATGTAAAATAAAACAAGGAAAAGCATTTAATTCCATTTAATCCCTCGTCCACCGCATGATCAGAATTTTTGCAGACAACCAGACGGTTCTGTTTTTTTTTTATTTTTTCTCTTCACGCCCCAGAGTTATAAGCAAACACACGGAACCGGACGTGACACTATTTTTAAAACAAACTTGTCATATACATACATATGGTTGTACAAAATGTGGGATGAGGAAAACATAGCAAATATTTGATTTTAGATGCGGGGATTGTTTATACATATTATGGTTGCTTTCATTGGAAAAAAAGGGTAATAGGTCATCTCCTTGTAAAGTTACATAAAGTGCTGAGGATGCGTATATATTAGATTTATTGGACTTTGATGGTTAAACTATGAAGTCAAAATTTGACAAAAGAACTTTCATATAGACGTAAGATTTTGTAAACCTTACGAACACACCCTCGTAGAACATTGAAAATGTCAAATGAGAATAAATTCACTTTGATTCGCCAAATATTTTTCATTGCAATTAGTTAGTTAATACAAAATAGATGAAAAGTGTTTTTGACTTCTTTCGAATAAATCTTCGTCAGGTTTCTCTTCCTCCTTCCTTAAATTGGTTAAATCTTTGAGTTCTCAGAAACTAATGGAGTGTTGGGTTGGTAATTCAGAAGAACCTTTCCGATTCGGAATACGAACAAGTAGTTACTAACAGTTCTTTTTTTTTGAAGTTTTGTTTTCTTGTATTTGTGAAACGTCAAATGTAGAACATATTAAAGGTAATTAATATCATTAGCGTTTTCATATTTGTTCAGTTCTGAGCATCTTGCAAAATCAAGGTATATTATGGTGGGAAAATGGTGGTGACAGTGCCCCTTTACTTGTCTTATTTTAATATTTTGTTGTTATTTCTATAATGATGCGTGTTGAGTTCCTGTGGGCACTCGAACAGCCATTTTTAATTTTTTGACACTTTCAAATTTGACAACCTGCGCAATATATTACCTTAGATTTGTGTAGGTACTGGTGCGTAGGTACTTCTGGTTTTTACTTTGTTTTTCAAATCAAAAAATCAATTTTCTCTTCTGTCATCTGTCATCTATAGTGTCAAACGAATGCTTTAATAATTTTCTGAGACTTCATTTATACATTATGATAATCTTAAATATCCAGTATATAATAATTTTAATAATATTTTTTTAATGGTGTTAAACTGTCAAACTCAAATCTATTGCCCTAATAATGATTATGTTTTAAGTCCTTTTCACATACGCAGAACAATTCTATTTTTAATACCTACTTCGCTATTTAAAAAAACATCTTATACCACTTTGAATAAAAATCTTTAGCGCAACATTTTAAACGATTTAGTACGATGTTAAAGCATTTTTAGTAATGACAAAAATACTTTAACATCGAACTAAATCGTTTAAAATTTTGCGCCATTGACATCAAAAGGACCATTATTGTGTTGCCTTCAATTTTCCTAACCTAGTCACGCTCAAAATAATTTGGAAATAACCTAACAAATTGTCATTATTAAAATTCTAAATTCGCAACTCCAAAGGTGTTTCGGGTTTCTTTTTAAAGAAACGTTATTTTTTCTTTTCTTTGCCAACCATTTAAAAAACCACATCTTCTTTCAAACTCTTTAACAAACAAAAAATCAAGAACCCACACTTTTAAAGGTAGCACCAGAAAAAAACAATTTATTCAAGGTCACTTCTTTCTAATTTTGTTATTCATTTTATTTTTGTTTCATTCCATAAAAAGAACAACAATGACATTATTTCTTTTTTTTTCTTCTTAAAGAAGTTGCTATTTCTCTCATCAACACTGCTTAAATAACATCTTCATTGATATTCTTTTTTCACGATAATATCCAAACCATTTTTATTATTGTTATACCTTCTTGGATTGGATGATGACGTGATTGTCTTTTCTAACTAATTGGTGCTATTATTGTGCACACGTATATTTGACAAATTGATTGCTTTAGCAGTTGTTTTTTATATCATGTTTAAAAAAAAAAAGAAGAAGACAAAAGCAAGTTAGTGAAGAAATTCAATTATATATTTATAAAGAATGCAAAAAGGGAGTATTTTATACTAAGGAAAGAATGAATAGTCCTTTGAACGCATAGTTATACTCTTTCTTTGGACTCTTGAGGGTAGCAATTTATTGTGGTCAACCCTCAAGGGGAAAAATTGATATAGCGAGGGTGATGCGTCATGAAGACATTAACTGAAAAAAAAATCGATTTTTTTTTTTTTTTTTTTGCGTCATGGTTAAGGAAGAGAAAATAATAAGAAAATTCAACAAGTAGGATATGTATACCAGAGCTTACGTTCATCAAACTGTTGATTCCAAAAAGGCGCCTTAGGTTTTTAGGCAAAAATTAAGTTTCTAAAAACAGCAGTTAAACATTTGCTTTTTTACATTTCAGAAAGAAAATATAGAGCTCTGTTTGTATTTTCTTATTTGTTCTGCTTCTCCAGCGAGATTCACAGAAAACATCTATATAGGTTTAGATACTTTGTTTAAGTAGGAAGATGAAAAAAAAAATACTTTATTCCAAAATACGTTATGTATCTACCTAATGTTTTACAGAAGCATTTCATTCAATGAATTCTACTTAAAATTCTTGAGATTGAGTAAATAATTTATTTAAAATTCGGAAAAATAAAAAGCTTTACAAATCATAACCGTCTATAATCGTTCTACTGGCAGATGAAATTATGTTATTAATAGTCGAAATTATGAGATTTATTCCAAAAGACTTTTATTACTCACTTCTTCGATTAGTAGTTCCAAAAAGAATTTCTCTTTTTACCGATTACTTCTTCTAACTGTCAAAAATTATTGTTCAGGCGACGACGCCATCGCAGACAAAATTTTACATTTCCATTAAAACTGTCGATAGCAAGGAGGTAATTCAGCTTTCTCCGAAATAAGAGATAAGCTCTTAGAAGGTAATTCGTAGAATTAAGAAAGTTTTAAATCTTGTTAATTAGAAGCAAAGTTTTCATGACACAATTACGGGGCACTGATATCTGAAGTCAGTATTTTTCTTCAATTTTTGGACGAGGTTTTGAAGTTAAAGAAAATAAATAAAAATTTTAAAATATCTTCAATAAAATTATGTTATTATTGGTCCCGCAGGGCCATGTTTCTTTGCATAAAAATTACTTTAGACATAACTCTTTGAGTGGACTAACAGCAAAATATTTCCTCTCTATTTATCTCCGTCAAAATGTCAAATCCAAAACAATATTATGTATTGTTATATTTGCTCTACAAGTCACTTTATGTTATGTTATAGCCTTAACACTTCCTAGATGCATCTTAATTCATGTCACGCAATAAGCCTTCCTTATAAAAATGTAATAACATAATAACAAAGAATATCTTATGTCATCTTTATACATATAGTCTGGGAGGCAGAATTGCATAAAATAAAGGTACTTTACATGGTCTCGATTTACATACTATATAAATGTTATCCTAAACTTATAAGAAAATTGATTGTGTATTTTGCTGACACCATTTGATGGAGGAATTTTTGATTTAAGCATTTTTTTTTAAATATCTCAGCTTGAAAAGTAAGTGTTTAGGGAAGCTTTTTGCAAGGCTATGGATAAAATTAACTTCTTTAACTAACTTTAAGTGCAGTACCCACTGCCAACATATTTTTAAATTCAATAGATATTTATCATATTTATGTATATATTTAGATTTTTGACTCGTAAAAGCTTCTCACTATTATTTAAACGAAGCATTATCAGAGTCAGAGCTTCTGTGAAAAATTTTAAGTAACGTTTTGGTTAAATCTAGAGCTTGGAAGAAAATTTTTAATTAAAATCAATTAATATTATACCCAAAATTTAACAAAAACAATATGTTCAAATTTGTTTAGTTTAGTTTTTTTAGTTTTTATTCCAAACGACCTAGATTATTCGACAATTTATTGGAGGTTTTAAATGGAATCTTTACTGAACTGTCAGGTTCCCTTAAGTTTTATCAATTAATTTACGGAAGTTAATAAGAATTATAGCTAAAAACTCACTTTTAATTAAAACAACTTATCACGTTACAACACAAATAACCAACAAAGCAGAGAAAAGCGACAGATTTCTAGGAAAAAAGAAATTGGTCCTTATTTCTTTGTAAAAACTGCTGGTTGTTGTAAAGTGTAATTAACTAAATTGCTTATAAAAGTTCATAGTAAAAAATCGAATTTATAACAAAAGCCCAATTAAACGCATTCATTGTAACTTAATTTCGTTATTGTGACCTGACACAGATAGTTTTGCAAACCAACTCGTTTATTATGCGTGCTTCAACTTTTCTTTAATCTATTGTATACCTTCGTCAAGTTTGAATATTGGTTTGGTTTGAAGTAAGTCTGAATGCAAATACATAATTACTTCAATCAAGAATTTCTAAAATCATAGATGGATTAGTGTAAGACCAAAACCAGAAATGCAACACAATATCCGAGGCTATATAATTTACAATGTCCGCCCATGCTTGAAGAAGAAAAATTCTTTCATTCCTGAATCCGTACTATTACATCACAATAAACAAGAAGAAGACAAAAAAAACTACAAAAAAAAGAAAACCAAGATGACTATGGTTTGTGCTTTTTGGCATTCGTCAACTCGTCGTCCTCGGTCTGAAGTGTTTTTTTTAAGTAATATTGATGAAAATATTCCGTGTTCGAATGTTAGATTTCTTTCTTCTTCTTTTTCATTTTGATTAGAGTAACAAAGGGGGTTTCCCATCCCGCGATCCCCCTTTTATTTTATTTCTCTTCTAAAATATATAACTTGCCGCAACAATTAAACTATTAACCGCGATCTAAAGAAATAGACCGCATCGTAAAAAAAATGTGTTGTAACTTTTGTTCCATCTATAAAGAATGTATATTGTATATACCTATATAGCCAGCTATGTATACACTCGTGTGGGATGATGTGAATGAGTATCTCTAACTATATTAGCTCACACAAGAATGTGTGACATTGAGATAGATACTCTTATATTTGTTATAGTAGGTAGGTATAGCTTGCGCCTGGTGCTGCTGCTGCATTCCATCCATGTGCAAGCTTAATGTTAATTTTTCTATTTTTTTTTTTTTTTTTAATTTATAATTAACAAATGCGCACCATCTCTCAAGTGTTTGGTTGATGATTATTCCGCGGTGTTGACGATGATGAGTGTTTTTCTGTAGATATCTCATAGATTCGAACGAATAATTCCACACTATTAGCACGATCGCGATTTCCGGGCGTGGTTGTGGGTATCAAGCTCTAACTATACTTCCAATTGGAAATGCAGCTACCTAGTTCTAAATTCTTATTGCTGCTTTGCTTAGATCTGCCGTCCCATCCGAAAACGGTTGTAAATAAATCAGTTGGTTTGAATTAGAACGCAGAAGATGCACACATCACAACAGCACACGTGTAATAAATTTATTATATAAAATGTAGGTAGATATTGCATCTATGTATCTAATATGGCTTCCTTTGGAACGGTTTTGGACATTAGTTTTATTCCGACACATCTGGAGTAATTGGAGTTCGGGAGAATTAAATATATATGGCGGCGCACGAGTGACGACGGACGGCAAAGCGACAATCGCTGATCAAGCAGATCGATCTCGAGAAGTAGCCGTGACAAATGTGTGTTACGTGAATATAACATATACGACCTATTGACTTTGGGCGATCGAGCGGCAACACAAAAGACGAAGATACATACATTTGTCTCGATTGGCAGATTGGTAGGTATGTATTGTAATATGGATGACGGTCATCATTATGGGAACAAAAAGATCGGATCAGATGTTTTATATAAAAAACGGTTAAGCTTTAAACCTATAATGTGTTCATATTGTGGAGGAGTGGTACATGATGTATGAACGTAGTTATGGTTGGGCCTTATCGTTTAGGATGATTGAATTTATTTCTTCGATTTATGTTACGAAATCACTAAAGCTGTCGATTGATGGTTGGAATTTTTGGCTTTTAGCACATCAAGTTAAACTTTTCAATTACGATCAAAAATATTTAAAAAAAAAAACGGAATGCTTATCAAGACAGTGTATCATTATGACTTATAAAATAATTTAGTTGCACTCAGCCCATTTCATTCTCAATCGTAATTATTAGATTTGTGTATACTTAGACACTGTCTAACTATTTTCAAATTGGTGGAAATATGCTTTATTTAATAAAAATAAATATAACATTATTCACTGTTAAGACAATCTACTCTTGTGTCTAAGTTAGGCAGATATAAGACAACAATAAACAAGGTTTTTGAACACATTTTCCAAAGTTGGACAGTTGTCTAAAGTTAGACAACGTTTATAAATAAGACCAACTATGTTCACATCAAGTAAAAAAAGTAGCTTTCGTAATTTTCAAATTTTATTTTTAAAATATTTTTCCTCAAAAACTTTTTATCGAAAGAACTTCCTTTAAAAAAATTAGAAAATTAGAAAAATAAAGAGAATCAATGATCGTTGGTTACTTTTAGAATAACTTTTCCTATCTCTATTAAACTAACCCGGGGAGTAATTTTGTGTTTTAAATATCAGTAGAAAATAAATTAAAACATCTTATTGGTATTCGTATAATAATAATTATTCAAAGTTGATAAATTAACTTACCATTTTGATGTTTTTGTGTGGAGTTTATAGTGTTTAAATAACACATTTGTAAGAGTAACAAACAAATTATTATTTTTTAAAGTTGATCGCTGCAAAAAAAAATAAAAAAAAATTTAATTAAATATTTTTATTGTATATAATTTTGAATTTATTATCTTTGTTAAAATTTTGAATGAAACAAAAACAACAGTCCCCTAACAAATTAAGACATAAATTATAGTTATTTAATAGGGGCCAAGGCCATCAACGAAATCTTTTGTTCTAAGGAAACTTAATTTACTAAGCTTCAATTTTATTTTTTTTAAAAGTGATTAAAAGTGAAAAAAGTGATTTAAAAATTGATTATTTTCAAGCAATTTACATAGAACTTAATTTTGCTCTTTTCACCTCACAAAATTAAAATCGTTTGTCCAAATTTTATGGAATTTTTAGGAATTGCATTAAAATAACTAAATTCGATTTCATATTATATCCATTTTCCATTAAAATTCACATTTCGAAATTATAAGTAATTTTAAACAAATTTACACGAAAATCGGTAGGATATTAGGTGCAAAGCTTACAAACAAACCCAAATGCAATCCATTCAAATTGGAACTCATTGAAAATGTCAAATTTTGATGTATACAAAATGAAAAATTGTAAAGAACACAACGTATCTGTTCAGCTATCAAATTCAATGTCACTGGAAACAGTGTTGACATTTAAAAAAAGAAAAACTTTATTTTATAAACAAACCTGAAACTTTGTTCCGGATCAGATACCAATAAAAAAATCAAAAGTGCGAATTTAAACTAAAAAGAAATCATATGTCAGCTGTCAAATATGTCAAAAGTGTTGCCAATTTATTAAAAATTACACCCTTCATCTATTTAAAAAAAAATCTCCGATTATGAGAACTGAAATGCAAATCTACAAATCATAAGAGTTATGAATTTATTTTTTTCATATTAATTTCAAAAGCAATTATTTCTAACGAAAAAAACATTTATCACAGTAATAATAATTCAAGCGAGTATAAGAAAAATAATAATTGTATTCTATTCAACTTAAAATTGCGCAATCTATTTTGAATTTTAGTGGCTTGCGGTTGTGGAAGAAAAATGAATGTTTGTCAGGTTTAAAAACCCACTATACACTATATAGATAGATACCTTTTCCATCCCTCTACACACTGTGGTGCAAAGTCAACCCCCTTATTGTATTTAGTCATTTATTTGTTCAGACAGTTTTTCTTCATTAAAAACAATATACCAAGGTTACCAATATATATTCGTTTTGAAATGTTTTTGTTTGCAAGGCGAAGTTCTTTTGAATATTCAAAGCAACAAACCAAACCACCACCACACTACTTACTGCTGGTATAGTTAGAAGTAATAATGAAAACAACAAACAATAATAATAATTATATTCTCAAGACGATTTTTCCTTGCACCTTGAGAAATTGGCACTTGAACTTGTTGTATACTAACATACATACATATGTACCTACGTATCTACCTTAAGCTTTATATAAACTTCGTCGTCGCGCATTAACTCGAGCTATATTTACTAATGACAGCAAACTTTAAAGTTTATATGATGACAGTTTGTCATATAAGCAGACAATCAGTTTTATATGCACTATGAAAGTTTTAGCTTAGAGATGTCAAGTCTTTTGGTAATGACACTGCTGAACTTTAATGTTTAATGGTTTTTATGGAGTTAAAAAATTATTTTTTTTTATAAATAATACCAACATTTTGTGCACTTTAGTGGTTTAGTGCTCTGTTGCGATTGACACTTTAAAGTCAACCACACAATTTTGTTGGTGTTTTATTTTTTTTAATTTTAATGACATTTGGCAATGATGTATATGCGACATCGACAGGTGGTTAAGCGTTTCTTTTCTAGTTTTTAATTTATTTTCCTCTAATTGTTAATTTATTACTATATACGAGAAATGTATGCTTTCCGGAGTAAAGGAAAATTCATTTAACAATATATTAGGGGTAATCATTCATGTTATTTTGTATTAAGCTACATAGACTAGAACTATAGTTTATCGGAGGGGAATTTATACATATTAAATGGGTCATATGAAACTAAGCAAATACATACAAGGAAACTATAAGATACGATGTTGGTACCTCCATAATAATAATTTCGGATTGTTAATTTTCGTCCAGTTTCTTTTTTTTTTCTTTAGTGAGGAACGCTCTCACAATTGGTAATCTGATTCATTTTACTTAAATTCGTTTCACAATATCTCGCAAACTATTAATGGTTTAATTTTAAAATATTGTGTAAATACAATTTAAAGACTCTTCAAACCAAATATGACAAATTCATTTTGAATTTGATTCTGTCGTAAATCGCTTGTTTTTATTATTTTATTATACTTTTTCTGTTTTTCAATATCTACTTGTGACATTTGCAATGGATTCCACTTGGGTATGTTCGTTAGGTTTGCACTTTATTTCTTACCGAATTTTATGAAAAATGTTTGGGAAATGAGATGATTTGGAATCGAATTTAAAAATTACCGAAACGAAATTTATATTTTTAAAATATTTCTTTAGATCATAAGAAATATTGTAAAGCGATATAACCAAGGAAGAGACAAATATAACTGTTATAATGTCTGTTTGGTAACTTGAAACATTGTACGACGTCACACAGTCTGCTGCCAAATTTTTGACAAGTATAGTTAACTGTAGCAAGAAGTTGCAGTTCATGAACAGACATAAAACCACCGCACCGCACCTTCTTTCAATCGAGTCTAATTTAATATTAAAATTCCCCTCTTATATCATTTTGCTATGATAAGCTACGATGAATGCAAAATAATTGAAAGAATTATTAAAGTTTGCATAGACTATGCTGTGACAGTAATTTCTATAAATATAATTGCATCAATCAGCTTTGTAAAAAAAATAGAACTAAGAACATTTCCATAGCAACGAAGAAAATGAACGAAGAAAGAAAACACTGAAAAGAATCCTTTTTCACAAAGGACAAATTCTTCTTTTTTATGCAGTGATTTTTATCAATGCTACATATATACAAGCAAACAATAAACTGTAGGAGTGCAGAAAAAAAATCATCTAACTATAAGCACATTTTAAAACTCCCACAACATAATATATATACTTTATTTTCTTCATTTTAAGCCAATATTATCAAATTGTTAAAGCCAACTATGTATAAGATGGCGGTGGTATAGTTGTGACCTTCCTGCTTGATGTTGCTAAAACTTGGCAAAGTATCCTCGAAAAAAAAAATCTTTTTCTTTTTGACACGACAGCAGAGTATATCAAGTGATTTACTATCAGGCTAAATAACCTTGCTTGTCGAAGTGCCTCCCTCTATGTATCTACAACCCCCAAACCCTGAAAAATATCTAAAAACACTTGAAAGTCAAATGTGACAGATAGAATGCATGTTCTACAAAAAATGGTGCAACTTTTGCAAACAATCAGAGGACGGATGGCATCATATAATGGGGAGATACATAAATGACCTCTATTTTCCGGTTTGACACCATCATATGGTTGTTAAGATTGCCTAAAGAAAAAAAAAAACCATTAACAATTTAAACTACCAAATTTGTGTGAGAAAAAGAGAGAGTTGTAGAGGTGAAAATTGTCAAAGACCTGATTTTTTGTGCGTCTGACACACACGAAGAGTCGTGCGTTTTTTTTTTTTAGTTTGACAGAGAATAAGGCATTTTGCATATTTTATGCTTGTGAGGCTGCCATATCTCACATAGTTGATGATGATAAATATCACATCTCTAACGAATTCCTTTTGGCATATCTTTAACAGGAGAAATAGAATAGACAGAGAATAAAATAATGCTCTGTGGATTGTGTCAGTGTCAATTTTTTGTTTAGCTTCTCTTTTTTTTATATATTGTGGCGGCGGCGCTGGTGCTGCTGCTGGTTATGCATGTGAAGAATATTATAACCTCAATCATACATTCTTCATGGTTTAAACATTTAAAACGTCAAGGCAACGCGGTAGGGTGTCAAATTGTATGCTTGCCATTCTAAAAGAAAAGAATGTTAAAGAAGCAAGGAATTAAATTTGAGTAAACGAACCACAAAACAAAAATATATAAAATCCAAAAGTCAAATATCTATAAAAAAAAATGAAAGCAAAACGTATGACAGAAAACTACACCAAAGGGCAATTTGAATATTTAAATGTGCCCAAGAGGAGTTGTTCATCCGTCCGTCCTTTTGTAGTAGTTGTGGTTCTTTATTATTTTCTTTTTTTTTTTTGTTCGTCTCTCTTGAATAACAGAAGTGGTGGTTAGTTTTTCTGTTAGGTTGGGGACATTTGCGCGCGTTTTTGTTTTTTTTGTGGGACACTCATTTTGTATTTGGGTTCTTTTCTATGTGTTGAGTTAAGTTGAGTTGAGTTAAAAAAAAAATATTCTTGTTTGGTTTATTTTTGGGGTGTAAAAATGAGACCAACCGCCGCCGCCGCCGCCGTAGCCGCCGATTGTTGATTCGGTGAATAATGATGTGCATAGTTTTCTAGTAGTTGACCTATTGACCTCGGAATTCATTTTCCCTTTCATTCTTTTTTGTTGTTTGTTTGTGGTTGATTATAAGGGTTTTATAATTTTTGTTTATCAGTATTGAACATTTTAAGTGAGCATAAATTAGATATTGTTATTTTTGGAAGTTGTTAGTTGGAGAATAGATATAATCGATGGAAATTCAAAAGGTTGAGATTGAGATGGAAAGAATTTGTTGTTGGATAGTTATGTCTTTTAATAAATTTGATTATACATACATATTCTTTTTAAGTGATGCAAATATGTTTTTATCATAAGATCAAACATATTTAAAGTATAATCTAAAATAAGAAAAAAAAATGAGAAATTGCATTTTTTATAGTTTCTCCAGCTCAAAGGACCAAATTTTTATCTAGCTTTAGGTAAATGCTCTGTCTTACTATTTTTTTATTAGGGAAAATGAAGCAATTTCATTGAAAACTTCCAAATACAATTAATCATCTCACTTCCTATAAAAATTCACATTTCAAAATCAAGTTTTGGACAAAATTCGTTTAAAGCTTACGAACACACCCAAGTAGAATCTATTGAAAATTTCGATGCCAACAACAAGTAAAAATAAAAACAGAAAACAACCAATACAAGCTGTTAACGGCATGAAATTGTATGTCAAACAATATTAACAAATTTGTGATGAAAATATTTTTACCGTAATCTTGAATTTGACTTGGTCTTTTGACATTTTCAATGGTTTCTACATTGAATGGATTCCACTTGGGTGTGTTCGTTAGCTTTGCTCGTATTTTTCTATCAGCAACATATAGCATTCGACTTACGAAGTTCTTACAGATTGTAGAATGTAGGTGTTCCCAAACCCCCTAATTTTTCACTTGGAAACTTTATCCCCTTATAGTAAGTATAGTGAGTACTTTTGTTCCAAAGTCAACTAACAAATTATTTTAACTCTTCATAAAAATTCAACTTCGAAGTCGTACGTTTTAAATTTCACCTTTAGTGCAATTATACACCTCTTAAAACCCGCTCTTAACTATTCTCATATAGTTTGTGACCCCTCCGGCAATCCTTCATATTTCTTTAACTATTCCTATACAAAGTTCTTATATTTCAAGAATCTCATATCTTTTGTATTCTAAACTAGCTTTATGGTAATCCCCTTCGATGAGGCAACTTTGTATATATAAAAGTGAAATATCCCACTCAATTGTGAATCCCTTAGCTTATCTCAAACGAAACAACACAAATCCTCGCAATTTTTTATCTCCCTGCATATAACCGCACATTCTGTTTTATTTTATCTTTTCTATAAAACCCTTAGAGTCTATATATCTATCTATGTTTATCTACAACTGAAATATGATCTTATCTCCGGACAGCAATATTCATAATTCTTTGAAAGTGACGGCAGAGGATGAAGTTGGGGTAAAAATATTTTATAAAAATCTCCAATAAGAGAGCAAAAAAAAAATATCCAGAATTGAATTAAAGATTCCTGAACGGTTTTTTTGTTTGGAGAGAAAGTAAAAGTGCCAAAGTGTCATTAAAGCTTTCACAACACCCGCCACAAATTTGATGAAAAAAAACACACACACTTAAACACTCAAATGGGAAAAGACACAATATGGGCTTGGTGACATTCAGAATCATCATCATCATCATCACACAGGATTTCTGTCACAATGACAGTTGTTGTCGTGGATGGATGGCGTTACGTTAATAGTTTGGGTGCTTAAGATGGGTATGATGATTTTTCTGCCCTCATTCATCTCTCATAACCATCAACGAAACAAAAAAAAGTAGATACCTTTAAAGAAATAAAGAGAAAATCATAATAATTCAATTATAGTGTCACGACTTTTGTCATCATCATCGTTATCATCGCTGTCATCCAACAAAAATAAAAAATATAAAAAAAAAAAAAACAAAACAGACCACCTCGCATCGAAGCCCATTGTCTGTTTAGCCTGACGTCTCAAAGAACCACTCCCAGTTGGTTCGGATGAAATGAAATTATGTTAAGCTGCCATTTTGATATGCGATGGTGACCCCAAAAACGTAGGATGTTGATTGTGTACCCGATATTTTTCATTTTTCTCCTCAAGTCGAATCGAATATCATACAAAAAACGAAATCCACCTTGAAATTTTAAATGCGGGTATTGGCATATCTCGCACTCATTTCATTGTTGTTATTTTTTTTAACATTCTGTCAATTTTATAGTCCTCGCCATATTCTCTTATATAGACGCTTATATTATACTTAAAGAATCCTTTAGGTCGGTTATGTTATGTGATGAGAGCTTTCTTCCAACACGTCTTGCATGGCATCATAATATGAAGAGTTGGCCTGGGCCCTACTTCTGAGTTCAAAATAAACAAAATAAAACTTCTTTTTTGTTGGTTGGTGATATTCATTTTACCAACTGTGATGACAGAAATGTCACTATTATACATATACGCAAGATGGAAAATAAAAGAAATGTCAATTGTGTGTACAGAAGGTTTTGAAATATTTTCACTTTAAACTTCCGCTGATGTATGTACATATGTATGTACATATGTGGTGAGTTGAGGAGGTGCGTATTTTCCAGTATTTCGTTTTGCAATTTCTTCTGTGTCATTTGTCTGTCCTGTCTTGTCTTTGCGCGAGGCATTGTTATGACTTATGAGTAAACACACAAGTCAACAGTCAAAAGTGAAAATATTTTAACAACAATAATTAAATTTTACTTTTTTTTCTTCATTATTTTATTTATTAATATAAATGGCATTATCACCTTCGAGAGTCTGTTTTCAGTTGTTTCTTGTAAAGTTCATTCATATTAAAAAATATATAAAAATACATACCTACTTTAATTTTAAATTAACAAAAAAAAATTCTGCTTCTTTTTGAAAAATGAAAAGAAAAATACAGACTGACAATAAAAGATACAAAAAAAAATAACTTTATTGGGTAAACCAGCTTTGGATGAGTTGACACAGGTGAAATAAATTGGGCCAATAATGTTTACATACTGGATTTTTGTGTTATGCGATGATGTATAAAGTTGTTGAAGATCGTCTACTACAGCATTCAAGAGGTTTAACTGATATTGAGTTTAATTTTATCATAAGACATTAATTATGGATAACTATGGCAAAGTAGATTGGAATATTGATATGGTTGAAACCTTTGAAACAAGAGCTTTGAGGCACTACAACCGATCAGAAATACAATTCTTATAGGTACGTCCAAGAGTGCCCTTACAAGAGCGTTAAAATTGCTACTTTTTCAGAGCTATGACTGATACTGCAAAATTTTCATTTCAGCTGTAGTTATGATTCATTTAAACACAATTTAAGAATATGTGATACTTATAAATAACTTTGACTTACTTAAGAGTCAGAAACATCACAGCGACTTATCGTACATATTCGAAATATTCCTGTCGAAAACTGTTCTTGAATGACTGACGGAACAGCAATTAGAATAGTTAAACAAATAAATGTGATACTAGTACTTGAAAGTAATTAACCAGTTCAGGTTTCTCAGGCTCACTGAGATCTCAGAGATCTATCAGCAAACACAGAAATCTGAACTAATAGTAGTTTGCTCAGTGAGATTTCAGAAGCAAAAACTAGCTAAATGAATAGCAACAGATGTTTAGATTGACAGGAAATTGTAGTAAAATAGTAATCTTTCACACGACTAAACTGAGTTCCTAGCAACTTTCAGTTTTTAAGTGAGAAGGAAATTTACAGCAACTTGTTTCCTCGAGTGAAAAAAAAATAATGAGAAAAGAGCTCAATTTGTTGTTGTGATTGAAATATTCTTGAAATAATTCAAACAAAATTTGGAAATATTCCATGTATCTTCATACATGCCTAGTTATATTTTTTAGCAAAATTTGATTCAAATATTTTTAAGAAGCTTTGTTAACTCAGAACTTAAAACAGTTGCTTAACTTTTTCTTCCAGGTATGTACAATAAGGTTTAATAAATTTGTTTTCCTTGAATAAATCAAATATATCTATGTAGGTATAGTATAGATATCATTGGCAAAACACTTGTTAAAACTATTTTAAATAAAAATTAATCATTGGATTTCTAGTTGGTCTTTTCAAAAACAAACATCCGAAGTGAGACAATACTTAAGCAAATATATTTACAAGAATGTGCACAATCCAAGCACTCCACATCGACACCGTGACTTCGACGCCGCCACCAACAACGCTACAACAACCAAAAAGACAATATTTCCTTAACAAAACAAAAGAAAACCCCAAAATTTTGACTGCAACATTTTCCTCGAAAACAAAAATTCAAGAAAATAAAAAAGCGAAGCCGCTTCTTGATAAAAATGAAAAAAAAAAACAAAAAGAAATAAAAGGCGACGAAATGGTTGGAAGGTTACATTTCTGAAGTATCTACCAGCATCTCTAGCATACTTCAACAATCATCAGCAGCAGTCAAATTTCGACAAAAAAATACAAAATTGGGTTAAAGTTACGAAACGTAGACGATGATGACTACGACGACAACGACGACGACGATACACTACTTCAAACATTCTGGGGTTTCTCGGTATGGATGGGCTGGATTTGGAGAGCCCCAGAGTACTTCACATGACAGACATGCGACATATCATACAACTCGCGCTATGAATATCAATTACACGCGCGGCGCGTCTGCTTGCACAGCAAACTGTTGCCGCTGCATTATGCCTTCGACGTTTGAGAGTATTATACGACAACAACAACAACAACGACGACGGCACGGAAAAGCGTTTGAGGAAGATGTCAGTGGGACAAAAGGGAGGAGTGGGTGAGTCTCCTGTTAATGGCATTGTACTCATATACATTTATATGAAGTACCTAACTATTATCATAGTTTATAGTTGCTGGTGCTGGTGCTATTGGCGCATATTTTAATTAACATGATGAGAGGCGAGATATTATTGTAATTCACTTGTTATTTTTATAACACCAGCACCCCGCTATATATGTACACCGCCGCCGCCGCCACCGCTGAGCTACTGAGGGTAACTGAAGCCGAGGGGGTGGTATTGGCTGATGGTTGGTTAGAGGTTCGACAGGGTAGAGATGGCCAACACACTGGCAATAGGATATATAGGCATAGGTATAGTGCTTATGGTTTGGTTTTAAATGCTTTAAGGCCTGCTTTAGCTACCGCATGCATATTTTTCATGGTCAAATAAATTATAACATTTTTATTAATAAGTGAGCTAACAAAAAATACCCGCAACTCGTGAGCATTATACAAACTCCATATAAGTGTAAATTTAAATCATATATAGTTTATATTTGAGCAGTGACAATAATATTTATTAAAAGAATGCAAGGACATAACATTAAGCGGGATTGAGCTAAAGATTTTATAGTAGCGTATAGAAAGCAATTCGTTTCTTAATCTAGAAAGAGCACGTTAGATGTCTCTTTCTGATTCCTTTTATTTACGATATATCCCCTCATAAGGTACTGTGATATATGATTAAGCTAACAAGGGTTCATGGTCATGGGTCTTAAGACAAATTATAATCTAGGTATATATCATAAGCTTTTAAAAACACTCGTATAGAAAAAAATTGATGTTACGGGGGATTTGTAAAAGTTTCAAACGAAATTTCTTAGAAGAACTTTCAAAAGCTGTAACTTTGTACCGCGATAGAGCATCATTTTTAAAAACATATCAAAATGTTGAAATTATGCTCTTTATCTACAATTTTTTTTATAATAAAAACAAAACAACGCTTTTTAGGGAACGATTAAAACGAAAAAAGCAAAATAAATAAATAAAAATAAAACGATATAACCTCGAAAATATTGTCCCCACAGAAGGAAATAATTTGATTGCCTTCGACTTAACCTTGACAAATTTTCCGCTAGAAGCAAATAGTAGAGATATCGAAAGAGTTTAGGGTTTTTCAAAATTTTGGCAAGGTTCAGGACGTCCGTCCCTGTAAATATGAACTTGAGATTTTCTGATAGCTCTGGTTTAGTCAGTCTTTCTTTACTCGAAGCTTTCGCTTTTCTGTAGGTTTACTGATATTTGAAAGTAAAATCCCTTCCTATACATCTCAAGAAAACAAATCTTTGGTTCCCGGTGATTAAGTTCCCTTCACAAAATTATTAAAAAAATTAAATCTACGAAGTTCATTAGTAAAAGTCACAGTTGAACAGTCGAGAAGTAATTGACACTTAAGGAGCTAATATGGAAAACAAATGCCCAGTTCCCAAGTATAAACTCAGCTCATCAGCTGAATAAGTGACACTGAAGTTTCCCATGTTGGTCACTTAAGTGAAATATTTCCCATATTTTTTTTATTTTATTAAGTGTGCACTGTAATATTGGCCATAAAAGAGCTCGATCTTGAACCTTAAGTTATAATATAGAAAAAAAGAGTTTACAGGGATTTTACAGTCCGCATAAAATCTTTATTATTTAAGCCTGAAAAGTTAGGATTTTCCGGTGGGCGGGCGGTATGATGAAATACACTTTTTAGAACTTCTCCATCATCGTAGTGTTAATTTTGATTGCATGCCTTTAGAGCAAGTTAAAAAAAAAATTACAGGGAGTTTACAGTCCAAAGAAAAATCAATTATTTAAGACTGAAAACTTTTAACTTTTAGTAAATAACTTCCTCTTTTCTTGAATTAGAGATTAAAAAAAAATTTAATGGAAATAGTCATGTTTCCTAGTCGACAACGCGACGACGCACGACAAGAATAATTTTTTTTTGAAAAAAATTGTGTGAGTGCCAGGACTCACGGTTAAGATGTGTAAAAATAAACGCTCACCTGAGTGCCACATTTCGGTTTACACATCGTACCGTTTAATACGACAAGTAACGTACTGTATGTAACTTGTTAAACGTAACGTATTACACGTAAATCAAACGTTTTTAGTTTACCCTATCCTCGGAATAGATGTTAACACATCAAAAAACTTCGATCAGAGTGTGAAGTCGCTAACAATATGCATCTGACGTTTTTTCATTTTGTGCTTAATATAAATCTTCCTAGTCAAGACCATAAAACAAGCTCGCACACTTATCACTTGTGCTGCTATCAGAGAGCACAAATTCTAAGCATTAAATGCGCACATAAATCTCTTAATTAAAATTTAAGTTAATTTTATTTCATTCGAAATCATATCTATAAAAATGTCACATTCTTTCGAAATAATTTGTCATATACGCGGGCACTTCTTTGCCGATTGTCACGTTCGTTCATCGATGCAATCGAAATCAGTGTGCTTTGTCAAAATTTGATGGCTCGCTCTTCACACAAAAGTGCTGTCAAATAATTTCCAAGAAACAGCGACAGGTTGAAATTGGTGCGTCGGTCGTCGTCGCTCGTCGGCGTTGTTGTTTTGCATAAATATTTGGTGTGTCGAAGGTGGTCGGTCTTCACCTTATGAATTGTCCGTATTTTTTATGATTCACTTGCCGCCACGAGATCGATCATCGATCACCAAAAACTGCACGGAATTTATAATTATTATTGAATCAATATATTTTTTGGAATTTTATACATATGCAAAAAAAAATGATATCACCATCATCATCACTGACGCCTAAATATAGGTATATCTCATTACTTGTACAATATCGGACCCATCCAGAAAAAAAAAACAAACATCAAAGGTTTCCAATGATTCATAAGGCGTGTACATACGTAAATTGCAGATATTTTTTTCTTTTCTTAAAATAAAAATATCAAAAAACAAAGAATTTTTTACAATAAAAAAAAAGTCATTGTGCGCGGTTTGACTGTACTTTTTGTTTTAACTGGGTCTTTATTGTTTAAAAACAACAAATTGTGATTAAAAAAAAACAAAAAACCTGAACGTGCCTATTTTTTACTTGATGGGGAATTTGAGAACTTTACACCGCAACAAACCAATTGGTGATAGAAAATCCATATCCATTTATTTATCATGTTTTCCACTAATTAAGCCAACTATTGTATCCAAATTTGTCACGAAATAAAATACCTACTACATATAGAAAGTATATCTTGAGTAATTTTTTGTTTTTTTTTGTAAAGGTGTGCTATTGGATCAGCTGATTCAATAGCTTAATAATAAATATATGACCAATGTTCTTCGAGGTAACAAACAAATGGAAATATTTTTATACAAACACAAGGACACCGACATTTTTTTGTTTGTGTATTGTTAAAGAAATTAAGGCCTTTTCATCTTTTCTGTTCAAATTAAAATAAGTCAAACTAGGCTATAACATCATTTCTTTCTTGGCCTTATTTCACTTTTAAAATGTGCTATACATTTAAGACTAAATAAACGTGTTTGTTTTAAGTCTTCTTTATTTATTTTCATTAAAGTTGTCAATAATTCTTAAAATTTCCTTCTATCAAGTCAAATCAAAGAAATAAATATAAAAAAATTCATTTTCAATGTTCAAAAAAAAAATATGGCCTAAAATAGCCCGATAATGTCCACTTTACACTTTATTTATGTAGGTTTGTTAAGTCAATAAAAATGCTCTCTTGCCTTGCCGGCAGCGGTGGCGTGATGTGTCAAGAATGCTGCCTCGCATCGTTTATGCCACTTCACAAAGTGTCAATAAAAAAAAGGATTTCAATTGATTCCATAAGGGTCGTCAAATGTAAAAGTGATAGCCTTTGAAGAAAGAAAAAAACCATACAACAGCCAGTAATAAATACAACGTTTAGGTGTATTAAAGGATCATAAATTTAATTTATGCGGTGAAACGATTGGTTGTGTATTGTAGGTACTTAGAAAAAAAAAATACAAAAACAGAATACCCTTTGGTTTGTCTATAAACAAAAAACGAATGAATATAAAAGAATACCACCAAGTTAAAGGCTATCTTAAGTTACCTATAATATTAAATACATTTTGGTTAGTTGATTATGATAAAAATTAATGACGTATAATTAGAAGTTCAAGGACAAAATTTTGTTTTCAATTTTATTTCTATATTAAATATATACATAATGTTGGTACCAATATGTAGAAAAGTAAACATTTTGTAGTTCTTTGGGAGTATTTTATACCACAAACAATTGTTCAGACAGAAAAGAGCTATACATGGATACTCAATGAATGCTTAAATGCGATACCGATGAACCCTAGAGACAGTATTGAGGTTGAAGTAATAAATTAGATATTATCGGTTTGATTTCAGATCCTCGAACTTGAAAATCTAAATTTATAAATTTCACACAATAGTTAAATAATTTAGGTAAAACATTTTAAACAATCTGATGTAAAGGTATTATACTTTTAAAACTTTAAAGTTCTCTATACTAAAATGTTCTTAAAATAAATTCCAGTTGAACAACCCTTAAACAAGGATATTTCATGCGAAAAAGTAATCAAACATACCATATTCACATTTTTAAATGTCAATGGGACATTATGGAATAAGTATTATATTAAAAAGATAAAATATAGTTAACTCGTTTAAAATTAAAAAAAAAATTGTTTCTAACCTACCGTTATACTTAAAATGCTTTAACATCGTTTTAATTCGTTTAAAATTTTGTGCCATATATTTTATAAATTGATAAAGAAATTTGATTTATTTGAATTTTGACAATATACAGTTTAACAGGCTACAAATGACAGCTAGCCGAAAAATTCAAATATAAGTTCAGCAAAAACAGCCCATCATGAGCTCTCAATATCGATACTCGACTCGATATTCACATCACGGCACATCGAATATCAATTAATCCAAAACGTCAAGTATAAATTTCAAATACATTCGATTCTCTTTTATAAATCAAAATAATAGCCTCAATAAAATTAAACTGTGCAAAATTGGGTTCTTTTATTTGTATTTTTATTGGCAGTCTTATAAAGATAATTTTTTTAATTATAAAAGAGATAATACAGCAATTGATTTTATCTGGCTCGAAGGACCAAATGCTACCTGTCATTTGGATGTGATGAATAATTTGCAACACTTTTGTAATATTGTATTAGAATTGCATTTTGGAAATGCGAAAGTGTTAGTGTTGTTAACTATCAGTGCAAACATAATATTCTCAAAAATCAGGAAGAAAGTTAAGATGCAACAAAGTTCAAATTTTTGTTTTTTGAGC
Organism: Epistrophe eligans; assembly: GCA_951394125.1. Lineage (NCBI taxonomy): Eukaryota > Metazoa > Arthropoda > Insecta > Diptera > Syrphidae > Epistrophe > Epistrophe eligans. The sequence goes on along the minus strand of OX596030.1, from coordinate 8,587,983 downwards.
AATGATAAGAGTCAGACCTAATTGAAAAAAGTAGAAAGTAGAAGAAAGTAGAAATCTATTTTTTTGCAGTTTTTTGCTCTTAAGCTTCTTTTTCACTTTTAAATACATTGGTAATATATGGTGAGTTTTCTACTCTCGAAATAATTTTAAGTCAAGATTTTCATAAAACATAAAATTAAGATTTTGTCTGTCTATTTGTATGAATCCTCTTTATACAGAGAAAATTGTTGTAGAAACGACAGACATTATTTTTTTTTTAAATACATACTTCTTTTAAAGAATGGCTTGGTTAAAACATTTTTCATATTGCTTGAAAGTTTTTTACATACTCAGAGGTAGCTATTTTTTTAAAGTTAGCTTGACCACCACAATGGATATTAATGGTAGAAAATAATATAATATTTTGTAATTGATACAAAAATTTTATGGTAGGTTCATAAAAAAAAATTTAAATTACCATTCCTTTCATTTTTCGGTAGAAAATTATGTTTCTGATATTTTAATTTCTGAAAACATATTTTGGTGAAGAAAATTAATCCGAATACAGAATATAGCAACGGGAGTAAAATTTACTCTCGGGTTATTTTCGAACAAGTGTACCATTAACTACGTAGAAACATAAAGAAATAGTTTGCAAAATATAAGAAATCGAACTTGATCTTGTGGTTAATAACTACATATGTACATATAACAGAACTATATTTTGATGAAAAATGCCAAAAAAAGTCAGAAATATTAAAAAAAAAATATTTTAAAAATGTTTAAATAAAATATTATTATCATTATTGAACATCAAATTGTAAAACTATAACAAAATCGGTCATGCCATTTAAAAATTATAGGCGAATAGCTCAAAAATAAGGCAATTTTCTCAAAAAAAAGTCAAACCCCCATTTCCGTTATGCCAATTTTTTGCCAAAAACCTGAAACACCTGAAAAGATCGCTTTGATCATTACATGCACAAAGTTTCATCAAAACCATGTGAGCCATTTTCGAGAAAATTAAATAAAAAACTAAAGCGTTGTATGTCAGCTAAAATAAAAATTTAAATTTTCCGTCTACGGAGTCACCTTAAAAATAATCTTTACCAAATTTGAGCAAATCAGTCCACACGTTACTAGGCTCTTGTTCAAATTACATTAGACGAACGGACACTTTATACGTATAAACGACTTAAAGACTTTTCCATATTTCAAATTTAAATTCTTACGATAACATTACTTGCCCTTAAGTAACTATGAGAAAGAGAACAAATTATAAGTACCTAGTTGTGTCGAACGTTATACAGCACGATCTAATGACTAAGTTAAAAACAATTTTCCCCCAAGAACTGATAATAATATTACAACAAAATTCACAAATCGAATGTTTAAATAATATAAAAGTAAGTATGTATGTCTGTAAGTAGGTACAAATAATTTAAAATATTTTTATATTATGAATAAAAAAAAAAGAGAAAACATGTTATCGTTTAACCTCGGATGACTTTTCTAATCATAAAATTTCTATAATACTTTTTTTTCGGATCTATAATAATGTAATAAATTTGCAAAAATTTCCATTAAAACAAATCTATAAGTATAATAAGTGTTAATGGAAAACCCATAATATTTAAATGGGTACCTATTTTTGTATATAATTTCGAAGTTAAAAAAATAAAGAAGAAATTAATGCTGACCAATGTTTGAGCTATTAAAACAAATTCATCTCACAATTTTCATCAACACCAACGTTGTGTCGTCCTAAAGAATGCACATACATTATTTTCTCTTTCAACGCTTCTTTTTAAATGCTTCTGAAAAACCTATAAAAACTCAACCAACCCATATAGAATACCTATACAATAACTATAAACGTGCACAAGCATTAATATTATAATATTTTCGTTTGAAGGAGAAAACTTGTGGATTGTTTAAAAAAAAAAAAAAAAACAATAGTAGGTAGCTATCAGAGAAGTTTTTTGTTGCAAAATAAATCAAAATGCCGAAAAATAAAATTCCAAGATGTGAGGACTAAACGTAATAATAATATTATACCTAGCTAACTTTAAGGTGCGTTTTGTTGCACACTTCATTGCGCGCAGTAATGAGGAAGTACACGGAAACGACCGATAAGGTCTTTCAATACACTTACATATAAATTTGTTTTTAATACTCTCTTTCTATATATCTTTCTCTTTTACTATATGTACAAAGTTATTAATTAAATTTATTTACAAAAAAATTCAAAAAAACAAACGCGACAGAAGCACGAAAAGTCACAACCGTTTTTTTTTTTTATTTTAATTTGTGCAACTTGGTATCGTAGGTATGTACATCTCTCTAGACTTTACGAGTTACTATTTAATTATTATAAAAAAAATTGATTGACATACTAGAACGTTTCAAACAGGTGAAAAATATCAAAAGAACGTCAAAATATCCCGCATAGAGAAAAAATAAAAAAAAAAACATAATAAAAATACCGAACAGCGTTAAATGAACAATTTTCCACGGTTTTTTTTATTATGTTTGTGTGGGTGTGTATCTTTATACTCCTCCGAACAGAACCGAAACAATCTCTAAACACCCTCCGAAGCCTCGACCTCATTTCTCAAAATCAACCAACATCATTGAGGAAGCAAAATTACCAGATTACTTCATGAAAAAAACATATGCAAATAGCTCAACAAAATAATAATATCTGTTGCAGATAAAAAAGTATCTTTTGTTCGTTTTCATCTTTTTTTTTTGTTATTGTATGTATATCTTTGTGGGTTAAAATTGGTTAGAATTCCTCAACAAAAAAAGATGAATTCGACTGCATTAGATGTAATAAGTACTTCTACTTGAGATAAATAAGCCCAAAAAGTAGGTGATGACGATGAAAGACGATATTCTATAGGGGCTGAGTGAGAGTCTGAGAAAAACATAGATAAATGCGCAGTGCCGAATTTTATATACGGCAAAGGAAGCAACTAGAAAGGGCCCGTTGGAAATATTTGGGGCGACTTCAATTAATTTTTTTTGAAGTTTGAAGAATTTTGTAATTCCTTAGGAGCACTATCCATCTAATGTGATTTGTTAGAAATATTTACAACTTAAAAATCGGGCGTGCCAGAGGAATATTTATTTATTAATGTTTTGGTTTCAACATTAAAGTTTAGTTCCAAAATAAAATAAAACCTTGAGGCGTCCTAGAGGTTGATTTTATATTATATTTCCATTAGGACAAATGGGAAAATTTAATTTAAACAATTCAAATTTAATTTCAAATCATCTCATTTACCACACAAATACGAATTAAAGTTATTTCAACCAAATTTGCTTGAAATTCGTTAAAAAATTCCGAGCATAGCTTGCGAACACACCCAAGTGGAATCCATTTAAAATGTCAAAATTCGATCTACCTAGTTATAAAAACAGAATATTAAAGAGAAAACAACAAAAAACAAATTAAAAGCGACCAAATAAAATTATAAATGAGATAAAAATACTTTCTCTGTCATTTGTCAAATTAAGGCCCTCATCAAAAACATAGTATTGGGCCTTTCCACGGCTAAGTCGGGCCTTGGTAAGGCGTATGTAAAAATTAAATTTGAATCTATTGCTACAAAACTACTTTGGAAATTCTATTTCTTTTGTTATTTTTGTTGTTGTCTTACACACGTACGTGCTGGTATGGTGAAAAAGAAGAAACAAATAGACAGAGAAAGAGAGAGGTAGAAATTAAGGGAGAGAATTATATATATACATATATATATATATGTAAGTAGAAAGAATGCTCTCAGTTGTCTTCTTCTTTTGGTTGCATTTTTACACCCCTTTTGGAGCACGAAGCAGAAGCACACAGCAACGTCGTCGTTGTCGATGACGAACAATATTTCGAGGTCACGTTGGTATTGTTTTTTTTGTTATTGTTGTTGTTTTTATTATTGTTATTATTACTGAACACGACAACTTGGTGAAGCTTTTTTACGACACCCCCTCTCTTCATCCCCAAAGCAATACTATGTAAATATATAAATAAGTATGAAAATTATAAATAATAGTAACTTACAGAGAAAGAAAACAAAAAACACTGAAAACTGCTGTGGAGGAAGATCACTCTCTAGAGCTCTCTCGATGAAGAAGCTTTCGTGCACGATGATGATTGCGCGGGATGATGGGACTGCTTGGAAAAACTGAGAGCTATATAGAAAAAAACACGCGACGACGACAACAAATCGTACTTCGGAACAAAGTTCGGGCTTCTCGAAGAGGGCTGCTAACACTGTACTACAACACTGCTGCTGGTAGGTTAAAAAATAAGTTCCACTGAGACTTCTATGACTTGCACTTGTGATTGTGGCAGCGATCCAACTAAAAAGGAAGTCTGCGGCGATCGCGCTGCTGGCTGGCTGACTGGCCCAACGTACTGCTGCCGCCCCACGAGAACTGTTGCCGCTGCTGCGGTGCGGTGCGGTGGTGGTGATGGTGATCGTGGTAGAAAATTCAAAAGAAAATTAAACGTAGATATAGATACACATGTGTATATACATACAAATATACACAAAACGTATAGATACTTTGCATAGGCACAAACAAACAAACAAAGCACGAGAAGTAGGTATAGTGTAATATGCAAGTTTTCTTTCTCTTCTTCCTCTGCGATCGATTTGGTTTCGGTTTGGTTTGGTTCGGTGCAGTCGTTTGGTATACGTTTTTTTTTTCAACCCCTCAGCCAGGAAAATTCTTAGTAACAAGTAAATAAGTATAGTTGAGTTAGTTTTCGATGGAGAGGGAGGTTTCGAAAGCTAAGCAAGCTACTGTCGTAAAAGAAAACTTAAAGCGGAAGAAGGTGGTAGGGGGCAGAGTGGCCAGAGAGGGGGTGGACGGAGGATCGGGTAGCATGCCGGAGAATGCTGACCTTGAAGCGATATCAGCGAAGTGATGATGTTTTTAGATGAAGCAGCAGTGCATTCGTGCAGTGCTAAGCTAAAATGTGGGCATCAACAAACTAGCACACATTATTTTTCTCCTTCGGGTACAATTTGTAAGTTTTAGTTTTTTTTTTTTTTGGAGAGAACTTTCTGTGTAATGTGTGTGGTTGGGTTTGAATTTGTTGGCAAATAATGGCGGCGACAGGCCGACGCCATTAAGGGGGTTGGTTGGTGGTGGTGGTGCTGGTTAGCTAGCTATAGCTGGCTAGCTTTGGGTGTTAGATGGAATTTACTGTGTCTCGGTACAAAGGGAATGAAGACCACAAAAAAAAACAGCCATTTTGTGTTTTCGTAAGTTTTAACAAGTCGTTGTTTGGTATATGGTTGCTTGGTTGGTTGTTTGGTGATAAGTGAGAGGAAAACGTGAGATTCAAAGTGCATGCTGGGAAGATTGTTTTTTTTCTTGTCTTGCTTCGTCTTTTTTCTAATTTTTTCTAATGGATGATTGAGTGATTGTTGTAAGATCTTGTTAGAAAATAAAATTTTGCAAATAATGTTTACCACATTTTCTGATGGATTTAGCTAAACAAATTTTTGTTATCAGCGTTCCGTCCTCGTCGTCGTCGTCAGAGACGTAGTTGTTATTTTCGTTCATATAATTTATACATATGTAAATGTATGTATATAGACCTTGGAATATTATGACATTGGCAGAGCTGGAATTAGATTTGGAATTAGATGATAAGGGTTTTTCTTTGTAAGATAATAAAGATTGAGTGGAAAATGTAGATTAATTTCGTTTGTCTTTTATTTTTGTATGGGTTTATGCAACGGATTATTAGATGAGCTAGTTTGCTCGTGGCCACCATTTCTATACCTGACCCTATAGGTAGGTACCTACGTTATTTCTCTAAGGAATAAGTGTTATCTATTTGTATTAAATAGTACAAATGTAGGTAATGGTACCTATTATGAGTAGGAATAGAGAGTGGCATCATTGTTTGAAGCCGTGCATTATGCAAACCACGAAAAAAATGAGGTGCAACACCCGATTGAGATCGGTGACAGGTGCTTCCGATGGCTTTCAAACTGAAAATAGTGACTTGACTGTTGGCTCTCTAGCATTCTTTGGTTTTTTTTTAAACAAAAGTTGAATGGATTTTTTAGCCACGTTTAACAGAATGCGCTTTGCGCGATACAAAATATTATTGTGACGCATAAGAATTTCTCTGCTGGGTTGTATTGACAATAGGTACTTAAAAACAAATCATGCTGTTTTATCCATCTAAAGTTTGACTCAGATTATGTGTTCCATATGATTCCATTCAAAATGTTCGGTAGGTAGGGTACATGTACTTTATAAAGCTACATAAATGTACTTATTCTTATCTAATAGTTTTGTATCTAATACGAAATATAGTTCATTTTGAAGGCATAACTTGAACTAATTGGCAAATTACTATTATGACAAGTGCAAGTCTTGATGAGGTAGAGGATATTTTGAATGGAGAAGATAGTCGTTTTTTTTGCAGTGAAACTTCTTAACAGAGGTTTTGGAATGGAGATTTTATACAGAAAAAACGTCCTGTTAGGAAAGGATAGCAGAGCATAGGATCAGTTTAGAAAAATCAATTAAAATAAAAAAAAAAACAAATTTTCTGAAAAATCAAGTTATTTCATGCAAACTATTCCGAAAAAGTCAATAATTACTTGAAAAGTTTGTAATTTGAATTTTAATAGTTAAGACTTCAAGATCAAAATATTATAATCGCTGGTGTTGATAGGACATTATCATTACAATAAAAATCAGCCATAATCATTTCTGGGGTATTTGTTTCGCAAGAGTTGATGCACCAGTTTATGCCACAGCCAATCATAAAGGGTTCTTCATAAGACAAGTTTGTCCATGAAATTTGTTCGAATTCCAATTAGTAGCTGTATATTTTAATGACGTCGTTTGCCATAGACGTTGTCTCTTCCTGTAAAAATAACAACTCTTCTTGGATTGCATCACAACTTTCATTAACAAATCTGAAAAAAGACCAGAGGGCCGACGAAGTGTATTATCGACCGGAACCACATTATCATTTCCTCTGAAGCGCAAGGGCCGTCAGTACAATTTTCTCGCATGAGATAGAAGAATTTTTTTCTTCTTCTTTTCAAATAATTCCATAATTATTAAAGAAGCTCGGCCAACAAGACTCAAATTAAATTGATAAAAAAGTCAATTTAAAAGTCAATTCTTTAACATGGACCGACATTTTTTGTAAATTCTCCATTTTAAAGTATTAATTGAGAAGAGAAATGGTTAGTCATTCAAAATATTCTCAAATATTTTTAACCAACTTGTTCCTAAGGTTCTTCAAACCTTCCAGTTTTGATTCAAATAAAATGTAAAACAAATAATATTTATAGCTCTTTTTACAAAAAGGTCTAAAAGTCGTTACTTCATTTAAAATAGTTTGACAGTTAATTTAAGCATAATCGTCTAACAAGTCGAAACTTATTTGTCAGAAAAAAATTCGCTACAAAATAACTATCAGTGAAAATTCCATAGCTAAAATATTCCCATCATGTGAACACAAAAAAAAAAAAAACCGAACCACAAATATGCAAACCAATTAAAGATCTACACCTTACAAATTCACATTGCAGTTCTGCTTCAAGGATGAGAACCATTAATTGGCAAAGCACCACCACCACCGTCGTCGTCGTTATCGTCGTCATCGTCGTCGGTGGCAGCTCCACCCAAATAGACGCGCAATAATTGCTAGCAGATCATCGACGGCGTATACAGTAGACCAACATACATACATATATGGCAAAGTTGAAAAATAAAAAAAAAATGATTTTAAATTTTATATTTATAAACTCAAATTAAATATGAATTATTTTTAATCAGTGAAGTTAGTGCGAAATCTTATAAATAAAGCAAACAAAAAATTAATTCATGTTAATTAGTTAATTCATCCAAAGGTAGATTAAAGAGTAATTAAGTTTAAATATTTAAGATTACGACTGTAACAAGAAATAAAACAAACACGTATTTTTGCAAAAGTTCACATTTTGAGAGAAAGTGTATGTCCGCAGAATGTAGTAGATTTTCGTTAAGATTTGCTACTTGACGTAAGTTAGCAGTTATCAATAAATATTTGAATTTGTGAATTAATTTTTGATCAACGTTTTAGTTGATTTGAGAATAAGAAGATAAAGTTAAAATATAACAATCTTTTAAGTGAGTGTTTTTACTGGGTGCGGTTCATAAACAGGGAAATATATTTAATTTTTTCGAAAAAAAGTATACAATATATGTTTGGAATAATTAAAATAAATAAGAGTACGAAATATAGAAAAAAAAGTGGGCTTATTGATGGGCGTTAAAATAGGCCCTTTTTTCTCATCCTTTAGATTGATTTTTAATTAAGATTAAATGAGTATTTAAACACGATAACTTTTATGTTCCTATTGGTAGATTTTGGTCTCAGTTTTGAATCTATTTTGTCCTACTGTGCGGTTCAACAATAGCCACAGCTCAAACCAACACTCCACCTTCCCCCATCATCGATATACCTATTTAATTTAATTGCAACAATTTATTTATTTTTTTAATTAAAAAAAAAGTTAACCAAACCACGGAAACACATTAAGAGAACTTTTCATGCGGAGGAGGTTAAACATTAAAATATTGTCTTTTGTCATATAATGTACTATACCTAGGTACATAACTCGGTGTTTTTTTTTTTTTACACTCAGTACAGTACAGACGGACTTATAAGTTATTCGTCAAAACCCCTTAACTCATCGTATAGTAGTTGTCGTATAGTCATCGTCAGTTAGACAGTTGGTTCCGTGTCCGTCAGAAGCAATTCAAGGAGAGAACAATCAACCATCAATGTCGAAGATGACAAATCGAGACCTGGAATCCTAATTAGTCACAAAACTGCTCACATCAAGCCAACTTCGTTAATTTTTGTTTGATTTATTTTTTTGTCCACCGCCACCGCTGGCTGCCTGCTGCTACTGGGGCTGAGATTGTTGTTTATGTGTGTTCCTTTGGACGGCTGATGGTGGCTCCCCAATGATGTACTAGGTGATTGTGGGCGCGTGCTCATAAGACCCCAGGCCAGATTTACCTTATTTTGGTTTGGGTTTTTGTTTTCATTTTTCAAAAAAAAAAATGCATTTAGAATTCTTGATGCGAACTCGTCCGTCGTCAAACCAATAATAAAGACGACTTCGATGACAATCCGAGGCAATTTAAGAATCAGCTCGCTGATATACCATTTTGGATGAGGAGGAATGCGTTGCTGTCGACGACATTCAAATGCGCACGGTGTGCTCCTATAAGTGCTACCAAAGAACGCAGTCTCTCAACCAGCATATTATCAATAGTTACACCGAGCTTGGAGCTGGCCATCTAAGTTAGTGCAAATTGAGACGAGGCTTCTGGACTGGAATACTAATGGCTGCGAGACTGTTCTTCGGAACCAATTCACCTTCGAGCTGATGGAAAACTCGTTGTCGTCGCCGCCGTTCGTCGACAAAATGACTTGCGTATATTATAATGTTTGATGTGTATAATCGTCTCGATGCATTTGGGGCTAGTGCTAGCGAATCAATTAAAAAAAATTGAATTTTTTAATTCATTTGCTGAATTCTGAAGCAGCACCTAATCGTATGTTCTTTGTTTAGAGAGACGAGGAACTTGCGTTTGTTCGTTCGATTGGGTTGGGTTCGGTTGGGGCTACTTAAGATTTTTCGCAGGTGATGGTTTCGGGCGGATTTTTCGAATTTGGTGGCATGTGTCAGAATTGGCAGTCGTATAATATTTGCACAGGTATGTGCATCTGATGCGAGTATGTAAGTTTTTGCATCCATATTATGATGATGGTGATGTTTTGTCGCCACAACGATGCATAAATGTCCTCACAATATTAATCATGCTCTATTGGATCGAGTACAAATAAACTTCGATTTGACTAATTTATGCAGACCGACTTTGTTGCATTGTTTTTTTTTTTTTTAATTTATGATTATTATTTTGCATTGCATTTGTATTTTTTTATTTTATTTTAAGCCAAATGATGTATGCACAATCGCGTACTCTGCGGGGAGGCTGTTATGAGTGACTGCATAGGGACGTGACATTAAAGCCAAAAGATCTTAATTGCGACGACGAAAGACCGCGTGCAAGCTTTGTTCGATTTTATCGTGCGTCTTTGGTGGCGGCAGTTACAGACACAAAACACACACAAAATGGAAAGTGACTTTGACATGGACATGGGACATGGTCAATTTGGGATGAAGCTGTTAGACATGGTGTTTTTCGTTGTTAGACATTTTTTTTTGCTTCTTTTGTGTGAAAATAATTTAAAGACAAAACGTTTTTAGGCTTTGGACAAAGTAAGGTCCGTTTGCTCAAAGAAATTATGAATATTTAAATTTAACATAAGACTTTAAATGTAACTCTTTATTTTTGAGAAACTTTGTTTTGAAATTATAAGTAGGTAGGTATCTACTTTACTTTGTTTTGAAATTATAAGTAGGTAGGTATCTACTTTACTTTGTTTTGAAATTATAAGTAGGTAGGTATCTACTTTACCTATTCTTTATGTTGGTTCTTTTGAGGAGCTAAAGCTTAGCAACAAGAATTCGTAGAAGATTTTTTTGAATATGAGCTCATATACTTAGCTTCAGTGAACAAAGTTCTTCGAAACAAGACTATTCACTCTTTATTAACAATTTTCACCATTTGGCACCCGGTAGGGGGAGACGGAAACAATTAACGCAAATAACTAACGCGTTAAATTTCTGAGGTGCACCAACTTCAGAGATCATCACACAACGTTTACCGTGATAATGCATAAAACATTGACATCACACGAATGACGCTTATCAGGCACTGTTTTGCCAAAATACATTCACGGCTACGATTTTAACGGACATTTGCAAAAATACTTCTATGTTCATGAACGTATTATTCCTTTTATATCTGTCAAATTCAAAACTGTCATATTAAATTGATAGATGGCTATACGATGACGATAGATTAAAAAACCACTAAAAAAAAAAATCTTTGAGACTTAGGCGACTTTCGTGACTTAGGTGACTTTCGAGTGACATTTTTTGAACAAAATATAATTTGTCCTCTATCTATATAACTGTCAAATTCCAGCAATGTTAATTGATTTAAAAAGAAAAAAACTGTAAAATCTCGAATGTTTTTAGATTTTTGTAATTGCGAGTTTGGGCTTTTGAGTGACATTTGTATCAAAAAACCCTTCTGTCATATGACATAAATTGTCTATCAAAGGATGCGTTCGATGTTCATGGACTTTAGCGATTTCAAGCGGTATTTGGAATAAAACATGGTTGGGTTCTATCCGCAATGCCATTAATTATCAAAATCTATTAAACGATGCCTATACAATGTTGATGGATTTAGAAAAACCTTTAATGCCTCGGAAAGTGCGATTTAAGGGCTCTTGGATGACATTTGAAACGAAATACTCATCGTGCGTCAGAATATGTGCGTCCTTTACATGTCAAGCTTAAAACTATCAAATTTCATCGAATGATCGCGATATCAACGGATTATAAATCATGAAAACAGATTATTTTCTTTTTCGCTACGAAAAAATGCAATATTAGTTCTTTACGGTTTGCGGTGATAATTTAAACAGCTGGTGTGTTCGATTGGTTGACCAAGCTGTTTTGAATTCTGATATCAAATCCAGAAGCATTTTCTCTTTTGTTTAGAAAAAGAATATTGAGAAATAATCTGTCAACGCAGTTTGGATACGTTCACAGATTATTCGTCAGAACGTGATTATACGGTCAATGAAAATGACACGAGAGTGTCAACGCAGTCTTTAATACGTTGACAGCATTCTGCATTAACCATAACACAACTTGTCAACTTTGTGACAGTTTGATGTCATTCGTCAGATATCCATCGTGTTGACCGTCGAATTCAAATATTTCGAGAACTGGAGAAAAAAAAACACTTTGAAGAGAAACACCTAAATTTTGATGAATACAAAATTAGATAGTTCACTTTTCTGAGATCTCAGTGAGAAAACTTCTGTCAGCTTCACTGAGCTGGAGGAGAAACCTGAACAAAATTTCTCCGCCAGAAGGCTAAAGCACTCTCCATCTCTTTTTATAAATCGATGAACTGCGACAAAAAATAATTAAGCAATGGAATCCAAAATACAATAAATTTCAGCTTTTTAACAGCGAAAGTGAGGAATCTCACTGAGGAATCGCGTTCAGATTTCATGAGATTGCTGAGATCTCAGAGATCTCGAGAAACCTGAACTGGCTAAATTAAAATTGTGATTTTTTTTATTTCGGTTTTTTTTTTTGGTGACATTATTAGGCTTATGGAATTCCCATCATTTTAAGAATCGGGGACTTTTCACATTTTTTTGAAGTTACTTGAGTAGTAAAATATCAATCTCGATCCATAACTTTGGGTGTAAATATTTAACAAAAAACATTTGTATGCAGTCCGCGAATTCAATGATTCAGTTATTATATTTATAAAAAAAACCGAGTACCTTCATATATCGCCCCGCCGATTAAGTTGAATTAGACGCTTTGATGATCTCAATGATCTCAGTGAGTTATGATTTTTTCACTTGGACAGTCGCATAACGACAAACAACCACCATTTCTATAGAAAAAATTCAATTTACAATCTAAATATAAAAAAAAATATGAAAAAAAATAAAAAAGTCATATTGAAGGTGGTTATTAAAAAACATGAAAATTGTTGTTCTTCATGCAATTAATGAGTAAGTAATTTGTAAAGTTCCTACTTATCATAATAAGTAGATATAGTATTTATTTTTAACAAAAGTATACAAACAACCAAAATCATGGTCGCACATCATCAGGAAACAATTAAATTTCAATGATTGTATTGTCGGTATATCCGGTAGCCATTAAAATTATGTACGACATCATTTAGCACTTTAATATAAAAAAATATAAGAAACAAAACTAAGTACCTACCTATAAATAACCCTGTGCCCAAAACACCATATAATAACTTTTATTGGTAATTAAATGAAGTGCATTGTAATCCCAATTTAAAAAAAGTTACACGAGATAAAAAAAAAAGTAGGTACACAAAAATTCCACAGCCTCGTTACAAACCATCTGTCACTTTCTCTACTTAGCACGTGCCCTTATGGCCATCAACAATACAATACATCACACGGCCTATAACAAAATGTAAAAAAAAAATAAATTAAACAACAAAACTACATGTAACCTCAAAAACCCATCATCACAATTCACAATCATCATAGCCAACAAGTAATGCCACCGCAGTTAAATGACGAAGAAGAAAACAAAAATATTTAACAATATGTATAATGATTTTTTTTTAAAGAAATAATTCACCGAAACATCAAGCATAGTGTCATAATCATTTAATCAAAATTAGTTTTGTTTTTCTTTTTCATTAACAATTCAAGTCATACGCAAAACATTAATAAAATTGAAAACAAAAAGAAAAAAAAAAAAAACCAATGAAACACAAAAGACAAAAAATAAAGAGTAAATTATATACGAACTTAATAATGTTGTTATTTCATTTCTGTCAATAAAACTAGCCATATAATAAATTGCACAATCAACAACAGCCATCCCTGGAAAGGACAAACTGACAGATCACATCAAAAAAATGACTTTAAATAATGCTCAATAAATAATTGGTAATATTTTTGTTGAATTCATTAAATGAACTCTTTTTACCCCAATTTCTGGGTCTAGCTTTTATTTATTTTTTTTTCATACGGACAGAACGAAAGGGAAAACAAGGTTCATTTTTTTAACTAAAATTCTAGTCAAGTAAACGCGTTTAACCTTCACCTACAACCAGCCATGCCTGTCCATCATCCATACATAATGAGCCAGAGGCTGTGATTAGTAAAACAAACAGCAAAGCAAAAAATAAAAAAACAACACAAAAAAAGAAAAGAAGACAACTTAACAATAAAACAAGAACACATAGGCATAGATACAAATACACACGCACACACACAAGCAAACAAACATAAACGACGGAATGATGTCAAAATGAATTGAAAATAAGAGTTACCATGTCCATTCTTGGTCAGTTGGGCAAACTAGAAAAATAGAAACCATCGAAATCGAAAGTGTAAGCCGAACTAAATAATTATTTATTTTTTTATAGGAAAAGTTATAAATGGCGCACGATGCGAGGTTGATGATAGACGGACAGACAGATATATTACGCACTATTTGTACGGACAGAGTCCAAAAATAAATTCGTTATGCTCACAAACCATAAATCGAAATGAAAACACAAACAAAAGACGTAAAAAAAACAGCCAATCGGAGAGTGTATAGAGGGCGATAGTGTCTAAACGTCAAAAATATCAACATCACCCGAAAAAAAAAGTAGATAGTGACTCTTTCCAGCAGAATGATGGTTCGCTGAATTGGAAAATTAACAAATTAAGATAAATTAACGTTAAGCTCCGTGTGTATTTTTAACAATTCTTCTCATTTTATTTCAGATTTTGCTGTTCTTTTTTTTTGGTTCGGAAATTAGATCAAAATGAACAAAACAAAAGCAAATAAAAAGGGAATGTTGAAAAGGCGTAGCATTTAAATACAAAAAACACAATCATGAAATGGCTGCTATATAATATATGACGAATTGACGAGCCATTACTGACACAATTTTTTTTTTTTTTTTTTTTTTTTGAGATACTCCATGGGAGTATATAATTTAGACAAATTAATTGAATATCTCTGTGATAATTGGCAATGCTGTGATCACGGCGGCGCGGCGCGGCGTTGACGAAGCGGTGTTAGTGCTATATAACGACGGAAGAGATGATACCAGGCGAGAATGTTGCGATGATGATGAGATTAAATAGATTGAGGGACGAGGGGTTGGGTTGGAGCTGATTGTTGTTTTTTTTTTCTCGCTGTTTATTTTTTTTATAGCACAGCTTAATCGGTTATTCACTCTTTTATGATAGATTTCAATTGAATGTATTTGAACAGCTTTTTTTTCTTTTTTTGGAGGGGTCGATTATTTTGAGAGACAAAATTTGATCTGATGTGTGCTTGTCATTTAAGTGTTTTTTTAACGGAATTTATTTTGACCATGAAATTAAGTATTTGTTTTGTCTGGGCGAGAATGGTTAACAAATTTATACAAAATGTAGGCAGATAGGTATCCTACATAACACATACATAGATATACATATACATACGTAGGTAAAAGTTTCTTAAAGTAACTACCTACTTGTCTATCAGGTAGGTATCAATTTAACTACAGTTTAAAATAAAAATTGAAGTGGTCAATCAATTAAATGTTTAGTGGTACTTGACATTTCACTTACATTCCGAAATTAAGAGAGAATATCAATAAGTATCTATCAGTATTAGAAATTAAAATACAAGTTTTTTTTCTATTTTTTTTAAGAGAAGCTGTTGGCAAAAATATTACAAAACGTAGAATTGCACATTTCTTGAGAAACTTCATACTTTTGAGGTCTATAGGTTTGTTCTAATAATATCTTAAACAAAAAATATCGCTTAATTTCTTATCCTAATCAAACAGGAATTAATTTTTTCGAATTTTTGTAAAATTTCTTTAAGCAGTAGAGAAAATTCATTCATTACGAAACGCTGCATTGTTTGGTGGCCCAAACATTTCAAGAGTACATAATATGCATGCATGGCTCGAAGAGGTGTAACCATAACTATCTTCTCACAATCTATTCGAAATTAACAGTCGTATTTATTAGATTTCCTTAGAACACTCTTGAACAATTGTCCAGCTAGCCATTGTCTAAATAGTTGGACATCTCCTTATTTATAAACGCATTCCAACAATGGCCTACAAATATTCTCATACACTCACTCACATCCCTGTAATCTGTTAATTTCGTGGACATTTGGATACGTTCAATGAGCATTTCGTTCATTTGAATATTATTTTTCAATTTTCTGTTCATTGAACGTACCCACTTTAGAATAGGTTTGGAAAACCAATTTCAGTGTCTAAGTTAGACACTCGATGGAACATGATTATAAATAAGGTTTTGGACTTGGACAGCTATCAAAAGTTAGACATACTTTGGAATGGGTTTATAAATACGACTGTAAATATTTAGCATTTCGTTTTTGTTCGATATTTCACTATAAATGTCTTTATTGATACGAATAAATATAAAAATGCAACAAAAGCATAACAATCAGGAATTGACATTTTAAAAAGGTTTGTTCGTTTTTTTCCCCACATATGCACCTGTCAAAATTCTTCAGTCTATTTGACAGTTGAACAATACCGAATGACAACACAACTTTTTATGTTCCCATTGTTGATATAATCGTTGTCAACTATTTGGATAAAACGTGTTTTTTATTGGGCTGATCATCATTTGTGTACAACTAAATCCTGTATTTAAATTTTAACTTTTCTGCAACCTACATACATTTATATATAAAAACATACCTTGTTATAAATAATAATGCAAAATAAAATTATAATTAAATCATCAGCCATGTTAATTTTTACCTTAAAGTTCTGTCAATAAATTATAGCATCAAATCTTTAATCTCTTTATATAGAAAGAACAACTTGTCTTCTATTTTTCATTATAACCTATGTATGTATGTATTATATAAACTTTTGTTTTCATTTTATAACTGCTTCTTTTGTAAATTAGCATTTTAAAAGTCATTTTGTACAACTTCCTAGACTTTTGTATCTTCCTTCAAGGCTAAATAAAAAGAAGATGATTACTTGACCATGAATGATAGAAAACCAGATATAAGTATGAGTATGTCTTTGCTTTATGTTAAGAATATTTAGATTAGAAAAAGTTAAAAGACTTACTTTGCTAAGAACATTGGAAGAAGAAGATATCTGAAAAAAAAAAACAAAAACAGATTAAAGAATGTTTTAATGTAGGAATTTATTTTGAAATTCTTAAACCCTATATTTTGAAATACTAATGACCATGTCAGATGTTGATTTAAAGACAACATCTGTGTTAATGTCACTCAACACAACACACCTCATTCAAAAGACAAAGAAGAAATTTAAAAAAAAAGTTGTCTTAATTGAAAAATACCAAATAACCTTCTGACGAAGAGCAACAACAAAGTTCTAAAGTGTCAACATTTCCCAATCATCATCAACAAAATCCGAATAAACTCAACCAACCAAATCCACGCACCCATCATCATCAGCACTGTCACAAATCCTCTACTTGTCAACCATTTGGATTCTTTAACAAAAAAAAAAAATACTTGAACCGCTCTGTCAAAAAAAAAAAAAAACAACACACACCCAACAACACTCAAAGTCCCAGGCATCCCCTTTCCACCACACACCTTTTCCTTTTCATCTCAAAATAGATACTGTATCTAGGTCGTCGCGTCCCAAAACTGTGACACACACGCATTTTATTAACAACTTTATTCGCTCTGAGCTGATGCAAGTACCAAATCGAATTTTGAGCAAGGAGAGCAAAAATTCCCAGAAGGAATGGAAAGCTACGAGCAGTATATAGGTAGTATCGACTACCCCCATCATTCCCCCATATACATATGTATATGTAATTCATTTGGTCGATCGGATGGATAATCATCATCACACGCTCAAATGCATCGCCCGCTGACTTTCGAAAGATTTATGATATGACAGTCGAGTCAAACCCAAGATATATAGAAGTTGAAGTTGCTCTTCTGTCACACTATAGTAGTTTGTCCAGTCCATATACGTTTCGATTTAGAGGTCAACTGGCTTGGGCTTTGGTTTTGCCTTTGGTTTCCACGCGTTGAATGATATGATATGGTAACCGAAGCGAAGTCAAAGAAGCTAAAATATAAAAATGCAAAAACAAGAATCCGCATACACTGAACTCAACTGAAATAAAATGTCAAATAATCTTCTTCTTCGAAAGCGTAAAGCAAGCAAGCAAAGGCAACCAGTAGGTAGGTATAGGTTAGGCCAATTTAAGCCAACCACATCCGATGACAACGACGCCACCACCACCACCACCGCCGCCGCCGCGCCGTTGGTCGTCAATATTGAACGCATTACCATCGCAGGTTGGCGTGGCTGACCAAGCAAGCAAGCAGCACCATAAAGTCGTATTTCTGGAACTGACTTGAAGGTCAAACCACCAACCATATTATAACATGGCGTTGCTGATTAAATTATTATTGATGACGACGAAGATGATGGCATTTTTTTTTTATGCCGAAGTTTGTTTCTTTAAGGTGATTCCTCCTTCACTGATTGTGATTGTGAAAATTATGCTCGAAAGAACATTCTTTTTTTTTTAATTTTGGTATATAGTTATTTCTGTTCAGATGGCTGTGGTATTAAAGTATTTTGTCTTCAAGGTTGACAGGATTTTTTAACATATAAACTATGACGTCAACAAAGTAAGATTTTCCATATTGGAATATGTAGGAGTTAAAAACTTACATGGATGAATAATTGAGACAGTAGAATCTTATGTTTAGGTTTCGAACAAGTTCAACCATCCCATCAGGTAAAAAGCAGAGTTCCAAGCCAATACATTTGAATTCTTTTCGTCCTTAAGCCAAGTAGTACGCTGCGAAAAGAAATGTTCTTGTAGTCTCTTACACCCAACATGACATACAGGGAAATGCTTAGAGATTTCAAGCTCTCCCAAACCAACGCGAACATTCGGAACGTTCGCGACGACGAAACTTTCAGCTGTGAATATATTTTACGTGAGATTCATGGCGTTGTCGTGCGTGCGCCGCCGCGCCGTTCGAAATGTTTCGCGTTGGTTTGGGAGAACCTTTAAAGTCACAGAAAAAAAACGAGTTGAAGTGGAACTGTGGTGACCCCTTAAATAAATAGTTGAAACTGAGAACGCTTCTCGTCTCAAACGTCAAATGAAAAGAAAGTAAAAAACCTCTTGCTTACTTTGAGCGAGATAAAATAATAGAATTCATTATTTGCTAACCAGTCGACTACGAACAACTAATCCACTTCTAAATAGAAATTGTTTTGTAACCTTAAGATTAAAGATATAATTGTAAAGATATCTAATAATTGTTTCATTTATTTGCTATACAACACACCCCAGAACCAATTGCAAAGAAAAAAAGCAAATACATCAAATCACATAAACAAGAATTTAAATCAAATGTCACTTTTTTGCACACAATTAATAGTTCGGTAAATTAATTTTCTTCGAAAAAAGAGCAGACGACAAATCGAACTTATCCATACCCTGGTTTGTTTGTTAACGTGAAATTTTTTGAGAATTTTCACAATTTACTGTCAAAACCCATAGCAACTCCATTGAAGAAAAAATGAAACAACATTTTCCTTTTAACTCAAATGATTTTACAATTAATTTTCTTGTAAATCTTTTTATGTTGAAAATTCAGCCAAATTTAGATTAGAATAATCATATGTAGTGTATCTTCTCGACAAAAAGATTAACAACTAAATTAAGAATTTCGACAATATTGGTGTTTAATTTTTTCCTATAAATTAGAAGTGAGATAGAAAGTTTAATTTGTATCAAAACGATGAATGAATGTGTTCAGCGCGATAATGATAAACATAGGTCCAGTTTTTAATCTACTAGATTGATGAAATATATTTGTATGGTAAATCTTCAAGATTTAAAGAAGATTAAGGGCCAGTTTGTTCACAGCTGATCATCTTTAGTCAAGGATTATTGCAACTATTAATTTACCGAACGTGCATGGTAAACAAAATTTTTATAAAGGAATTCATAATTTGAGTAGTTAATCATGGAAAATCGTTAATCAGTCGATTTTAGTTAATTAGCGCCAATTATATAGAATCTTTTGAAAGTCAAGGTACAGATTTAACCCACTGTAAACAAACTGTCCCTAAGAGTAAATCAAATTAAATCTTATTTAAGTGGTCAGTGGAAACGTAGTATAGTATAGTCAATTTTATAAATATTTTAAACGTGATTCAGGAATTTTAGCCCACTGGTTGCACCGATCCTTCTAAATCAGTGAAGTAACATCTTGTGCCAAGACTGAAACCATCTTTGAACCTCAGTTAATCCGCCAAAATCAGTTTGTTAAAATTCTGACCCGAGGCTGAACCACGTTTGTTGTGTACAACTGAACCGAAATAATTCTGATTAAAATTTAAATTAACTCAGCGCTTAAAAAAAAGCCTTAATTGTCAATTTCATTTGTCCTGCTTAATTTTATTTTTCAAAATTGATAGCGACTAATCTTGAATTGTGCAATAACCAATTGATCAGTGTAATTATCTAGTTCCGAGAGAAAACACAGCACAAATAGGTAGGTATATATAAGTTAGGTCCAGGCATATTTTCAGCAAAATATAATCTCATATATTTATACGATTCGAATTCGTAAGTTATTAAAAAATTAAAATAACCATCACAACGTCGCATGTCACAGCCAAAAATGAACTCATAATTCACTCAAATGTAAGTGGCATTTCTTAAGTAAAACCAACCAAAGCAAACTTACTAATGATGGTCTAGGACCTAGGTATATTCGAATCTTAATTTTAGCGCCAGCTAAAAAATATTCCCAACATTATTACGAGGTAATGAAATAATTCATAACACAACATAAAATTAATTTAAATATATTAAAATAAATTATTTTAAAAAGAAGGTCAAATATTCACTATCAATTATTATATGATGGTGATGATGATGTCTTTACCATATTTTTCAACCTACTACAACTTCACGCATATAAATTGAGAGATTTAAAATTGATTGAGGAAGTAATCTTTATTGAAAATCACCGAATAAAAAGACCTAGACTTTTTGTGGGGTGGGAGAAGCCGGCAACGGCGACGGTGGTGTGGCAGTGGCAGTACTGTCGACGCGCTATGGTAAAAAAAAAGAAGAAAATGCAAAAAGAGAAGACACGAAAAAAGCAAAAATGTATAGTTTAAAAGCTTATAAATACCGAAGACGATTTATGCAAATCGACAAAGATTGGCATGGTATACTACCTCACTTAACATAAAAAGCTTTCAAAAGGTGGGTGTGTTATAAAAGAAAAAAAAACGACTTCAATTCGATTTATTTATTATGGGCGAATTCAACATGAATTGAGGTTTGGGTCTTTTGTGTTTTTTTGTTTTTTTTTTTACCTCTATTCCAGCTGAAGATGATGCGGTGACAACAACATTGCCACATTTTGTGGGGATTAGTCTTCTACAACAAAGTTTATTTTACCTGGTGCTTTGGGTAATAATGTTGGTATAGGATGATTGAATAGTATATTTCCAAAGGTATGATGAAGCAGAGCTCAGAACGCACCTCAAGTTTCTTAAAATGGTCAAACAATAATTTTTGTTAGCTTTAATATTTTCCGACAAATGAAAAAAAAGAAAAAAAAAAAAACCAATGCATAAATGATGATGGTGGTATTATCGGACATGGATTAAAATGTCAAAGAAGATTTAGGATGGTGAGGGTATATACCTACCTCTTTACCTATTCGGAAAACCATTTGAGCTTAAGTAGCACACCGCGTGCCGACTTAAAGTTCATTGGACTTTAGAAAACAATATTTTATTAAATTGTTATAAGATTGTGTAATTCCTATACAGTGTTGCCCTGTACGAAGCCGAAAATAATAAATCATATAATTGAAATGAGTTATGATCGGTCAAAAAAGGTCGAAAGTTGTTCGATATTTTAAAAGGTTTTCTGTTTAAAATGTTGTTATTTGTGTAATGATTGCAAAATGGCAATATATATAAATTGAAGCATTTTTTAAGGCACTAATAAAAAAATCTAATTTGATAAAAGAAACTAAGCATTAATATGATATCGTAGTTTCTTTAAAGAAATGGACCTAAACAATCTAACTGTATTTTTGTGTGTATAATTAGATACCTACCGATTGATATAAGACTACTTCAAATCAATGTACTGTTTTATATCTGGTAAAGGTACTTAAATCTTTTCTCAGTGACGAAAAGAAACTAGTTATGTGACGATCAGAAAGGCAGGAAAATGTTGACATACATATGTAGGTAGGGTGGTTACTTAAGCAAACAAAATTATTTCTAAAGACTGATTATTGTCTTTGAAATTTTTTAATTTAATGTGAATAACTGCAATTTTAATAAACAACAAGTATAATTCAGATAACATTTGGCAGCACTGTAAATTTGTTTATTTGTTGAACTGTCAAAAGTTTAAAAGAGAAAACACTAAAAACAAAACTTTGATAAAACAAGTTTCGAATTAAATTTAGAGATTAATACAAAACAGAATGAGGTTTTATAAAAATGTTAAGAACTGGATTTCTACAAATATATAATTTGATAACTGACAGTTCTTTCGTTGTGCATTTACTGAAAAAGAAACCCAGAAAAATATATCTGTTCCAGAACTTTTTAAGAACTATATATTTTAAAGGTATAAAGCCAAGTCTATAGATGTCATCGCTAATAGCTTGTTTTTGTTGCTTTCTCTTTCTGTTTCTTATTTGGCTGTGTTTGTTAAATTTTGACGTAATTTCTTACAGAATTTAGTAAATTTGGTTGAAATTATGTCATTTCAAAACTAGATTTGTACCGGAATTAACTCATTTGTCCAAATCGAAACAATCGTAAATTTACAAGTACGGTAAAAGGCCATCTCTTTTCCCATATATAAAGCCTAGAAGGTTGATGATGCGAAACGAAAAATTTCATACAAAATTGACTCAGTTAAAAATTTCGTTCTGCTTTTCGTTCTGTATAACTTACGCAGTTAGAAGAGCGAAATTAATAGAAATATTATTTGGAAAGCCTCCACTTTATTTTAATAAGTGGGAACATTACTTATGCCCAAGTTCGTAGTTGTATTTGCCATTTATTTCATCACAACATGGATTTCTGTGATTTTATTGTTTTTTCTTTGGTTTTTGTTGCAATTAGTAAAGTTCTGTGTGTTTTCGTAAGCATTTTATAATTATGTTGAAAACCACTGCCATAAGCTAAAATTGAAAATCTCTTTGGAATCACATTTGATAGGTACTCAAAAGAGAAATTTTAGAATATGTCACCCTCAACAGTGATAGGTAGCAATCACATGGTCTAAGAATTCAAATGTCTTTTCAAATTATCCAACCTGAGATTCACTGAAACATGTATGTATGTATGTATAGTAATTTTTACTGATTGTAGCCTATTTTTATTGCCCAATGAAAACAACATCCAGAGTTAATTTAACGGCAAATAATTTTCCCGATTTAATCTTTTAAAATTAAAACTTAAATTAAAATTTTTTTAACACCTTCCTAATAAAACACCAACATCCACCATTTGTATGCTGTATATGCATAAGTAGAAAAAAGTATTATATATACCTACATATCCCCCAGCGGACCCAAATAAATCCCCAACAGAATAATAGTGTTTTTTTTTTTTTCAAAAATAAAATAATATAAAATTTCCCTCTTAGCTTCTTGCCACATTTTGTCACAATCTAAAATAAACCTCTTCCTATGTAATGTATGTATGTATACCTATAACGCGCACACAACACTTAAAAATTCCAAACTGAGCGCATTAAATACAACACTTAATCCGGTCATCAAACATCAATTCAAAAATTCAACCGCCATCCACACAACCAACGAACCAAGAGAAAAATGGATTCCCTAGACACACCGGAAATAACAACAACTTCCATTATAGGTAGATATATAGCAATCTGGTATATAATCATAATCCTCCGAGGGCATTCAATTGCACATCGCGCTATCTTCATTAAAACTGCATATAACAGCAACAGCAACAGCATCAGCAGCAACGGCCGCGTGCAATTCATCCAGTTTTGGATTCAACTTTTGGGTTTTGTCATCACCATCATCATCAGCATCATGGTCGTCCATCGTTTTGTCCATTGTTATATAGTGATAGCGGCGGCGACGCGGTGCAACCATTCCTCATTCCTCATTCCTGATCATCAAAAATTCTATTTTGCACAAAAGAATGCAGATGCAGAAGCAGCAAAAGCAGCAGCGGTCAATTGTTCCGGAATACACTTTCATATCCAGCACATAATGTAGTGGTGTGTCGTTCAAGTAAATGTCCGTCGTTGTCATCCCAACCAACGTTGTCGTTGTCATAGACAGTCTTCTTGGTCGTCTTAAGTAAGGTTTCCCTCTTAAGATTGCAGACAACAATCAACGAAAAACGAAAAAGACACAACATTGAGATTGAGTATAGAAATGGCTTCTGTGTTCTTTATTACGGATTCCTTAACTGATTCCAGTCAGCCAGCCAGTCAACCAGCCAGCGCAGTGTATTGAATGAAGATGAAGAAGATCCAATTTGTCTGTGCGGTGCGCTCTATGATGAGCCCCTCATCTCCATCTCAGACAACAAACAACAGAAACTATCAAAGCAGTTAGCTCTTAAGTCATATTCCAAAAAGTGAGAGGTAGGAGAATGAAGAAGTTTGGCGCATTTTCGATGAAGAATCAGACACACAAAAGGAACAACTTCTGCAGTGCTTTGTTATCATGCCTCCTCTTCTATTCTTCGGGGGTAATGTCATACTGCTTGATGGTATCTTCCTTCCTCACCCCAAAATAACCCCTCTCTATATCACCATCACCACGAATGAAACACTAATTCAAAAAGTTACCCATTCTTGGGTTAGGTAGAGTCCATCCGCCTGATGGTTCTCTATGCAATCTCGTTCTCATTTTGAAAGTCCATTTCATCCATTTTCCTCGGATTCTTATGTTAGTTCCGTCGGTCGTCTATTATTCTTCTCTGCTGATGGCGTGGTTCAGCTTTTGCTGATATTTTCTGCTGCAGCAATGTTGCACTATAGTAGCACAAGGGAGGCTATTGCCCTTTCACTGTTCTACAATCCAAGTCCACAAGCTATGCTATAGTGCTGTGCTGCTGCAGCAACCATTTGATGAGCTATAGAGTGCTGCTGGTGTGTCGTCGTGGTTCTTTTTTATTTGCCATTGCCAGTATCGTTGTCGTCGTATCGTAATGCTTGTTGGTGGCTTGGAACCCACAAATGCGCAAACTCTGCTTTTTTCAGCTTCTCGGTCTTCGGTGATTGTTTTTTTTTTTTTTCCTTTTTTTTGTCAAGAGTTTTTTTATTTTATTTTTTTTTTTTTTGCTCGTTCCTGCCTTTTTCTTCGTCTGTTATTTTTCTGGTTTATCGAAAAATGCTCATATAGTTGTTGTTGTAGTAATGGACTTTTTTTCCAAGTTCTGGTTTCCTCTTGGTATCAAAATCTTTCATTTACAATAATAATTGTGAATGTATATAGAGAGAGATAAAATTTGCTTACCACTGCTTTATACAAATGGACGTGGACTTTGATGGGACTATGGGAATATAATTTATACTACTGGTGGTGTTGTTGATGGGCTTGACGACTGCTTGCGCATATAACTTCTTAAATCTATTTTCGTAATCAGGCAACAATGAGCAATCACTGGGTTTCTATTGAGTTTGCTTAGGAAATTGAGTGTTCATGTTAACAAAAAAAAAAAGAAGAGTTGTTGATTAAAGATTTATGGTATTAAGCGCAGATGTTACAAGCATAATTAATGTTTTAAAATTTACTGCTATTGACACCTTCAATTGCAATCTGACTCATAACGTAAATATGTTAGATATGCAAGAAGTATGTATGTAGGTATAGTTCCCTTAATTTTTTTGGTAGGCGAACAATGCAAACATCATGATCTAAAATGCCATACCCTACAACATCAGAAAGGCTAAAAATAATGACTACTATGAAAATTGCATGCAAATAAAAAGTTTCGATAGATGACGCTGAACACCAAAGTATAAGAATAGTTAAAATATCAAAAACTAACCCACTGAATGAGCTGCAACTTGCACAATATAACTCTTTCCTATGAAGTAAAAAGTTCACATAAATGAAAACTTTTCTTTTCTGATAGATGGCGTTGATTCGATAAAAAATTGTATGGAACTGTGGGCAAATTGGAGAGTTTTTTTAGGAATCCTCTAATTTAAAATATTCATCACAGGTCCTTTGATAACATAATTTCACGTTTAGCTTTTTTCCACTTCGTCGAAATCGCCATAACAAATCGTCGAAAAAGCCGATAAGGAACGCTGATAAAATTTGATAAAACCGCAATTTCTAAACCAAGAACTTCTTTAAATTTTCAGACACATTTGGCTGCCTTATATTCGATGAATATTAAAGTAGACCGAAGCATTTCATTGGTACTAAACTAACTTTGTTGATTTACTTTAGATTTGGCTTGCAATCTACGTTGGATACGAATTCATACAGCAACGGTCTTAAGAAGAATTCACATGAGAGCGACCAAAGATCGACGAATGACATTTCGTTCATATAGCTTTTTTTTTCGTCGCAGATGCCGTTTAAATTTTTGTTTCAGTCATGATCAATCACCAAGTAAACAAAAACAAGAATGATTTTGAGGTTATTCGCGCGCGAACAATGCATTCGTTGCAGTGTGGATGGTATGTGGAACACGAATAGAGTTTGACAGTTCGTAACAAGCAGATTGCAATTCGTGACGACCAATTCATTTTCTCAAATTTCACTTATTTTAGAAATCAAAACGCAAATTTTAGTATCTTAACATTAATTTAAATAAGTTTTCTACCATTTTGTCTAGTTTTTGTGAAGGATTTAGACTTATTAAATGTTTTAAATCCCATTTGTTTTTTTATTCGTCGTCGTTCGTTGATCGCTCTCATGTGAATAGTCCTTTAGATTGCAATTCGTAACGACCAACTTATTTCCTCAAATTTATTCGTCGATCATTGGTGTCATTCGTGTGAATAGGCCTTTAGAAATTTAAGGTGTGTAGATACCTAATCTAAGTACAGTACAGGGCTTTGGTTTTTTATTCTTCATCGTCAATGTAAACATAATAATATCGTCACCAAAACATGTATCTGTTCATTTCATGTTGATTTATTACATGTTCAAGATCACCGGTTTAATTTAAAAACTTTTCTAAATTGAACTCCCTAGTTTCAGAGATACCCACTTAGTTTACTTTTCTAACAAGCTTACTGTCAAAACATCTCTCAATCACTGAATACGCAATACGGAAATCACAGAATCGATATCGTTTCTTATTCGATTTCCCAGAGGAATAGGTCTTTATAGGTAGGTAGGTACACTGAGAAACATTTTTTTCCTCTTTTTAATATTGAAAACAGCTATTATCAAAAGTAGGTACCTATGTACATAATTCCCCATCAGACAACTTCCCAGCGTGTAGATATACAACATCATCATCAATCATAATTAAATATGCGACAGAATGGTTTTCATTCTATCATGCAAATATTTTCAAACGTCTATAATCCCCGGGTGTTAGTATGGATAGGTAGGTATAGAGGTATACCAGAATCTACACCACCAAAGTAATATTCTATTGAATTAAATAACCCAGAAAATCTGCCACAGAAGAAAAAAAAACCCGGACCACCACAACGAGAAAAAAGAGGCAAATCAAAAAAGAAAAAAAAAGAAAAACCCTCCCACTTGGACTTAAAAGTATATATCCACAGAAAGAAGGAATATGATCCAAAATTACAGGGAAACTCATTGCTATCAGCATACTTCCTTCCCATCATCATCATTATCATCATCCGTTACAGAGCAACCGAAACAGAGTGCAGAAAATTTGAAATGGACCACATCAAACCACATTCCGAAACCCAGGCAAGAAAAAGAGTGCGTGCAAGCCAAGTCTCTTAACTCAAGGCAGCACAAAAACAACGATTATAAAATCAAAGAAAGAAAAAAAAAGGAAAAGTGGTCACATCAAAATGAAAAGGGAAAACAAAATAATAAAAAAAAATAAAGAACGAAAGAAAGAAAAAGTAGAAAGAACAACCAACCAAACAGGAACCTTCTGTACTTCTACACATGTCTCCGTTATAAAGCACTCTTGAATAGCTGAGAATACCCACATCCACATTATCGTCGTCGTCTCAAAACACACAGAACACCGTAAGAACCTAAATACAAAATGCGAAATCCAAGTCCAACCAAACAACTAAACTACCACTCATATACAGAACATATTATAACCCAACCTCAGTGGCAAGAATAAAAAAGTACAAGTATCTGCTTCAGAAATGCAGAAGGACAGAATACAGAGGAAGAGTAAGAGAAGAAGAGGTGGTGGTATCGACTGCGGGAGCCAGCTACAACACACACAGAAAACCCCAGCCATTAGCTTCTTATGATGTGGAGCTGTGGAGGCCATCGTACTCACCATACCATGCTTCCCCCCATGGTGTCTAACATATATGTACGCTTCTCACGTGTTTGTTGTAAGTTGTGCTGTAAAAAAAAAACACGAAAACGGAAGACAACACAGAAAGACTAGAAGAATGGTTGAAGATGGATGGAATCACGTTAATTTCACTTTCAATTTCAATTTGAATATCGCTTTTATTTGTTATTTGCGCCTTCTTCTCCTTTCGATGGGTTTTATTGCTTTCATGAATGTTCTTCTACCTCCCACCCTCCTTCCTTAACCATGCCTCTTTCGACCTCTTTTTATAAGTATATAAACCCATGGTAATTTCAGAGTGGCATAATAAGGGTGTGAAACTGCATTTTACTGATCACTTTTTTAGCATTGCATTAGCGCAGTAACATTACCATGGCAAATTAGTGACAAATGTGTGAATTAGTGTAACAGATAAGCTACACTTTCCTAGAAAAAGTATTTACCCTATAAATGTAGGATAAATAACAGTTATCTGCTGTTTTTGATGGTTGTCGAAGAGTATTTTTTTCACTAGAACTTCCAGAAACTGGGTTTTAACAATTTTTAATTTATGAAACAAAAGAATGGAAATATAGTATGGGCTGTCCTAAAGTGTCCCAAAAAGTCTCAAATTAAATTTTCATATTAAATTAGCTTGCAGAAGCCTCATAAAAATACATTAACTTATAGAATTGATAAAATGTAGGTAGTAGGTTAGATACATTTTTGTTAAAGACGATAAATATTTTCTTTTGCATGCAATACCTTAAGATGGGACAGAAAATGATGCAAATATTTTAGAAAACAGTCCTAATAAGCAATGAATTTGTAAGAAATATCCTTTTTCTAATTTGTTAAGCCTGTCCCAAAGTGTCCCAAAATATGTATATATGTAAGTTGTTGATATACAACTTACGTCAAAATAATCAAACAAAGCAAATGATAAATATGACAAAATATTCTTAAGTAACAAAGAAGCAGTAAATGACCTTTGAAGTCATAACATTCTTTTCCTACTTAAAGAACCTTATAGATATAGCTTCCCAAAAGTTAAGAAAGTTAAGAAACACTCAAAGTAAATTTCCTTTGAATCAATATGTAAATTTATTTCCTATATCTCATTGGGAAAGACTTTTTGGATACACTTAGGAGCTACCAGTCACTTGTTATATTTACAAGGTGGGCAAAATTAATTTCTTACATATTGGGTGAATTTTTGCAAATAGCAAATGTATGGGTTCGTATATCGTCACCTGAGTGCAAGAACCAGCTAAAACGATTTTTTTCATTTTTGAGATAGGTATCTGGGTTTTCTGCTTCGTTCAATCGATTTGCTTTAACTGCAATAAGCAGATAACTAGTTTTCTGGACCTGCGCCATCTATTTTTTTATTTTTTATCAGTATTTTCAGGAAAAAAAGGCCAACAATTTTCTCAAAACTACGAAAATCAAGTTAGCTGGTTCTTGCATTCAAGTGACGATATTATAAAGTATTAGCTGGCAATGTATAAAAGTTGTTGTCTAACCGTTAACATTATGCTTAAAAAAAGCTTTAGGTATATTTGGTTTCCTATTTAGTGAAAGGTTTTTATGATAAATCTGTCATAAACTGTCCCAAAAATCAAACAAAAATTATTAAAAACAAAATAAGCCTTGAAAAACAACCATACATCATAAAATTTATCTTAAAGTATTGATATCATATAGAAAAAGTTGTCCCAAAGTGTCCCAAAACAAAACATTGTTTGCAATTTTAAAATTATGCATAAAATTAAATTATATTCAATATACCCTATTACCACCCGGTGCTTCATGATATTACAGATATTTTTTTTGTTTAGTTCTTGTACTTGAGTGAAGAAGAACAGGATGGAATAACCATCATCGTCGTATATCATGCTCAATGAGTATCCATGCAAACATATATATATGTACATAATGACACGCCATAGCGCTTACTTATAGTCGTACCATTTATTTTACTTCTTGTGTGTGGGTTGAGTTTTGTTATAAAATGTGCAATGTACATGATGAGCCGCCATGGTCGCAGCCACCGCTGCCGTCCGTCGTCATCATGTGACCAAGAGTATGTAGCTTTTCAAAAAGTCGTGATATTAACATCATGATACAAAACCACCATTGAACAAGAAACGACTGCAACGTCGTCGTCGACGACAGAATAACAACACCCAACCAGCAGAACAAGATGACAATCATCAGCATCAGCTGCGTCAAAGTGCGGGACAACTTGAAGCAAAGTTGATTACCTTCAGTGTTCTGGTCTTGGTAGTTCAGCTCTATACTAGGTACTTGGTATACTCTAGTCGATGTGGATGATGATGATGATGGTTTACTTAATAGTGATTTTTTTTTTTTTTGCTTTGCCTTGCCATTTTTTGTTTGCTTCTTCTGCTGTGGAAAATTGATGATGATGGGATATGCGCGTTGTATGCTTGGAATATAACTACTAATACTTCAACAATGAAGACAAAAAATGAAGGAGGATATTTAAAGTGACCATCTGTCGAAGTAAAAGAATATTTTACGTAACCTTTATAAATGTGCCCAACCCTAAAAAAAAAAAAGTTAAAGGAAATACCCATAATAATGTTTTATGCCAAATAACAAATCCATGAAGAAATTCATGTTGCGATCTGACATCCAATTTGATTTTATCTGACAACCTAACAAATTCTGGATTTGTCAGATTGCCACTCAATGACTCAACCAGGAATAATATAAAAAAAATTAATAAAAATAATAAAAGGGTATTTTTTTTAAAGCTGCCTGTCATTTGCAGAAAAAATATGATGTAAGAACTTATGTAGTCACTGACATAAACAATATTTAAACAAATTCAAACGTTAATTCAAAGGCTTTGATATTGGTCATGCATAACTCTTTCTCATAAAGGAATAGGTATACCTAACTAGGTGTATGCATATTTTTCTTTTTTCTTAGGGGGTTTCTTCAAATTATGTTGATGGTAAACAAAAATAATGCCCTTAGCTTATTTTTTTAGTCTTGCTTCGCTTGCTACGATAATACTTTTTAGGCGGAAATTTGACGAAATTTAAGAAATATAAATCTAACCGGCATTTTAATAGGCATCTGGTACACATATGTTTACCTTTTCTGCAACTAGTATGTACATTTTTATTAAACAAAAAATAAGACTTATCTGTGCAAACAAAAATATATTTTCGTCAACAAAAGTCTTCAAGTTATAAAATGCCTCTAGTTAGTCAAATCTAAAAGGCTTTTTTTTATATTTTTTGCGGGCGACCAGCATCGCCAATATTAACATTATGGTTCCTACTGGCATTTATTACTTTGACCAATATCGCAATATCGAATCAGCAATTGTGTCGCTCATGAGTTATTATAGCTCATTTGCTCATGCTCTCGAGTGATCGATTAAAAAAACCATGTCACGCACGAGCACTCCCATAATGCTCGCTAACGAAATTGTTCGGTGGAACTTTTAATTTCCTGAAAAAAGAAGCGAATTGAATAACCTTTTATGATGCTCAGCATTTGCTCACAAGTTGCTCAAAACTGCTCATGCTCAGGATTGAAATTATGAGCACTTGAGCATATTTCTTTATACAACGTTTGCCGAAGACGCTCGAGACGAAAATATGAGTTGAAAGGTGTTTTATGAGCGCTAATGAGCAAGCATTTCCATATCTCGATTTCGACACGTTGTATCTAAAAAATATTTAGAACGTATATTTATGTTTGTAAGGAAGCCACAATTATTCAAGTATAGCGAAAACACTCCAAAAACATCACTGCGAACAATCAAGGGAGTGTTGGAAGTCCAAATGTAGTGAAAAATTAGTACTATAGAAGTGTGTTTCCATTTTATCATTTTTTCATATTATGTACATACAAATGCCTGGCTTTATCGAACAAAAGAATATTTTGGTCATCCGTCACAAACATATTTTTTGTGACTTTATTCATTTTTTTTTCAAAAGTTAAAAATTTATCATTTTTACAAGAAACAATAATTATCGTTCAAAAAAAGCTGATTGTCATTTTTTTTTTTCATTAAAACTCAGCTAATTTGAACTTTTGTTTATCTTTTATTTTATTGTTTTTTACCAATGTTCTTGTTTTTATTAATTTACAAAATCAATTCACATCGCATAACGAATGTCCAAGGTCCAAGAAGCATCACAGTGATTCAAAAAATATAAACAAAGTAAACTTGACCATGGTACAAATTAGAGTATTATTTATTTCCGATAATGACACACTGCCTGTACATATTATATTATAAAGGGCACGTTAGCTATTCGTAAAAAAAATCTTACTTGAGATTTTGATGAAACAAGTAGAAGTAAAAAAGTTTATTCTGCATATTTCTTTTTAGTCCATCGAAATGTTACATTGACCTCACAAATATTATAGGACAAGGTTGTTTTTTCTTAAATGTGCAGGGTGCGTCAGTGTGCGTGTACAAATGATTTTCGAGGCTGTAGCCCCTCTCATTTGGCAGCCTAGGGGGAGGGTTAAAGTTTATTCGCCATATCTAGAGAACCATACCTGAGTTCCACAAAAACAAAATTTTGCCTTAGTTTTGTATTTTTCATTAAGGACATGTTATTCATTCGTCAAGTTCAAATTAATTGCCTTTCATTATTTGTCAAGACGAACTTTAGTAGTCCTTTAAAAATAACTACTCCAATAAAATTTAAAATTATTATACACTTATCAAAGCCCTTGTTATTTTAAGCAATATCCCTTCAATGGGGCAAAACATAAGTCATAAACCTACTAGTACATTCATTTATCAAGATAACTCAAATTAGGAATGTTAAAAATTCCAAGTTAAAAAAAAACAGAGTAACATTACATACGTTATGTATTTAGAATTGCAGTTTTAAACTTCGCACAAAACCACAGCCATATAGCTTGTCATGCATAAAAATGTTTACAATTTGATTTCCAGCACTCTAGTGTCGTCGCTGCGCTGGACATGGACATATACCGTACCGTGTTTGTTGCAAGCCTATAACAATTGTCAAACAAGTTAACCGCCAACATATTATAGGAGAGCTGTCCCATCAGGTGTTTGTATATATATATGAATGTATGTAGCTGCTGACCACTAGTAGTTGATGTACCAGTGGTGGTTTTGAGTTGAAAAAAAAAAAAATTAAAAAACATTCCAAACATATATTTATACCTAATAAAACAATATCCACTTGAATAGCTTCACTAGAGGTCGCTTTGACCTCAGCACATAACCTTATAGGCCTATATATATTACCTACACCGTGGAATCCATTCATTCCATCAAGCACTTATAATACGAGTATATTACAACTGATGCCCTAATTTGAAATTGGGTGGATTTGCACTTGTAATTATTATCCGACTCTATTACATTACACTGAATGACTTTTCGTAGGTGTAAATTGATAACGAAAATGAAATTGAAAACGTAATAATTGTTTGTATTGATAAAAACGTGAGATATTCGTTTTTTTTTTTTTTTTTTTTTTTGGATGGAGGAAGAATGAATAAGTTTGTAATTATTTTGTATAGGTTTTGTATACCTAAGGCTAAAGGCTTGAAGAGGCCTATTGCGATAAAAAGAGAAATTAACGCTCAATGAAGTGTGATATTTTGACTTCTTGCAGAACAGAAAAGTAAATATTAATAACAATATTGTAAATTTTTAACTCTTCTGCCAAAAATAAAAAAGTTTACTTTCACTGGAACCGGAAAAAAGTGTACCTACCTACATATCTACTTGAAGTCAAAAATAAATAAATGTTTTTCTGTATTGCTATTTACGAAAGTTTATTTCAAAGTTGGGTCCACAAAAAAAAAAAAGGAAATATTTATGACAACATTTTTCGTTGCGAGTTAAAGACTTCGCATAAGAGGCACCACCATTTTAAAAAAATCAATGTAGAAAAAAAGCCCTGATAAATAATTTCTTGAAGTTAAACTGTTAGTCAAACGTCAAAATATCTGAGCTTTAGCGCCATATTATTCACTCGGTACATCCAGATTAAAACTTAAATCCGGATGTATTTACATTGAATTTGTATCCAGTTTTAATCTGGATGAATCGAGTTAATAATATGTTCGTAAGAACCAAACAATTTGTTTGTTTTCAGTTTGTTTTTTTTTTTTTTTTTAAGCCCGGAAGAAATTGGACAAAAACACAATTTTTTAGATACCTAAACAATTTCGAGGTTATATGCAGCAACTATGTTTCCCTAGTGTTTCGCCAAGCTTAGCAGAAAAATTGCTAACTTTGCTATCGATAGTTTGTATGGAAACGTCAAAATGTTTTCAGCTATCGAATCTAAAAGGAATCCAAAGGTCTGTTTGTTTGTTCTTATTTGACAGCCAATATTTTCACGATGCCATTAAAATACCAACATTAACCTCAGTTCCACTTGTCAATTTAATCTTGACAAACATTTTGACAAAGCATATAGTGAAATAATCTATCATTATTCTGATATAATTTTTCTTACCATCTTTTATAATTATAATGTGTTCGAAATTTTAAATGCGCTTTAATAGTTTCAACGTTAATAGTTTTTTTTTTTATTTTTTGTAAAACAGTTTGCTTCCAACTAATTTCATGGTCATCGAGTTCCGACAGATGGTCCAGAGACACCATTTTTTTCCAAGACCGCGCCATTTAATCCTACCAAATTTGGTTATTATAGCCAAAATATAAAACAAATTGCAAGCATCTTTAGTTATATACGTAATCGCTAGACTTGTTTTATTTTGTTGCTGTGCTTGTCCATCAGATCTGTTCATTCAATCGACTAAAATTATGGAGAAAATCCATTTAAACAATCCGCCCATTATAACTCT
Organism: Epistrophe eligans; assembly: GCA_951394125.1. Taxonomy (NCBI): domain Eukaryota; kingdom Metazoa; phylum Arthropoda; class Insecta; order Diptera; family Syrphidae; genus Epistrophe; species Epistrophe eligans. Next base: position 8,552,925 of record OX596030.1, on the reverse strand, counting down.
TATCCGTTTAGAGCATCTTTTTCATTTTGTTTTTTTTTTTTGGTTTCCTTTAAACTTTTTTTATTTTCAGCTTAAGATAATGCATTTTATTGGTACACAGGGAATATTTGGTTTTAGTGCTTTACTTAAAACTGAATTAATCTTTGAAATTGTCTTGGGTGATGACAAACAGGGTGTTCCACCTGCAGATGCGCATTAAATGAACTACTTATACATACCTACTTATTCCATGTGATGACGCAGTCAAATGAAATAGTTTAATTAGCTTTTTATAATTGAGAGAAAAATACACTAATAAAATATTCTTTTATGAAGCAGAAGGTATTCAAGTTAAGTTAGGGAGCTGGTGACAATAATTTCGATTTGATTTCATGGCAGGAATTAACAATAATAACATATTGATTGTTGACAGAAAATAAACACTAAAACACTAAGTCTGTTCGTTTACTTTCCAAACTGTCAATTTCTTCCACTTTTAATAATTTTTATTTTTTTATATGAACTTTGACAGAACTTTGCAAGAAATTAGCAGTTTTACCGAACATACCTACTAACTTTATTTTCAACAAATTTCACAAAACTAACTTTTTTATGGGTTTTCATAGCAAATTATGAAAATTTATGCAAAGTCGTAAGAAAGTTCATTTTACCAAACAGCGCGTTAATGTCAGAATCAAAAATAATAAAAATGACGTTTTAAATGAGTGCATCCAGCTGAAATGGATAAATTTATTTTGCAGATTTTTCCAGCTAATTTTGTTTAGTTTTTAGCTGCTCTGATGGAGTATTATAAATGATTGTTTTATGTTTGAAGTAGCTTTCTTGCCAAAAAATGACACAAATATTGCATATATATTTAGTAATTGACTGTTTGGTATTAATTGGTGAGTATCAATACCAACATTAATTAGATCAAGTAGGTATGGTACCTAAATTGCCGCCAGTGCCCTGAAAAAAAACTTCCCAATGATGATGATCTTGCTTTCCTAAAGCTGAATGTATGTATATATATATACGTAGCATCAATAAATGAGAGGAATTTTATTTTTCATCTTGTGTATTTTTGTATCTGTTGCGCTCTCCATGACAGTCGTCGTCGTCCATCGTGCTTGTAACTTTTCTCGTTTTTGCTGCTGCTCATTGATGTGTTTTATTTAATTTTTTTTTTTCGTTCAAGAATTATGTAATGTTTTTGGATCGAATCAGTTGGTTAGTTGGTGGTTTTCATGGTCACAGCCAATAGAAGTAATTATACTTTATCGGCGCTTTGTGGTAGTGGTTGTTGGTTGTAATTGTAATGAGTATCTCCGTAGCGAACAGATAAAGTCAGATAAACTGATCTTTTTAGCACTTTTTTTTTTGTTCTTTTTTGTTGAACGAACAATGTCGCAGCTTTTTTTCACGTATATTTTTATTAAGCTCTTTTTATAGTTTTGGTTCCATGACAGCTGAACAAATTAAACATGCACTTGACTTGATCGTTTTTGGTTGTCGGTGCTTTTAAATGTCTCTATAAATTATAGATTTCATCGAGGTGTGTGAAATAGATTGGCGGGATGTGTTTTTTTTTTAAAGAACAGGTGAACTAAAAAAAATTGAGGCTTTTAGAGAATCATTTGTATTTTTTGTTTTGTCGAGTAGAGTAGGTTAATTGTTTTTGAAAACAGATATTATAAATCATTTTAATAAAGAACCATTTCAACCAAAGACGAAATAGAATTCATACATACATCTAAGTCTATTCAAATAAAACAAAAATTAAATGGCGCCCAATGTTAGCTATCACACTGAATGTCAGCGAGGAATATAAAGTTATCAAAAATAGAAAATTTTTCTTTTGCTTCTGTCTTTGCAATTAATGGATCCAACAGAAACAGTATATTCCAACGAGGAAAACAAAGCTTCTTTGTAAAATGTTTAAAAAAAAACAGTTACGTTAGTTCGTGAGGTAGGGGACTATTTATAGAATCAAGCTAGAAAAATCCCGCCTTGCTAAATAAAAACCTTCATTCCCAAATTATATTAATACAATATTTGAATTAAATGGCGCCCAACGTTAAGTGTTCACATTGAAATTACTTTACCAAATTCCCAATGAGGTAAAAAACTTATTGCTAAACTCTTTCCCTCTTAAACTCACCTTTTCAAGGAAAGATAACCAATAACAATGAATAAGAACTTCGATGCCTTAATTGGTTTTCTATTTCCAATTACAATATAATTAACATTTTTCAAATAAAACGGAAGTTAGTAACAATAATAACAATTTTGGTCTTCCCTTTCAATCTCTATTAAATCACGTTTATGAGCAAATTGCTTTCCGCTAAACTTAACAACATTATCGCTTCGTTTAGTGTTTATTTAACTTGTGTGACCTTAGAAAAGCCCAATTTATCAACTCAAGTGGTTCTATGCATTCTTATCGGCTAGGGCCATAGCACAAAAAAGAAAAAACTTAATCAAATCAAACCAACTATCCTATCCGTGTTTTTGACATTGCAACTAAACACAGATACAGACAAATATATTAAAATAATGTAAGTATAGGCACTCGTATATATATGTACCTATGTATATGTATCTACAATTTTATTTTCCTGTCACTGTCGCGTCAATTGTACGTACATAAACCATCTTACACGCATTTTTTGTATTTGAAGTTTTTTTTTTTTTATTTGTTCCAACTACTATATTTACAATACAGCGGCTTCATTGTCATTTTCGTTGTCAATAATGACACTGAAAACTTTGATTACAACCGATTACAGCAAATCACATAATTGTTACTTGTATATGTGTGTGAATGTTTTTTTTTTTATTTTCTTTTATTTATAAACAGAGGGACGACACAAAATTAATTCGTTTCATTAAAAAAAAAAATAAATAAATACAAAATTAAAACAGCCACAACAAACTAAACAAACAAACGAATGCCTTGAAAATCTCTGCGCTGTGCAGTATAGTTGCTGCATTGATATAAAGTTATTGTAAAGCTTGAATTAACAACTGAAGTGCATGTTAGTTTAACAACTTGCTTTTGGATTGAGAATATTATTTAAATGTTTTTTTTTTCACGGAAATAAACAGATTTAATGATTTCTTTTCTTAGGAAAATTCACATAATCATTATAAAAATGTTGATCAAGTTGAGCTAATCAAAGAAATTCTTGATAAATAGCTTGCTCCTATAAATTTTGAAAAAGTATTATTTTAAAAATAATTTTAGAAAATCTAATTTGCTAGAATATTAATAATTTCTTTTTTATGATTGATGTTTAAAGACTTACATTTGAAAACAAAAAGAAATGTAGGTACTTGAAATTGTACCAATGTTCTTAAATAAGAGTTTTTAGTACAGGTTGACGTTTGTAAACATAGAATCTGTCAAATCTATCAAAATTAAAACAATACGATAGTAAAACTTCAGATAGGGGAGAGTGTCAAAAAGTCACAGTACACATATTAAAGATACTCGCACAGCCATTTTTAACTTCTGACAGTTTCAACTTTGACAACCTTCGCAGTACATTACGTTAGCCAAACAGTAAGACATTTACCTCGCTTGTACTGTCTACTACTGTTGACGATCGTGATCTATCTATTAATGTATTTTCGTTGTTAATCTGCATTCGGCAAAACTATTCAATAATAGGATATAGGACAAACAGCATCAGGAGTTTGGCAGTCACTTAAATGTTAGAAATTGTCCAACTTATATTGCCGGCACATTTATCTGTCAAAAATATTAAGATATCAAAATGACATTTCCGTTTGCCATTGTTGCATTTGGACTGCTTTTAAACGCTGCAGTTACGCCCTGCGATTTTTAAGCTCGTATGCGGGGGAAGTATGCGGTGGCCGGGGTACACAAAGTTGCAGAGGTTGAAATAATTGCAGAGTTATAGCTATTTCTTCTTTGTGCCTTTTCCTATTGTTTGAGACATAAGCGGAGTAAAGAGTGTGAAGAGATGTTTCCTTCTCATTTAATAAAAATTGCAGCTATTAAAATTTGCAGCGTTTAAATGGATGTTGCAATCCGAAAGAAATTCAAAGGAGAAACGCCGTTAAAAAAAAAGATAATGACAGAAATCAACACAAAATCTGATCAGAACCTTTACATAATTGATTTATAAAATACAAAAAATATGTTTTGCTTATAAATATAGTCATATATTTTTTTTTGTTTGACAGGTACTTTAATTTTAATCATTCAAACTACTCACTATACTTACTTACATATGTAGACATTATCTCGCATAGCCTTAAAAATAAAAATTAATTTCATCGATTCCACATATGTATATCACAAAGGCTTTTGACATCTCAAAATCTTAATAAAACCAATCAATTTATATGCAAATTTCAACACGAGCCATAATCCACAAAGGTTGCGTTTACACGTATTCAAATTAAAATTCAGGCAACTTGCATTAAAAATTCATAACTCATCGTTTTAGTCAAAAATGTGCAAGAACCAATATAAAAAAAAAATAAAAATAATACAGGTCCAAAATGTCTACCCCGTGGAACCCCGTTGAATTTTTTGCATTTGTTTGAAAACATGCGTTGCCACCGCCACCGCTCCGCTTTCTCCCTTGATTGGTAGATATGTATATAATTAATTATATTTGAATGCTATCAGTTGTCAGCGCCAATAATTAATGGGTCTGATGATAGTATCTTTTTGACATTAAAACAAATCTGATGTGTGCCGAATATAATTGATAGAAGACAAAATATGTATGTATTCATCTTCATTGACATATATGATGACGTTTTATTTTTTTTTTTTTTTGTCGTGTTTTGTTTGAATGACTAAGACAAAATGACCGATGTTCATTAAAATAAATTACTCACATCACACATCAAAACTTTTGGAATTGGAAATTCGATACATATTATAGCGAATAGGTATCGAAATGCGGCTTCAACTACCAAGTCAGTCTCTTTGCTGTGCATGTTTTGTTTTTTTGTTTTTTTTTTTTATTTCGGGGTAGACCTCAACCTCAACCGTGATGTTTATAGATTGAAAAATTCGTAATCACAAAGCACAATAGCAGTGAATCACATTGAAATTTTCTTTATCAAGGCTTAATGTCAGCTTTGATTAGTAATTGGCATACAACAAGTATTATGGATATTGCATGGCATGCAAGGGTTACGTGTATGTAATACCAGAAACCGCGCGGCAAATTAAACTTTATACCTTCAGAATATGTATGTCTCTGGTGCACGTTCCTCGCTGTGCTGTGCCATTGTCAAAGCCACCACACAACCAGCACAGCAAGCAGCAGCACCACCAGAATACCTTTAATATGTACAAACTCATTTGCATATGGCTTGCGTGCTCGGCCTAATAGATAATATTATGCGCCTGCGCATGCAGCTATACCGAGCCGAAGCTTTTTCGCTCTATTACTCCATTAGTCTACCTTCTCTAAAGTATATAAATTCTACACTCAGAGAAATTAAAAATAGCTTAAAAAGTTAATACCTGTTGCAATTTAACAATTTTAAACAGCGAAAAATGAGCGAATAGGTCACAATATTCTTGTTATTTTTTTATCCAAAAGTGGTTGAACTTTATTGAAAATGTGTAAGGTATTGATTTATTAATATGTTGACATAAACAAATTGTCAATAATGATCTTTTATGAAAGGACATTTTACCAAATAGCAATATATTGCTCTCTTGTTTGTTCAGAAATGTCAAATTCTTAACTTTGTTGGAACTGACATTTGGTAAGAAATTTTATTAAAAAAAAATATTGGCATTTCTATAAAAAGATTATTTCTATAAAAAGAAATCATTTTGTTATTAAAATTAGAATTAAAAGAAATGAAGATGCTAGAAAAATTGAAGTGTGTCAAACTATTAAAGAAATTCCAGTTTGCAATGAAATGAATGCGTTCAGCGCAAAATGGGTACAGGTTAATTTGATTTGTTAAAATATATATTATTTACCCTATAATAAATTTTTAATCTATTAGATCAACAAAATAAATTTGTATTGTAGTTATTCGTGATTCTAAGAAGATTAAGGCCCAATTTGTTCATAGTGGGTTAAATCTTTACCATGATTTTTCCATATTTTACTTAAAAGGCGCTAATAAACCCAAACCAGCTGATTAGCGATTTCCATGATTAACAACTTAAATTTTTGGTTCCATAATAATTTTTTTTTTTAATATTCACATTCGACGAAGATACTTGATTAAAGATGATCAGCTTTGAACAAACTCGCGCAAAGACTCAAATTTGCATTGGCGATTTAAACCAGAATTGGCTTACTCTGGACAATTATATACACTTAACTTACGAAGTAGCAGATCAAACAAACTCAGAGTAAAAAAAAAAAAACACAAGAGTATCTGCCTAGTAAATCAAAATTTTGGTTGAGTTAAACTTGGGATTAAAATTAATCCTGAACCGAAAAACGAACCTAAGGGTAAATTCTATTTAATCTCGGTTTAGTGATCAGCGGAAAAGTTGTAGATACTAAGCTATCTCCTTTGAACGAAAAATGATACCAACACATTGATTTTACATGAATTTTTTTGTTCAGTGTAGAAATGTATGTAATCCCGGTGTACATAGGTTTATTGTTTCTTTTCATATGCAATTTCAAGTTCAAATCTGATTTTTATATTTTTTTTTTAATTAATTTTTTGCTGATTTTCATATAGCTCGCGTGATGGAAACATTTAATTTTCCTTCCAAATCAAGTTAGTGTGTCGCTCTTCAATATTTTTTTTTCATATAAATACATACATACATATGCGAAGTGACGGGTAAATCTGACAGAAGTTGATGTAATTTTCGTTTCTTTGCGAATAAAAAAAAAAAGCAGGGCAACAGGTATTATTTTTGTTTTGTTAGTGCGGGAGCGGACTTAAAATGTTAAATCGCGCTATTTGTATTCGCCGAGTGTAGAAAGAGGTAATTACGCTTTTCCATGGCACTTTTCAATGTCAGATTGTTAACTCACACAGATTGTTTATTTATTTATTTTTTTTTCTATTTTTTTGCTGCCTATTTTGTTGAGGAAAAACAAATAATAGCATTGGTAGCACACATACGATGATGCTCATGATGATGATAATAATGATGATGAGAAAAATAAAGAAAAACTTCAAATGAAAGATGTACACATGACAGACAGACAGACAAAAAGTTTTACTGTGTGAATCTATCACAATCTATAATTCTATGCAATTTGAGAAAATTAAAATTACAGATTGATGAAGAAAAAGGAAACACAAATGAACATGATGGGGGATGCGTTGTCTTTTTTTTTCAGCACACATATGTTTTACAAGTGGTGATGATATGTGTATATGTATGTGTCTGTCTATCTTTGCTTATTGCAATAAGATAAAGTATCTATATCTGCGATGAGCATGCATAGAGATATCCTCCATTGGATATAACACTCAATTTTATGCGTATATTCATTTCGTAACGACATAAGGAAGGAGGCCCACTTCCCTATTGAGAAAAAAGTATCTCTGTGTGTATGTAAGTATGTGAAAGGCGAGAATAAAAGTTTGGCCTTTTGAAAGATGTAGACGGTATAGACATTGATAGTTAAGTTATACCATCATATTTTTCTTATACCTTATACTTTCAAGAAGCCAAGGCCTATTATTTATGAATGAAATTATGAAAGGCATTCTAATGAACATCAAATTAGGGGAAAACCTTCTCATACTAACTATACCCACTTTGAAGCAATATAGCAGTTTAGTTTTTTCCACAAGGATGATATTTATTTTTTGGAAGAGAACTACCTACTACCTAATTGAATTTAATTTTTCTTAGCTGAATATTTAACAGAAAGTTTTATACATTAATTTAATTCATTTCATGGTAAGAATCATTTTTCTCAAAGTTATTGTTTAACCTACCATGTACTCATAATAAGGTTTGATTGATTAATAAGTCTTTCATATTTTTTTTTTAGAATAAACCTTTGCTGCATTTTAATTAAAAAAGACGTTTGTATTTAGATCTAACAAATGTCTCTACAAAGAAACAATATCTAGTCAACAATAAACTGATAAGATGTATACAAAATTTATTATACCTGTGTTTTGATGAGATTTTATAGCTAGCTCAGCAAAATCTCTACACTCAAAAATAACAAATCACATTTTGTTCTAAAGAATCACTTTTTGTTTTTAAGGTTTGCGTATAGAAATTTTGACTAACTGGGCTTACAGTCTCACCAAAACTCAGCTTTTAATGTTAGCATACTCAACCAAAAGTGAGTATAAGTAATTTGCATTAAGCTGTGTTTTATTGGTAAGTGTAAAGCCAAGCCCAGAAAAATTTTAAATTTAGAAACCAACTGCATAAAACGCTAGGTTTACTAACTCACCAAATAAATTGAATATAAAAATGAGTACCAGAGTTTTGAAATTTTTAAGATGAAGATGGCGCTGAATTCAATCGTTCGGAAATAATGTTCCAATATTTTCGATCGAGCTGATCCCAGTAACATGGTGTAATGTCACTTGTCCGGGCTATTTCTTTCGTTGTAAGTTATCAACCGGATCGACTGCTGCTTTCTAGGAATCAACTTTTAATACAAAAATGATGCTCCTGTCAAATATGTACATGATTAACGAGGGCTGAGCATGAGGCATGCGAATGACATATAAAAAATTGTGTGTTTTGCTAACCCAATACATATTATAATTTCGGACACTTAGGCAAAATTGTCAAACCAATTGTCAATTTGCAAACTGTCACTGTCATTTTTTCCATTGGTTTTTTTTTTTTTTTTTAATCATATAAGTAAGATTTGCCGTAAAGTCAAGTTACTAAGGTCAAGCCTTGATTTATGCTCTATAACCCAAACCATGTCTTCAAATAAACGTTGATTGGAACTTTCAATTTATATAATTTAGATTACCACCATTTAAAGCTAAATTCTTTGAAGGCATTCTTTACCAATATACAAGATATTAATTGTTCAATATTGTATATGAAGTCTTTATAACAATGCAAATTAACACCAAAACATTCAAGAATTTTCACACTCAAACGCTTTGCCTGATATTCTGATGCAGCAACAAGACGACGACGATGATAGTGGTGGCGATGCGACGCAACAAATGAGACGAGTGTTAAGCCAAATACCACTTCATTTCATCGTCGTCGTCGTATACGTAATGTGATAATCATATAATAGAAAATTAATGCAAATTCTATTGAAATTATACAACAAAGCGACATCATCCAACCACAAGTTGTACAATAACTTCCTCCCGCATGGTTAAGCATTAAGCATCAAAATCATAACCACCCTATAATATGGATGCTAAATAAATGTAGATGCAACCAAGCACCATTATAATAACTAGGTATATAAGCAATAATACAAAATCAAACCCGCTCATCTATTTAAATGCAATTCGTAGCAAATCCGTTTTCTAGGTTGAGCGTTTGTGACTCTAATTTCAATTAAATTCATTAGATTCTGATGAGGGATGCCTTAACAGTGTGTCATCGTCATCGTTGTTGTTGTTGTTTTTGTCGACGTCGTCGTCGGTCATTCAAAAAGTCTTTGCACGTCAATTGAATTCTAAGTATTTACTCGTATCTACCTTTATACCTATTTCCATTTAGTGTTAGTACATATATATATTTTTTAAAGATTCAAAACAAACTTATAGATTGTTTTTAATAAATTAACCACCAACCATCTCATAAACCGTCGAACCACGACGACCAAGTCGTCATTATATAGCTTTTAATTAATTATTATTTAAACAGAATTCAACAAAACAAGATTTTCCCAGAAATATTTTATATACCTACTAAATAACCGATCTAACAATTGACTCTAAATAAATACATGGTACAATATTATGTATAGATATCTTTAACTATACTCTTGAAGCTTTAAGATACATCAGTGCAAGAGAGTATTTTTTTCAGAGATACAATCTTAGATGATCTTGAAGAAAATCGCATGTCTCGAAGATTTGCATAATGAATAGTTATTGGCGAAGGCAACGCGACGACTTGACTCCATATCCATATAATATAGAGTCCACTCCTAGTCTTTGGACTTTACCTCACCCTAAAACGCCATCTTCTCGGAAATATGTTTGAAGCCTCTCAAGACATCATGTACTCGTATATAGATATATTTATAAGAGAGTTTGTGCAGTAGGAATATATGCTATAGATATATGTACTCGTATAAATTGTGAAGGAAAAATTACAAATCAAATTACCGCATCTGATTGAGTGGAGTGTTATTAGTTTTGAAAAGCGATTAGCTTGGGCTTTGCCGCCTCGTCGCGTCTCGTCAATTTAATAAAAAAAAAATATAAGTTCGAACAATCACACAGAAACTCACACTCTTGTTTAAAGTAAATTTGACCCAGTCACACACAAACAAATTAAAAAAAAAAAAAACAAACAAACATATCTGTATCTTTAAGATGCACATCGACTTCATTTATTTAGAATCTCCGCATTTACAACCACATCCATACATTTGCATTTCGCATTTAATTGAAAACAATCCAGAGTGGCACTTGAGTGACAAGTGGTTGCTATTTTAATTAGCATCAAGAAAAGATGCTTTGGAGTAAAACACAAAAAAAAAAAAAAAAGAATATAAGCAAAAACAAGTGTGGTTTTCGTTTTTTTTTTTTTTTTTTGTATCTTAGACTCGTACACATATCACACGTGGACTCAAAGGTAAAATATTCTTAAGGTGAGATCAATAAAACAAACAGATTGATCATGTCAGACGTATACGAGTAAGTGAATAGTTTAATTGCAACAAGGTTGAGGTTAAAAAAAATAATAAATATATAGGTTAGGTACCTATATCAAGTCATCGTTTTGTTTTCTTATGCAAAGTTACCTGGCGGTGAAGGAGGGAGTGTAGTGTAGAATGTTGAATTGATGAGTTCTTTATTTATCAACATAATTTTCTTGTGGGAAAAAGTAAAGGTATAAAAGTGGTCCCTTGGGGTTGGTCGTTTTATTTTTTTGGCTGTGCCAGTTGAGTCGCGAATAGAAATTTCTTATATTTAATAAATAAAGTCTCGAATATATTTTGGTACTTTTGTTCCAAATATCACACCAAACAAATTTTATCATACTATCTCTCGGTCTTTGTTTCAAATGTTATAGTTATTTAAACTAAAGACTAAACGTTTTGCTTAAACATTTTCACATGATCCCCTAGAAGAGATTTGCTCTCAAATTATACGATTCGCAGTTCGGCTTCGTGTTGGACTTCCTGACCGAAATCGAATTATTTCCTGGGTACAGACATTAAGAACAGGAAATTCGTCGATGATAAGAAGTGGACCGCAAAGAGCCACCTGCACAAGTCCAGAGCACATAACCAAGTTCAAGCAGCAAAACTTCGAGATTTCTATTCATCAGAACATACGGAAAAAAAATTCATATGCAACCCTTCAAAATTACCGTCACCCATCAGGAACTGCCGCCTCGTGAATATGAAGCCAGAGAACTCTGTTTTAACTGACTCATACGTCCTCCCAATTTGTACTTTCGAATAATCGGCCCATAAAGATAACATCCTGGCCGATATTCCAATACCAAAATTCCAATCAGGAAAAAGTTCACTACCACTTCGAAAAATCCCTTCGGTAATGTATGGGTCTCGGGCTCTGAAAGGGCGCCATTTAACCAACAAGTTATTTAAATCTATATTTCAAAACGAAAGCATCAAAGTTTTTTCTTGACAGTGATATTTACGTCGCGAAAACATGTCTCTAGGCAATAAATCCCAAAAGGACTTTGTCTCATTTGAGTTGGACATTTGTCCCAAATCTATTTCGGGACTTTTATCCCAGTCAAAAAAGACATACATCCCTTTTTTCTGTCATGGAAAATAGAATATTTGCCCAAAAAGTTTTGTTTTCATAACTCATTTCGGACTTTTACCACCATAAGAATTTTTTAAACGGGTCACCCAATGTACTGTTACCTAAGTAAATTGTTGCCAAAGATTTTTCACATTTCGGAGTTTCACAGTAACATAATAAAGTTTAGTGGGACATTATAGTCACAAAGTTTTTTTTTTCAGACTTACTTCTTGCGCAGTTAGGACAAAATCTCCTAAATAGATTTGTGACTTATTTCCCGCGCTAGTAGGACAAAAGTCCCATAATAGATTTGGAATTGATGGCCCACTCAAATGCGACAAAAGTTCCTTGATTTGGGGACTTATGTCCCTCACCGAGATTCACATATCGAAAAGAAAATTAAATCAAATAAATATTCATTTTTTAGTTGAAAGAAGTTGAAGTTTTATTCATATTTTGTTATCACACACCTAAATTCCAGTAAAATTCTTTATCACATATGAGCATACATAATGTTACATAACTTTCAAAGAATTTATTTTGCAGAAACAAGCTGCAAATATTGCAATATCTTATCAATGTAATGGATTGATGCATTTTCTAATAGTTCCTTTATTTAAGTTCTTTAGTGTAAACACTCACACCTATTATAAGGCCAAGCCATTAACTTTATTTTTTTTAAATTTATTTGACCAAGCAACTTCAACTTAAAGACATTCTAAAAAAGATTAATAATCTTTATCTCTAACACCTAAAAACAAAATAAAATAAACTAGGTCAATATACTTTGTAAAATACTATATATGTAGGTACATATGTATAAACAAATTAAATTAACAAAAAAAAAATAAAAACAGCATTTGTGACTGATAACGAGTAAATTATCTTTAAGCTATTATATATTTGACGAATATTGTTAGACGAATTTCTTGTATAATTTTTTTTTTTTTTTATTTTTTTTTTTGCTGAAGAAGTTAAACAAAAATATTGGTATCTTTTTCTTTTAAAGTCTTTACCACTTAAGCTTCTATATAGAGCTTATACCTATAGAATATGCATTTGGTTGGTTTTCTTTATCAGATTTAATGATAAGATAACATAAATATGAATTGGGTGCCTTCAAAAAGAACCTTCAACAAATTTTCTATTTAAAATTAAAATGAACAAAATAAAAAGTAAAAACTAAAATTTTATTTAATATAATTATTAAAATCTACCTATATTTTTTTTCTGAATATCTATACACATTGGTAAGTACTCTCTTTATTGTTTAGTGCTGCAAATTGCTCCATATATCTATATGTATGTGCTTGTGAATTTTTTGTCTCTCCTCTTTTCAACTTTTTGTATTTTTTTTTTTTTATTTTCAAGTGCATTGTAGCAATTTTAATTTGTTTTATCACATTTTACAATGAAATTAAATTAAATACACGGCAGGTATTATTACTGGAGAAAAAAAAATAAAGGTATCTCGCTCTATCCATCATTCAGTCAATTTACCGCCACCACAAAAAAAAAAAAAAAATCACTACCACCGCAAAATTCTGGTGCTGACAAGCGTCGGTCGGTTGTTGCCAACAATATGATGATCATCATAATCAAATTATAACATTGACTGAAGTTCAATGGAGAAGTAAATATGTACCCTAACTATAATCTGTGGAAAAAAAAATCCCATAAAAACAGACAATAAAACAAATTTTCATCCACCCAAGGCTAATGCGGGATAATAAAATATCTATATATACATAAATATTATGTAGGTACCTATAGGTCGTATATGCAACAAAATGTACACAAAACACTACTTGTATAAACTGCCATTGCCGCTGCTGTTGAAACTGCTGTTTGACAAACAACAATGCGATATGATCACGATAATGATGGTGATATGTTTAATTTTTCACTTGACAGTCATTATATTTATAATTATTAAATGATCAATTTTCCACTGCACTTCGTGGGAACGACAAAGAATTAAAACTGACATAAAGACTTCCTAAACCATTATTTTTAAAGCAGGGTAAGAATCACATCGGTGATGTCTCCAGTTTTTCTTATGAATTCTCTCCACATTACCCTTGATCTGCAGAAATTCTGAAATCCAACAAAAAAAAAAATAAAATTATCTTAAACTTCGGCGCGTGTAATCCTAGCTCAGAACTGCATCCGAAGTACATACATAGATACTTTTTTTTTTATGGAAATCACAATATCTTTTTCCTTTGGCACTGGAAGATCATTATTCACCTGTTAGCATCTCTCTATATATAATTCCACCTCCAACTAACCCCTCTCTCTCCTATAATTTTTAGTGTGCAGCCCACGCGCCCCTGGTTTTACCCTTGCTACTCGGTGGCTGGTGGTACCTCTGCCGCATGTATCTTTTCTTAAAAATATTATACATAGATACAAAAGTATATCTTTCTGACTCTGACTCTGACGCTGACAACGACGACGAGACGCGACGCGACGGCAATAAAAAAAAATATAGGTAGGTAGGTAACTTCAACACGAATGATGGTCGTCGTCGTCGTTCGGTCGTTGTGTGTATGTGCACTATACCATACCATCGGTAAGCTTATTTACCTGTCTAATATCAAGTTCAAGGTCAAAGTGAGAATAATATACTTGTTTTAATAAAATGCAAGCGAATGTAATAATAAATCGCATACATACATATGTACGTATTATACATATATATCTATATGTATCTTTATATGGAAAAAAGTAATGGGTTTTTAGTATAGGATTGTTTTGTTGTTTATTTATTTATTTTTATTTTTTTTAATTATTATTATTTATTTGGTTAGTGTTACTTCTTCTTCTTTTTCGCATTCATTTGCAATATAAAAGAAAAAAGATTAAAAAAAAAAAATATTTATATGGTAGGTAGGTAAAGTACATATTTGTTGTTTTTAATTATATTGCATGATGATGGTTAGTTAATTAGTAACCAAAATGTTTTTTTATAAAAAGTTAAGAAATTTATTCAAAAAATTTATCGTTTAATGTTTTTGATGATGTCTTTGACTTTTTTTTAGTATATTTATACGAATGGAGTATTTTTGAATCAGTTGTTAATTTCAGGTTTTAATTTTTTTTTATTTGTGTTCGGTGTAAAGAAAGAAGAGGGGTGGGTGATGGTAGAACTTAAGAAATATATACATAAAGACCGAATCAACATTTAAGTACCTTTCTTAAGAATGTAGTAATATTATGTAGACACATCTCATTTCAAAGAAAATTACAAGAGAAATCGTTAAAAATAATTATCTAGATAGATAGGTAGATTTTTTTCCCAGAAACCGACTCTTATACATATACACACCGGATATATGAATCATGATGAGAAAATATACATTTTTACACATTAAATTTAAGTTTGTTTTATTTTCAATTTTTGTTGAACTATTAGATTTATACAGTGCATTGCATGATGATGATGCGATACGTTCTGCATTTAAAATTAAATTATATATTTGCATAAGATGTTTGTTGTTTTTTTTTTTGGGCAGGCAACATTTAAGAACGATTAAAGTAAGTAAGCCACTATTAATACAAAAATGCTTTATTTATCTTCTAACTCACAATTCAACTAAAACATTGATTAATTCACGAATTTATTAATTAACATCTAACTGCTATAATTTATCGTTAAGTAGAAAATCTTCACGAAAATCTACTATATTCACTACACTTTTTCAAAAAATGCACATTGCACATATACTCTTACATTTAAGCTTGTAAATAAAATACATGCATCACTAGCGTTGGTTTTCCTTTTATTTCTTTGTCGGCGTCGTTGGAAAAAATATCTTATAGGTGTTTTTATCTTAATTACTCATTAATACATCTAGTACTTGAATTTGCTAAATACCAAGTATTAATTTTAATTTTACCTTATTAATATACGCATTTCAAACTAAACTCACTGATTAAAGATAATTCATATTTAATTTCAGTTTATTAATAGAGGTGGCAGGAATGCATAAGAAAGAACACATATAAATATAAAACTTTTATATGTAATCGACAAAACGATAATCGTTCTATCGATCGAACGTTCATTTTAGTATTACGCGATATGGGCCAAGGTTAGTGTAGAGCTGAGATCGTTATAGCGACATTTATTTTATTGTCCGATTGATAAATCGTTTAATCGACCACTCATTTTGCTCTTGCATG
This sequence comes from Epistrophe eligans, assembly GCA_951394125.1. Classification (NCBI taxonomy): domain Eukaryota; kingdom Metazoa; phylum Arthropoda; class Insecta; order Diptera; family Syrphidae; genus Epistrophe; species Epistrophe eligans. Next base: position 8,536,872 of record OX596030.1, on the reverse strand, counting down.
ATGTGAGCCCTGGTTTGACGATGAGCGCCAGAAAGCTTATGCAGCTGAACAGCAACGGTCGTATTTATTAGATTTTTGTCTACTTAGACACTGTCTAACTATTTTCAAATTGGTGGAAATATGCTTTATTTAATAAAAATAGATATCACATTATTCACGGATAAGACAATACTACTCTTGTGTCTAAGTTAGGCAGCTATAAGACAACAATAAATAAGGTTTTTGAACACATTTTCCAAAGTTGGACAGTTGTCTAAAGTTAGACAACGTTTATAAATAAGACCACAAGTATATAAAATATAGCGCTGCAATGATACTCTAAGAGCAAAAGGGGAGATAGGAAAATGAACGTTTAAGAAGAAAAAGGAAAGAGCACGAGAAACATATTATGATCGAGGTAATATGGAGATGGGAATGATTTTTGAAATTTTTAATACAGAAAGGAAAAGTATGCGTTTCAAGTTTACAGGGGCCGAACGGAGGATATGGAAAACCATTACTGAAAAATATGTAACGATTATGAATGACAAATCGACCACCATTACCATCGAATACCAAACAACAATGACATTCATATTATATCATTCAAACTCCAAGCAATTCTATCCACTTAGTTGAACTGTGTGAAATGAAGATATCGTTAAAAGTTAACTTAATATCTAAGTCCAAGGTATGACTTAGTAAGGAGTATGATCCATCTCATCTGCAAAATATGGTCGAAAGAAAACATGCCTCATGTTGAGTTGAAACTCAGCATAATTTGGCCCACTGTCAAGAAAGGAGACTTCCTGAACTGCATCAACTATACATATATGTATGTAGACGATCAAACTCCTTGATATTGCTTATCAAGATCTTTTTTGCCATATTCTTTAAAGGCCAGAAGCCATTCGTCAAAAATCTGTGATATATGTCCTTTCGGCGTGGATTTAGGCAAGGATTTCAAAGCTATAACAGCTAGTTTAGAGACAGTCTGTAAATTGGAAAATGTCTAATTGTGCCATCTCTGCAAAAATTAAATGATAATTGACGGGAACCGCAACAAGTTTCCAAGTGCCCGAACAAATTTGTGGAGATGCGTGCAGCTTATTTTCTGGTTATTACTTGACTTTAAATTTAATGGCGAATAAATTGCCAGATTATCGTTTGGTTTTAAAGACACGATAAAGATAAATACTTCACCTTACTCTGAATCGATATGAACCGGTTCGATAGAATTGTTTTCTTGTTCTACTAATCATTTATTTGAGGAGACTTTTGAAAAAGTCTAATCACTGCCGCAAGCAAACCGGCGCGCGTGGAATTGATTTAAGAATTTAAAGTTTAACCTACAACTTATCATTTTTTATTGATAATATTTCTAATTGACGTTTAGTGTAGTATTGCCATATCGTGGGGAATTTCCATTTTCAAGGAGATTTCATTCTTAAATCTGGTAAAAGGGGAAAATGGAATATGGAACACAAAACTTAAAAAAAAAAATAAAATACTCTTAACTGAATATGCAATCAGGAAACAAAAAATATCATGATTTGTTTAAAGGTATGCGTATACACATTACGCACACACATGTATTTTTCATGCATAATTAACATCTTCATCCTCATTGGAAAACTATTTTTACCCCTTTTTTAATTTCGTGTTTCTGCATTAAAATTTGTGAATTGTGTCTATCGGTTTATTTTACTCGACAATTTAAATGATGCCGCTGCAGTTGCAGTCTAGTGGTCTGCTACTGTTAATTAATAAATATTTCTTAATGGGTGAATAACTTAAAATTCACCCAATATACACGAGGTACTAAATCTGCCAAAAACATTTGTTAAAATACAATTATTATAATATAACAACCAAAAATTAATTTTTAAAATTATTTCCACTTCCGGTTATCAATTTACACACTTTTATGCATATTTAAATTTTGTGTCCATAAAAAAGGTATCGCAAGCTTAACATCTGTATATGTATAAATATTTAGGTACCCAAAAATTTTTAACTAAAACTCAAACCTTGATACGCCTATTAAACCTACAATCGACTACGGACCGACCGACCTACGGAAAATCTATTTAAATTCTAGCTGGAGCATTTCAATTTCAATGTTATTTAGTTCCTCATTCTGTAGCATGAAGGTAACTTTTCTATAAGAGTTTATAATGTCGTTCGTGCCAAAGAAAAAAACCAATTATTATTTTATTTTTTTTTTGGTTTTATGGCCTTGTAAAGGGTTGAACTAATAAAAATGGAATTTAGGGTCTTATGTGACTACTAAATACTTGTGTCTTTTTTTTTGTGAAAACTTTGAATTTAAAACTCTGACCTAAAGATCTTTTGTGAGTGCCAAAGCTTAGTCCACTACAAACAACATAAAGTAATTATAAATTTTCTCTTACAAAGTATAAAAGATTTACTACCTACTTCTTAAAATCTAGGTACCCACATTATATATTATATACAATCTTGGACATTCCCATACTTTTAGGAATGGGTTATTGCTCATGAATTTTCCAATCAATTTAAAAGAACCAATCAACCATTTGTGCACAAAGTATCGATAGAAGAAAAACAAAAAAGTACACAGAAGAAATAAACAAGAAGTATTGAATTGCTTTACCAACTTGAAGCTTAAAGCCGTAAAATTGATTACCATTATTTCCAGAAACAATAATTCTTACAGCCAACTACGACGAATGTCGTTGGACGTCTCTATACGAGAGTTGGAGTGTATATTACGACTAATAACCTTTTTTTCTTGGATTTCCTTCAGTCTTTGGTAAACATAAACAACTTTGTTTTTTTTTTTTTTATTGAAAAATAATTAACTTTCTTGCGCGGGATTTCTAAGCAACAACAAAAAAAAAATAATTGCAATGGCAATGAGTTGCAACTAAGGCTGCCGCTGTGGTTGGTATATTAGAGACCGGGTTTTTATAGATACATTATACAAGTTCTGCGTTTGACTTTTACCTTCTAAGAGTAATAATTTAAAACCACTGCTATCCTTGAGCTTTGAGACAAGTGCAAACTTCCTCAAAGTACTTTCTCTTAATGAGAAAGAATAGTACGAGAAAAAAAAAAACTACGCGCAATAAGCTTGGGTATCTAATGAGCTGCATATATAATTTAACTTCGCTTTCGCTAAAACGATCTTCTTCTTTTTCACTTCTTTTTTTTTAATTCAGTATTTTAAATTGGGAAAACTGATTTATGACATTTTCGATTGCATACTTCACTTACCTTCTTCTATTTGAAATTTCCAACGTTTGTTGGTCATCTGAAAAAAGAAAACAAAAGGTTTTATTTTTATTTTTAGTTTGTCTTTGAAGTACGAGTATATCTAATGGATAAAAAACAAAATGTTAAAGATGCAAATATCTTTCGCAGACAAGACGTTTGAGTCAACTTTGTAGAGAAAAAAGAAAAACAAAAAAAACTTTTTTTTTTAAATTTCTTACACAGAAAAAAATTCAACGGTTTGGTGTCGAATGTCTTCAATTTCATCATTTGGCACGTTTTTTTCTTTACAAAAGAAAGATAAGGTACCAACAACTAAAGGTATAGAAAGACTACACTCTTTTTTACTTTGAGCCAGCAAAATACCTTTCATGTATAATAATTTTGTTAGTTAAGTACGTAAGTACTTTGGATTATGTATTTCCTCTGTTTTGTACAAAGTTTAAATGTTTAAATATTTCAGCTTTTTTTTAAGTTACAGATTCTTCCAACAAGTTTGATTGAAGAGGCATCAACTTTCTTTTAAGGAATAGATATAGCTATCATTGAAAATTTACCGTCATTGCTTTGGTGGCAAATTAAAGCTAACTTAAAGCTAATTATTCAAGTAGTAAGCTTTAATTTTACATAAAATAATAATTCTCAAAAATATAAATTAAACTAATAAAATAAAACAATACAATTACATAATTGCAAGCCAACAAAACTTTTTTAACTTGTTTTTCAAAAAAAAAAAAAAGCCACTGGCGCCCAATGCGGAACTTTGAAAAATATTTCAAAAGTTTCTTAAATCAAAAAAATTATCAAAAATATATGTTTTGGAACTGCATAGACTTTATGTCTTAAAAAAAATAATCTTAAAATGTTTTAATGTACTTTAAAAAAATAACTCTTAAACTTTTAAAATAATGGCGCCCAACGCAGGACTCATAAATCATTTTTAAAAATATTTAATTCAAAAAGCTTACAAAATAATTAATTTCTTTAAATTTGACGATTTAATCAACCTCTGTAACAACATATATATTTATGAAAACTAACATGTGACATCCAACATAGGACTTTAAATTCCCAAAAAAAAATGAATTTTAGTCTACAATCAAGGACTGAATATATTTAAATTAGACGGCTTAAACAGAATTTTAGGATTATCTCTTAAAGTAATAAAATTACAAATGGTTTTACCATAGGTAGATTTTTTAAGAAATTGAAAACAAAATGGCGCCCAACACGAGACTTTAAAAAAATTCCAAAAAAAATATCAAAACTGTTTTTTCCACTTTTATGATAATCTTTTTGGAACTATGTATGTACAATGTGCATATATATTTTCAAAAGTTACATGTGGCGCCCAACGTGAGATTTTAAATTTTACAAAAAAAAAAAAACCATTTATAAGAAATTCTTAATCTGCAAAGTGAGTGAGAAGTGGAATTATTCAAAAATTTCTGTAAATGGCGCCCAATGTGGGAAAATTATTATTATTAAATTTTTCAAATTGATTTCAAACGAATATTTTTTATTTTGAAATATTTTGCATATCATATGAGATTGACTTTTTTGCTCTTTTTCAAATAGATTCTTGAAAAGAAATATGAATCTCAAGATAAACTCAACCGTTTTTCATCAAATATAAAAAGTGGCGCCCAACGCGAGACATAATAATTCAATAATAAATTATTGTTTCAAAATGTTTACAAAATTTTAAATACAAATTTGATTAATCTTATGACCTTTTCAAATTATATGAAACTTCAACCAATGAGAAAGCATCGTAACTATCAAACAATTATGTACAACGAAAAACTAAATTGCTATAATTAAATTTTGCGTCTACAATAAGATAGGTATCAACTATTAATCATAAGAAACAAACTGCAACCCACGTTCTATACCCAACTGATTCCTATAATCTATTCATTTTCAATAAAAAAAAATCAAAAAAAAATTAAAACACTATTATCTAACATTATCCAGAAGTTACTTATCTCACTTTACTTTAAAGAATTTTCCATCTTTTCATATACAAAATCGTCGTCGGTGGCGGCGCCACTGTCCTCATCATAATCGTCAAGGCCCAGAACCTATATATATCGCTTTGGCAGAAATATTCTACAATAACCTCCGAAAAGGAAAATAAACGCCTAACTAATGAAACGCCAAAGCCAGTCATAAATGGAATGTGGGTCGACAATAAAGCCTCCTAGTATGCCAGCAACAGCAGCCGCAGTATACTTTGTATATATGTACATTTATGTTTATAGGTATGACGGTATACGATAAAGGCGCACGTCATGCCATAATAAAACTATCCTACGTTCACCGCAACGCACAATTTGTTGTTCCACCGTGCGAAGACGCGACTATTTTGCTTTTGTTTTGTCCTCAGCATGATTTATCTTTTTCGTCTTCTTTCTTGGCCAAGCAGATAAGTTACGACGAGACAAAGCTGACTGACGCGAGTTTAGCTTAACTATATGGCGATGCCAAATGAAGACACGATTTTAAAGAATGAACATACAAAAAGAACACGATGATGATGATGATGATGCCATGCCAGGCAAGCTAGATAGGCTGATGATGAACGAAATCAAAAGTATATCTTTGTTGTTTTGTTTGCTTTGCTCCGTGAACAAAATACATAGGTACCTAACAGAGAAAAGAACGAAAGAAAAAAGAAGTGGGCCGTATTGCGGGCTCGCTACATTCTGCCGACCGTTTAGTTAGTGTGCAGAATTTATTATTATGGCATAAGCATAATGGTCGGAATGGTAAAATAGAACATAAAAGCATTAGATTAACTTTCAAGGAGAATAAATGTCGGTGTAAAAGGGGAAGGGCTGAGTAAGAACACAACAGAATAGAACGAACGCGAAGAATGAAAGTAAAAGTGTGGAAATTTGTTAGCACTATACCTTACCTACTATACACTATTGCTTGGTCTCAGGTCTGGGACTGGTTTCGTTCTGGGAGTCTTGTCATGCCTCGCCAAAGGAAATATGGTTTCAGTCAACGATGATAGAGAATGCATGACGAGAGCAGTAAATGATTAGTTTTTATTCCTCGCTTTTATTTTCATTTGAATTGTCAAAAGTTTTTTTTTTTTTTATTTTTATTTTTGTTCGTCGTCTTTCTTTTACTTTACTTTAAGAGTTTTTGTTTGGTATTTATTTGGGAAATATTCTGTTTCGGATGATAGCTGTGATTACGATGATGAGATTTGAATAAGTTCTTAACTTGATTTAATGGGATTTAAATTGGATTTTGAAAGGTTGGATATTGTTAAGCTGTTTAACTCAGAAGCTTTATGATATGGTTACATTGTTTTTTTTTTTTTTATACTTAGAAGTGCCTACCATGGTTGGAGGAGATGTCATGAACAGAATTCAATGTCAATAAGTTTTTTTTTTTTTATATCATTTGAGAAAACTGTCTCACAAATTGAGCAATGAAAACTGTTCTTTTAGAATTATTTAAGAGGTTGCAAAGCTGCTGATTTCAATTTATTACCGATTTTTGGGGGAAAAGTGGCGCCCAACGTTTGATACATATGAATAAAATAAAATCTGACGTCATGAACTCTGTTTTAGAGAATTCATATAATGTTGTTTTCAAAGAACAAAAAACAGATAAATCCAGAAATTTAAGATCATGCCGAAATGGGTTGCATCCGACCTGTGTGCATTTCAGTTAATAATTTTAGACGATTTTTTTTAAAATTAAATAATTGGCGCCCAACGTGGGGTTTAAATCCAATAAAATCTGATATATCATAAGGAACTCTGTTAATAATTACTAAATAAGGATTGACATTTTGAATGAAACATCAACTTGTGTGATACAACCAACTTCAGGAGATATTCCACGTAGGTCTACCCGTCTTTTTTTATCGTTTTTTTATTTTAATTTTTTGCTACTTTAGGTTCTGTACGTTTTTTTTTTATTGTGAAACGTTTGTCACAGACGGTGAATTGAACCTGGGACTGAGTTTATTTATCTAAAAATAGGCCCATTTCTAATATTTTGCTAGTGGCCCCCAACGTGGACACTCAAATCGAATTAAATAAAGTTTAATAAAAAAAAAACACTTTAAGGCTAAAATTAAAGAGATACAAATACGGACATATAGTCCGTTCCTATAAGATTTTCCCTTTTTAATTTCCACGTAAATATTTATTGCCGATCTAGAATATTGAAAATTTAAAACAAAATTACATAATCGCTGAAAAAATAAACCAAAATTCTACTTCGATTCATTCTTTAGAAGATTGATGATGCAATTTGGTTCTTGTTCTTGTTTTTTTTTTAATTCTCCAAAAAGATCTTTAAAATTCGATGCATTTTTGGCTTCAACAAATAAACTCTTATAAAACCAGTAATCGTCAAATAAAAACACTCATCATATTCATGACAAGATAATCTAAACACCACGAGACGCTGACATGCCATAAACCGCTTCCATGATGGTGATGGTATATTTATAGACTCAAGGAGATTTATATTAAACATCAAAAATGACCACTTAATTTGTGCGCGGGCTTATTTATAATAATCTTCCGAAGATTGATTTGACAATAAATTGCATTGACAATTTAGGTAAAACCATTTACTTATATATTTACTTACGTTATATGGCTATGTCAATGTCAGTTTTGTCTGTTTTACAAAAATCCATACAAACAAAAAAAAAATTGTTTATTTTAATAAAAAATAAAAGCAAATAATTTAATTGAACTTAAAACACTCGATCAAAGAATCATTTAAAACGCTACTAATCCTCAACAACAAGTTGGATGATAATTTAAGTCGAAATGTATACATATAGAAATAGAAAGATAATTCCTTTGTCTTTTTCGTCGCTGCTGGTGAGTGAGTGATGAAGAAGAAGATGGCGGAGGAATTGATGATGATGATGATGATGCAGAAAATATACTCAGCTTGTTTAGATATCGAATTACTTCGAATACTCAAAAGAATCGATAGAATGAATCAGTAAGCATAAACAAACATGGTTATACTGAACCGACCCACTAACTGAAGATAAATCAATTGAATTTTAAGTGAAGACTATAAGAATCTCCGAAGGTTATTTGATATTACACTTGAAGAAAAAAATATTAAAGGGAACAGATTTTTTAAAACAAACAAAACTATAGACGACAATATTTATTTGGCGCTTAAAAATATCTTTCTTCAAAACAAAAGTTATGCAAAATGTCGTTTTAAGTTTTTATATTCACACGCTCTCCTTAAAGCTGCAATTTATTTCGTGTGCATTGAAAATCCAAAGAAATTAGATATGGTGCGTCAATGAAATTGTCCGAAACACTGCACACAATGCAAATTTATGTATTTATATAATTTAAATCCAAGAATTTTTTTTTCAAATTAAAGAAATGTATATCCAAAATATTATTTTTGTTTCCAGTTTCTCTTAGTTTTGCGGTTTAAAGATGTGTTATATGAATATTCATGACTGACTTTGGTTATGTTACTTCTGGACGAATAAACAATTCCGATTCCGAGCCACGGTTTTCATGGGAAGTGCATGTAATGTTAAATAAAGTTTTAACAACAAAATTAAGAAAAAGACTCAAATATAAGAAAAGCTCGCGTGGCATAAGGAGGTTTTTTTTTTGTTTAATAAAACATGTCATGCCTTTTCGGTTTAATGGAGCTTTTTGGTGTGTATCCAACTTCCTAAGGATGATAAATATGGGGTTCTGATTTCTAAAAATTTGAAAATGATACTGAGAAGGAAAAATAATATGACATCCCTTCAGTTTAGAAGCGATTGAATACAAATTGCATTCTAAGGACGTCAATCAAGGAGATCAAATTTAACAAGAGTAGGCGTGATATTGGTTGTTTTTCGATAAAAGTACTTTCCTAACCTTCCCGCTGGTCGTCAAAACAAGTTTTGAAATTTTCAACTCAATCATATTAACGATGCGTGAAAACATTGAAGACAAACACACTCAAACATTAATTTGTATGTACCTATAAAACTTAATGTTATTATTTTTTTAATTTGATGCCTAAAGAAAAATTATCTTTAATAATCCACAGTCAATAAAGAATCCAATTTTTTTTTTTTTTTTTTTTTTACGATTTAAAAAAGCTTTAAGGTATTCATATTATTTTGTAAAAACTGACATATGGCACTAATTTTTTTGAAATTTATTCTGATTTATAGTAAACTATTCAAACGATGCAAAAACTTAACGCAATTTTCTCAGTTTAACTATATAGGACTTTATATTTCTAAAAATAAGCTAAGTGGCGCCCAACGTGGAACATTCAAATTCAATATAACCAGCATCATAAGAAAATATTCAAATCTTATAGATGTTTTAAGAGTTCAATTCCACGTACGAAATATTTCGTAAACAATTTTGCTTCTCAAATCTTCTTATTGAGACAAGTTGAATCGAGAATTGATTACGAGTATACGATGTTTCCTGGGAGTGTTCCCAATAGGCAAGGTGTTGTTGCTCTTGGGAAAAGAAGTTCACGGTGTTTTAGAGGATCGAACTCTCTAATTTGTTTCTTTTAGGTTTTTCCATATAATGAGTCGAAATATTTTGTCAGCGACTTATAAGCTTGTTCCATTTCAAGAAAAAACTTGAATCCAAGTGTTGAACTTGACTTGATTTAAGTAAGCTGATTTTTTTTGAGTGTAATGTGTAACTGGTAAATGGATAAGGGTGGTAAAATAGAATGGATTTCATTTGAACCCACTGCCGCACTACCTAAGGCACAGCATAATCCTTCTGTATATCGTTTACTTTATATCGTTATATACCTATCATACTATCAGCTTAATTTAACCTTCAGAAAATTTAATTAAATAACCGTTTTGCTTTATCTCGAATAAAGCAAAAGAGAGGAAACAGACATCAAACATTGGTCTTGGTTAAAAAAAAAAAAAACAAATATCTATGTCTCATCCATGAGCTACAAAAAAAATAAAACCTTGTTATTTTTTTTTTGTTTCTACTTTCCACCGATAATAAACACGATTAAAAGAAAAAGGAAATCATTATCGCACAAGAAAATAAATTAAAATAACGACGATACACTTATAAGAACAGATGTACATATATGAAGAACAACCAACATCAGGCATAATGTTATAACGTGCACTCCGCCATGGCATTTTTATATATTATATCAAATGCATTCGAATAGATGCATAAAATATCTAAAGCGGTGTTGTCTATATAGTGAGGCACAATTTTACTTAAAAAAAAAAAAATAAATAAGGAACGAAGAATATCTAGGCGAGGCATGACAAATAAACTTGTCACCCAACACAAAGTGTCTCGAGGTGAAAGTTTAACAACCCTTAATGAACTTTTGTCAAATCAATGTGTACACACAACAACGAGAGATAGATAGATACATTTCTTGTAAAAGATATACTCGTAAGAGTACTCGCATAGAATAGGATAGATACGATTCCGCATACCTACTTTGTATACAGAATATTGTATATGGGATGAACGATGAAGGCAAGATTTTGCAGTGAAGAATAAATCAATCATATGTAGATATAGATGGATTTGAACTTTATTTGAATCCTAAGTGAAAGTAAATGAGAAAGTATCTTTTTGAAAGGCTGATGGAATGTAAATTGCAGGTACTAGTCCTACAGATTATACTGTTAGGTTAGGTATTAGGTTGTAACACAAAAAGACCATCATAACTTGATCATTTTAAGGTTTATTATGGTACATTACATGATTCTAGGACACTGCCTCCTTGCTCGTTAAACAAATTTTATCTTTTGATATCCTTGTATATAGTAAGGAATTTCCTTGATATAGAGTGAACCTTTTACTTCAGAGAGAAAACAGGACATGTGCAGAGAAATTTAACAATCCTTTTCTCCTCATCCTTGTTAATTTAATTTCAAGGACACAGTTGCTGTTCAGGCTTTTTATTTCCTTTATATATACACCATCACTACTTTTCAAATCTTTCTTGATATTTTAAATTTATATTATACTCTTAATGCCTTGTTTTGGAGCTTGAGGAACACTGAAAGTTTGATTTCCAGGTTAAAACTTTTTAACGATACACACGTTGGGCGCCAACTAACAAAAACGCAATAGTTCGATTTAGTGCAATAATATACTTTTCATTGGAAATTGACAGTCGTATTTTGAATAAGTGGCTTTATCATAAAACCAACTCTCCAATAAAATAGACCGCAAAACGAAAAATTTAATAATTTGAAGTATACCCACCGGCGGCGGCGGAGGCGGCGCGGTACCTGTGGGGCTGCATAAACAGTACCTCTATAAATAAAACTGTTATAAATTGGAATTTCTTTAGTCACATCCTTCGGAGACCTAGAGTTTTGTTTTCAAGTCACGCGAAACTCGTTAATCCACGTACACTTTTAATGGTGAAAAACTGTTATAACCGTTATATTAGAATTTCTAGTCGTTATAAATAAAGATTTGAAATAGGAAAGCTCCATACTCTATAATGGATTAAAAAAACAGAAACAGAGTTGGCCCAAATCTAAGATGTTCGAAATTTTCAAGTAACAAACAAAAGGTTCAGTTTTGTTTTGCTAAATAAAAATCTAAAAGAAAATAAGACTGCTTTAATTAAACGCTGCAAATATGCTGCAATTACCCCTGCAATTTTAAAGCATGTAGGCAGGGGACGTATGCGGTGTCCGGGGTAGACAAAGTTGCAGAGGTTGAAATAATTGCAAAGAGTTATCGCTCTTTCTTCTTTGTGCTTTTTCTTATTGTTTGAGACATAAGCGGAGTAAAAGGTGAGGAGATATATTTCCTTCTCATTTAACAAAAATTGCAGGTATTAAAATTTGCAGCGTTTAAATGGATGCTGCAATCGGAAAGAAACTCAAAAGAGAATTGCGGATAGAAATTGCAGTCGTCTAAAAGCAGTCTAAGCTGCAAAATCTAACAACAGGCATATTTTACAGTTGAACTCGAAGAATGCATTTCTATATCTTCAAAACAAAAAACATTCCCATTCAGATTAACTTAGTCACAGATATCTACCTACACTATTAACACATGTGTGTGCTACTTTATCGCTTGATTTTGACCACATAGTTCTAGTTTTTGAGTCCACCACCGATAAAATAGATATATGGACTAGGTATACCTACTTTACTCAGCGAGATATTTTTTTGTCTTTCTTTGTTTAGTGAGCGTATTATATCTTCTTCCTTTCATGCGCACTATGAATTCATTGTCACAGAGAGTAAGATGATGCCCCTGTCTTTCCCCTAACAAACTTTTGTTTGAATGGAAAAATAGAAGATAGAATGTTTACTTATACCTACTACCTATACCTACAGACTATGTTTATTGTATGACCCACAATATAGTTCATAGTTTGAACATTTTGGTATTATATGGGCCCCATAGTCGGATGGGTTTTCTGTCGCGCACTTGTTGACATGAAAAACATAAATACATACAAGTATCTGTCATCAAATTCATTCTTCGTTCGCAGTATAATCTTTAAGTTAGACGAATCTGACTACTATACGATGATGAGTAGACGAAGGAGGAGGAGGACAAACGAAGGGTGATATTGTTTTATCACATGTGTGTACTCAGCATCAGCACACATCGCACACAGTCAGTACCTACAGTATAAAAGGAATGTTGTTGTTTTGTTTTTTTTTTTGTTGCTCCCGTTCTTAAAAAGATGAAGAGATAAATCTTTTTTTATTTTGGAGATTTATCTCTTTCGATAAGGTTCATCCATCTATGTACAGCATCAACTCTCTATAGTTTATAATCTGGTGAATTCTTCATTTCTGTTTCCACCTTAAAAAATAAAAGTTTAACCAAACAATAGAACACAATGGATGGCGAAAAAGGAATCGAATTATTTGATTGTTTTTTTTTTACTTGTTTTTTTTTTTTTATTGCAGATCATCAACGAAATTTATATATATATGTATATATTTTTGACTTCGAAACGTTGTTGTTTTATTGTTCTTTGATACAGCAATAAATAGACATACAGACAGATAGATATTCCATTACTCGAAGAGAAAAACAAAACAAATAAAAATCCACCAAAATAACCAAATAACACACACTTATGTATGTCCACACATTTACTGTGATGTGTTTAAAAAAAAAAAATGTGATAAGGAAGAAGTGAGGTTTCTGCATTGGAATGGTGTTCTTGAGAAATCAAAATCATAATGCGGTGGATTGATGTTGAAATTTTGAATTCTTCAAGAATTCTACCCCAAACAGAAGTCAGGCCAACGCAAACATTACATTTATTGTTTTTGGGTTTTTCGTTGTTGGTTTTTTTTTTTCTGTGGTGCATGGTTGGTTGGTTGGTTCGTTCCGCAGATAAGATGTCACAGAGTCGCAAGTCCAAGAATAAAGCATTGTCACCACCAAAGTGTTCTTTGCCAGCAAGTGCTTTAAAGCAACAACGTAAATACATAACTATACTTTGTCGAACTCGAAGTCTGGAGAAGATTAGGGCCCCAATGGATCGTCGTCGCGCACACGCTTATCGGTCTTATTTCGTTTCGCGTTTCACATATTTGTATCTCATTTTATGGATTCGTTGGTACGGGAGGACTGAAGGCAAGACGTGACGCGGCAAGGCAAAGCAGCGAGGCAGTCAATGTGGTAGGTTCTCGTAATGTACATTTGGTTCTTCAAGTTGGTTGACTCTTCCAACTTAGGTTATGATGATGGCTGAGTTTCTTTTGGTTTCGACATGCTCTGCTCATGGTGTGGACTCAGAGATAGACTTGCTTATCTTTCTTTTGGAATGGCTATATGGCACTTGGCACCATATTGCTATTATATTGCTGAGTGGTTTGGTTTGGTTTGGTTTGGTTTGGTTTGCCTGTGCTCATGCTCATATTCCTCAACCGTTGAGGAATTGAAAATATTTTGTTTTCTTTTATATTATTATGTCCCTGATGGTAAATTGCCAGTTAAATTATTGTGATAAGAATTAAAACAACAAAAAAAAAATAAAATTTTTAAGTTGAAAGAGACTTGATATGGTCAAATTGACTTGAGCAAGCAATAAACGACTATAGATAGCGATAAGGGCTGGTGTAGGTGATTATATCTAGGTATATGTACATACATATATGCGTCTTATACTGTGAGTTCTTTTAAAATTGTTGCTCATTTATTATATAAGTTAAGACTTAAGGTAGGTAGTATTATCATGAGAACTTAAGACCGACAAACTAAACTGGCAAAAAAAATGTGGGTGCAGTCAACTTAATTTAAAGAAAGAACTGCATTATATTCGTCGGAACACCATTTTTTTCGTACATACTTGAATAAACACAGGGGTTTCATAATTGCGGATAACGGCGCGGTGTTTCGTTAAGTTTTCGTTCAGTGTTGTTTACGTAACTGAAGGGCGCTTCCTACAGCAGCTCATACTAACGAATAGTTGACAGGTGCTTACTGCATTTAGTTTAATCGAACACTTAAGTTTATTATGTGCGACTTATCGATTTGCATATTGGGAAAGCTATTTGTCGTTCAATTCAATTTCAGTTTTGTTTTGTTATTTAAAAAAAGATTATACTACGTTTTCATCAAAACAAATGACGTTATTTCGCAAAAAATGCCAAATTCGATTCCAATGTCATCTCATTTCCCATAAAAATTGACATTTACGAATTTCAATTCAAATTTGTAGGAAATTTAGTTGAAAAAAACATAAAACCCAACGAACACAACTAATTGAAATTCGTTTGAAAAAGGTTTAAAAAGTTTTTGTGTTGGAAAGCTCAAAATTCGATGTGGATATGAAAAAAAAGAAAAGGCAAAATAAAAAGCAACAAAAACAAGCAATTAAAGGCCAATTTAAATTCAAAATGAAAATGAATTTTGTCGAAATATTAGTTCGAATTCTGAATGTACGACGAGCCTTTTTAGATTACATATATGAATTCTCAGTAAAAAAAGGAAACCGCTTTTTGATTAATTGCTGTCAAAATTGCTGTTTTTTGAAAAAATAAAAACTATATTCCTGTTAGACCTAGGGTCTTTTAATTGCAACCTGAATTGCATGACATTAATTAGGAGAAATAGAAGAAGAAGAAAGAATTTTTGTTAACACAGTGGATTGAGAACTAAGGTGTTTATTTATCTCATGAAATCCCACGGGTGGCGTTCAGTGTTGTGTTGAAATTAAATTATATTTTTTTTCCAACAACGAATGAAAGACACATTTAAACAATGGTTTTAAAAGATTGTTGGGTCTTGCGAAGAAATCAACTTAAAATACTAATAGTAGATATTTACGTGCTCCCAAGGTTATGTCACTTTGAACGAACCTTTTTCCAAATAAAGATTTGTATTAAAAAGTCCTTAATAGGTCACTAGTTAAATAGGCACATATATACATATATATATATAGAAAAAACAATTCAAATTTTACAGAGATCAAGTGGCGCCCAACGTGAGCAAACTTTTAAATTGTTATAAATCGTGTAAAATTGATTGGGATCTAATTCAACACTTTGCTTTTCTTATCTTAAACTGAGTAAGGAAATTTGCTATTCAATCAGCAGCTTTAAGACTATCTTTAAAATTTTTTCCTAATCAAAATACTTACTTAATATTGTATTATTAGGGATTTGTGAGAATTATAAAATATGTATATTAACACAACAACATTCCATATTGTTTGATTTATTACATTGATCCAAACAAACTTCGTAATTGGAAAGCGCATTCAAAAAAAAAAAAAAAAAAACAATTTCATACTTTCGCATTTAAGCTCACGATTGATTTTTAATGCGGAAAACAAGAAAACCATTCCATTCTTTTCCAAGTCATCTATATTAATTCATTCATTTTTTTTTTCTGCAGTTCAGCTTCATTAACCAGTTTTAACTGCGTGCAAACAGGTGGTTAATAAAAATAATAATCTAATAGACCATGAAATGTTCTCTTTGAAATAAATGCGTTTTGTTAGTTTCTTGTATTTTATAAAAAGAAAAACAGATTTGTTATGATAGGTTCGTTCGTTTAATATCCCAGAATAGATATAAACTTCTAATTTCTAAGAATTTTCATAGCGAAGAGAATTGATTTCTCATACAGCAAGTAATTGGAAAAGGAATGTGGCAATCTTCATTATAAGAAAATTTCCACATTTATAGAGAAGTTAAAAAACAGACTATTGTAAAGAATCCCGCGAGCACGGCCCTCACTCAAAGTAATGTAATGTTGTACTCAATAGACCTATTGATTTTGAATGTCAAGTTCAATTTCTTAATAATATCTACAAGAGAATTAAAAAAAAAAAACAAGAATTAAAGTTTATCTTTAGATACGCAAAAATATTTATTCACGCGTGCAATAAAATTATAATAGGTATCTGGGTAGATACGGATTGCATAAAAAATATATAATTAAATTTACTATAAAGATATGTACATACATATATTGAAATTCTCACTGTCTTAAGACTATATTTATTTATGCAACACGGAAGCCACATTTACTTTTACGAGATAAGAATGTACACATAAATATTATTATCTTCTTTTTGCACGATTTCTTCATGGATTGCATTCTGATTGTGAATTGATTGTGTTCTTTTTTTATTACGAATCATATCGATGTGAAATAAATGTGTTGATGGATAAGTTCTTTATTAGCAAACAGAAAAAGTCCCATCCATTTATGAAAGATTTTTTTGAAATTGAAAAATTACTTAGGGTTTTGTTTTTACTACACTTTTAAGTCGCTTTAGTTTGGGTATTAAGGCAGTTCTTTTTAAAGATTTCAAAGACAATTATGAAGAAAGCTAGTCACTATAAGAGTGAACAATAAACTTGATTTCATACATTTTAAAGCAATGAGTTATGTTTTCTGTTAAATGGCGCCCAGGAGATAGTGAATGAATCAAGTTTCAAGTATGGTCTTTTGTTTTGAATTATGAATTATGTATGTTTCGATTTTAATTTAAAAAAAAGAAACAAGATAGCATAGGTATTAATATTAAATGGATTAATATTAGATTTGACCGTTTGATGGTATGTTTGCAAATGTACCATCAGTTATGGAATAAGCCTTATGGCTTATCAAACATTATTCGCTCCTCCAAATTTTGTGCTGGGTATTCAGCCATTGTCTTTAATTATGACCCATGATTTCAGAGTGTAACTTATTTTATTAATTTTATTTATATTACATATAAATTAACAATTTTTTAACAACAATTTTTTAAATAGACACCTTATTTCTATTACTTTCCCATACAAATGCATTTTTACTTAAATTAAAAATAAATAATTTAAAATAACTACAATTTAGAGGTGAAATTCTTCACTACTTACCAATTCATTAAAATTGTAAATATCCAATAAAATATTTTTGTTGATGAATATTTTTAGAAAAAGTTTTTTTTTTTTTATATAGGTATATTTAAAGTTGAATAAATTTTAAAATATTTCGAAATTCCACTAAATTTTCCTGGATGCAACAAGTTGATTTATTCTTTCACTTAACTAAAAATATTTTTTTTTAACGAAATTTAAAAAAAAAACGCACTTTAAAACCGTCAATGGGGTAAATTGTAAGAACTTTTATCTTAATTCAACACATAAGGTAGGTATAATTTACCAAAGAAACAAAAATCAAAATAAAGTTTTTTTTTTTATAGGATGCCTTTAAAATGGTCTTATCAAACACGTCATAATAACTCATTCAACATAGCAGTTATGTTTCTGCCCTTATCTTGTTTTCAATAAGAAAAACGAAACGACAGGCATTAAATTTGTAGTCTGAAGTGTAAATAATCCAAGAAGTTTATTCAGTTTTGTATTAGTTATCACTTAAACAGAATTAGGTAGGTGCAAATTTTTATTCACCACATTAAAAATTAGTATTTTTGTAATTGTAATTTTTGATTAGGAACACTTTTTCAAGTGCAAACGAGTGTATTGCACTGTATGTCGTCTTCTTTCAACACTTTAAACTGATAACAAAAAAAAAAAAATCTCAAAAAAATTTGACACAGTAATTTTACAGCATTTCTCTCGCCGCCGCCGACGACGACAAGCTATACGATAAAGATGATGAAAATGACAAACACAAAACTTCTCTTTTTTTCTCTCTTTCTGGGTCTGGGTTCAATTATTTTCAAATTAATTAAAATTTTTACACAAATTTTCTCTCACATTTCCAAATTAGGTGACGAAAAGGAGGCGGAAAAAATATAAAAAAAAAAAACACAAGGAAACACATTAACAAATGTTAATGAATGCTGTTTTCTACAACGTGCGAACGCACTCTTTCTCTCTTTGTTTTTTCTTCGTTTTTGTCTCGTCTATTTATAAAAATTCATAGAAAAATCCAACAACACTTTGTTTTGCCGACGAAAAAACCTCTTTTTTTTCTAACGAGCAACTCTCTCAGTCATGTGGTCTTTTATTTTTGTTTTTGTTCAAGTTTAACACTTCTTTGCGAAAAAGCTTTTTTTGACAGTTAAATGTCTACACACCACTCTCGTCGGCGATTCTCAGACGACTGAAAAATTTAGCATTTAGCAGCACCGCGATGGCCCGAAGAATATTCCATTTGCACCAGCCATAGGCAAGCCAGCCGAAGCAAATTCAAAAGCAACCACCAATTGAATCAAACCACAACCATACACCAACACCAACCATCAGTTTCAGTTTCAGCAGTTCAGAACAGCAACAGAGTGACGAAGTGTGGACAAAAAAACATCGAAGAAGAGGAATATCATGGTTCTCGTAATCTCGTTTTGTTTGCGTTTGAATGGGATGGGGTGGTGAAGAAAGAAAGAAATTCACCATAGAGAGCAACAGAACAGAAATACCATTCGACAAATGAATTCACGTAATCCAAGTCCCATCGCAGCACCGCACCAGCAGGGCAGCAGTCAGCACTAACCGAACCAACACCATTCAGCAGCAGGCCAGCAGGCAGCAGGAGAATCTGTTGAAGAAAAAAAAAGCACAAATGTGTAACGCTAAAGAAAATGAAAAAAAAAAAACTGAGCAAAAGAAGAGCAAAAAATAAACTTCAATTCACCACACTTAATAGAAAAGCCCAACTAAATTAGGGGTTGATTGACGGCCACGGCAGCAGCGGTAGCGGTGACGTTTACCTAATGCACACCAATACCAGCTAAACAATGAGCATTGAGAGTAGTAGAGGTAGTGCTAACAAAAAAAAACGAATAAAACGGCTTAGAGAATAGAAGCAAAACAAAAACAAACACCGAAAACAGCAAGCACAGAAGCAAGCCATCCGTCAAACGCGTCATTTTCGTTGTAATCGCATTCGAATCGCATTTTGTTTTTTGCTCTTCTTCGATATATAGTTTTTGTCATTCATTGTCGTGTTGGATTCGTTCTTTGTATGCGTTTTGTATCACATTTTTTTTTTAATTAGAAATATAGGAGCCTTGGAGCTTGACTGGAGGCGCACTTGGGCACTTGTTTTTCTTTTTTTTATAAATTGAAAATTTATGAGAGGCGGAGGAGGGAATAGGTACACAAAATTAACAATTCACCACAGAGAGTGGTAGATTTCGTCACTCACACTCAGTGTTGCCCCCCTAACTGTTAGAAAATGTAGTGAAGCCGATTTAAAATGTAGTAAATCAATTTTTGTTTGAAAATATGAATAAAACTAACAAATTTTTCAAATAACAAAAACAATATGGTTTTTTATTAATTCAAAACAAATACATAGAATAGAAGTCTTACACAACGGAATATAATATCTTATAAAAATACGAAAATAATCTTAATTGCTATTTTTTTTATAATGGTTTGCACTGTGATAAGAAAATTTTTGAGCAAAAGTTAACAGTGATGGAGGAGGGTCAAAAACGCCTTTCACACCCCTCAATAGTTCTTTTGATTGCATTATAGCATCAACTGTTGAAATATTTAAGTTATTTCTCAGGTCATCTTTAATTAAATTTAAATTTGAGAAACACCTTTCAGCAGTTGCACTGCTATGTGGTAGGCTACATAAGGTAAGCATGTAAATACATAAGTTTTCAAATGAAGGCTTTCCACTAAAATTTTTAGCGCTCTTCAAATTTACCCAAAATTGCACTATGTCCTCATCGAAATATTCATCTAATTTTTTTTTTGAACCTACCATTAGCCTAAATTCATCATTTAGAACAAGTTTTAAGTGTTTAGGAGAAAAAGGAAAATGCTTAAGCAAAGGTGCAATGGACGGAACATTTCCTTTGGCAATTTCATATGGATCTAATAATTTTAAATATCCAGTTTTGTTGTCATTTTTTAAATTAAATCTTTCAAAGAATTGCTCACACAGTTTTACATAATATTGGCATAGTTGACTTTTGATTTTTTCTAAAGAATTGTTGTCAATGTTTGAGTTGGAACAAAATTCTTCAAATTTCAATCCAAAATACATTGAAGCATATGGAAAATGATTGTCTTCATCTTTGAAATCTAAGTTAATTGAAATCAATTCAGGTTTACAAAAATATTTGAGAACCTCCAAAACAAATTCTTTAATAGCCTTATCAATTAAATGTACCTTGGTACTTTCGCTTTGAAATATTTTATTTAAAATATTGAGTTTTTCTAAAATGAATGAAAGAAAAAGAAGATGCAAACGATTTTCAACATTGCTCAAAAATTCTAAGATATTTGCAGCACTAGACGATTTATTTTCGAAAGCAGCGAGTGTGAAATAGTGGACTAAGGCTTGATATTGCTCTAAAATTCTGTCAATGGAATTTGACAATGACAGCCAACGGGTTGAACAATGCTTTAAAATTTTATGTTCCTGGATGTTGAATGATTTTTGAAAGTTAATAAAATCGACTTGTCTTTGAGAGCTATGACAAAAATAATTATATATATTTTTAACTGAAGATTCGATATTCGGAATATTTTTCAATGCCCCAGCAGCACATAAATGAATTAAATGACATGTACAGCCAACAGAAAATAAATCTTTATTTTGCGACCGAAGCTTTGTTTCTACACCATTTAACACACCTCTCATTACTGAGGCGTTGTCAGAAGCAAAACCAATTAGATTATTTATATGAATTGAGTTATTTTTGAGTTCTTCTTTTATAATTTCAAAAATTTCAGTTGCATTTGATTCAACCAATGCCTTCATACCAAAAAATCTATCTATTACCTTTTTACGTTGTGAACAAAAATATCTAACAACTAAAACTAAACATTTTTCTGTTGAAACATCCGTTGTTTCATCTATAATAAGCGAGAATTGTTGCGACTGTAAAACTGTACATACTTCTATTTTTGAAAATGGTCCTATAATTGTTTTGATAAGAGATGTTGTTTTTGTCCTTCCACATTTAATGGCCTTGGCACGAGTCGAATCACTGCAAACTGATTTTATTAACTCGGGTAGAGAATCCATAAAACTTAATGGTAGATTGTGCTGAATACAGTACATAGTGCACTTAATTTCATCTTTAGTTTTATAGGAATTGTCGTCAGTTTTTTTCGCAAACATACATTTAATAGGCATTAATTCATTTTGAGTTTTAACTTTATTGACATGAAGCGAAGAAGATTCATGTCTTTTTAAATGATTAATGTTGTTTGCAAGTGCTTTATTGCAAAGTACACAAAAAGACATACCGTCGATACATTTCAGCCAAGAAAAGTCGTCTTCCCATACAGATCTATATTTCTGCCTATAACTTTTAGGCAAATTGTCTTTTTCATCATTTTTGTTAATTTCTCTGTAAAATAAATAAAAACATTTGTAAATATAACCTGGATTTGTTTGAACAAACGGAAATATATTACATTTCACTATCTTTTGCATCACTAAGCACTTCAATTGCAGTTTTTTTCGTCGCAATATTCTCCGATTCATTATTGTCTGAATTTCTGGAAACAAAATATTTTTTAACTTTTTTTTGTTATACGTGGCTTATGGCTTTAGTTTTTATTACCTTTTATTTGGAATTATTTTAAAATATCTTTTCATTTTTTGTTTTTATTCGAAAACGTTTTGAAGAGAATAATTTTTTTCCAAATTTCAAGAAGCATAGCTTAGCTAAACAATAAACACATCTCATCTCGGTAAAACGGTAAATTTTTGTTTAGTATCTCGTATTCGTATTCAGTTATACGTATACGGGCATAAGAGAGAAAGACGTAAAGAAAAGCAACAACTACTGTTTGTGCTTGTTGAGTTGTCAAATTTTCTGGAAGTTTTGAAGTTGTGCGTTCAAGGACAGAGAAAAGTTTGTGAGCTTAAGGCGTAAACACAATCTTCGATGCAAATAAAACTTTTTCTGAAATTTTGATCTTGTAGTGTTTTACGAATATTTTCAGATTGTACGTAGTGATTTTATTTGGCAAAAAAATGTAGTAAAAACGCTACATTTGTAATAGGGGGGCAACACTGCTCACACTCGATATACATAAATTTAAATTTAAAGAAAAGTGCATCCGCTGAGCGGTTAAAGCGGTTTGAAAGTTACCTACTTATTTATCAAATTTAACTGAATTTCCAACTAAGTAAGTAGGCGCCTTATGACAATTAAACAATAAATCCACCTACAGGTAAGACTCTGGTAGGAATTAAAAAATTATCCATTTTAAAAATCGTCCGCTGTTGCTAGTCACATTTGGTTATCACGTCACATGTCACATATGTATACATATGTGATTCATAATTACAATTTAAACAAATTAAGAAATTCAATATGTAAACTATCATAACATATACTGTATATAATCTATTTTTACAATAAAACAAATATTATGCATCACGATCACGATTATTGTGTTCATAACTTAGTTCTCTAATTCATAAAATAGTTTTTCTACATAGGTACATACATATGCACATGCATATATGTATGTACCTAGGTACCTACTTTTTTCAAAATAATTTTTATTTTTCTATTCTTCTAACGACATAATGGCTCAATAATAATTATTATTCACCTTCAACTTGACGAGAATCATTTTATTTCAATGTCATGTCGTATATTATAGTTGTCGAAGCGACTATTAAGAGGATCATCTGTCAAATTTGTCATCTGTCATTGTTTATACATTTTTTTTAACCAGAATGCACGTTTTTGACACATTTTACAAATTGTGACATTTTATAAAGGTACAATACTAAGCATCATTATTGTTGCCATTTGTCACCACCATCGCCAATAGGAATATTATCATCATCACCACAAATGGAATGAAAATCGAATTTAATTCAATCCATATGAGTCTCCAATTTCCCATCGTGGCTTACTTCATCATCTAATTACTTCCTCCCTGATGCAAGTTTGAAAAAAAAAATAAATAAATGACAATGTAGTAAAACACAAGTAGTAATTTCATATAGTCAAAACGATAACGTTCCAAGTAACAAATCAATTTATCTACTCTTGACTTCTTGAGTTTTTTAGCGATGAGATCTCAGCATGCGTAACGGTGGAGTGGAGTGGAGTGGAGTGAAGTGAAGTGAAGTGAAGTGAAGTGAAGTGAAGTGCATTATTGAATATTTAATATTTTGTCAACTTTTAACAATAATTTTAAAACGATTTTGTCTCTGCATCTTTCCATTTATGGATAAATTTAAAAAATAACCACCCTACTCGGATAACAACTGCAAATTCCAGACTATATACCTAAGTATTGAAATTCCATTGTCCATGTAATCGGTTCACATTGGTGTCTCTGTGCATGAGAGTTTTAAGAGTTTGTAATATTAATTCTGAGGGTGCTGCTGCTGGGCAAGCTCTGCTTGTGGTGGTTGAGATTCGCATCCAAACCATCAAATCAAAATCAATCCTTGCCATAGAAAAAAAAAAAACGAATTGTTGGAGGTGGTGATGGAAAATGATTTGCTTCGATGAATTGGTAATTAAAACCACACGATATGCAAAAACAAAACAATCCACACGTTTCAGGGCAGCAGCTAGCGGTGGTGTTGGTGTTGGTGTTGATGGTATTGTATAGCTTGAAGCTTTGAAGGGTCGCCTGCAACTGATTCTATACTGCTCCGGTGCAGTAATGATGGTAATTATAGATTCATGTCTAAATTGCCATGCTCTCCCTCTCTCTCTCGTTCTGTCTCCATGAATTAAATTCAAGGTCACTGCAGTATGACGATGATGAATATCAATCTCTCAAATGCAAATGTGAAAATAAGATATGGAAACTCAATTAGATGCACTTGCATTGCACTGCAACGATAAGACATCGCTGGACCATGAGAGTCATTACCGAGAAATTAAGGGTGATTCAGCAGCGTGGACATGAATTGTGTGTTTTTTTTTTTATTTTCAATATTATGTAAGTAGGTACCTAGGTGGTGAATAGGTAACATACACGCGGGTAGGTGGCACCCACCACCATCAGCACCTAGATTCGCTTAGAAGATAATCATAGCATACCTATTATATAGCATAACTCTGTGCGATGGTTCTGATTCAAATTCCAAATCTAACTTCTGAGTCATATTTGTATGGTGTTTCTGATTCAGATTATAAAAGAAATTGTTTTCGACGAAACTGAGAATCAGGCGCATTCACGCCGACGGACTTGGAATCACCGACTCAGCCTCGGCCTTGGCGAATGTCATAGTCATGCACGTTAATCGCATGCAACAATGAGTTTCATAATCTTTTTTTACACAAACAACATTCTATGGATATTTGATAATGATGATGGTTGTTGTTATTATTGTTGTTGTTGCTGTTGCTGTTGCTGTTGCTGTTGTTGGGTTTTCGATTTACAAAACAATTAACCATCCACTCCACAGTCAATTGGTATCGGAATGATTTATGGTGTGAAGAGAAAAATTATTATAATTATGAACAAATTCGTTGATAATGAATTTTTGTATATACCAAAATGTTTGTTTCAGGATGCGGGACATTTTGACGTTGAGTTCCCAGCTTATAGGAAAATAGGTAGGTATACATAAATACAACATTTTTACACCATGTGTGACACAAGGGAATGGATGCAGGTATTGAAGATCTAAATAATGTCCTTTGATATTTAATATTATTCAAATGGGTTGTGTTATACAGAGGCTATTATTTTTTAGCTAATGGAGATATATGTACTTGGCGTTGGATAGGAGGAGAATGTAGATGAAAAATATTGGATTTGATGAGAATTAATTGGTGATTATGACCACATGAATATTACATATATATATATATATGTATTAAATTTATTGTAAAACTAATTTATTGTCCATAAAAATTTTATATTTGCTATAATACCAATATTTGAAAATTATAAACATAAACAAATAAATATAGATACATATCTATCTATCTATCTATCTATCTATCTATCTATCTATCTATCTATCTATCTATCTATCTATCTATCTATCTATCTATCTATCTATCTATCTATCTATCTATCTATCTATCTATCTATCTATAAATGTATGTATGTATTACTCACTTTTTGTATGGAAAGGGGATTATTTTTGGACAACATGTTTTCAGAAATAAAATGCTCGTCTCGTGAAGATCACACAATATATATAAATAATTTGATTTCTCTTTTAAAAAAATTCTATAGAATGTACCTCAACTATTACTTTACTGCCTGAACACAATGGAGACGAAGCTGCAACTGGAGCTGCAGCTGGAATAGCTGTCAAAATATTTATTACACACAAATTCATAGCAGCTGCAAACAGAGCTGCAGTCGGTCACAGTACATATGTACATATTAAATATTATATCATTAGCGTTTTCATTTTTGTTCAATTCTGCGCATCTGTCAAAATCGAAGAAAATGGTGGATCCTGTGCCCATTCTTTTATCCAATTTCAATATCTTGTTGTTGTTTCTAATGATGCGGTGAGCCGGGCTCAATATATTACCTAAGATCCTGTACCTATATCATTCAAGGCAGGATACCTAATGGCCAGAACCCCGAAAACCGTAAATCCTGAAGTCGAAAACTTAGAAAACCCAAAATCTTAAAAATCCCGATAGTCCAAAATCCTCGAAATCAACAACAAAAATTTAGTGTAGGTACCCATATTTTAAAAAACACAAATCCCGAATACCCAGAATACCGAAATCCTGGAAAAAAAAATCAAAAATAAGAATAGGTATATTAAGAGTTTATTCTATAGTTATGTTAAGGATTTCGGGGTTTTAGCGTCCAAGGATTTTGTGTTTTCTAGACTACGAGTTTTCTGAAACAAGGGTTTTCGGTATATTTGATTTCATGTTTAGGATTTTCATTTTTCGATATTTCAGTTATCGAGATTGTAAGTTTCAACGTATATGAAAGCAGGGCTGGACTAACCATATGTGCAAGATGTGCAAATGCACTGGGTGTAAAATTCTGGCTGCGCATTACCAGGAACAAGAAAATGTAATCTGATTTTGCGCAAACAAATATATGTACTGCCATTTGCATTTTAACCACAAATCTTGTTCAAATAATTCCAAAATAACATCCATCACAACTGTGCTAAGTTATTTCTTCCACACTAAAATAACATCACCTACCGGGGATACCTCAATAAAAAAAAACGTATTAAAATTCTATACCTTCTAGGTAATGTGGAAAAATCTTATACATGTGTATCAGTATTATGTGTGTGTGTATGTGTGCAAATATAAAAAAGAGGCGCTTTCTACAAATCTCGCAGAGGGTGCAAGTTTGATTGGGACCGACCCTGTATGAATGCTTTTGTTTGATATCAAAAATATATTCTCACAAAAATATGAAAATTTCTGTTAAACATCGAGGCAATGAGCTGACTTTTTATCAAATAGCAAAACATTTCTGTTTTGTTTATTCACTAACATTAAAATCATCACTTTGGTGAAATTGATTTTTTTGTTTTAGGATATCACGCATATTGTATCAGGTTTATTTCTGTAAAAAAAGGAAATCATTTTATAAATATAAATTTTACTTTGAAAATGAAAATAAAAAACGGCTTTTTCTTCAAAATAATAATTGTCACTGTCACAAAAAAGATTTGGATATTCTGATACATCACACATCAATCATGATGAGACTCATTATTTCGAACTTTATTTATTTAATTTTTAATTTTATTCAAAACAGGAGTTTTCTTCATTTTCACATAATTATCTATCGCCTACATTTTAAACTTCCATTTAACCAAATTATAATAAATTTAGCATTCGGAAAACGTAAATTTACATAATCAGTAGGTATATACATATGTACCTAGTTAGGTGGGTACTTTATCACTTCGACAAAATTATTATTAAAATTTAATAGGAAGATTTTTCATCCACGGTTAACTTGAACACAATCAGAATAATGATCTCTACTTCACGGTTTAAAAGATTCAAATTCAGGCATTACCAATTGTTAGTTAGAATTGCATCTATCATCATAAGTTCCAAATAAAGCCCCCATGGAAACCACCGCCACACCGCCGGCATCATTGGTAAGTACTCCACCGCCATCGCCGCCAAGAGCCGGTTAAAACAACACCATTATTCCGTGAACAAGAGGAAGTCCAAGCTTTTTATTCTCAGTAACAATTGATCGCCAACCATCCAATCTTTCGCGTTGTGCATTACAATTTATTTTTTTTATATATTATTCTCCAAGCTTTTCCAATGCCATTAACGAGAGGATAGTAACTATATTTATATCTATGGTATTATAGATGACGGAGTACTTGCCTGGTTGGCGTCCGTAGTTTTCAACTTGGAGCTTGGTCTTGACTCTTGAGAATCTCTCAACATGCCAATGGGAACTCCAACAAAAATCTACATAAACAAAAAAAAAATAACTAACTTTGTGCTGCTGCTATTGGAGACCTTGAATAGTTTTTTTTTGTATACCTACATAATTCTTATTGCAAGTAATTCGCGTCTTTTTCAACCTCTTCAACCCAACCTTTCGGTCGAGTTGAATATAAATTGAATTTTTATGAGCGCAGATTTTTTTAAATTGGAGAATTGAGGAGTTTTTGAGGTTCAAACCAGAAAATTATAATCGTTTTTTTTTTTTAATGTGCGGTGGAATTTTATTTTATTTATTTTTTTTATTTTTCATTAACTTGAATATTATGGCGATGATGGTGGTGGAATTTGAAATTCAATGATGACACTATCAAGATGCAATAAATGTGTAAGAAAAAAACATGAAGTTATTGTTGCCGCCAAGAACACAAAACAGCATCATTAGTGTTGAGAGTAAGATGCTTATATTCAATCTTGGTTACCTAATTTTTGAATTCTTTTCGTTTGTTTTTGGTGTGCAAATATCAAACAGCATCATCAAGAAAAAGACATACAGAAAAACTATAATCCGGCTTAGAAGATGAGTATTTTCTTTATAGGTGTTTAAAGAAACAAGGACATTTAAATATATCAGTGTTGGTGTGTATCTACTAATAAAAATTTTAAGAGAAATACATATGTATATTGATTTTTTTTTAGCCTTTAACAAAAATAAGTCTCCAAAGAAAGGCCGATTTGGTGAAAAAGCTTTTATTAATCGGGTCATCAAGATCAAAGTCTTTGGGGTCGGAGAAAATTTCATTTCCATTTTTTAAATACATAAATGGATGGATGGGGTACACACTAATCAATTATCAGTTTTTTTTTTTTATTGTACTATATTTTACGAGCTTCACAAACTTAATTTTAATTTGTATTCCAATTCTATAGTTTAAGCTCTAGAGCTCTAATTATAAAATATGACGAAACCCACTTTTTTAAACTTTTCCATTCGACATTTATTTAAACGAAACCAATACTTGCTCCCTCTTGAACTGTTTGGTGGTTTACAGTTTAAATTGGAACTTTACTAAAAAACTTACTGTCAATTTAATTTTTTTATTTTAATTTATTCTTTTTATTTATTTATTTGTCAATCAAGTTATAATACTTTATAGAGACATTAGAATAAATTTAAAAAAAAATAAAAAAATAAATAACTTACTTATATATATACATTACAATAACTTTAATATATCTTTCTTGATATCAACTCTACTTTTATTAAAATCAATGACACGTTCCAATTCATTAAAAGCAATACACGAATCAGTAATTGGATTATGTTTTGCATAACTTCTACTATGAATAGGAACATATAGAAAATTTCCATCTCTCGGTCGCAAGCTACGAGAAGGTGCATAAATATTGTACATCGATAGTAACACCGGACATTTAATATTAAAATTGAGGACATCAAAAGCAAAAAGTGCAGAATATAATTTTCTTCTCACAACCAGAGGTTTTAAGTCAATTAAAGCACATCTGCTCTCATAAGACGGAAAATTTGAATTTCTAAATGTCTTCCGCAAGCAAAACTTTGTGAACCTCCTCTGGATTTTTTCAATCCGAAGGATACTTGATTGAGTATAGGGATTCCATATAACGCAACAATACTCTAGTAATGGCCTAACAATGGATAAATAAAGGGTTTTAAGGGTATAAGGATCTTCAAAAGACTTTGAATTCCTAATAATGAAACCTAACATCGAATTTGCTCTGGAAATGACATGGTCGATTTGAAGTGAAAAACTCATTTTAGAGTCAAAAATAACTCCAAGGTCTTTTTGACTTAATAATCTTTGTAAACAATGATTGTTAATTTTGTAATCATAACATATAGGATTAAGTATTTTCGAAAAACTTACAACACTGCATTTATTACTGTTGAAGTACAGTCCATTTAGATTACACCACTCAACTACATTATTAAGATCATCCTGAATTTTGCATGCATCCAACGGAGATGTTATATTACTAAAAATCTTCAAATCATCGGCATATAATAGACAGTTTGAATGTGAAATATAATTTGGTAGATCGTTTATAAAAAGTATAAAAAGGAGCGGTCCGAGATGACTGCCCTGGGGTACCCCTAAAAATTTTCAATTTTATTTGACAGTACATTACCGATTTTGACATATTGATTTCTTCCAACTAAATAACTATTAATCCATTTAAGAAGTGCAGAGTGAAATCCAAACAGTTCGAGTTTTCTCACGAGAATATTATGTTGCACACGATCGAAAGCTTTTGAAAAATCGGTATAGATAACGTCGACTTGCATTCTTCTTGAAGAAAGGTAGGTTCATACTATAAAACGTTTATCCTCCTCTCAAGTTTATTAGGTATTATTTAATAAACTATCAATAAAAGATTTATACATTTATTTTTCTAAGGTCTTATCCAATTTTCAAGTCAAATGTAATTTAGGTTTTATTAATGAGCCTATCCATGTATTCAAACCAAAAATTCCAATAAAATTACTTTAGGTGGTTATTTACCACAAAGTAGCCTTTAAAACCTAAAAGCTACAGCGAGCACACATTCCATTGGTTGGATTTCATTTTTTTTTTTTTTTTATTTTGAAAACCAAAAATTCCTTGGACGAGGTCAACATACATATCTTCGTCGAAACGAAGCAACCAAACAACTTTAAGGTAATATTCCCGTACCTGCTTATGAATGGCACCACCAAATTGAGGACATTATGTATATAGCCACATTGACTATAGACAGAAATACCATTTGATGACATTTTTCTTCTTTAAAAAAAAAACCCAAATCTGCCATAAGGTAAGCGCCAATTACATCACCATATTCCCAGGACACTTTATACCATTCTTCTTTCTTCAAAAGCGTTTATCGATATACCTACCTAACCTTTGCATACACGTATGTAGGTACATATATGAATCCATGTTCGATCAGCGAAAACATTTTAAGATTCCTCAATCGACCAAATGGCGATAACTAATGGATCTAACCAATAAGTCTCGTTTTAGTCATTCAAAATGAATAAATCAATTAATTTACCATTTTTTGTTGAAGACGTTTATTTATTTTGAATTTAATTTTTTTTTTTTTTTTAAACCTTGTACCCTCGTCCAAAAGCAATCGAAACCGATTTCTTTGGCATTTCCCCTTGGAGTTAAAAACATAGGGACCTACCTATAACTTACCTACTTAAAGTTCTGCAACCAAAGTATAACCAGTATAGGTATATGAGCCCAGGCTCATAATTCTTTAAGAAAGATGACTGTCGCTGTTACTTCTTTATAACATTATTTTCTTGTAGGGTACATACACAATGTATATATGGAGAAGAACCCGTTAGTTTTATTCCACAGAATATAAATCTCAAACTTTAGACGTGTTTTCTTTTTTTTCGAAATTACGAGGTTTCAGAAAATTGTTTTACCCAAGAACTATTTATTAAAGGGGAATGATAAATACTTTACGTATTTTTTTATTTGAATAATAACGACATATTCAGCCTTATTGTGAGTTTCACCCGAAAATTTTTTGTTGGCCCGGAATTTTAAAAGCTATTGTGAGCTTCGCCCGAACGAAATTCCGTTTTCGCCGTAAATGAATATTCACAATAAGGGGAATTTTTCGAAGATGAGATTTCGGGGGAAAAGTGAAATGTCAAATTTTTCGAGTGTGGGTGAAACTCAATGGGGCTGATTAATATGAGGCAATTTTAATCGAATTTAGTTTCAAGATTTCAGTCGAAATTCAAAAAAAAGTATACATTTTCATATTGTTTTTATGGATTTTTGGCAATTTGGATTTATATAAAAAGTATGAAACTTGCTCTAAGACCTCATTAAAAATACCGATAATTATCCGACTTTTTATTCGCTTCTATAAATTGCAGTTTCTCTCAATTTGGGGTATACCTTTTTGGTTTTTAAATTGAGAGACTTTTAGCTCATAAAAATTGTATACCTTAGAAAAAAAAAACGAATATAAAAATTTCCTAAGCTAGCTACACACTCTTGGAAAAAACACGAATAGTATATTTATGATTATTTGTTTTCCATTCATTTTAATCAGAAATTAAATCTTTCAAAAAATCTATTGTGAATGAACCCCAAATCCATGTTGATATTACTTGTGTAACACACACACTCTCATTTCTCAGCAGTTAATTCACTTTTAACATAAAACCAAAACATAATTTCGATAGCAAAGCAAAATCAGAATTGGAAAAATCGGACATTAGGTGTTTTTCTTTTTTAGCCCCGAGCTATCAAAAAAAGAACTAGGTAGCTATATTACTTTTTTTTTAACTCGTAGCGTTCTGAGCTCTCAACTTGCATTTCTTTTTTAGCTCAGAGCTAGCGTTGCCACAAAAAAAAATTCAGTGCCACATTTTGTAAAAAACCTTGCTATTTTCGTGCCATATGAAAAAAAAATATCCAAATTCTCATATTTTAAAAATATATACTTAAATTGTGTAGTAAAATACACGAAAAAAAAATTGAAGAAATTATTTTCTGCATTCGTGTATTGTCGAAAAATAAGAGTTTCTGCCACTTTTTTTCTCCATTCGGAGCAATTTTCCTAAAATTTTTGTAAAATTCGCTTTATTTGAAGTAAACAATGGAAATAAGAAGATCGTGCCATATTGATTTTTTCATTTTGAGGCGCCTGAAAGTTTCTAATTTAAACACGATGAGACAGTCATCGTCACCAGTCCGAACTCAATCTTCTCAATCTAAACCAGGGTCATTTGTCGATTATTTATAATCATTCTAGCTCATTCTTACTTACTTTGGAAATCTCAATCACTACTAGTATTTAAAATTAAATTATGTATGTGTACTAAGTACTTACTTAACTTTATTTTGTTTACCAAAAAAAAAAAACATACCTTCTTCATTTGCTAATTGTTTGATAATTGAAACCTTTAACCAAATCAACCTTCAAATTGTTGTTAAACGATACAATACTTCTAACTATATTGTATTTGCTTATGAAGCTCTATCTGCAGGTAGGTAAGCTATTGAACAACAAAAAAAGAACACTAAAAATAGTCAAAAGAGTATTTAAACAAAATAGAAAAAAAAAGATTACCTATCACAAAAATTAACAAATTACTTTAAAAGCACGTCTCTTGGACATAAAGCAGCAGTTTTTTTTTTTTAAGTTTTTACAACAGTATAGATACCTACCTACTTACCTACATATGACGTCAATTCATCAAGCTTCAGAAGCAGCGTATAGTATTACAATAGATCTAACCGCGACAACAGACGACTACGGCGACATCGAAACGCATTCAGCCCAGAGTCACCACAATCTTTTCACGTTCCATAACCCAACTACATACATATCTATCTATATGTCTAACTACATAAATATCTAAGCTATATAGACAAACAAAGACTTTTCTATCTAAAAATCTATCTATTGGCGGCATGGTGGGCAATTGCAATTGTAAAATACAAATCACTCCAGCACTGCACAGAGTGTCGCCAGGCACATCATCTAACAACATCCAACAGAGTCGTATAATCTCCATTCTAGAAGCTCTCACAGTTTAGCTTCTATTTTATGACCAAGTCGCGGAAAGGTAGAGTTTTTTTTTCTCGCGCAAATCTTTTTTTTTCCTCCTGCTTGCTTGCACTTTGAAGAAAAGCACAAACGACAAAATTACGAAGCGAAACTAAACTGCATTAGAAGCAACACGAAGATGAAATTGAAAACAAAATGAAACACAGAAAAGAAACCAACAGATTAAAAAAAAAAATAAAAAGTAAAAAGTAAAAACGAAGTTAAGTGGACCTTCTCACGTTATCATCACATGGTTTGGAACGGTACGCCTGATTAATGCATGTTTTCGTGCTTTTTACATAAAAGTTGGAGGAAAAAAAATCAATTTACTTACCGCAAAACACTTCATTACTTTACGTGCTGTAATTGCAATGAGCTACTCAAACGAGACGAACCAGCAGCAATACCTACCTAGTAGCCGAATGGACATAATCGTAAAGATAAACCCTACCCTATACTCTACCCCAGCCTATACCGACCTTAGCTTATATTATATAGTTTTGAAAGTAAATTTGACTCTGGTCATCATCGATTGAAAAGGTGTGAGTTTTTGTGAGTCAACCGAATTTATTATCCGTGATATTGATGGATTTTGGGTAAGTTTCATTCGTATTCGCGACTGAAGGTTGGAGATAAAAATATCGAAACAGGAGAATTGGTCCGATTGTTATCGAAGCTTTATACCTTTTTGACATTGTTATACTTGTAAGCTGGCAGTATTAATCTAGGTCATCAAGAAAAAAAAACACTGGTGGCAAATCGCATATTATAGTCGTACAAACAACGAAATAAATTGAAGGCCCAACGTACCTACTACTAGGTACCTACTTATGTACTTTTTTCAAAGAAAAAATGGTCAAAGGTGTAAAACCATTAAAAAAAAATATGCAGGAAAAACTGATTTGAAAGATCTTCGTTGCTTTCTTTGAAATATTTGATTTTAACTGAAGATTCATCCTCAAAGCATCGAAAGTTCAAGCACCACTTCACAATGATATATTATTAACCCACAAGTTAAAGGATCCCAACCTGTTCCATGGGTTTCAGAGTTAGAAGAAGCATTTTGCAGTTATAAATACAACTTATCTGTTCTGCAAGTCTTCTTGTCCATGGAGCAATATACTTGTTCTCTTTACGGATGCGTTGTATATAATGCCAACATTCTTAAATCTTTTGTCATGTTATCACGTACGGGGGCCATAAATCCTGAAGGGTGTTTTATACCATTTAAATGGGACATAAGTCCCAAATCTATTTCGGTCACAATTAAAAAGGACTTAAATCCCATTTTTGTTCACCAAAGATAGGATAGGCATGGATTTTAACTCACTCTTTGGGTCCCGCTTACGCAAATCCGCTGAGTATAACATGTCGGACTTTTCCTTTTGGGACTTATGCCAAAAGGAAAAGTCCGACATGTTATACTCAGCGGATTTGCGTAAGCTGGACCGAAAGAGTGAGTTAAAATCCATGCAACTCGCGAAGCGGACCACCTGGCTATACTGAACAACCCCAAACTATAGAATTCTATTGTTTCCCATATGCAGGTTGGACCAAAGTCCGGAAATAGATTTAAGACGTTTGTCCCAATCGAATGGGACATAAGTCCCTTCGAAAGTCGGAGAAGCAAGGGACTACAAAAATTAAAATTACGTGCGATGAACAAGTTGTCTGTAATGATAGTGAATTCTTGTATATTTTTCAGGATTTTAGTTTAAAATGGTATATAGGTGGTAAGCTTTTCTGGCGTGAATGTTAAGCCCTAATTAATAGGTATATGGGTGGATTACATCTTCAAAAACCGATGCACCCATATCAGTCTTCGGCTAATTTTAAAGCAATATACAAACAAAATTCTAAAGCATTTAGAATAATCATGCGGATTTTTGCTAGTACTTCTTGTAAATCCTATGTTCTATCATCCAAACCTAATAGGAAACATTTTACATATACAATTTGTAAGATATTACAATAATAAGTACAACTTAAAAAGTTTAAAAATTCAATTTGGCACGATTTTTACTATCATCATAATTATCTAAACCATATTATGTATACATTATATAAGTTTCAACTTTCAAGTCACAATCAACAGAAACTCATTTAGAGAACGTGATTTTTTCACAGATTGCATTTAACTTGAATCGGAAGATAAAATTGAGAAAAACTACCGAAATGGCAAATAAATTCAAGGTTGCATATAGAAGACTAAAAACAAAAAGTTTTACTTACAGATACCTAAAAAAGGTATTTTGATGATGCGAACGAAGTCATATTTTGGAGCTGTTTAATTGCAACCAAGGACAACACTCTAATAAATACAAAATTACATATTTACAAAATTAAAAGATAAGGTTAAAATATTTCACTCATTCTTTAAAAAAATATTTTGTTTATTTTTTATTTTGAATTCAAAAACAATAATTTATTGTGGTGGCGGGACTTTTGTTAAAAGTTTTTTTTTTCTGCTTAAATAATATGTAATCTCAACAATGGTCAATGATATAAATACATATGTATATATATGTTTGCTTCCTTGATAATTTATACTCGAATGTCACAACCAACAGCAACAAAAGAATGACAAAAAGATTCAAATATTAAATTACTCAGACATTCTGATTCTGATGAATCTAATAACCGAATCAAATATGTTTTTTGACCTCCAGGGGTAAATAAAATCATCTCATGATCACCTAATTATTCATACGGTGGCATTTTGTCTTGCAGTTTTTTTTTTTTATTATTTTTTCTTTAAGCTACTGAAGTAGCTCATTTTCGAGGCTTTTATACAAATTGCATCATTTGCCCTGTTGAACTTGTGTCGGGGTAAATTAGTGATATAGCAACACGGAATTAAAGATTCACTTCCTTTAATGGCCATAATTTGACAGATTTAATGATTCTTTATTATGTTTAATTAGTATTGTGATGAAAATGATTTATACGTGCTCTTTTTGAAATTAAGTATAATAGTAAGGTTGATGGTTTATCATCTGGAAAAGTGTATACCTACCTTTCCTTTGTACGTGAATTATTTTTGTGACAAATGCAATCGAACTCATGTTAAATAGACACTAGGTAGGTTATGCTGAATTTACACGACCAACTGACAAATTGACAGAATTTTTGTCACAAAATTAACAAAATAATGCAAAAAATCGGTAACATTTTAAGACATTCTTATGTTTAAACTATATCAGAGAGTATTACTTAACAAAATATAAAGTGGGAAAGAATTAAATATATGACTGTCAAATTTGTGTGTTAAAAATGATTTTCATATTTTGCTTCCACACTTGTATCCAAAGAAATCAGTTTCACCATAACATCATACCCTCAAACAAAATAGAATGTGTGACAGTCCTCTTTCACACGAGTTTTTAGCAATTGACATGATATACTATGACTGCTTTTAAACGCTGCAAATATGCTGCAATTACCCCTGCAATTTTTAAGCATGTAGGCGGGGAACGTATGCGGTGTCCGGGGTAGACAAAGTTTGTGAGGTTGAATTAATTGCAGAGATATCGCTCTTTCTTCTTTGTGCTTTTTCTTATTGTTTGAGACATAAGCGGAGTAAAGAGTGAGGAGATATATTTCCTTCTCATTTAACAAAAAATGCAAGTATTAAAATTTGCAGCTTTTAAATGGATGCTGCAATCGGAAAGAAACTCAAAAGAGAAATAGAAATTGCAGTCGTCTAAAAGCAGTATATGCCTGTTTGGTAACTTTTTTTTTCATGAATTTCACGAAACAAACAAGTTAGCAAGATATTTCACGTTACCAAAGACTGCTTTTAAACGACTAATATATATCTCCACACTCTTTACCCCACTTATGTCTTAAAGAATAGGAAAAAGCACAAAGAAGAAAGAAGAAAGAGCGTAACTCTGCAATTATTTCAACCTCTACAACTTTGTTTACCCCGGCCACCGCATACGTCCCTCGCCTACGTGCTTAAAAATTGCAGGGGGTAATTACAGCGTTTAAAAGCAGTCAAACAGACCTGCTGTGTGAAATAGTGTGAAGAAGCTTTTAAACCTTTCGGACGATACTCGCTACTAAAAGTTGACTGCCTTAATTTTTGATATTCCAGAACTGATACGATCCAAGGTTTGTCAACTTCGGATTTCCGACGTTATTATGAATATTGTGAAGTCATTATGACAGACCTTTTTCTCAGCAACCGCACATTATGGATTAGTGAGTTCTTTACACAAAAAATTTGACGTTTCTATAGGTACAAATTATCGATAATTATAAAATATATAATTAATTATAATAATTAATAATAATACAAATAAATTACGAAAATTTTATCAGCCCGTAGAGGATTAGTTGTTGAATTAAACACTTAAGTTGATAAGAGCCCAAACTTCGTTTTTTTCATATAATTTCTTTTTGGGCTTAGAAAAAATGCACTTTGTACCTGTACCTTATTTTTTTGCCTTCTATTTATTCGATGGCTAAGAATCAGTCATGTATAGAGTTATAGACGTCATGTATAGGCGACTACACATTTTATTGGGATTTGTTGAATTATTGATTCTTTAACTGCCTGAACACAATAGAATGCTGCAACTGGAACTGGAGCTTCAACAGCTGTGAAGAAATTTCGTACATGCTATTTTTTTAAGTACCTGTACAGCTTTTTGTATATTTCAAAGAAAAAATAAACAATCACGGGCTTGTTATTAATTTTTTTAAATTTCCAGTATTTTTTTCTTTTAATCAATAATATTTTTCACGAAACAAATGTTTTGTTGCATTGTGTTCGTAACATTGAATTTATGTGTATTGAATATTTTGACAGCTATTCGAGCTGCAGCTCCGCATCCATTGTGTTTAGGAAGTTAGTCCCGGCGATCTCAATGTGTAGACTAAATGCAGTTAAAAGCTTTTTTGAATCGGTATCATTTTCGTGATAAAAATACAGAGCGGAAATGCGGTGTTAATTGACAAAGGTTGCAATTTATTTAGTTAGCTTTTTGTTTAAATTCCTTCCAACGAATGCCATTTACCATAAAATCTATTTTAAGCCTTTTTATGGTGTCACTTATTTAAAGATCGTTTGCAATTTTGTTTGTTTTTTGGTTTCGTTTTTGTTTTTAAAACAACTAAAAGCTTTTCTTATAATTTATCTACAGGAAACCTTTAAAATTATTTAAAAAAAAAATCAATGTTCTAGTTTTCCATTTTAAATTCTTTCAATAATTATTATGTCATCCATTGCATATCAAATCTTTGAAATTTGGGTTAAACAATTATATTTTATATACAAAACACGTACAGCTAAAACAAGTTAAGTGTATTACATTGTTAGGTATATTAAAATTAATCTTCAAACAGCAAAATGTTTTATTTCATTTTTTCCAATTTATCATCGGTGTGATGGCGTCATACGAATATACGTAATTATTTTTACCACATTTTAATTTCCTTTAAAAGTGTCTATAAAATAGGTACCTAATCACTGCACAGGGAGGCTCAATCCTCAGTCCAAGCAATGTGTCACTGAGTCATCACTTTGCATTATTCAAATCGGTTGTCTTAAAAATATAAAATACGAAATAAATCAACAATATTCCATAAAAAAAAAACAAACAGCTCCATGAACATTTTATTCCTCTCTTTTGTATTATTTTTTTTTTTTTTTTTTCAAATAAACTGATATAAAGACTTAGCTTTTTGCATCACTAGTTTGGTTAGGTAGGTCTCATGATCATGCCCAGAACAGGTAGAATTCTATATTCGATAACTGTATATACATAAATATAGTATACCCTGAAACCCATATTGCATATAGCTAGTAGATATGTAGCTGAACGAAACCGAGGGCCAACCACCAACCAGGCCAGAGATTTCAAGACCACTTGAGTGTCATTTACAAAAACACAAACCCATAGAGAGAGATAAGGTGTGAGGGCCTCCGATGATCAAGAGAGTCCATATTTGAAACGATCAAGTGATCGAAAAACAACATTGTTGACGGATTTGGTTGCCGTTTGTCTACGATACGTTTTGTTTTTTTTTTTATTGTTCCAACTTGAATGCCTGGCTTGACCAAAAATGTTAGGTGAGCAAGTGAGATTGAAAACACACTGAGGCAATTAGAGTCAATTTAATTAGACACTTTGGTTTGGTGGATGAGTTTAGTAGTGCAGTAGGTATACAGGAAAAAATAAAAATAAAACATTGTTTGCAAGCCTTTGTGTTTGCTGATGAATTTAAAACTGAGAAATTTAAACTTGATAAAAACTTTGATTTCATATTGTAAATATATATATATGTATATACGCTATGCGCATCTATGTTTGTAATACATTACGCTACAGACTGACCTATTTATATAATGTTGCATTGCTAAAAATTGATATTTATTGTGCATGGTGCAGCAGGAGTGCCGTTTCAGATGATATATTATGTATGTACCTAGTGGTGAAAAATTAAAAAGACAGGGATAAAACTCAAGAACCAGTGGTAGCTTCATAAGTTTGAGTTTCTATATTGGCTCCCAATAGTGCCAATCCCTAATCCTGGGATTTATATAGTTTCTCGGTAATGGATGGAGATATCATTATCTTATATTGTTAATTGTTGGA
Source organism: Epistrophe eligans (assembly GCA_951394125.1). Classification (NCBI taxonomy): domain Eukaryota; kingdom Metazoa; phylum Arthropoda; class Insecta; order Diptera; family Syrphidae; genus Epistrophe; species Epistrophe eligans. The sequence goes on along the minus strand of OX596030.1, from coordinate 8,496,679 downwards.
GGTATAAGCAAAGTAAAGGGTGAAGGGATATGCTTTCTTTTCATTAAAAATCCCAACGTTAGTTCTGTTTGGTATCTTTTTAAAGAAAAATGTGTAAAACCTGTCAAATTTTAAAAGAAAGAGAAAGAAAAAATACTCTCAGAGAGGAAAAAGTTAACAAACTGACTGAACCACTTTTAGTATTAAATGTCACTTTTTTGTACAAGACGGTCAAACGGTGACAAATCACTTTGAATCTTGTAATTTTTAAATTGTAAAATTTGGAAAAACTATATAGAACTACCGATTGCGACACATCGAGTTCAGCCGTAGGTGACTTAAAATTAAGATGGCGAATATAGAAATCAATTTTTTTCTAAGCCGACGTCAAATAAAAGATAATTACAGCTGTGTATTTGACAGTTTTTACCCTCCTTGCACACAGAAATTTATGTAGCAGATATTTGCAAGTTATCCAATAACAAATACAAATTTTAACGAGTTTGTCGCAATTTGTGAAAATTTGTTCTATTTTGAAAAAAAAATTTTACGTCATTGCAACCGAAAGAAATTTTAGCGAGTTTGTGGCAATTTGTGAAAATTTGTGCTATTTTGAAAAAAAATGTTTACGTCGTTGCAACCGAAAGAAAACCAAAAGAAGAGAAACAATGCTCAAAAATCACTGTCGTCTAAAAGCAGTCTATTGGGTGAACGGTGTACCTAATAGCGTTTGGTGAATTATTTCTTGAATCTACAAATATATTTACTTAAGCTACGATTAGATGGTCAGCTGAAATGGTCAACGCGTTTAAAGTATTACACTGGGACGTCATAAAAACTTCAAATTCTGTCCGCAAGTTATAATCCTTCAATGGAATTTGACAGTGTAGGTATGTATGTATGTATGTATTTTATTGAGTCTTCATTTAAGGTTACATTAATATATTTTTTTTACATAAATTATTTATTTTAAAGCCGACTTAGAATTGGTCTGGCTGTCACAGCAATGGTTACTTATTTCTAATTATTAACAAGAAAATAAAGTTATAAACTTCACAGTAATTTTAATTGAAAACATGTTTGCTCAATTGGAACATGACAGATGCAATGGTATACTTAAAACTAGGTAACAAAAGGGGGAAAAATATATGAAAGAGAGGAATTATTTACCAGTCATGCCAAAACGCATGGAAACTGAAACAAGAACTAAGGTTTTAAAGATTACAGAATTTAGAAATATGACAAAACGATACTTTTAATTCAAGATTGTTTTCAGCTGAGGGCTATTTACAAAGCAAAAAATTTAATTAAAAAGATAAAAGTAATATAGAATGAAATGAGAGATAAAGTTAGTAATTTAAATGAGATAAATTTTAGTTTAGTTAAAGGCAAATGTGATTAAGGCGTTTCGTAAGTTAATTCTAATCTAGGATTTGTGTTTTATATTATATTTACATTACATTTTATTTACATAATTATATTTATATTTATAAATTAATTTGTATTTATTGTGGGTGGGGATGTTGGTTTAATTCGTTATTGTATTATATTATGTTTAGCCTCTGTAGTTAAAATTACTACTTTTTTTGTAGAAGTTGGGTAAGAAATGACAATCGTCTTCTGTTTCGAAGAGGGGTGTCGACCCTTCACTGAGAATGCTAATCGGGGACACATAGTATTTGTCAAGTATTGAAGATCTTAAGTTGTTATTGAAGATGGATTGCAAAATATGATTAGGATGGTGTCTTAGATTGGGTAGTCTTAGTTTAGCTAAGTTACTTAAATAGCTCATTAGAGGCGTAACTCCAGAAGTTTCGTAGAGAACACTATTTCTGAACCATTTTCCTGAGGTTCTTCTGTGTTTATGGATGCATTTTCTCAAAATCATCCTTTCAAACCTCTGAAGCTCCTCGGCTACTGTCGGAGAGATTTGAAACCAAATAGGGAAGCCATATGCCAATATTGGACGGATTAGTGTTTTATAAATTAATAATTTGGTCTTACATTCAACTTCGGTCGAATTCAAAAGAATTTTAAGCTTAGAACTAGCTGCTTTACATTTATTTAAAGATTTCCTGCCATGAATATTCATTTTCCACCTTTCATGTAGAGAGATACCAAGATATTTTAGGCAAGTTTTCCTTGGGATGTTGTTTCCCTCTATAGAGAGTTTAAGATGTTTGCTTTCTCTAACAGCAAGATGGTGACCTTTGGTGGAAGCATTCCGAAAACAGATAAGCTCACATTTGGAAATGTTTAGCTTGATACCCCACTTTTTGTAGTATGGAAGTATCTGCTCGAGGTGTCTTTGAACACCGTGAAGTGCATTGTGGGGTCTCTCATGTGAATCAAAAATTATTGTGTCGTCTGCATATAAAATAGATTTAGAAAAATGAAACTGAGATGGGAAGTCATGGAGAAAGATATTGAATAAAAGAGGGCCAAGAATTGAACCCTGGGGGACTCCTGAGTTAACTGGGACAAGCGAAGAACAGTTATCTCCAAGGTAAATATTTAGGAAGCGGTTCTTAAGGAAGCTAAATATCATTTTCGTGAAAAAAGGAGGAAAATTTAGAAAAATTAATTTTGAAAGTAAACCTTCATGCCAAACAAGGTCAAAAGCTTTTGTAAGGTCAAGGGCACAGGCCACGGTGCATGATTTATTTCTGAGGTTATTTAAAACTGTGTCTTGCAAGTGTAAGAGCGCGTGTTCAGTGGAGTGTTTTCTTTTAAAACCAAATTGGTTAATCGGTATTATTTGATTTTCTGTGATGAAGTCATCAATTTTGAGATAAAGTACTCTTTCAAGTAATTTACCCACATTAGATAACATAGAGATAGGCCTAAAGTTACCGATGTCGTTGGAATTATCTTTTTTTTTGATAGGGATGAGTTTGGCCTTTTTCCAGATGAGGGGAAAGTACCCATTGTTAATACAATTATTGATGAGAGGAGTTAGATATTGAGGAATAGTAGAGATGCATTTTTTAATTATAAAATTTGAAATTTTGTCAGGACCTGTAGATTTTTTGTAGTTAAGATTATGAATAATGGACTCAATTAATCCTTCAGAAGCAAATTCTTCTTCAGGACATGAAGATGAACTATTGGTTTGTGAAAATTGTGTTATGGTGTTAGAGGAGTTCCAGGCTAAGAAGGCGTTATTCCGAGTTAAGACCTCTAGAGAGTTTTCGGGATCGATTTGGGGTGTAACAAGTGAGTATAAGTTGGTGTAAAATTTTTCGAATGCAGTTAACTTATCTTGAGTTGATTGGTAGGGAACGTTATCGTAAATAATAGGCGCAGAAGACTGATTGATGACCCGTTTCCTTCCCGTAATTCTGTCAATTTCTTTAAAAACAGCTGGTGACGGTCTTAGGCGTTCGAGTCTATTTCTGAATTGTTTGTTCATATGGATTCTAATCTGATCTTTAATTAATTTGCTTAAACACGTGATGCGGGAGGAAAGGGATTGATAGTTTTGATTTATTCTATTGCCATCTCTATGGAAAATTCTTTTAAGCTGTGCCTTCCAAATTTTTCTAAGCTTGAGAAGCTTAAGTATTTCCTCACTCAAATTTTTATAAGAGCTTTTATGGTAGGTTTTTGTGGAGTGATACTCGATGCAATCTTGGATGGAGCTGGAAAAGAGTTCTACAAAATTATCTATTTGATCATTAGAGAGATTTCTGTTTACTGGTATGTTAAGCAAGTTAAGTTTCTGTGAGAGATCGGAATTGAAAAGTTGCCAGTTTGTATTTTTAAATGAAATGTTTGATGGTGGGTCAGTTACTAAGGGAGAAATGTTAGACATTTCAAGAGCCAAGAAGACTGAAAAATGGTCTGAAAACGGGTGTGTTGTTAAGCAACTAAAATTTCGCTCAGCATGACGAGGGGCAAGAAGGTTCGCTGAAACGATGTAAAAGTCAATGGTTGATAAAGAGCTGGGTCTTGTTGGAGTTCTTGGAGATATAATGTCCATACTAAGAAAAGCATCGTTTTCAAACCAAGAAAAAAGGTGAAGTCCATTCAGGTTTGATATTGAGTCACCCCAGAAGCAGTGTCTGGCATTAAAATCTCCGCCAATAATGAAAAAGTCGAAACTGGACAGAAGGTTACATAGATCATCCATAGCACTAGTTAGTCTAGCACCGGTGTTGCAGGGGATATATAAGGAAACAAAAGCCAAAGTTTTGTCAGGACCTGAAGGCTGGGATAGGGAAATTGAAACTATTGTTGTGGAAATGATGTTATTATTGAATGGAATAATATTAAACTTTATAGTGTTGTTGATTAAGACTCCTGTGCCCCTGTCGGAATCGTTTCTCAGTAAAATGTAGTTGTCAAAATATCTATTATGGTTAGTTTTTAAAAGTGTTTCTTGAACCAAAACTGCTGTCGGAGAGAGGTCTCCCAACAGCAGGTTCAATTCAGAACATTTATCGTGAGATATTAGTGAATTTATATTTGCGGTGAGGAGCTTTATAATCATGGTGAAATATTGGCAATGAATTCCAGATAAGCACCAGGCTTATCTGAGTCATTTAATTTAAGGTAATTTGGCCAAAATTCACGAACTCGAATAATTAAGGAGTTTATTGGCAGACCAAACAGTTTAATTGATTCCTTAAGAAACTCACTAAAAGCAGACGTAGAGCCTTTCTGATTATTGGTAGTTAAACTTGTGGATGGAGCAAACTTGTCACCACCCCTTAAAATGTCAGCGTAAGATCCACTGGCTGGAACGCTATGAAAAGATTGAGGAACAACATGAATGTTGTTAAACGTGTTTTTTTGGGATTCTTTTCCCCTTTTTTTTAAATATTCAATCCGTTTTGGACACTCGCTAAAATTCGCGGGGTGGCCTGAAGAGCCACAATTAATGCAAGCCACTTTGGACTTGTCATCAACTGAAGAAATTGAGCATGAACCTGGCTCATGAAATTCCTTACATTTCACGCATCGACTGGGGTATGCGCAATAGGCACTTACATGGCCAAATCTTTGGCACTTGAAACATTGAATAACATTGTTTCGTTTTATAGAGTCCCAGCGAATCCTGTGTCGTAGGATATTTTTGATTTTCTTTAATTTTGTTAAACTCTCTCTATCGTCAACCACGCACACATAAATTCCAAGATCCAATTCATTTTCTTTAGACCATTTTGTAGAAAAAGGTTTGATTTGCACTCTCAGTGAAGAGTCGACACTAATAATATCCTCCTCAATTACCTTGGCCGAAAACCCATCGGAAAGGCCTTTCAATAAAATCGAAAATTTTTTTAGCTGTCGAGGTACAAATGAAAATGCATTTACCTTCATTTCACAAAGAGCTGTCATTAAAGAAGAATGTAAATCAACATCCCTAACATGAATTTTAAGTTTACCTAATCCTTTGTTTTCAAATCTTATATTATCTAAATCGCCTTTATAATTTACCTTTAAAAAATCTAGCAAGTTCTTAGAGCTAACTCCATTTGCAAAAATTGGTGGACACCAATCGTTATCCTTCTTCAAAACCGGGTTGGTGATTTGCTCCTTGGGTGGCTGGTTCCGGGTGGTCACAGAAACATCGGGAGAAACATTGTTCTTGTCCGGATCTAACAAGTTGAATCTGTTGTTAGCTAGTCTATCAGTAAAAGCTACTTTTTTAGATGTTGATGAAGAAAAGTTTACGGAACTTCTTTTCCTGCTGATAACTTGCTCGAATGTATTCTTGTCTTTTTTCAAAATTCTTTGTAGGTCTTTTTCGACCGACTGGTTGAACAGCGAAATGTCTTTATTACCCCAAATTGACATGGGCAATGGCGAATTAAATTTAACGCTCGTGTGCGAATTGTTCGCCGAATGTTCAATAGACGACCCTGTTGTATTTACACTTGTCTTTAGAAAATTAACATTTTTTGGCAGCACTGCTGCATTATTTTTAACTGCCAGTTCGGCGCCATTTTCGGCTCTCACTAACACTTGTGCATTAACACCATCACCATCATAATATGTATCCATGGCGGCTTCATCTTCACTTTCTGTAATCAAGTCATCGGCGTCGGCGTCGGTATCTATGTCTGTAAATAACGGCGCGCCACCATCAAAATTATCCATGATTTTTTTTCTATCCGCACTAGTTAAAAGTTCGGAAGGCATTATTAAAGGTTTATTTGATAAACCAGGATCAGGGGGAGGAAGCCTTTCAAAAGGCACTTCTTTAGGCCTGGAGCCCATTATCACTCACAATAAACGTTTTGCAAGAAAATTGTTTTTTATTTCCAAAAAATTCTAGACACACGGGAGGAGTAAAAACACGTCCGCTCACAACCGATAGTAAATCGAGAATCTGACAGTGTAGGTACATATGTATAACTTGACTGATATGCAACAAACTGTATTTGGTGCGTTCAGAAAACTGAGATCTCAGAAATTTTTCTCACTCAAAAAGTGAGTAAGCGAATCCAAGATTTTTTTTCCTCAGAGTTTTGACAGCAAAATTTAGAAATTTTAATGAGGAATCCTGTTCATGTAACTGAGATTGCTGAGATCTCCAAGATCTCATTTTCAGAACATGTCTATTTTCACGCACATATTGTGTATGATTTTTTAGAAATGGATTAAAAACGATCAACATCGGTGACATCTTTCAAAAAAATTTGACAAAACTTGACAGTATATTTTAAGTTCTTTAAATTTAACTTCTTTCTACAGTTTACTGCTTGTCAAAAATGTAGTTTAGTTTTTAAGAGTAATATGTTTAGATTTAAGTTTCGCTTGTATTAAGCTAAATAAATAAATGGTGCGACGTCGTACGACTTTTAAAAACAGACATATTTGCCGCGAAAAAGTCAATTTTACTAAACATTTTAACGTCATCGTCGTGCGATCGTCAACGCTAAAAATTTTACTTCGTGTCAACACTTACCTAAAGTGTTATAGCGGTGTGGTCAAGTCGTGTGATCGTTATAGTTAAACGTGGTCAAAGCTTTGATATCAAGGCATTTTTTGAAAAAATGAATAGGACCCGAGTTAACTCACAAGTAGTTTCTCAGTGGAGGATTAACTTTATTTTTATAGTTATGTCAAAAATCTACCGATAGAAAAGTGTGACACTATTAAAATTGACTTGTGAAAGGTCGTATTCGATATAGAGCAACTATGAAAAATAACTTTTCAATTTCATGTCGTATTTCAATAGATTTAACATTCGCATCGGTCAAAAATATCTATTTAGCTATTAAAATCGAGGTTCAACGAGGGATTAAGCATGTAATTGGCTTAAATCACATACTTTATTCCTGAACCACGATTGAACCCCAGTTAATCTGCCAAAATCGGTGGATTAAAAAAGTTGAACCAAGGCTAAACCATTGTAGGTACAACTTGCCTTTTGTTGAGTTAATTCGGAGTTAAGTAGGGACTTAGTTTGTCTAATAAATATGTTTCAGGAGTTTAGTCGGGTTTGGCCTCGAAACTAGGATGATCTTGCACTGAATAACTCGACAAAAGATATTTTAATGTCCTTGAAAAAAAAACTGGTAAAATTTAATTTTTTTTTTTCCAAACCATGCAATCCTAAACTGTAGGTAATTAAGCTATAATTGACAGCGTCATTTATGTATGTCTAGCCAAATTAATAACCCACCATATCATCAGCAAAACCTTAAAAAAAGCTTTAAAACAAAGAACACCAAGTTATATACAATTACCTGGTGTCATTTTGATTTTCAAGCATGCATGACTATAAGGCATTCCAACTGCTTTGGCTAATACCACTACCATTAACAAGCCATCCATAGCACAGGTACGGATAAAAATTTGCACTGGCTGTTGTGAAAAAAAAACCCAAAAATTAATCTAACTACCATGCGCGTCTACGACGCGACGGTGGCGGGTTACGACAGAATGGCCTTGAACCTTAACAACTCAGAACTTGAGAGCCGCAAGCACGAAATGATGTCTCTTAAAAATATATCATCACATTTCTGTATATACCTACAAATAGCTATACATATATACGACTTCTTCTCTTGCAAAACAAAAAAGCAACGCATTTAACTTTTGCACTCTGACGCCGATTGCCACCTGTATTAGCTTTGGAAATCCATATAATATTCTAGATTAAACAAAGCCTCTACTTTGTCTGCTCCCGAATGAATATGAAGAGTCAACACAATAAAACATTTGTCATGTAAATATACCAGAATATTTGGTCACAGGGGTTAAGAGTCTCCCACCCCTTCATCCTTGTATGTATATATAAAATGCCTGTATACAGTTTATGCATTACTAAAATTAACATTTACCTTAGCCAAAGTTATACATTAGCTTTGCATTTAGATAAAAAAAGAGCTCCCGAATTGTGTGGGACCATTCCGTCCGTCGTCGTCGAGTCACCATTTTAGCTTAAAAGGTCCAAAGTAAGCACTATTGCGATGCAGCGCATTCAATTTCAATGATCATTCACCACTTTTTAGAAGAAGAAAAAAAAAACAAAAAAAAAACTAATTAAGATCCATCGAATTAAAAAACAATACAATGAGAAAAGGTGTTCAAGCCGGACGACTGCAAAAAAGTGCTAAATGAGTCGTCGCGATTTTTTATTATTAGCTTTTATGAAGTTCTTAAAATTTTGAACACAAACAAAAAAAAAACTGCAATTAAAATTATATTTTTACGATCACAAGTCATATAAGGCGCATGATTTAAATAGTTGTCGTTGGCGGTTTACTGTCTAGCATGCATTGGATTGTTTCTTAAGTCATATTGATACATTAACAAAGCTGGTTTAGGTAGTATAGGAATATGGATACCAGATAATAATGCATTTAAAGTTTGTAACAGTATGATTTATAAAGGTCGAAAATAAAAGCGGAGTAAACTTACAACCTACATATGTTCTACGCTTCGATAAATATCGAATTGAAATTTATTTTAAATTTGACACAAAATGAATTTCACCAATTTCGAACGTTTTCAAAAATTAGGAAATCACTTCGGAATGTAAATCATTTTTATAACATTTCACGATTTACCTTTTCTGATAGTGGTATTATTGTAAATAATATCTAACACAAAACCTAAGAAACAAAATAATAAAAACCCAAAACTGCAAATTACTATATTGGCAACTGAACTCCTGCTACTTTTCTGTCGCGTCCGTCGCTTGCGTTACCTATGTATGTATATGGGTCGCATCTCATAATAACGTCGTTATTTATTTGATCGAGCTGTCAGTTGTATACGGTGACCCAACACATCGAACGGATTGTAAAGACCTGGTCAAACAGAACGCGGTCCGGTGGGATGGGAAACAATTCTGCCCGTCGCGTTCCCTGTCTTCTATAGAATTATACGTTGTTGTTCAAACAGAACGCGGCCAAGTTCAGCGGTTAAAAATAGAACGCGACGGTCAAATTGAAGTTGTAGATTTTTACAAAGAACGCGACGCTCAAACGTCAAAACAGAAAGAAAATGCTCTTTGCATTTTGTTTAATGTTTATTTCTTGGAGCTGGTCCCAGACTGAAAAAAGTACGAAATATTAACAAAAAACTGCTATTTTGTCAATTCTTGCTAGGAAAATCAATAAGTAAGTTTCAATTTTCATTCAATTTTATAAATTTGAAAAGTATTTTCGTTGTGTGTTTGGTGAAAGTAAACTCGAGGTGACTAGATGGACAAGACGAACAACATAAATCAAGAGCAAAACGAAGAAATTTGCCGACTTGGTTTGATCTCGTGCCTATTGGCTATTAGATCACTCAATAAAGAACTAGGTCAGTAGAACGCCGAAAGCTGACCGCGTTCTGTTTGACGTATCAGAACGCGGAGGGCAGCGGCACGTTCTGTTTGACCAGGCCTTAAGGGTCGATCGCTTTTAATTTTCACACATAACCAATATTTGTTTATTTCTCCAATCATTTTTTACCCGTCAGTGTTGCCAATTTAAAGTTCTCAAGAAATACACCCTTTTCAAAAGACGCAATATTTTGTGTATTTTTTACCCATTATTCTAACGGTAACGTTATATAAGTTCAAAAATTTTGAATAAAGCTTTTATGCACGCAGGATTTGGTAAGATAAACCGAAATAAAAATAATGATAGACGTTGTTTTGTTTTTTACAGCGGGAGTTTCGGTTTCGAAATTAAACTGGAGTTAACTCCTGAAAAATGTTTTTCAGTCAATATATAGATCCCGATTTAACTCAACGAACTCAGTGAGTTAACTATATAAATCAACTAAATACATAGATATATCTGATAGATATATAGAAATCAACAATTCCATATAGTGCCTCATATTGTTGTCAAATTTTCCTTTTTTTTTTTTTTTCCTTTCGCCGCCTTTTGATTTCGATAAATTTTTGACAACTGAAATTTAACTGAAATTTAACTGAAAAAAACCTGAAAACCTTAACTTGGTTTAGTTTTACTTTCAAGATTATAACTAATTCTGGTTTAGCTCATACTAAACTCAGGCACAGGAAAACTGGCCTAGCAGAAAATTTGTTTCAAATTTGACAGTTTACTTCAATTCCTCTTATACTACATATCTAATGGATGGTATGAGATCACTAACGACTACCGTGATAATACTTCTGTCTCTGATGGTTTTCCTATGTCAACTCCCCATCCCGAAACCTTAGCCTTAGCATTGCACAATGATAAAGCCATTACCACCCACAGAACACGAATATACCTAAGGTCATATATTGCCCAGGTTGTCAAAGTTGAAAGTGTCAAAAAATTAAAAATGTCTCTTCGAGTGTCCACAGGAACTCAACACGCATCATTAGAAATAACAACAAAATATTAAAAAAAGACAAGTAAAGGGGCACTGGATCCACCATTTTCCTACCATAGGTAATACCTCGATTTTGACAGATGTGCAGAACAAAACAAAAAAGAAAACGCTAATGATATTACCTTTAATATGTGTACTTTGATTAGCACCATAAAAATTGTATCATAGAAAACCACTTAGGTAGGTACATATCTTTTTTTCTTATAATTTAAAAGAATTCCCAGCAAACCACTCTTAATTTCACTTTCTGTTTGTGTTCATTGAAAAAGAATTCGGTCATCATCATAGCTATCAGTAGAAGTTCTAGAAGTTAACAAATGAAAAAAAAGTATTCGTCATTAATAAACTAATGATTTTTGCTTTGAATGAATCATCCTTTAATTTGCAGAATTTTAAACATCCCATAACTTCAAATCTAAAATGTTGCTAAAAAGTTCATAAAAAAATAAAATAAAATTCAAATGCTAAGCCATGCAAGCAAAACACACAAGGAATGCTTTCATTGATTCATTAGCACCACAATGGCGATGGTTTATTTTTGAATCACCTTTAAAAAGTAAAATAAAATTTAAAACGAAGTAACAAATCTCACGACACACCGACCGACCGCCAAGACCGACCTATAAGAAGAAACCAGAGAATCAAGAACTGCGCTGCGCTGGTGGCTTGGCTGGCTGGCAGCTGGCTCAACATTGCCGATGTACCGCGCTGCCCGATCTAAACAACTTCATTTATTTGAAATGCCAAAATCTGAAGTTAATAGGTCTGCATTCCCATCTTCGCTGTACAAAAATCCACCAACACAAATGTAATTGGCCAAAATCATAAACCAGACAACAATAATTGCAAGCGTTGTTTATTTTATTTTATTTTATTTTTTTTTTTTGTAATCTTATTTTTTGTATGGTCCCAAAATGTAGGATTTAAATAAATTACCATGAGATTCTTTATTTATTTTTTTTTTTGTGTATCTGGATTTTGGAAATAATCTCCCGCAGACGAAAGAGAGAGAGTTATCATTGCTGTCGTCTGTTAGTTGGATGGACCAAAAGAAAGACAATAATTAACACAACAAAAGATACAAAAAGTATCTTTTTGGTTGAACTCCTGACCTTAAACTTAAAGTCACCAAATCGATCGATAGCTGGTGGCAGAGCGGTGGCGCGGCGGTGGCGTCGACGCGGCGGCAGGCAACGCAACACACGAAGGAATTAGAAAGAGTCCGTCGTCGTTGCTGCGCGAGTTAAAGATTCCAATTGTCATTAAGTGCTTGGAAATTCTGATGCAGGCGAGGCAAAAGGAGAAGATCACCTTCAAAAGAACCCCACCCCCCTCAAAAAATATAAACAGCCATTATACCAGCTTTTGATGATGGCGGGCTTTCGGGCTTGCGGGCTCTTGACTTGAAATTGGAATTCTTAGTCGACCTTGAGCAAGTAAATTGCTGCTGACTGATTTTTAAGACAAATATTATGGCTTTCGTTTGAGTGCGATGATTTGACTTGTTATATCGAGTATTACGCTAGCATGCTGCGAAGAGGTGCTAATTCTGTCGAGAGTCAAGGTTAAAGTCAATTCTTATTTTTTTTTATTTATTTTTTATATATATGTACCTACTTATTCTTCTTCGATTTTAAATAAGAATTCAGAGTCTTGTTAATTGCGAGTGGTTGAGTCTTGAATATGAAGAAAAACCAAAAACCGAAAACCGGCATTCTTGATGATGGGTGGATTTGGCTTATGGTTATATAGGTATGTATATGGCGTGGGATGGGGAGATAAGCTTTGTTTAGCTTAAACAATTTATTGGTTGCCTTCATTCGAATTTTGGGTAGGTATATCTATATGCATTCTAGATGATGATGCGATATTTGTATTCACATTTGACTAATCTTAAGTTTTTTGGTACCGATTAGAAATTTGCAAAAATTGAATACCTATATACACTCGTGATATGAGAACCGCTACTAATTTATAAAACGTACATACTGACAGTAATTACGCGTATATATGTAATATTCAGAAAGATATGGCAAATGATTAACTTCAAAAATCAATCGGTTAATAAGTTAATAATAAGTCAATAAGTACCTAATTCTGCCACAATAGGGTACCTTGACCAATTTGGAAGCAGCTACATAGGGACCTGGATAAAGAAGCATGTTGGCTAAGGCTCCAGGCCCACTTAGGAATCAAGCACCACCTTATGTATGTAAATTATTAACCTGTTTACAATTGTAAAAATTGAAGGGACGTGATCAAGGAACATGAGTTCCAAAAGCTTTTCATGTTTTTTCGTGCGAAGGAATTTCACACTATTCGTGCTTCTTGAAAAGTAAAATAAAACATAAGCAGTCGTATTTATTAGATTTTTGTCTACTTAGACACTGTCTAACTATTTTCAAATTGGTGGAAATATACTATATTTAATAAAAATAAATATCACATTATTCACGGTTAAGACAATCTACTCTTGTGTTGTGTTGGATATTTTCCAAAGTTGGACAGTTGTCTAAAGTTAGACAACGTTTATAAATAAGACCAAAGGTGTCAATCGATTAAATAAAAAGTAATGTGTCTCTAAATTTTTGTTTAATATTAGGAATGAAATTCCGAATTGTCTTGTTAATAATTTTTTTTTTCTTCATTTAGTGTTAGTTCTCATCACAATCTCGCCCTCTCTCTCTCTCTCTCCTTCTCTCTCGCTTTCTATCTTTTTCTCACTCTTTATCTCTCTCCCTCTCTCTCATTTCTACAAATATATAGAATTCTGATCACAATGATCATTAATATCAGTTTTGACCAACCGCATCTTAAATAAAAGTTGATTGAAAAACGGGTAAGGAATTATTAGAAATTATTCTTATCAACAAAATGTTTAGAGTTCAGCTTAAGGAAAATAGAGGAACTTATTAAAAGATGATTATAAATAATATAAACAGAATCATCATATAATAATAATAAATATGGGAGAAGTACTCAAGTGGAGGTTAATTAGATTGTTAGAAAGCCTTAGCGCAAATAAAAATTCACTCATAATAGATACTACGTTCAATTTAAATTAAACAAAAATATAACCTCTGCTTCCAGAAAAAGAATCACAGCAAATAGAAATCCATCGATCTTATGGCCTTTTCGATTAATATAAGGTAATCCAGAAGAACAATTTGATACACTTCTGGAATGATTCCAAAAAAGAATCTAGAAGGAAGTTTTTTTCTTTTCAAAAGAACTATATGTACAAAATAAAGATCTTTATCAAACAATACTCCAGCAGAAGCATCTAAATTACAACTCTATAGAAATCACAAAGTTAATTTTAAACTTTGGCTTATCGATATGTAGATAGGTACCTCAAAAATTTTCCAGTATTTGCTGTTTTACTGTTAAGATACAAATATTTAATATTTCTTCACCTGATGATGATGATGTAACACTTTACCTTCTTCTGCAAAATAATTTTTTCCCAAGACTGTTCAAACCCATAAGCATCAGCAACAGCATCAGACAAGACAAGTATCTGCATAATCATCTAGAGAAATATCTGACGGCATGAATAGCCAGCCATTTCCTCCCTCTGTATACTGTATACAAATACAGCTGCCAGCGCAGTCTTTTACAATATGGCCGCATATAGCCAAAGTACAGCCATGATGAATTCGACTACGCGATTTTATATTGAAGACAAAGAATCTTCTTCTTCTATACAACACGTCATGTCTCTCTGGTTTGTTGTAATATTTTCAATTTCTAAATATTTCACTGTGTCGTGAAAACAATTTCCACTTCACGAAGTAGGAAGTCATAGAAAACGAAACGTTTTGATGATCATTTCGCTGTCATATCATAAACATCATCATCTTCTTTGCCGTCCAGCAGCTTAACCTGGTTCTAGAGCTCAAAGCAATCTATGTACCTATACATATATATGCATCTGTAGATACATCTTCGTATGTATCCTAATTTCCAACTTAGAGCATGCAGAAGAGAAGGAGCATATGTATAGGTACATCCTCCCTGAAAGTACTAAGAAACTGCATCGTTTACGGTGCCAATTCTTAGTTCCATTTTCTTGTTTTTAGCCAATTCTTCCACTATACACTCAGCACTAAATTAAGTAATTGCAGGCCTCTTCCATGCCATGGCAGGTATATATATATAGATATGGATGCATCATTTACTCAGTGGTCAAAGAATGAGATGCATTCATGGAATCTAGCACAAACTAGGGCTGTAGAACATTTTGCTATATACATTTTATATATTCTTCGAACATACATACATACGAAAATTTCATAATAAATATATCTCTAGCGAAGATCGTGCATAGCAATATATATGTAGATGCAGCAGAACAGGCATATGGCCTAGACTCAATGGGTTATACAACAACTATATAAAATTGCACTGGCACGTATTATGGATGAGAACAGAGAATCGAAGCACCAGCAGCAGCAGCAGCAGCGTGCAAGCTTCACGAGAAACTATATACGTTTTTTTTTCTGGCAATTATTTTTGCTTCGAAGTAATAAAGAAAGAAAAAAAATAAGAAAAGCATCTCATCGGAATCCAGAATGTGACTTAGCTAAACGAGGGCGTAACCACAGCAACTACACTTTGAAGTCTTTATATGATTGTAAATATAAGAGAATATTTACAAGATCGGTTGCTTTCTGGGCATACCTATAGCTAGCCTTCGAAACATCGATTACCTTTTTTGTTCATATAAGGACTTAAGGGGTCCTCAAAGCACCTTAATACTCTAAATCACTTCGAACTTCGGAGCCAAAATAACAACCCAACCAATCAAAAGTAGGGGAGACTGGGGACAAATATGTAACAGGTCATGAAAGTAACAATGCCCATTCACCAATTAAAAGTAGGGGGACTGGGGACAAATAAGTAACAGGTCATGAAAGTAACTATGCCCATTCACCAATTAAAAGTAGGGGAGACTGGGGATAAATGAATAACAGGTCATGAAAGTAACAATGCCCATTTATATCCTCAATAAATGTGTTGAAGCATTTTCTTCTATGCAGTTTTACAAACAACTTAACTCTTCTTTTTACTAGCCAGTCCTGGATATTAAGGACGAAAGTAACAAGAGAAGAATCTTGGATAACAGCTATGTGAAGTCGTCATTTTAATAAAACTTTATTTCATTAATTCATGTTTCTAGATAAATAACCTATCTTTAAGGTGACATATTTCGTTCTATGTTATTCCTATAAAACGAAAGAGCAGGAACCACAAAAATAAAAACTGCTACTTTTGTCCCGGTATCCCTTACGAATACTTTCAAAATCTTCAAGTACAAAGCGATCATCATGGAAAATGACACACATTGGTTTTGAAAGCGATGGAAAAACTAAGCTATTTCACATTCGTGTGGTGTGGCTTTATAGAAAATAACTATACATTTACACTACAGTATTCCCCGCTTAATTGCACCGACCATTTTATCTGATTTTTTCGATCAATTAACCAGTTGTTGAATTAATGAAAAACCGCTTAATTGGTTCTGTTGTTCAATTAAACGACAAAATATTCATCTAACACTATATATACACATTTAAGAATCTACCTACTTAAGAAATACATATTCGGAAAAAAAAAACAAGACAAAAGAAAGAAACGGCATCGCACACAATGCTAGTTTGTGTTGTTTTTCAAAATATGTACATTATGTATGTGTACCTACATTATTGGTCTTATTTATAAACGTTGTCTAACTTTAGACAACTCTCCAACTTTGGAAAATGTGTTCAAAAACCTTGTTTATTGTTGTCTTATAGCTGCCTAACTTAGACACAATGTTGATTAACCGTAGTAGTCTTAACCGTGAATAATGTGATACCTATTTATTTTAATTAAATATAGTATATTTCCACCAATTTGAAAATAGTTAAACAGTGTCAAAGTAGACAAAAATCTTATAAAAACGACTGTATATGTATTAAAAAATGTTAAGAAACAAATTTCGATATGTTTCTTAAAAAAAAAAACTGGTTACGGTATCTGAATCTATTAATTTTCATTTTCAAATCTTTGTTCAATATTTCTATTTCATGAAAAGAATTCCTGTATTGAAATTTATGAAATAAAAACAACTGAGGTTAATGATTTTTGAAGTTAAAAGAGGGGAAGATTATAGTTTCTGGGAAACAGTTATTTGCTTAGGGACATTATAATATAGAATCAGAGAAAAATTGTCTTTTTTAACTTTTAACAAATGTTTTCAAAAACTGACGATATGCAGTAAATCGAAATAAGGGGAACAAGACGTAAAACTATATTTTAAAAAATCGTGATACCAATGACAAAGAAATTTCAAAATTTACGGTTTTTTTTTTTTTTTACTTTAAACGCAAATTTACGATTCCCTAGCGAGTACATCAGTATATTCGAACCATTTCCTCTTCCTGTTTCAGCTGTGTCGTTCAAACTCTGCAATATGTATTTCAAGATCTGGACATACATAGGACCTAATTTCGATTCCCTTTTAAAATTTTCTAAAACTTGCAGATGAAATAAAATAACTATCGCAATTCAAAATACGCACACCACACCACAGTCACACACATCTTCCAGAGCAAAACATATAATAGAATCTTTAACATGATCTAATTCGATGCAGTAAATTTACACAAACATATATTCGTCCATAATGATTATAGATACATAGAATCGACTCAGAACCGCCACAAGCAAATCGCCCTCTCCACGGACATATGACTCGTTGATCTTCACAATCAGCAACGTCAACTTCACTTCATAGTGTGAGCTATTGCGTTCTTCAAAAACGTTCTAATGGATGCGATATGTATTTTCCTAAGGTTCTATATACACGATATACCCCTCCGCCACCATCCATCCCCATTAGCATCATCCTCTCGAAGACTAATCGTGCATCAAACGATCGTGCGTGCAACAAAGATCAACAAAAAAAGCAGCGAGAACCGCCAACTAAATTTAAAATTGCTTTAGTGCTTTCAAGAATCTAGTAACCTAGTTTCTTAGTATTTTTTTTTTTTTTTTGCTGTTCCATGTGTGAATCTGTAAACATGGTCATTCTATCTGTTGGAAGTTGGAATTGGAAGGCGGGTGCTGTAAAATGAGGAACGGCCGGGGTGGTATTGGGGTAAAGTGCTCAGAAGGCTGACTGTAAGCTAAATTAATAAAAATCGCACGATGAAGATGATGATGATGATATTGCCACACGGTAACTATGGCGATGGCGATCGTCGTCCTACAATATGTGTAGGATTGAGGTACATGTACAACACTAGTTTCTTTCGTTTCTTGCCACCATTATTGTCGTTGTCGCCCGGGTCTATAGGTATACACACATATATTATACCTAATCTATAGAACAGCAACCGATTGCCCCGAAGTTACACAGCTTCTGGGTCATATTCTAGAGAACACACGTTTGTTTCTTATCTTCAGCGCAATTTGTCTCAATTACTGGCGAGCCAAGCAACTATAGCGTGATATGGGTGTTTGGGAAGTTTTATGGTTTTCACTGAATAGCGTGAAATTCCGTGGAAAATAACAATCAATAATTTTATTTTGTTATGTAACCAATATACCTAATCTATATATCAACTTTCAGATAATATAAGAAAGAAAATAGTTTTTGTTTTAATGACGAATAAATAAAAAAAAAAAAAAAAACTGCTCTAAAGTCTCAATAGAAAAGTACATGTATCATGTTTTTCATGAGTAAAAACTTTGTCCTTAACTGTTCTACATCATTCTAATCTTAGTTCAAAAATGCACCAGGAAACTGCGCGTTACCCACTGTGCATTAAAAAACAAAGAAAATCTACATTTTTTAAAATAATATCAACACAATAAAAATCTGTTAATTTAATATTGATCGTTGTGATCATCTACGATGAATTATAACTGTAATTTTAAGATTTTATTTTTGTTTGAATTATGTATCTACATCCATACATACATATTTATATACATATATATATTATATATTATATATAAACAAAAATCAATCTTCAATACAAACGCATCATGGAGACTAAAAAATAATTTTTATATTGCTCTACTATTAGATCTACCGATATGTGGTGCACCAGCACCACACACTTTGATATGGGAACTTAAAGTCACTATGGATTTATTCAAGATCACACAGTCCGAATGATCAATCAATAGCAATTATTGAGATCGAGATCGTCCGCCCAACTTTGGCTATATTATTCTCAAAGTGCGAGGTTATTCCATATAGAAATACCAGCGGGCACAGCAGCATATTTCTGCAATGAATTGAGGCTTCCAATTGCAATTTCTAATCAATTTTCTATTAAGTTACAAGAGCGAGATAGAAAGAACACGGTTTCAATATAAATAGTAAGGTATGTATATTTTTATTTTATGAACAATGAACATATAGTACCTATACCTACTTATTGATCGATAGATATGATGATGGTGCATTTCGTGGTTGTAGTGGTGGTGTAGTATTTGACCCATAAAATAGGTCGATACAAATAAATAAACCTTATCAGTTACAGTTCAAATAACACGTACATTGAGACTCTCATGGTGCATTGGAACTAGGGTATGGAATTCTCTTATCAGTTCTTTTTCAAGACAATTTACTTTGAAAATTAAAAGAAAATAGAACAAAAACGAACTTGTCTTTGTTTTAGTAGGGAGGGATCTGTTTGAATTTGAATGTTGTATTAAATCAATGCAATTGAAGAAGTATAAATATTTAAAATCATTTTTGTTGGAGAAACAACGAAATTAATGCAATTTATAAAAGCTTTGAGAATCAAATATGATTTCAAGGCCTATAAAAACATTTATTGGAAGTAACGGTAAGGCATCCCTATTTTATATTTATCTAAAATTACATGTTGTTTCTCTAAAAACATTGTTTAATTTATAATTTGGTGATTTTATTGATTGATTTAACAGCAATACATATAGAAAATTATTAATTCCTTAGTCCAATGATTTTTTTTTTCTTCCAAAGATTCCTTTATCATTTTGAGATTTAGGTAATGACAATTATAATTCATTAAATAATACATTAATTGAAATAATATATAATCATTAATTAAATTTTTCCAATTACAATATTTATAGGTTTTTAATTTTAAAAACCTAAAACAGCCACCAACACTCGTAACATCCTATTGGTGCCCGTGGAAACTGGACGCCCGATGTTATTTTGTTATAAAGAAATTACAAATTCAAAATCTTAAAAGACCTTATCAGGGGTGGAATCGCGTAAGGTGATTGTTGATCATCAAAATTAATGATTTTCACTTTTTTGCTATGGTTTGTTGGTGACAGCTATTTAGGTGTCACTACACATTTTGTTTAATTTTTTAAGAGAGATAGGTTGTGTGAGATTCTCCACTAATTGAAAGTTTAGTGAAAACAAGTGAAAAAGATATCAAAGTTAAAAAAAAAATCAGTTAACAGTGAATATGATTTCAATGCAAATTTTCTATGAGGCTCCCATTGAAGGTTTTGGGATGTTCTCCAGAGCTTGAAAGGGCATTGTATGACCTCGGGATGTGTTTCCATGTAAGAGGAAATCATTTTTATTTGTTGTTTTCTAAAAAAACAAACATTTTTATTAATTTATAACTGTTGCAAGTTAAGTAGACATGTATACTTACATTTTTGCAGAAACGAAACTTTTTATTGCAAATTCAAAACATTAAAACACAACAGCTGATCGAAATGACATTTAGGCCTGTTAAGTAACTTGAAATTTGTACCAAGTTTCCCAAACTTAAAATTTTTAGCGATCACTTTACTCAGAACAAAGAAAAGTTGATAATCAAAAGTGATTATCAAAACAGTGACAATCAACTATCGCCTTACGCGATTCCACCCCAATATGCTATAGTATAACTATTTTAGTTGTATGTTTGTTCGAGACGAAAGATTTTTACAACTTTTTTTTTTTTAAATCAATGTAGTAAAATAACCGCTTTTTGGTAATTAGTTGTCAGTATCGTAAAACCGTGTTTTGAACTAAGTCACTTTTTAAAATTATGTTAAAATAAATAAAAATCATGTTTCTATTTTGTGTTAAATTTTTATTCTTGAGTAAACTATTTTGTTTGAATTATTATTTTTTTTTAACAAATAAAAAATTTGTGATGAACAAAAGAAAAAAGAAAATCAAAAAATAGTTGTCTAAGAAAAAGGAACATTTTCAATTTATGAATATTTGTCACATGTTTATAACAAAAATTCTACTTATCCAATGCATACATGCATACATACTTATTTATGTATGCTTTTAAATTGTAAATATAAATTCATTATAACAACTACATTTATGTTAAATAAAAAGAAAAAATATTTAAAAATAAATAAAATTAACAGAAAAACGCATTGACTGTGAATGAATAGTTATGAAAGAGTGTTGAGTGTTTGTGTCTTTGAATATTTGAATAATGACGACGAATTCGTTTTTCTTAAATACCACAGATACGAGAGAAATAAGTTGATTTACGTGAAGGCGCACTGCGCCGCTCCCGCTTCATCATCGGTTCCTTCATAGTCATCGTTGGCTTGAACCTCTTCGAGGAAAACCTCCTGCACATCATCACCTTGGGGCATTTCAAATGGTATCCGAGGTGGAAGGAGTTCCTCTAGCTTCTGCATTACTTCCACGTCAGCAAAGTAATCCGGCGGCATCTCCACCACAAACGAAAGCATAAGGTCTCCCCGTTCGAATGGATTATTCCGCTTGGGCATGCCTTCACCTTTGATAACCTTCATGGCACTCGGTTTTATGACTTGACCTGGTTCGGTACGGAATACTAGCACTCGGCCATCCATATGAGTGAATGAGTACTCTAGACCGCAAAGTGCCTGAACAAGACTGATCTGCACGTTGGACAAGAGTAAGTCGCTGATTTTCCGCTGGAATAGTTCATGTTGTTCTTGTTGCAGAATGACAATGAGGTGTCCTCGATCACCTTTCAAGTTCTGATGGCCTTCAGAACGGAAGGGGATCTTCTCTGCGTGTTGCATTCCCTTCTCGATGGTTACATTGATGGTCGCCTCCTTTTCGATTAGACCCTTGCCTGAGCAGGATTTGCATTGGAATTCCTCTTGAAGAAACTTGCCACGTCCATGGCATACATCACAGCTCTAGAATAAAAAAAACGAGTACATATGTATATAAAAGTTTTTCCAGGTTATGGCAATACACCAAGTTAAACGTACCCCTGATACAATGATGCCCATTGTTGTGCGGTAGCCGAGGCCTCCACAGTCGGAGCAAGGTTTCTCTTTACTGGCATCACCTCCAGCACCCTCGCAATCAGCACAGACCTCCATTCGGGAGTACTCCACAGTCTTAGAAGGATTTCCATTATACAGCTCTTCTAAGGTGACAGGCAAGGCTATCTGCAGATCATTGTTACTGCCAAATGAGAAAAATCTGGCAAATAGACTCTCTGTGTCCATGCCACTGCTACCAGTTCCCTCCTGCAATCCCTTGATGCCATATCGATCGTAGATTTGGCGCTTCTCTGGGTCCGATAAGACTTCATAAGCAAATGAAATTTCTTTAAATTTATCACCTGCTTCGGGATTCTTGTCGGGATGGAATTCTTTAGCTAGTTTTCTGTAATTCTATTAAAACAAAAAAAAAATTAAGTAACAACACTTTTTAACTAGAGTGTATTGTGGAACTCATTTGGAGTTCGCCATTTTTCATTTGACTTTTTTCAACTTTTTTCCATTCACGCGAAACAATGAAATTTTCTTTTACTTTTCTTTTGTTACGTAAACAAACGCAATTAATTTTTGAATTACCTGATTACTTAAATTATCTAATTTACAGTTTACCTTTTTTATTTCAGCATCTGTTGCATTTTTCCCAACATCAAGCAAATCATACAGTGAGACATCGCTTTCGTCCATCACAAACTAGTGCACAATTTAGATTGAATCCGCCGACGAATTTATTGAATATTTATCTAAGGTATGAATTTAATTGTTGGGAGTTATTGCTATAAATACAAAATTGTTGTTCAATTAGAGAATGTCTGGCGAATTTTCTGCGGAAAACTGGCTGGAAGATAAACCGAGAAAATTTATGGAACTCTGAACAACAACTGTCAAAATTTGTACTGCCGTGTTTTGACCGACAGTGCTCACAGGTGAACTTTGTGGAATGTGGAGCTGCCAATAATATTTAAGGTTGTACGTAAACTGTATTTAAGTGCCTTGTACACGAGACACGACACACCAGCAAACTGTGGTTTCTGCATGGTCGTGAATTTTGATTTTAATGCGTCGAAAAGTTAAAAAATAAAAGCAGTGTTCCTTTACTTTGATGCTCTGTAATTTTCTGTACATTTGTGTTAATTTCAGTCCAATATCGATCGCGTACGAGCGTACGTACTCAAAAAAATTGTATTTTTTCACAAAAGACAACGCACGCGAGAGTAAAATGATTCCCCTTTCTTTGGACAAAAATGAACAGTTCAGCAAAATGTCAATATAACGAAAAAAAAAAGCAATTATCATACCGTGCACATTGGTGGTACGGAATCCTATGTGCTGTGAATATGGGTTCATGTACTTTTGCAGAGTTTGAATATTTTTGAAGAAAATTTAACAGTTTGTGCACAAAGAAAAGGACCCGACTATATTAAGCATAACTCCCCCACTTGTCCCGTCAAGAAGAGAATGATTATTTTGGATTAGTTTCTCAATTATTTTCTACAGCAGTTAAGAGAACACCGAAGCCGGTGGGGTTGTGCGACACTATACACCGACCTCTGTGATGGTTTTTTGTCATACCTCACTTCTATGAATTTCCTTATGCGAAGTACCACAATGTTTACCAGAATTTCATTAACCAAAACGTTGAATGTACAGCAAAAAACACAGATACGACAATTAAAAAAAAAAAAATTTATATGGAAAAAATGTCGTGTGGGTTTTTTGGTCGTTCGGTTTTTCACACCGGTAAGACAGTTTTTCTGTGCGCCTAATGTCGAATTCCTTTCAACAAAAAAATCTTTTTTTTTCAAACAGAATCGAATTTTTTCTGTTGTTGAAAGGAATGTGTATAGGATCGATTTTTTTGTGATTGTGTGTGATGTGGTTCTTAATTTAATGAAACTTATCTGTTATTGCCGCAAAGTATACACGATTAGTTTGACAGAAAAAAATTCGATTCTTTTTCTTTGGTTGAAAGGAATTCCACATAAGTTAAGCCCAGAAAATTCGATGGGGATTAGTTAAATTGTTGTTGAATTTTACATGGAAACTGCTTATCACCGACGTCGTTTTTCTTCATCCCGTATCTAGGGGATTGAAAAAAACACTCCTCTTGTTGTCGAAATTCAGGTACAGCCTTTAAGAGAACGTCTCACTATAAAATCGAACACACCAATTCCTTTCAACTGGCAACGCTATTCGCTTTTGACAGCTATCCATTTGCAGAACGAACAGATTTGTCGGCCATTTTTGTGAATGTCAGCCATCACGTCATTTGTAGTTTAGTGTGTGTCAAGTAATGCAGAAAAAAGTCAAAATATTAAAATTAAATTCCAAATTTCTCCAATTGAATTAAAATAAATCAACAAAAAAATACCATCAAAATGGAAAATAATATCCACTTAAATTTAATAGCACCAGAATGCAATAGCACGTCTGCGAGTGAATCCATAATTCTTTGTACACTCGATAACCAAAACAATTATTCTCCCGCTGAAAAGAACGACGCTGAAAATGTTTCCATTCCCACACAACACACAACAGTCGTTGTCGTTGATGGAAATGCAAATGGCCAAGCAAAGGAAGCTACTTTTATTGGACCAGCAGACACAACAAATCAACAAATTTTGGCACGTAATGTTTTTTCATCGGCAGTTGTTCCTGCCGAACGGCAAGTGGACAATAAAACTGACTCCTCCATCGCTGTTGGCGAAGAGGATGAGGATGACGACGAAGACGATGCAAATTACGAAACAGACGAAAGCGATAATAATTCATCTGATGACTCGGACTTTTCCGATCTGAGTGGAATTTCTGAGGTGTCTGGTCGAGAATGGAAGCCAGTTGCAGCAACAAAACCCATTAATTGGGTGCAAAAGCAAATCCATTCGGGTGCGAATCCGAGAGATTTACTGTCGCAAATTTTGCCCAATGGTGCTGCGGCTTCACAAATTGCTCCCGGGCTGAACGACATGACATTGTGGCGCATTTTAGCCAGTATGCTGTCCGAACCGCCAAGACGCCGCAAACTACGCACCGTTAACACATTCAACGATGTTATCGAGTTGGTAAAAGCATCAAAAAATATCATTGTTCTCACTGGAGCAGGAGTCTCTGTCTCTTGTGGAATCCCAGACTTTCGCTCCAGCGATGGAATCTACAGTCGTTTGGCCAAAGACTTCCCAGACCTTCCCGATCCACAGGCAATGTTTGATATAAACTACTTTTCCAGAGACCCACGACCGTTTTATAAATTCGCCAGGGAGATCTACCCAGGCCAGTTTACACCGTCACCTTGTCATCGTTTTATTAAGTTGCTTGAGTCAAAGCAAAAACTTCTACGTAATTACACGCAAAATATTGACACGTTGGAACGTGTAGCGGGGATACATAACGTGATCGAGTGTCACGGATCGTTCTCTACTGCAAGTTGCACTAAATGCAAATTCAAGACGACAGCCGATGCTATACGTGAGGATATATTTGCCCAAAGAATTCCCGTCTGTCCGAAATGTCAGCCAAATGTTATGCATAGTTCTGATGCATCGGATAGTGTGGCCGAGGGTGATTTGAAGACAATCGTTGAAAATGGAATCATGAAGCCGGACATTGTTTTCTTTGGCGAAGGTGAGTCTTTTGATTTAGAGAAAAATGTCCTTTTTGAATAAAAATAGAAAAAGCCGCATGATAGATGGTATTTAAATATATAATATTGTTTATTTTTCTAAATTCCATGAACAAATCCGTATTTCGCAAGCATTGAAAGTCTTACTCACCTCTAATGTTTAATATCACATCGAATGAGTTAGGTCAAGTGTAGTAAGCAATTCTATCCTAACTTTGTTTATTGTTTAGCAAAATTTCCCTATTTTCTTTCAATCTATTTTACACTTGTAAATTCGATTAATTTGGAAGTCAAAATCCTATTTTGCAATATTTACAGTTATTTAAAAATTTAAAAAAAAAAGAATTTTCGAAAAGAATCCTTATGTTTTGAATTTTCCATTTTACCATAGGTCTTCCTGAGGAGTTCCACACTGTTATGGCCAGTGATAAAGATAAGTGTGATCTTCTCATTGTCATGGGTTCTTCCCTTAAAGTGCGACCAGTTGCACTCATACCCAGTTCGATTCCAGCAAGTGTACCACAAATTCTTATCAATCGCGAACAACTGCGTCATTTGGAATTTGATGTAGAACTGCTTGGTGATTCGGATGTTATAATCAATCAATTATGTCACAAACTCGCCGAAGATTGGACCGACATATGTTTCGATCAAACAATTTTATCAGAAGCAAAACACTTGGCGCCACACGCTGTCGAAGATGAAGCTGTTGTAATAAGCAGTCTAGATACAGATACACAATCAGTTAAATCTTCCACATCTACTGATACAGCACTCCGTTCAACGGGCTACTCTGATTCGGGTTTTGAGAGTTCAACCTCATCGATGATGCAACCGATGGGTAGGCCTGATGATATGCCATCATGCAGTATGCCAACACGCGCTAACTTCTGCGATATACCATTGTTCAAAGAACAGGAAGATGTTGCTGCTATAACTAAGATCAAACATGGAATGCTTGATCTAGATAATCGCGAAGAGGAAGGATATGAGCCGGGAATTGAAGATGAAGAGAGTGAGAGTTTTAGTTTTGATGGAAGGCTGCAAAAGAAGCCAGTTAATTACAACTATCGGCATTTGTCTATTGATTCCTCAAAGGATAGCGGCATTTGCGATTCATCAAATTCAGTATCGTGTGGAATAGTGGGCATCGGAAATGGTATCGCTTCAAGTGAAGTTGGACGCGTAGCTGGTTGCGGGGCTTCGAAAGATCAAAACAGCATGATATCTTCAATTGAATGCAGTCCTTCCACCAGTAATAGAAGGAATTCCAATTGGACTCGTAATAAACGATCTAAACGCCAAACTGCTGCAGAACGCTTGATTGATGGAACCTTCTACTGTCACGAATCTACCTGTTCGTATATATTTCCCGGTGCGCAAGTCAACTTGAGCTCTGATTCGGAAGATTCCGATGAAGCTGATGAAGACTTCGAGGAAGAAGATCAACTGTCGCCACTAATGACGTCAGCCGAAGATCTGCCCCCACCGGAAACACCTGTTAAACAGTCAACCGCCAGATCGAGTGTCAGCCCATCGCCTTCATCGGTTAAACGTGAAGCTCCAAATGACACGTTGTTTGCAACGGCGGCGACAACGCTCGATAATGGCCCACCAATCAAAAAGCGAAGAAATATCCTCGCTGGCAATGTGATTCCAGCTGAGTTAGCTGCTGAGGAAGTGCCTCCGCAGATATAAGCCCGATCGCAAGTTTAATGTTTTTTATATTATTTTTTATTATTTATGAAAGTTTCTTGATGTCTTTAATCTTTTTTTTATTATCAGCCTTAAGTTTATTGCGGTGGCATCGGGTAGGTTTGTTTTTCACATCCTCTCGATTTAGGAAAATTACAAAAAATAAAAACAAAAATCAAAACAATTTAAATAATTATGTTAGAGCAGTGAAACTTATTCTTAAATTTTGTTCTATCATAAAAGTAAGCTTTTTAAGAAAAAAAAACAAAACAAAACAAAAATAACGTTGAACAACAATCTCTCTGGATGTCTCTCTGCGTCTTATCAAAAAAAAAAAACAGCAAAAAATAATAGCACAAATCACAAAATATATTTCAAAACAGGAAGTAAATTCGATTCGATAAAGCAGGCAGGCAGCAAAAAAAAAAAAAACAAATAAAAAAGTACGCAGTTTAAAAAATTAGTTTATAAAAAAATTAAGAAAAAAAAATATAAACAATTTAGAAAGAAGAAAAAATAAAAACAAAAAAATATACTTATTATCAATGTAGTTAAATGTCGAGCAATCTTTTACAAAAAAAAAAAAATAATAATTAATAATTATAACTAAATACCACACATTTTGTTGTCGATTTAGTTTTTTTCTTTCTTCTTTTTCCAGTTCTTATTTAAGGTGTTAAATAAATAATAATAATATAATTTCTTTTTTGTTTGAACTTTTATCGGTAAAGTTTAAAAATAACAATGAAAAACAAACATGAATATTGATGTAGCTGTATTATTTGTTATAAGTTATTTAAAAATGAAAATGAAACAGAAAAAAAAAATCTAAAATAATATCTTCAAATACTAATCAACTAGAGTGCATTTCTTTGTGGCGTGATTTTTATATCGCCGAGTGCTCTTTTTTTATTTCGTTTTCTTCTCTTAATAACTCGATTTTTCTTTTTCAATTATCTTTTTTCAAAAGTTTTTTTTTGTTCTCTAACTCTCTCTCTTTTACGTTTTGTTTTAATATTTTTTATTAATTTAAAATTAATTAAAGAAAACACCGAAATCACAATAACTAAAATTTGTTTCTAGTTTACACACAAAATATAATTATATGTATACATATTTGCTTCAATAAAAAGAAATATATTATTTTTTATAAAAACAGAAATAAAAGTTCTTTCAATTTTTCCACTGAATAGTCAGAGGATTAACCGTTTTGAAAATCCTCTTATTTTAAGTCCGTTTTTGTTGAATTCGTATTCGACAGCAAGCGCATTAAGAAAAATAGCAATCTCAGCTTTTTGTTAGGGAAGGTGAGGATTCTCCCCGAGGAATTACATGGACTGGCTAAATATTGCAATATTATCTCAGATCAATCGTGGCAATTATTAACAAAAATCTCTATTATATATTTTTTTTAAAATAATTTCGTGTGTGCCACTTTTGTTTTGAACTCAACACAACCTTCTTGTCAGGCCCGAAATGCCTAAGTCGAACTAATACGTTTAGATAATCAGCTCAATTGCGAATTCGGAAATTTTTACAAATCCGGAAAAGACCATAACCAATTCTAATAGTGATGGCAATTTGTATGAAATTTTCTACTTCGACGGATTGTGTGATAGTTTCCGATTACGATGGAATTCGTGATAAGCCTGAATTAATGTCACTTTTCCTTGGGATGGATATGTATTCTCTTGAGAAAGCGCGTATTAATGTTGCTTTTAATCGCGAGTTAAAGAATCGATTTTTTTTGGTCAAAAGGAAAGCTGAGATAAACGAACAAGATGGACCCCTAAATTCGAGGAATTGAAATCAATGTGAATACCCTTGTTTTTTTTTCTATGGATCTGTATCAGGATGAACACGTAATACAACAACGACTTGGGATCTAGATGGAGAGAATGATTCCAAGTTGTTGTAAATTAATTTTAAAACCATAACTCTACGGGCTTCCGCATTTCTTCCACTAGTTAAAAAAAAAATCGAAAAACAAATTATTTTTGTATTAATTTATTTTATAGGAGCAACAGTTGCTGCTTTGGATTAAATAGATTAGATATTCTGTGAATAAATACATATAGTTATAACGTTATAAAATTATAGAATCTAAATCATCTTAATATAAGTATAAAGCGCAGCACAATCCCCAAATTTTGGAACTGCATTAAATTTTCTTGGAATCTTACAATACTCTTCGTATATTTTCATACTTTTCTCATCAACTGTTGGTGGCTTAATGCTTTCATAGGAATCGGTTCCGTAATTACTTAACGGCTGCAAATCAATGCATCGCATCATTTTGCCTGCATCTTGTTCTCTACTCGACACCGATGGATAGAGTTGTGGCGATGAAAGTTTTCCTATTTGAACATATTTCTTGTAAAGAGCTGTACTTGATTTACTTGGATTCACGATTGTGCAACCATAAATAATTTCCATTGATGGAAGCAATGATTCAAGAGTTAATGGTCGCTGTTCTTCATCTTCGATTTGGTTTGAAATATTTTCACCTCCAGCATAAGATTCATCATCCGAACTGGAATTACCTTCATCTGAAGATGAACTCGAATCATTACTGGTCGATGAACTTTGTCCAGTTAGAGAGGGATTTTGGCGGCTGGCACGTTCTTCGTGTCTTTGAAAAGGACTAAAATTAATTCGAAATGTTGGTAAGTAACGAATGGACATTTGACTTATTTCGAAGGCAATGTGCTCTCCAAAATCAGTCAATTTGAAAGACATATGATAATTGGAGTAGGAATCAATCATTTCCAAGTCTTTCGAATGAACCCGGAAAAGCTCTTTGACTATTTTGTTCTTATCCGAACATGACCATGGTAGACAAGAACGAACTTTCGGACGAATCCAGTCGGTTAAGAGGGTTGTCTCGTTGCGTGGACTTTGTGGCTTGTATGTGTTGTGCATGTAGTAGTCCGACTGGAGCTCCCAAATTGGTTGAATTTCTAGGGGAAAATAAAATACAAATATATTCATTACGAAATATTTAATGGAGAAACATTACTTACGTTTGGAATGCGTCCTGCTGGGAATGTAATAGCCCAAGAACAAATTAATACTGTGCTGCTTCTCGGTGTCACTAAAGGTATTACTATAGTATCGACTTAGCGTCTGCATTATATCGTTACCCTGCGAAGCCCAAACTGCTGTTTTTCGATAAGTTTTGATTCTATGTACCAATTGGGAACCACCGTACTGCAAAGCCAACGTATCTCCATGATCCTCGTACAAGTTCTCTAACATGGTGACGCAATCGGAATCGAACTCCAAACGAGGTGGTTTGATGAAACCCAACTTGGCAAGCTGATGAGCCAGGGCGCACTTCCCAATTGCAAATTGGGCGGTATTAGTGCGATCCAAACAATCCACACAGTTTACCCTAACAATTCCAGTTTGGAAACTTTTCTCATTGCGATCTTTGAAGAACATTCCCGTCTGTTGGACGACTTTCTCAGAAATATCTGCCAACATTTCCATGACATTGCCACCGCCTCGGCTCTTTCGAGCCATATCGAAGTGAATATCTTGGATGCGGAAGTGCGGAGGCAAGAACTGATTTAGATACTTGACACTATTTTTTATCTCCTGGGTTAGGATACTCTCATGCTTGCGGCGCTCGCCTTTCTTTACCAGATTCAGAACAATTAATGGAGATCCATAGTGAAAGAGTAGACGATCAAAGTGACGAGATGGAGTCTGGGCAAAGGGGTCGGAGATGTCTAAGGATATTGGTGGTCTGGCGACCATTTTACTGATATCCTGCGACCAGTGGCATGGAACTGACCCACGCATTTGAGTGAAGCTACACATTCTGTGGCCATCAGTGACTATCTGTTCAGTCTCGACTTCATTGGCAACATCTCCTTTGAAGTTTGCACCTCTTTTTAAGAATCGTGTGCCAGCAAATCGAGTGCTACGACGAGCTAAAAGACAAACATTAACGTGTCTTCCAAATATACTTATGCATGATTGACTAACAAATCCATGAACGACTTTCAAAAGCCAATCATCTCTTATCTCATTGTTCCGCATCTGAGTCAAAAGGAAATCATTCCAAACGAAACGATTTCTCGGATTACTCCGAAATGCATAATCAACTCTTTCATTCTCATCCTCAACATTGTTTGTGAGAGTATCCCAATCAGGTAGTGGATCATCATTTTCGAGGTCCACTTTTGGACCAACATAACGTGGTGCTGACATATTATACTGAAGAGTTCTTGTCAGATCATAGCTATAGCTGAAATAGAAATTACTTCGCAGGTCTATGCTTTGAAACATCTTAATGTAGCGTTGTTCATTTGGGTGAGCCAGACGATGTGACGACTCATTTACCCGGACCATTACAGTGTCTTTGATGGTATAGATCAGGTGCATTCCTATGAAAGCACAACCTTTTCTCTTAGTGACTAAAATCAAATAGTAGCCCTCCAGAAATCGGACAAATCCCAGAACCCCATAGGCACTTACAACTTTAGGATTGCCCAAGGCGCTTACAAAACGACGAATCTCGGCGGCATTCTTTTCACTTGGGTCCTCGGTAATGACGAGGTCGTCTTGTTTAGTCCGGTCTATTATGAGAAGACGGAAGCGTGTTTCTCGTATGTTACTTCCAACTAGATAAAGTTTCTTAGAAAGGCAACTCCGAATTATTTCTCGAGAAATTAGATTTTGATTCAATTGCTACTTACTGTTTTTGTTTCATAGAGAATAACTTTTTGAATGCAGCTTATCAGGGGATGGAACACAATATTCGGATTATTGTTGTTCATGTTAAAATAATACTATTATTTAATTAAACAGCAAACAAAACTTCTGTGATTAACTTTTTCTTATCAGTAGCGAAACAGCTGATTTGTCAAATTTGATTTGTACCATGGCTGACACTTTAAAACAATCGGATAGGACTAAATACCCATTTGAAGACAAACTACACAAGAAAAAGTTACAGGCATAATCACATCTCTTTTCTTTCTGCTTACAACTAACAAAAAAATCTTAGTAATTCATTATTTGTTTGCTTCAACAAATAATGAATTACTAAGATTTTTTAGTAGTACTATTGTTTTTCCCCCTTCTTATGTCCATAGCACTCCTTTTCTGATTTCCTATTTTTTTCACTAAAGATTTTAATTTTCTTGTTTTGTGAATTATAGCATTTGCTCTATTAAAGTTTCCGTATAAATCGTAACCTATTTTGTGGTCTTATTGGCGTAGCAAACCTCAATAGATTTCTTTTAAACAGTGCAATTTCATGAAGGATGTGAGAGGTTAATGTGGCTGCGTGGTTTAAACTACGGATTTATAGCCCTTTTTAGACGATTTCCTTGTGAGTACGTTTCAAAAAAATTGCATTCGCTCTATCTTCTTTGTGCTTTTTCCTATTGTTCGAGATCGAGACATAAGTGGAATAAAGAATGTGAAGAGATGTTCCCTTTTATGAAAAATTGCAGCAGCGTTTAATAGGATGTTTGTAACCGAAAGGAGATCAAAAGAGAAGCGACGCTTAAGAATCGCTGTCGATTAAAAGCATTGAAATCAATTTGCAACCGAATGAAAACCAAAAAGGGAACAAACAAAACTCGATACGTTTAAAATCAGTCCTAGCCGACGGGCAACCAAATGCCGCCCTTAAATTGTGTGCCTACCCTAATTTTTTCCACGACAAGTCGACAACCCTACGAGCTACGACACCTGTCAGAAATCAGCTGATGAATGATGTCAATTTTTTTTTATAAATTTGCGTTTCTCTGCTGGTGATATTTTGATTTTCCACCAAACAACATTCAAAATAAACAAATTTTCCCCCAAAAATTTCAATTGTAACAAATATTCCTAAGAAACTTTAAAGACAATAAAAGCAATAACACGGAAAAGGTTGTGGAATAATCAAACTTAAAACCAATGCTTTAAAAAGACATTACTCTTTTCCATAAAAAAATGCGATTGTTTTTTATACAAAAACAATGCCTGAAATAAACAGAAAAATTAAACGTGATCAAATTCTAAATAAATTGATAAAAACTGCAAAACAATGTCAGGAGCAGTTTGGCGGACGAAAAGAATTAGCCACCGAGAAAGATGACGTAACTGCTCGATTATTAAACTCCCTCGAAGACGCCTTCTTTTTTGGTCTTAAAACTCAAACAACATCACTTCCAATCGCAATTCTACAAAACGTTCACGAGATAGTATCGGGTAGTAGTACAACAACAAATGATTGTCTGTTTTGGGATTTCTGCCAAAAACATCTAACCAACCACGAACAACAAAGATTCGATGGGTTAAAAAATGTTTCGACAAAATGTGGCAAAGCCAAGGCATTTGTTAGAGCTTCATTGAACGAGAATTCTTTGGGGAGGTATATATTGACTTGGATTCATGATCCAAGCCTTGTAGATATTTATGAATCGTGGGCGTTTATGGTTGATCCAGAGGCCGCGAATTTACTGCCATCAATTGCAGATGGTTTGAATACGATTTTGTTTGCACTGACTGTTGACACGCAAGAAGTTGACTTACAAATAGGCTATGGATTGACCAGAAAGCCAGAACCAATTATTTATGCGCCCTCCCCGATTGGTTCTTTAAAAAAGACCACAGCCATAGAGAGACCGATTGCAACGGTCGAAGCGGCAGACGACGTCGTCAAGGAGTTTTTACCAAATAGAGTGAGAAAGAAGTCTTGCATAGGAAATGAGGAGAATGTGGCTCAAATATCAGAGAGTGTCCCTAGAGAGGAGGCGATTGATTACGAGCCTGAATGTCTCACCGAGATTCTCCACGAGATGCTAACTAAGAAATTCGATCATGAAATAATACCCCATGAACCTCAGGTCGATGTACAAGCAGATATAGAAGCTGATGCCAAAAGTGATACATCTTCACAGTGCAGCAAGTCCTCATCTGCTGTATCGACAGCAAATGTATTTCGTCAGAAGACCACCGAAGAGCTGGAAAAGAGACTTCGTGACATGACAGATCGATGCACACTGCTCGAAACACGAGTGGCTCAATTGAGTCTCGAAAACAGACAGCTGCGTCGACTCACACACAATGCCGTGACCGAAACAACGGCCAACTTCTTAATCACTATTCCACAGGTAAGCTAATACTGACATCATCAGAATTAGTTGGAAATCCTCACAGGACCCTTTTCTTTCAGGCCAAACTGATCACGACACGTAGTCGAAACTATTACTCTTATGAAGTCCACCTTACAATGCGTGATAAACTCGAGCATTGGATTACCATGCGAAGATACAGGGAATTCCATAAGCTGCACAAGCAATTGAAGAAAATCCATCCAGGAATATCAACAATCGAATTTCCGCCAAAGAAACACTTCGGAAACATGAATCGAGTTTTCGTGGAGGAGAGACGGCAGCAGCTACAAATTTACTTGATAAGTGTGATGGAGTTCTTGCCGCAAGTTGAGGCATGTCGAACAAAAGAG
Organism: Epistrophe eligans; assembly: GCA_951394125.1. Classification (NCBI taxonomy): domain Eukaryota; kingdom Metazoa; phylum Arthropoda; class Insecta; order Diptera; family Syrphidae; genus Epistrophe; species Epistrophe eligans. Next base: position 8,461,877 of record OX596030.1, on the reverse strand, counting down.
GAATTGCAGATAATCTTCCCATTTTTTCAGGAGCGATGAGTCGATAATTACAGGCGATTTAGTAGAAAAATAAGAGAATACGAATATTTATTGAGTAATTTTGGACGTTTGTACAAAGATGAATAAAATTTACTTAACTTGCTAACCCTAGAATGTATCCTGCGCCTTTTTGGCCTTTAACCTTTCCATGGCAAGTCTTCGATTTTCTGCGATTCTCGCCAATTGTTCCGACGATAATTTGGGTTTCTCTGATCTTTGTGGAGATGGTTCTCTTGCCGGCGTAGATGGTTGGCTGGGTGGCAGTGGTTGGGCTAAATCACTTTCGTCCAAATTGTAAACTCCCGAGAACGGGGTGGACATGACATTGGCTCCTCTTCCGAATGCCGGTGTAGTTAAAGAACTTCCCGACATAGAACTATGTGGGCGACTGTGACTGGGTGTCTTGGGTGCTAATTTCGATATGGCAATTTGTTCTCCCAGCAAAGCATCAAATTCGTCGAAAGGTTCATCTTCTGCGGCCTCGTCGTCTTCATTCTCTACTTGTTTGTCATGAATTTCCTGTGGCTGCAGCATTCCCATTCGGTATTTGCTCATATGAACCTGAAGTGGTTTCTTCTTCCCCAGGCGTTCAATGGTTGCAACTACATCGTCAAACTTATAACTGGGATACATACGATGCGCCCAATGTTGCAGACGACGCATAACTTCGCTTAAATCCTTGCGTTCGTGTCCCTTGCCCAGGAATTTTATGTCTTTGAAATAATCTTCAATTGTGTGAATGCCCCGAGAACCTTGTAGGGTGTCAACAGTTAATCTTTGTCGTGGATTTCGCACCGATCGTTGTTTTTTGTGTTCAACCTTCACTGGTTCCCCACTTTGACCACCAGCCTCTTCATCAACACCCTCAGCTTTCTCATTTTCGTCGTCACTGGGAAGCTGGTTTTCATCAACGTTTCCATTAAAAAGGTCTTCAACGCCATCTTCGCCGAAAAGAGACATTTTTTACTTTAAATTAAAGACCGATGGTTTCTTTGCTTTAAGTTAAAGAAAAGAAATTCAGTCCAGTAAACAAAAGAAAAGCGCGGGTTAAGCACAAGGAATAAAAATAAAAACCAAAATGTCATTAAAAGGAGAGGTAGAAAAAAGTGGTGTAGAGAAAATAATGGTGAGATTTAGCGAACTATTTCCGTGCGTTCAACGTAAGATTCCGAATTTTCGAAATTCTTTGCTTGTCATTAACTTTCCACGGAATAAAATTGCTAGAGATTTTTTTTGACAAAATCGTAGAAATTTTCTATAGTATTCTTTTACCGCCATATTATTTACTCGATACATCCAGATTAAATTAAATCCGGATGTATTTACATTGAATTTGTAAAATTTACATTATTTGGATTTAAGTTTTAATCTGGATGAATCGAGTGATTAATATGGCCGTCAAAGTAGTTTGGTTGACAGAAGTTTTCACCTTAAACACGGAACCAAAACTCAAAATGAAATTTTTCGCTGAAACAGAAGTAGTTTTATAATTTTCTTCATTTTCATTATCACGCGTTTTTCTTTTTTGGCCCGAGCGGGGCTAGAGTGGAGTCTGAGGGAAACCGAGCTTGACCTTAGCGCTCCGATCTATTTGAGAAACACAATTGAGCACTTAACTGTCATGAGATTAGTAATCGGTCGAATTACATGAAAATTTTGTGAAGTGAGCCGCGCTCAGCTTTTTGTTGCACTTAATTTTTTTCGAGGTCATCGTGCGATCTTTGATCAAGCTCTGAGCTAAAAAGGAATGCAAGTTGCGAGCTCAAAGCGCTCAGAGTTAAAACAACTATTACATTTATTGACTGCTCAGCTCGAAGCTAAAAAAGAAAAACGCATATATTGAAGCAAAAATCAAGTCAAATCGAGCTTTTATTTACTTCCTGAATTATTGCCAATGGAGCCACTAAGTTAGTTAAGTTGTCTAGCTAGCCATGGTCTAAATTAGGTTTATAAACACATCCGAACTTATTTTTTTTAAATATCCTCTTATATATTCACTGACATACTAGGCACATACATTCGCAACTTCCAATAAATTTTCATTTATATAAAAAAAAAGCCAGTTTGGGAAACTTGGTGAAAATTTAAGTAACGAGACCACAATGCAATCTCTGCCTCAGCATATACCAACCCTGCAATAAAGTTGTCCAACAACGAAATAATAAAATACCCCTTTTCATGTCACCATGGTGAAATTTCCATTTCCATGCCATCATTTTGCCAAACAACAAGAAATAGAAATAGAAAAAAGCCGTATCGGTGTCCAAAAAAGCGAAAGATGTGCCACAAACGCGAGTTGTTTATAATCGAGAATTAAACTATTTCCGCCGTTTATTAAAAATCAAAAATATCATCAAAACATTGTTCATGTTATCAAAGCTATTTTCCACCTAAATTATAAATTGAAAACAAGAAGTAAAATTAATTTGTTTGCGATTGTAAACAAACGGAAATTCTCATCACAAAAAAATATTTTAGAAAAGTTTGCATCAAAAAATCTCCCGGGTGGAATTTCACCATAGAATCTACGCATTTTGTTGTGAACTGTCAAAAACCGGTGGTAGAGAAACTCAACACACGCTCTTGACAGCTTGATCTACCCAAATTCCAAATGTCATCAAATATCTAACAGAGCGGAGGCGATTTCTTTTGTGTTTTTGTTATTTATTTATTTACGTCGATAAAAACGTATACAAAAAAGTTATTTCCTGTTAGAAAACATCCCTAAATAGCCGTCGCTATGATGGACAGCAAGACAAAATATAATCTGGACCATGTGTATTGTCATACAAACGAAAGCAGTAATTACATTCGAGCAAATCCACAAACCACATCAAACGACGTCATGTCGCTCCTAAAGGAGAACAAGAAACTCAAAGCCATGTTAATTCTGCATATGGATCTAATCCAAGAACAAAGCGACCAACTGCTTGCCAAGGAAAAGCTTCTGGTCGGCCTTAGAGAAGAGAATCTCTCGCTAAAAGCAAAAAATGACAGATTAGAGGAGCGGTTGCAGGATAGTGCAATTGCCGCAACTGCAGAAGCTATTAAATCGGAGATCAAAGAAGAAGTTACAGAAACGAGCAAATATAAGATTCAACCGAATGCGATACCCGACGGTGAGGATGAAGAAGATGAGAGCGGCAACATTATTGGGGAATGCAATGGCAAGCTAATAAGTAAAATCATATTGCATAGAATAAGTCTCCCCGGAAAGAGTCCTTCCAATGTCTCTGAAGTTTCGGAAAGCGAAGATGCCATGACCACCGCTGTGATAGGAATGGCCGAGGACAGTCAACATAGTGTCGACGATGAGATTCGGAAGATTCAAAGTCCAACGGAGCTTGGTACATCTGGCGCAAAGGTGCATCCAATGGACGTGTCCTCGCCGCTGTCGGTAATGTCTGCGCCGAGTTTAAAGGTTCCCGAGATAAAGATCGACTCGGACGAGAGTGTTAGCTGTGATTCAAATATGGAACGTGATCAGGTTAGTAAACTTTTGATATCTGTCTGTTACTTGATTAATGACTTTTGATTTTAGGAATCTTCTCGGGGTGCAAAACACCCCCGCAGATCCCGCCGCTGTGGCCAGCTCACCACAACCCAGATGTACTCCACTCGCGAGTGGGAAGACGAGGATTTCTGTGATGAATTCATCAAAGAGGAGGCTAATGCCCTTAAATCAGAGGCACCCATGCTTGAGATTCCCAAATGGACAGTGCACGAAGTAAATCCGCTCTACAGCATCGAAGGAACCGAAGACTTGTCCGACGAAACTTTCCTTAAGCGCCATTCAAAGCTCGAATACGACGAAAAAAGGAGAAAGAAATGGGATGTCCAGCAAATTCGTGAGCAACGGAGAATCGAACGACTAAAGCGTCGCCATTGCAAGGAAGAGTTGAGGGAGGAGGATTTGGCTACAACAAGCTTCTACCCACCACCCGACTCGATTCAAACCATTTGCTATACAACTGAGTTACCTGTGATGGCATTCGGTGAGGGCATTCCGCGACTTTCAGCCGCCGAATTCGCCCTTCCCTGGTATCCCCTGTATGGCCATGCTTCCGTATCGCATCGGGATCACCCCTACCAGCAACAATCATCACAAAACAGTTCGTTTGTTTTTCTCAAAAAACGTCGACGTCCACAGAGCTCTTCAGTTATCCAGAGTCATCGTGGAACCATAGTAAGTGGTTTGCATCGCCAACCAACTACCCAACCAGCTCCGTTACAAAGTAATTCTGACAGTGGAAGAAATTAATAAAAAATGCTTATATTTTTTGTAGAGAAAATAATTTAAACAAATCTTTTAAAGATCTCAGAGGTCTCGTGTCTGAACTTGAAGTATAAAATAATTCCTTTTAGGCTTTTTGTTCTTACACACTATCAAATAGTCATAACATAAAACAAATTATTCTCCGGTGACACACCCTATAAGTTACAGATTGAATGCTATTTCTAAATTTAATAAAAAACTACAGAAACAAATATTTAAATTTAATTCGTATTCCATAAGAAAGTAAATAATTTTAAGTTTTATTGTTTGTAAAGAAAAACTTAGAAATACAAAAAGTATCCAAGAGCATAGCATAGGAAGGGTATTTCTGTGTTACGACAAAGAACAATATAAATGTACTTTTAATTTTAAACTGTTTTCGTGGTTCTTGATTGTTCTATACAAAAGTATATTTAAATAAACTATATTAACACCAACTAAAATTAAAACAAAAAGGCTTTGTGAGTTAAGTAGTGTTGAAGTATTTTATTTATTAAATCCATAGGAATTAACGTAGAATTTATACAACGCTGTTCTGAATTCCGTGAATCTTTCCAAATTAATTTCTGAATTTTAATATCTTTCGGGTGCAAAGCGTTACCGCTCTTTCAGCCAGGTTCTACATTTCACTTTCACTCGAAATGAAATTGAAGTCAATCTAATTTCAATTGATTTCAATTCTATTTCGAGTGAAAGTGAAATGTAGAACCTGGCTGTTTATTTTTGCATACATTTTATTTTTATCGCAATTTATTGGTTTCAAAACAATTATAAGCCTCCGTCACGAAAAATGGATAGGATAAAACAAACCATCAACACCCGAAAAAAAGGCACATTAAGGCTTTGAGTCTTTATTTTAAATAAAAGGCTATCAAATGTGGAAAATCAAATTCAATTTGACCGTCTAAGTTAAAATTGTCAATCATTCAGCTTGAATAAAAACTTTTTGGTCAATTTCAAATTATAATTTTACATTTGCGGACTAAAGCTATGATGGAAAAATTAAATAAATGTGTGTCTGGGAGGTAGAAAATACAATTCATTGATTGTTGTTAAAATGAAAATTATGTCTATTCGCATAATATCCAAAATTGCGAATTTCTACGAGTTTCGTATATTTAGCCTCATTATGAGTTTAAAAGTTATTTTTAGTTTCGCCCGAAAGAAATTTCGTTCGCCTACAAAAAATAAGTGAACATTTAGGTTAGAAAACGTATTACATTCCGCCCGAAATGAATATTCACAGTAAGGGAAATATTTCAAACATGAAATTTCGGATGAATCTCACAACTGCGGGTGGAATTTTGTTCGGGCGAAATTCACAATAAGGCTGATTAACTTTGAAGGATTTTTTGCTAAAAATCATAGAAACTCGCAGTTGTGAACAATACCCGAACATATAAGAAAATCGAATGAAAAAAGGACGAACATAATTTTCCGAGTAGAATTTTTTTTAATAAAAAAATGTTTCGAACATGTTGATATGGAATATTACAGGCCTATTCTGTTAACGTTCACGTGAATTTTCGTATTCTGCTATCCGTCGGAGGAAAATGAATGTTCCAAAAAGCATATTAATTGCGATAAAAATAAAATTTTAACAATTAGATTCTCTTAAGTACTTTGAACTCGAAAGATTGAAGAATAATTTGTGACAATTATTTAAGTAAACGATTCACGTGAATTGAAAAATTCGATCGGATCGGATAGCAGAATAGGGATGTTCTTTATCTTGTTAATGAGCTTCTCTATACAAAATATTGATCATTCAACACCATTCAGTGACTAAAATTTCTTTAGACCGGGGTATCTGGTCATATTTAATCCATTTCTTTGGGATTTCTGGCTTTACAACAAAAAAAAACTTTAAAATGATTTTTGAGAAAACAGCTCCTCCTGTATAACTGAGGGAAAAAGACCCAAATCTTCTAAACGATTTTTTTCTTATTCGACATTAACTTACACGGGCTAGCCTTTTGTAGCAACTTATCCAAAACAGCCTATAATGTAGATAATATGTATGTATTTTGTTGAGTAAAACTTAGAAATCTGGTGAGCATTTAGGTAACTGAAACTTTTTTTTTACATATTTCCCATACAAGAGAAAAATACTGTAATACTCAATTATTTTTCCTTTTATTATTTTATTATGTAGGTACTTTTTGTGTCAAAACACATATTCTTTAGTCAATTAATTCATATTTTATAAATTGGCGCTCTTTTTAACTTAAGCGAAAAACCAGCATTCATATGTACATAGACTCTTGTATATACATATTATATATTATATTTCTCATTTATTTAATAATCGTTCTTATTACTCGGCTTTTTATGCTTTTTGGATACATTTCAGACGACCGAAGCACGTTAATCGTAATAGATTTCAACAACAACAACAAAAAGTAGAAAATCAACAAAACAGAAAGATTATACAATTCCTGTTATTTAAAAAAACCTTTGTTGATCACTATAAACATTGTAATATAAATATACATATGTATGTAGCAAAAAAACCAATAGAAATAAAAATACAACAAGATAACCATATAATAAATGTCAAAGTAATAAACATAACTGTTGTCATTGCATAAGATATAATTCTATATTATATCCTTGAAAAAATAAAAACAATAGAAATTTGTGAAATTTTATTTACTGAATGTCATCTTTCTGTTCTACTTACATATATAACTAACTCTCTGGCGTAAATCAAAGAGCAATAAAAAACTATGATCATGAGAAAAAAAACAATAATAAAATTATATAAATGTAAAATATTGTTGTAAAAACTAAATTAAAGAAAAGATTATCGAAATATGTATAAAATTGTTTAGAAACTATTTTCGTATTATTTCATTCGCTTGAACCAATTGTGATGCAAGGTAAGCTTTTTTTGGGCGCCACTTTTGATTTTGTACGTGTACCTACGTGAGACTAAGCATCGAAATGTGAAAAGTGAGCAAAATCTTTTGGTCAATTTGAGAAGATTTTTTGTTTCCTTGTGTGAAAGGGGACTTATGTACGAAGTTAGGGGTTCATCTTATACCTACTAATTACTAATAGTAAACAATTTTATTAAATATGTACATATTTTATTTCTTATTGTAAAAGTAATGCTTTATTTTCTTTTCAATTGACTTAAGTTTCATGGTATTAATAATAAAATGAGCTCGTAAAATTCATACATATATATGAAGGTAAACCTTGAAAATTACAAAACAAAAAAAATTCACAAAAACACAAAATTCCACTGCATTTACTTGTCGCTCTGTTTGAGATAATTATCAGCTGCATCGGCCCATATTTCATCAATTCCCTCAAATTTGTTCACCCATAGATCTTCAAGCATTTTCCAACCAATTTCCTGGGTCACCAGCACGTAATCATTGCTCGGATGTAACGAATGTGTGTATGCTCCCATGGTAATACTCTGTGCTAGCCTTGCTGCCACACAATATTTCAAATACTTCTTTTCGTTTGGTTTTAGTGGCTTGTTGGAATCATAACCGGCTAAGAACACACCACCAGCTTCTAGACTTTTTGCTTGTAAAATCATATACGTCATCGCTATTCCAATTTCGAAAATTATCGGTGAAAAACTAGTGTCTCCAAAATCGATGATACCACAAACTTTGTACTCATCAGAGTTCTTCTTCTGCTCGACTATGATATTTTGTTCATTGTAATCACCATGGATGACTTGCTTTTCCATCTTATCGACTTGTGGCAGAACATGAGTTTCAAAAGATTCTATGATCTGTTCAATAATTGATTTACGTTCATGATCTTTGAGAACGTACAAAAAATGTTTGAGTTGAGGAATTGATGAAAGATTCCAGAGAGTTTGGTGAGTTTTATAAGCATCGTGATTGAAGTTCTGCAGGATAAGAAAGTTTTTTTTTTTTATCGCCATTGCTTATACAATCCAAAAGTTAAGAAATTACCTTTAAAGCACGATCAACCTTCGCTATGTACTCTCCACTCTGGAAGAACAAATAATTCGATTTTGTAACTTGGTGGAACATTTTGCCAGGAATGAATTCCAAAAGTCTCACAACATAATTGACACCGTTGATTTTCTCAACAGAGAAGTATTTTCCATAAAGGTTAACAATAGGCCTTGGACACTGAATACCTTGTTTAGCTACATATATATGAAAATAAGTTCTCATTATAAAATTATATGTATACATATAGTTGTGGTAAATGTATTTACTTACATAAATGAATCAGCAATTCATTTTGAGCGTCTATAAATTCCGGTTCTTTAGAGTCGTGAGCATTAAGGATTTTCATCACATATCCATGTGGCCAGGTCCGAGTTATTAAAGGATTCTTTACATTCCTGTCAAGTAAATAATAAAATGAAGATTTTTATAAATATGCTATGAAAATATTACCTGGCTTATATTGAAATTTTCGAATTAACTAAAATTAACCTGAGTCTTATTTATCATATAATAATAACTTTTTTATCTGGTTGCAAACAAAAATGTATTTATGGATTTGAATTTCTGCATTTTCTGATAAAACTTTAAAAAAAAATACATGATCCGTTATGTGCGTACACCTCGAGGAAAGATAAGATAAAGCAGGTTAATATTTTATTTTTTTTTTATTATTTGTTTTTCTTTTCACTGAGTGATTTTGTGTTGTCTTATTTATTCCTTTATAAAATAAAACTTTCTTGTATAACTGCGGCTTGATTTTAGTGAATGACATTTAAGTTAAATTAATTTACCGTTCAAAAAATGTATGATTATTCTAGCATAAATATTGGTGGAACTGATTTAAAGTAATGAAGTAGTTTGAAAAACGAGACTTTTTATTTATATGAAAAACAAATATTAATAATATAATGGCATATAAATACATATACATATATAAAAGTATATAAAATGAATATTTCTTTGTTTTCACTGTTTACAGTGAAAAATGATTTATTCAGCTAGGAATTCTAATAGATATAACAGGAAAATTAGGCCGAGGCCATGCAATAAGCAGCATAACAAAATAAAATATGTAGGCATATCAAATTTCATATATTTATTGCCGCTGATAATTTTGCCACTTAGCTTGAAAAAAGATCAAACTTAAAAAAAAAATATTAGTGCAAAATTTTAAACGATTTAGTACGATGTTAAAGCATTTTTACTATGATAAAATGGCTTTAACATCGTACTAAATCGTTTAAAATTTTGCGCTATTATCTCTAAAAATTAAAAACCCACTTTAAAATATAGGTTACTTTTTAGAAATTGCTTTACACATACAAATAAAGCTGTCCAGCATCCATATAAACTCAGCTTTTTCGGATTTTTTTTTTTAAAGTGAACGTCTTATTTTACTTTTATATAGTTAAATATGTACTGACATAAAATCCATTTTTATAGAAGCAGATAAAGAGTCCATTTTTTCATTGTTAGTTATTTTTTTTTTTGTAGCGGTGGACTTGTATCAAGTTTTAATAGAATTACATGGTCCACTTTCCAGAGGAGTTAACTTCTTTTTTTAATTTCAAACATAATTTTAAAAAAGTGTTTTCAGCAAAGCGGAACTAAATTTAATTTTTGGGTTGTCTTTTCTTATGGTTTAAGAATATCTACAATAACTGAACCATCATAAGAGCAATAACTGATATTAAATTGAACCCAAATTTATAAAAAAAAAAAAAATTTCCTCCAGAAATTGTCATTGACTTTTTTAAAATGTCGCGCATTTATTTCAAATTCATGTGATGGCATTCCGATCCCATACTGCACACAAAATTAAAGCTGGATTTATATACATAGATCTAAACGATTTGAGTAGGTATATAATAAATTATAATTCGGTATAAATCTGAATGTTCATGATGTATTTATATATATCTTTATTTGTGTATATTGTATATATATGTTTTATTAGTTAAGAAAAATTATTCAATCTTGTGACGAATGTGTACACATCTAAAGCCGCTAAATTAATGAAACCATCACGAATTCATCTTCATATCCACAAGGAGACAAACTGATTGAATAATTGAGTTTCTATACAGCAGTGATTGGATATAATTTCTTAAGTAAATACATTTTTAAATAAGGTGGCAGCCAATGGTAAAAAAATGATTATTTACACATATTTATACATATATAGATTAAAAATAAAATTTTGAAACTTTTTCAAGATGAACATTTTCAAAAAAAAAAAAAAAAAAAACTCACTTGTCTTCGGTGATAAAATAATTCCGATCATCATAAGAAATTAACTCTTTAAATTCCCCAATTGTGATTCCATATAATCGCTGAGCCAAACTATGTACGTCTTCTGTTGAAATTTTGGGTTGGATATCGGAACCAGGTTGAAGAAGTTCTTCGGTGCCATTTTTCTTACCATCTTCAGAAACAATGGCAAATTTTCCTTCTCCGGTTGATTTATTTCCGAGCTCAAAATTTGTATTAAGCGTATAAGACTTTTTCGACAAAGCGTTCAGTTCCATTTCTATCAGTTGTATCTTTTTAACTGTATGAGATTCTGTCTTGCTTTTTAGTGATATCAATCTGAAGTGTGATCAGCAACTGCTTTAGATAACAACTTTAGTTAAGGAACGATTCGAAGAAAACAACGATGATGTACAGTGGGTCGGCTTGTATGTTAAAATCGGAATAAATTAAAATAGAAATTTAAATGTTATATGATTTTAAGCCCCAGTTTTTCAGTGCGAGATTATTCTTGTTCCGATGTTTACCTTGAGTTAAGTCCTGAAACATGTTTTTGAGTCAATTTAGATACCGAGTTAATTTAACAAGTTTGGTAAATTTCTGAGAGATGCTGCATTGTGTTTGTCAAAAAACAAACTATTTAAATCGAAGTGCGGGAATATGGAAGAAACAATTTGGACGCACTTCCATTTCCAAGGGAGTGAACTTAGTTTTGATTTTTTTAGTGCCAGTTGTATTTACAAATATTTAAACCGTACTTTAGCAATATTAACCGACCTTGTTGTTTTTTGCTTGATGGGTCAGTTTCAGTTAAGATTTTAATATTTCTCACATATTCCCACTGTGCACTCTGTCGAACGATGTTTTCCCTTTCGTTTTGTTTATTTCTTATAGTTCTATTCGTGTGTAGGTATCTAATCTCGTTTGTTATATTTGTATTTACCTTCGGAGTTTATTGTACTAAAATATTATCCCCATCAGTTTGAATGATAAGCTGATGTTATAGGGGTTGGAGTGCCACGGCGGCTATTTGGGGTAAAAAATGAAACGCAAAATCTTAAGTCAATTATATGTGTACGTAAATAGTTCTAAGGAAGAAAAATCATTTTTTGAACAACTAAATAATTGAAATGGTTTTGGTTAGATATAGCAACCAGACTTGACCTATAATGTACATTAGGGTTGTTCTTATTTGAATTTTTTTTATAAATTTGTTTGCTTAAAGTTTTGAAATAAATAAAAACAAAATATTCTCAAAATGTTTCAAATTAAATCTAGTACAAAATTGTACACTATCAAAAAATTTCTATCAATATCTGCACAAGCTGTGTATCATTTTTAGCCAGTTCTGGTTTCTCAGGCTCAGAGATCTTAGAAATCTCAGAAATCTGAACGAAATTTCTCACTTTTCCTTTCAAAAAGCTTAGACTGACATTTTTTAGATTCGTTTACTCAATTAATTTTTGTTGCAGTTGATCAATTTACAAATAAGAGAAGGAGAAATTTTGTTCGGGTTTCTCCTTCTCCTCAGTTAAGCTGACCGAAGTTTGCTCAGTGAAATCTCAGAAACGTGAACTGGCTATAATTATGTATGTACCTACAAACGTAAATTTTGCTTATCGACGATTACCTGTGATTTGTATTTGTAAATTTTTGCCATTCTAAAGGGCACACAGATTAGCTGTTTTTCGTTCTTCGATAGAGCTTGAGTTGTCAAAAATAAGTTTCTGTTTTTTTTTAAGTTTAGAACGCTCAGAGCATCAATTAGTGTTTCGACAGATTAATGATCATATACAAATCAGTGCTCTAGTGTGTTTCATACATAATCACATCGGATCTTTTTTTCAATGAGTTTTGACAGGTAAACTGTGAAAATTTGCAAAAATTTTCCTGTTACCAAATAGACCTATTGTTAATATTAAATGTCGGTTCAAAGCTATTGTTCTTATTTTGTTTTCTTATTTTTTGTCGTTGGTTGTCTGTGTATCAATTTTTTGTATGAAAAAAATCCTTAAAAATCCTGGGTTAAAATTAAGATAGAGATTGGAAATCGAAACATTTTATTAATTTCGAACTTTTCAAATTTGTATGCCTCCAGAGCCTCATACTCTGGGAGCATACAAATTTAAAAAAATCAAAATATGCAACCACCCCATATTTACATACATTATGTATGTAAATATGTACCTCAGTTTATCGCACTTATGGGTAGCTTTAAATAATTTATTTTTAAGTGAATTGTTTTTATTAAGTTAAAAATCTTAAAATTGGACGAGAAATATTTTAGTTAATTAAATGAATTAAATAAGACAGAGTATAGATTTTTGTCACACATACTGTCAACTGACATTGTTACCGCCAGCCCAAGATCCACCATCTAACAGCGAGCAAAAAAAAATCCACGCCTTTCTTTGTGGAAACTTCCTAATACGCCAACGCTGTCGTATAAAAGATATCATATCCATTTTTTAAATTCATTTTAAATTTGATCCTCAAAGAAAAACAAAGTTTTCTAAAGCCTATCAGTACCTACATATTTATATTTCGTTTTTATTAATTAAAGAAAAAGATTTGCTATTAAAAATTTTCTTTTATTCAAATTAAACGTTCTCGTAGGTGTCGGTCTGGAGTGGCAATTTAAATGTTATATGTACCTCAAAATGTTGAAAGTAATCTTATTATGGTCTTAGGAAATGGTTTTTCTAAAAAAAGCTTAAGAATGACATATACCTAACATTTATCTATTAATCGAATAAGGATTAACATTTTATTTTTATTTTAACAATTCTAACTAACTTGAACAACAATATAACAAGTATAGACAATTATTTAATATTTATGCACCAAAAATAAGCATTAACGTAATGCACCCATAGAAAGCTTATTTTGATATTACCGACGTACACTGGGGCGTATGTGTACTTATAACATTTAGGTTAATTTATTTAAGATCAACATTGAATTGGATAGACATTTATAGAAAGAGAAGTCCCACCACATTTTTGTTGAGATGGGAGATGTTTAAACAAAATAGGTACATATGTAGATACATAATATATAAATCTTAAATTATTTTAGTCAAGAGGTGCTAATAAATTTGTTTTTCCGCCAATAGTAACATTGCACTTTTTCTGAAAATAGAAATAATAAAGGTAAATATAAAAATATGAAATATATTGGCACGAACTTGTGATCAACAACTATATAATATACCTAACATTGAAGAAATATAGGTATTAATATGGATCAGTAAAATGTAATTAATTCTTTAACGAGAAAATGTTGAAAAAAATCAAAAGTAGGTACTAAGAAAATGAAATTTGTTTTGTTAAATGCAAAATTATTGGAACTATCTAGGAACGCCCGATTACAATAATATCAGTCAAACTATTAAAATCGTACATAAAATAATAAACCAAAAATAAGTCAATAAGAAATCATCGACTTAAGATTTAAGACATACGCAAACCAAATCAATAGCGTTAGCGTATTGAAAAATCTTTTCAAAATGGTTTCATTTAAAACTTGTTTGCAACTTTAGTTGCAAAATCCATCCAAGTTTCCCAAGTTATATAAATATTTTTCGCTTAACTTCAACAAATTTTGCAAGTTAACTCTGTATTAATTGAATAGATATTTCTAACAGATGCGTGTCAAAAGTCTCTCCAAATGGTGGTACAAAACGTAGAGATCCGTTTAATCTATTTTTATTCAATATAGTCCGCTTAAACAACAAAGAGTCTTCCACCAACTATATTAGTATTATTTACATATATGTATATCATAACTTTATCCGCCTCCTAGTTATTTGTTCTGATTATGTCTTTGGTTAAGTAAACTGGAATTTACTGTGATTATACGCGATTCATGAAAATTCGAGGCATAAAAAATAAAAAAAAATGGTGTCAGATTACCTTAATTTATTTTCAAGATCTTATTAATAAATATTTTTTTTTAAATAATTGTTTGTATTGGAACGTATGTTTTTATATTTATATTTCATTCCGTTTCTTGTCTCAACGTAATTGCACAAATTTGATACGCCGCGCCGTGTTTTTTTTTTTTTTAGAAAATATCATCTGTGTTCGTGTTTGTGGAAGGATTGCTTTATACCAAAAATCTTAACTTACTTTGTATAGTTTTCTAAAGAAGACTTTTTGACAAAATTCCCCAAATATATTTTTGCACGTGTATTTTACCTACTGTTTAAAAAATACTCACTATTTGTGCAGTCTGTGCATTGCATAAAGGTACAATACATATGCATGTATATATGTATAAATGTATATATGTATATGAACATATATTGAATAAAACAACTAAAAAACTTGGTCATTGATTTTTCACGCAGTCAAAATAAACAATTTCTAAAAATAAATTAAAGTTAATCATAGGTATAAACAGATATAATTAAGGAATCAAGATAATAAGCACAACTAACTGAAAATCTAATCAGAAATCCACTTGTTGAGAAACTTCTTCATTTAATATCCTCCTATATTATTTTTTGTTATATTTTATTTGCGTGATATTATTAGTTTTATAAAAATAAAATAAAAAAAAAACAGATAGGTCATAAGAATCAGGTAGGTTTGTTCAAAATATTTAACCATTTAAAGTGAAAACAAACATAAACCGCACTTATAAAATTTTCACTCAAAAAAAACTAACCAAACAAAACAACACGACCGGTGCGTTCTTGAAATAATAATGTTTAATACATCTTTATTTGCTTACCGTTCAATTCTTCAAGGCATAATGGCATATATCCATCCACCTTTATTCCCAAATAGATGCTTTTGATTCCCGCTTCCATGATGACATAACTCTGACAGAAAGCAGAGGCAAAAGCCAATTTTTAAATAAAACAGTCACCGAGCTCTATTTCTGCCAGGCGCACATAAAAATTAATAAGCTTAGATATGAATTATGATGTCTTTCCGCCATAATGATTGTCAATGATAAGGTTGTCTTTGTTTATAATTTGATTTGAACACAATAACAACAATACAGTGGTGATGATTAGTTTAGTACTATTTTATGAAAAATCTTTTTTTATTCAGCAAAACGATAACTTAAAAAAAAAACAAAGAAAAGAGATGTGAAAAATTGCAATAAAGGGTGTTTAGATTCAACGACATGTTCATCAAAACTTCACACGTGTCGTGTCGTTAGATTTTTGTAATGTGAACACCAGTGAAACGACCGTGCGTAATGGACTAGCTTTGTAGGTATGTAGTTGCATTCGCTCCATCTATTTTTTTAAATTATTGATCAACTGCGACAGCAAAAATATTATTCTGATCTTTTTGACAGCAAAAGTGAGGAATCTCACTGAGGCATTACGCTCAGATTTTTGAGATTGCTGAGATCTCTGAGATTTCAGTGGCCCTGAGACACTTAAACTCGCTAAATGTGAACTCCACCAAATATTTAAATTTTACATTTTTTTTTCTATAAGTAAATATAAAGAGAATAAGTCGAAATAGAAGTAAAACAACAAAACGAGAGCAAACAAATTTGGATTTTTATGGGCTATTGCTGGCACAAATATTGAATGTGAACAAAAAACAACTGTTATATGAGAGCTAACCGTTTGGAGATGAGCTAGAACTAAAATTCGAATTTCTTTCCTTAGGAATCTCAATGCTCTGCACCAAACTTAAAACAAATCGGTCACTCGTATAGGCTTTAGCTCGATGTTGAGTGGACATACAGACGAACAGATCTACAGATGGTATAACGAAAACAAGTTTGGCCTTCTTTAATAATTGTCCTATTAATAGTAGAGAAATTACCAAAAGATTTTATATAGTTACCTACTTTTCTGTTTAATTTAATAAGCCAAATATTTTAATAATTAAGCTTATAACTTAATCCCATTGGCTTTAAAAAACTCATATATTTAATCTTTTCGGCATTGCATATTAATGAAACCCAGTTTTAAAATTTTTTAATTTATTTTGACAACAAAGTAAAAAAAAATGTTTGCATAACGACTGAAGAAAACTTATTACCACCAGTGTAAAATATGTGGTAATTACTGGAAGCACTCAATCCCTATATTCTCTTGTTATACTTTATACTCAACATAACCAATCTTATTCAAGTATCTACCTACAACATTTTGGTGTCTTCCTTCTTCCCTGTACTATTTTTTTTTATTTTGCAGCAAGTATTTAAATGCTAACGTCAAAGTGAGAGCTTAAAAAAAGCATAGTTAATTTTTTTATTTTGTGCTTGCTCTTTCTCTCTACATTTAACGAGTAGACACAACAATTTCATAAGAGAAATTCCATGCATTATCGAAATGTTTGAAATCACCAAATCCATACTTTTAGGCACGTCAGCGAAATTTATTACCAGGCGAACAGCGATTACAGCAGCCTAGCCACATTCGTTGTTTCCTAAGTTCGGTAGGTTTATGGAATCTCATGAAACACTCTTCGAATTGGCGCTTTTCCAAATTTCAATTCAATTCATATCCAACGAAGTGGTAGGTAGGTAAAGGGGAAATATACAACTCTTGATAAATGAACCACACTTCGACGAAACAACTCTTATCTTCTAGTCGTTTTGTCAGTGTTGCCGTAAGTGAAAAAAGCTATTTCCTCACAAAAAGGTACCACCTATTTGCTAAAAAAAAACTTGAAGTAAAAATTTTATTAGGATGTCAGAACGTGGTAGTTCATAAAGAAAAATATATTTAAGCTGTATGTCGCCCTCACAAACCGCTGTATGTAAACATTAAATTTATGAACATTAAATTTATGCAAGAACAGCTATTTTGTTTGTTACATTTCGTTTGTGTAAAAGTTGATGTTATACTGACCTCAAAATTAAAAACTTGTCAATTGTGATATTAAATATTGTATAGGGTGCATTTAGTAAAAATTGATATAAAATTACATCGAAAATTCTCAGATATTGTTTGGCCTAGTTTTCGATAAGTAGGAAATCCCGTCAAATAAGGGCAAATGTAAAAATGTAGCTTTCCCCAGTTAAAAATACAATAATATTAAAGACATAATTTAAAGTGAAACAAGCTAAAATTCTTAAATTTCGTCCAACTATTTCACAGATATCAGATATCAGTACTATGAATGCAGGAGAACCCCTTTTCGTCGAAACAAAGACTTGAGATAACCAAAGTATTTTTTTTCTTAATTTATATAATTATTTTTCCTTTTAAATTTCTGACCTTTTTCAACTTTACGACAAGTAAACGCTTATCTTAAATTATTAACTCAACTATTTATCCGAATTCCGAATATTTATTTAAATCGTCCCTAGAAATCATTCTTCAAAAGTTGGTGCTGGGAAACCAGAAGTTTTATTTATAAATTGATTTATAAATAAAAATACGCCAAAACGGCAACATTGAGCGCCATTATTTTAAAGCTAAATAAAATTGCTATTTATATATACAACTGCTGCTGTGAAGAATAATAACCTGCAATAAGTTCTGCGAGCCGCATATTTCGGAATCAGAATTCAAAATGTTTTTGATGATTCCTATTGGACGATGCTGTTGGATGATGACGATTGGATTGAATTCGATTGGGCGTAGCTTTTATTTGATGTAATTACAGGGTTTTTTTGATTACAATAACAAAAAAACTCAATTCGCATTGGCAGAAAGGCTGACATCGAATTCGAATGCAGAAAGACCACCGCTCACTAGTCGATTTTCGCAACAATCTATAATATTATGTACGTGTATTTTTCGTTTTTGTTGAAAATGACTGAGAATTTTTTAGTCGTCATCGTTTTTACTTTAAATGAATCCGAAAGCAGATATGGTATTAAAAATTAAACGCCGCAGGTCACGGTGCGCACTGCCAACAGTGTGGAAGTGGGAACTGGATTTCCTTCATTACCAACCACGTCTTGCTGAAGGGTTGCTATCGCTGTGTAGCATGACAGCAGCAGGAACATAAACAAAAGAGCGTTCGTTGTTTGTAATTCCATACTGATATTTTAACTCTATTTTTACCAGGAGCACAGCGTTTGTAGCAAGTGGATCCCAGTTCTGACGTAATGCAAAGCGAAATGCGAATTATTTATTTTGTTGGATGACGTCCGAATGAGGGGAAATATATTAAGTGATGCCATATTACGTACTTTTATTTTCATAAATTAATACTAATAGTATTTAGCTTAACAATTAAATCATCAAGTAGGTATTAATAAAAGGGACGTATTCATAGTCATTTGCTTAACTCTTCTTCTTTCAAACAAATAGAGGTTTTAATGAAATCATTACGATTACGAAATGTAATGAAATAAATAAATTGGTAGCGCTATAACTCTTAGAGAACCGAGACCAGTTTTGACTTACAACTCTCAACCATTCCAGTTTGCATGTTATTAGGTGGCAGGAATAAAGATGGAGCTATAGCCGAATGCGTACATTTGTATTTTCAACGCAATTTCTGGCATATTTTTGGGGCCTTTCTGACTATTTCTAATGCTGTTCATGTTTTTCCTGTTTCTAAATCTGGGTTTTTAACTGATTTTTAAAAAAAGTTTCAATTTTGTTTTTTGAAAACACAATACATATTTTGAAAATGCTTTTCCATTTTGACTAAACTTGGTACCAAGCGGTTTCTTAACATTATATATCTGATTTTAAAGAAATATTATTCTTATAGCCAAAATGAATGGTTACTTCCATACAACTTCTTAAAAACAGTTAAAGAAGATCTTACTTTATTTATTTATTTTATTTAATAATATTGCACATCGAAATTTTCCAAAAAAAAAAAAAATGGTTTTGGATTTAAAAAAATTAAATTAAAAATTTGTTTTTAAACCCGGATTAAAAAATACTGAGAAATGGCGCATCAACTTTTTTCTTTAAAGTGTTTACAAAATAAAAATATTTGTTTTCCTCCAACAATTTTTAAAATTTTGTTTAAGAAATCAATTCATCGTGTTGGTGTCAAAACACCTTTAATGCTTAATTGAATTACATTTACAGATAAACTTATAGGTAGGTTAGGTACTTTACCTATGTAATGTATTTTGAAATCACCAAATAATTTCTTCAAAAACCAACCTAAACAAAATTAAATCATGCGCTTTATTCATCACCATGGACATCGGAAATGGTGTAGAAGAAAAAAAATCCACCCTCAAATCAAGTGGGGCTGGGTATTCCTTAATACAAATTGCTGTGAGAAAAAATGTTTAGTTACAAATTGACAAGAGGTTCGAACAAAAGCCGGTTATAATGTATTTATGATGTTTGAATAAATTTTAAATTGAGGAAATGTAGTATGTACTTCAAAGTCGTGAATAAAAATAAATTCAAGTGATAATACAATTATGTATATTAATTTGAAAAGAAATCATAATTTATATGATGTCATATCAATCATCAATTTAGATAAAAAATAAAACATAGAATGAAAATATTTTGGTTATTATTTGTTCTAACAACCATGTGGTCTGTGCGGTCTTATTAGAATTAATATCTATGTACATATGTACGTTACTATGAAGTGTCTCTTAAAGCCGCGCATGTACCTAGGTACTTAACTTATGGAAAGAAATGGAAAACGCTTTGTCTCTTAAGATATTTTTTGTTTGATAAAATAAGAGTTGCCAACTGTATTGGAAATATATGATGTTATTAATGTTTCGCTTCGTTTCGTGCTTTGTTAAATAAAAATATCGATTCAAAGAATTAAAATTAAAATTCTTTATGTGAGTTTGAATTTATTCATAGAAGTTTTTTACCAATATTTCTAAAAAAAAAGTATATTTTTTTTCAATAATTTTCGAAGAAATTAATACATATGAGATTTTTCTATCGACACTTCTTTTAATTAATTTTCATAATTTAAATTATAAGTCAGAAATGTTGCAATCCAATGAAATTTAGTTGGTCATTTTTGAAAATTATACACTATATCGATAGTTACAAATTTCTTGAAAAATCAATAATATCACAGCAGGTAAAAATTGTTTGTAACTATAATTGGCGAAAATGTCCTATCTTTATGTACCTAAATAATTAAAAAATAAAGTGGCGCCCGAGAGTCAAAGTATAAAAGAGAGGATAAAAATTGGATATTAAACTATCTCGCAGGTAACCCTAACAATTCAATGGTTTAAGAGAAAATCCAACAATCAAAAGCTTCTACCTATACGAAAGAATTCAACGAACAAAATGAATTAATTCATTGAAAGAGACACTGTTATCATGTTATTAATTTTTGCGCTTCAACAAACATTGGTTTTATACTAAAAATTTAGTTTTCTCGCGACTCTTTTTAAAGCAAGTAGTTACTTAGTGTAGTTTTCTTTTAAATATTTTTTAGAACGAAATTGATCTCTTGATAAAATGTATGTTGTGTTCATGTTGTTTAAGGGTACATCATGAATATTATCATGGACCATCCATGACTACCAGTCGCCAAATTTTTTTTTTTTCTGCAAAACAAGTTTGTGATACAATACTAAAATAGAAAAGCTGAATTCTTCCGATTTTATTCTTCGCAAAGTGAATTCTTTGTTTTTTTTTTAGTGGTTTTTGGCGCACATTTGCCAACAAGACTTATTTTAACCATAGTGTATTATTGCATCAGAAAAAGAAGCCGTTTTTAAAATAAAATAAAAGTGAAAAAATACCGCACCTTATTCGTTGGAATTGTTTTTGAGGGAAAACCAATTAATCAATTAAACTGTTTTTTTTTTTTATTTAGCGTGAATCGGTGTCATTAAGTTCAGAATCGTGTTAAAAGTGTTTTGAGAGTAAATAAAAGGCATATACTATACATACATACCTACTTACAAAAAGCCTAATGCCTCGTCAAGTAGATAACAACGTGGAGACAGTTCCTCTATCGGCTAATAGAAATGGTGCCGCGAGGAATGTTTTATTAAGTGAAAGCGGTTCGGTAAAGGAATCCCCATCAAGTGCAGTTGATGACGAAGGCACTGATAAGATTGTACTCAAACGCAAGCTGACCTTGATAAATGGAGTGGCTATCATTGTCGGAACAATTATAGGTTCCGGGATTTTTATATCACCAACTGGAGTCTTCTTTTATACAGAGTGAGTTTGAGTTTTTATATTATGTATGTTTGTATGTAGATATTAAATGTCTTTTATTTGTTGCAAGTAATAAGTCAAGAGGTGTTAATGATATTAGTCTGCGGATTGTGTAGCATGTCGACAAATAAACAAAGGTATTTAATTTAAAATGTAATGTGAATTCAATTGAGTAAATTGATACAACAGGTAGGTGCATTCCCATAAGTGGAAAGTCATCTATATTAGTTGGTCCAATTACACTAATGAACATGAAATATTATGCTCTGCATGGAGATCTTCAGGTCAACAACTACTATGGATTAAGTAATCTGAGTTCAAAAACTGGAATTGAATATTTTATCTTTAAATACCTACCTTTTGAAGTTGAAAGACCTCTGCTTATAGTGAGTCACAAGCCATTATTTTAAATGAAATTTTGATAACATTATATATACAATTTATAGGTAGGTCTAGGTATTTATATGTACTTTTCGTAATATAGCAAAAGACAACATTCTTATTGTTTATATTTGTATGTATTGTATATTTTAATGGCTCGAAAAGCAATAAATTTATATCAAAGTTTTGAATGCTGCACATATCGAATGTCATGTTTTGTTCTATTTTGAACTTTATAATTGTGGAATAAAATAGTACCTATGTATGTATATAATGTTTTTAAAAGTAGGTAGGTAGTAGGTACCTACTTATAAATAACTCTCATAATATACCTATTCTAAAATTGACCACAAAAAGCGGTTAACGACAGCGATATTTTTAGCCCAGATCCCACACCATTTTATCTAGATCTAGACCTGTTTTTTAAATTCAGTTCAAGAAAATATAGGAATATTTCAGACTTGTGATATAATACATTTATTATGTTTGATCTTAAAAGTGAACTTGTCAATTTATCTTTTTTATTTTAACTCGTTACGTTTCGCAGATGATGTTGCGAATTAGAAAAAAAGGGAAATGATTTTTTTTCTAAAAAAAATATAACTTTAAGCAAAATTTTTATGAGGGCATATTATTAATTCAAGATTTAAACAAAATCATGAACTTTTTGTGAAAATTGTAAAAAAAAAATAATAATTTGAAAGAGAGACCATCATTATTTTTATACTACATATATTTTTTTTGTGTATGTCTCCAACCCCGGAGGAAACTGGATTGCAAAAAAAACAAAATAGATGGGGCTACAAAATGTTTATGTTAAATGCAATAACAATTCCACTCCATAAGCTTAGCTTAACCCAAAGAATTTTCGCTTCAGTTAAGCGATGAAAAAAACTATGTTACCGGCATGAATTACAAACTTGGTATCGATAGTTTGTATAGAAACTCCATTTCTTTTGATATGGCTTCGCTAAATCCTTAAGTTGATTTTTTCAATCAATTTCCTGCAGAATTAAAAAAAAAAGAACTTATGAATGTCATTGCTATGTGTACCTACAGTTCACTACTCTGATGAGTGGATTGGATGCCAGTTGCAAACATTTAATAAACTTAAACTTAAACTTTTGTGGTGTTGATTTGTCGCTCTGTATATATATGTATGTACATATAATATCATTGGAATCAAACGGTCATAACATTGGATTGAAAATTATCTGTCGTAAGTTTTACACCTTTTAAAATTACTCAAGAACCAGAGCAAGCTTTTAAACGAAAAAAAAGTTCATTTTTGTTTTGGATTCATTTTGACATTATCCGTATTTCATTAATAAAACTACATAAATTTAGATTTAGATTGTATCTTTATGAATAATTTTATAATAAAAATAAATCTAAATCTAAATCTATAGATTAGGATAACAAAACACTCCCATCATTGAAAAACTTGAAAAATGCTGCTTAAATAAGCACTCTGAAAATATTAAAAAGTTAATGAAAAATTATTTTGGGCCCTATATTACCGTTCGCGAATTGAACTAATTAGCGAATACCCATCAGGTTTGACTAGCCTCAAACGTCAACTAGCCGGCTGGTACTATGTATATTAAGTAAAAAAGATTATTATTTTTAAACAAAATTAGTTCATTAACATCTTGAATCAATTAATCAATGAATCAATTGAAACTAAATTAATAAGAGCGTAAAATAACATACCAAAATACACACAATAATTAAACAATCTAAAAGAGAAGATGATGAATTTTTAATTTGAAATTGCCGATTAATTGTCGTAAATATGCCATTAAATAAAAAAAAATTGCCACTCTTTTGGTTCACCCAAAAAGTGTTGTCACGTTAACTTTATAAAAGTAAGAATGACACTTTTTTATTTTTGGTCAAAAATTATGTTTAACTAGTGCAGAAATCACAAATTAATTGCCGTAAATATTCCGTGAAAACAGAAAAATTGCCGCTTTTTTGTTTTTCCGGAATATGGCATATAAAGCTTTTGACTTTTCTTAATTTATTTCATTTCCCTTCCAGAAAGAATTTACCCTAACATTTTACCTATGGCTTTTTCTTGCTTATCAAATACTAATAATTTCTGTTGTCAAAATGTGACCTGAAACAAATCAGAAACATCCCAAATGCGTTTCTTGACTCTTCATTTTTGGTCAAAAATTACAACTTTTTCCCAAACATTTCTCAAATAGTAAAGAAACAGACCTAATATGTTTTGAGACAAGTCAAATAGTCTATAATTATAATGTAAACCCGATGAGACTTACTCAATCTTCCCAATATTAAAATGATCAAAGAGACAATCAATGATTAGAATATAATTTAGAAGATTATTTAGGAGTTCGATCATCAAAGGGATCAGTTAACAATAGTATACATAGGCAATTGCTGAAAATAACTAATTTTAATAAAGATTTTTTGTTATATATTTTGTATGTGAATTACATAACCAGTTGAAGATTATACACCATATTGTTTGTTTTTGAAGACATGCATGAGACTTCCTCTATATACATCGATGTTTATTAATTCTTCTCTTCATTTCGTTGCATTAGATATATCAGCAATAATGCTTCCATTGTTTCCAACAGTACAATGACACACTTATAAATAAAAATGTGTGACAATGGTTATTCTATTTTTTTTTAAATAACATAGATTTATTTAAGTTCAAATGTTTATTTTTATAAATGTATTTTTACTTCAAACAGGTCAGTTGGAACTTCTTTAGTAGTATGGACATTGTGCGGAATACTCTCAACTATCGGTGCACTATGCTACGCTGAATTAGGTACTTGCATCACGAGATCCGGTGGCGATTATGCTTATTTATTAGTTGCATTCGGTCCGTTGGTTGGATTTCTACGACTTTGGATTGCACTGCTGATCATTCGACCCACAACACAGGTGAGTTCACAAACAATACATTGATAGATAAAAATATACATATGTAAGGTATTCATTTGACAACCAACTGAACAATCAAAATATCAACATTGTAAGTTAGTTACATCTTTTTAAATATTTACCTGTCAGTTTTATTATAAGATTTACAACCGTTGTAAATTTAGTATTGTAGTTAGTTATTCAATTCGTATATATTATGTACAAGCAAAAAAAGAGGGAATACAAATTGCTGTTTTATTGCTTTGAAAAA
This sequence comes from Epistrophe eligans, assembly GCA_951394125.1. Lineage (NCBI taxonomy): Eukaryota > Metazoa > Arthropoda > Insecta > Diptera > Syrphidae > Epistrophe > Epistrophe eligans. The sequence continues at coordinate 8,436,741 of OX596030.1, read as the reverse complement.
ATGTTTTAATGATTTTAAATTCTATTACTTACCTGATAATTTTATTAAGCTATAAAAAAGAATATTATTCAACTCATTTTGTTTAACTTTGTATAATTTTAGACCATTGTAGCTCTGACATTTGCACAATATGCAGCCAAGCCTTTTTTTGAAGACTGTTCTCCACCTGAATCGGCGGTTAAAATTTTAGCTGCCATCTGTTTATGTAAGTAGAATACATTTTGATCTGTTTCTTTTGAAATTATGAAGGTATTTCAGTGAATTGGTTCATTCATAAAAAAACGCATAAATATCTTTAAAATAGCTTAAAACCATTGAACTGTATAGCTATAAATAAAAGCAAACATCACACATAAAAATATGTGCTTTCATTTAATGCATTGATGCGTGAGAATATTGTATATATGTACATACATTTGCAACTTGTTTTTTATTTAATTTTACAATAAAATAAATATTTTCTTTCTTTTATTTACCTATGTATGTTTTTTTTCGTTTATTATATACAGGTTTCTTAACGGCGATAAATTGTCTCTCTGTGAAATGGTCAATGAAAATTCAAGATGTTTTTACAGCTGGAAAACTTATCGCTCTGGTGATGATTATTCTAGCTGGATTGTATTCAATGGCAATGGGAAAAATGGATAACTTTAATAACCTATGGAACGGGCAGTATGACGTTGCGAATATTGGATTTGCTTTTTATTCAGGATTATTTGCATTTGGCGGTTGGAATTATTTGAATTTTGTAACAGAGGAACTACAAGATCCATACAAGTAAGTTTACCAAATATTATACATATTTACCTACCTATAGCCTTTATTTAATATATCCAGCAAAATATTTTATTTTTTCCTTTTAATGCTATTGGTAAATATTAATAAATTTACCAGCTGTATTTTTTAACTTACCGGATTTGGCAGAGAAATTGTAGGTCCTATTTCTCCTTCCAACTAACAACTAAAATTAATGATACTATAGGCCCTGGTTTTTTAAGAACATGTTTGATCATTAATTTATTTTATGCATAAATATAGTGATATTTCGGTAAACCACATATAACAAGAACACACCAAAAATGTTCTTGATTCTGCTTTGTTTGAAGCTGTGCATGTACAGTGCTGAGTGCATCATTTATACGATTCTGAGCCTACACCCGAGCGCCGAGTATCAATTCTAAAATTAAAACGTTTTTTGGGTGTAATGACATTTTTTTCGATTTGCCCAGGTCACCGGGCGGCCAACATCGAAAAAACCTAATATTCACGTTAAGTATACATAATGGTCGCGTTCGGGGATCAATCTAAAGCTATCCGGATAGGTTTGCGCTGTTGTAATCCCTTGTGATAAAACAGCTGATGCAACAACAACTTAAAATTTTTGGGGTAGGTGGATAGCCTATCTGATAGTTCCTCAAACGCAAGGAATCTTAACGAAAATCTACTACAGTCAAAAAGAACTCCGTTGTCGATATAGACCCTGTAAGTAAAAACAATGTAATTAGCTATAAGAAATGAGAAGGGATGCGTTAAATAACGCACATAAAGACATTTTTAAGTTTGTTGTTCTGTTTCACGAAATGAAATTACAAAACCAATAATGTAAACAAATTGGTTTTGGAGGGTTAAACGTACGAATAAATATATGAATTTCTTCGATATATATAACAATTTGCAAAAGCTCTCAGTTCACTCACGCATCGAGCGGTCGGTGAGCGTTCTTCACTTCTGAAAGCAAAAGTTAACAAAAACTGGACGAAAGAAAGTTAATCTCAATTATGGACACGTCATATGAATTATTTGTATTCGTTTTGTTAAATACGACCACATATGTACATCACGTTTGTTTTAGAAACTTTGTGGCGTCTCAAAATATATTGAAACAACAATAATTTAAACATTTCACATATTAAAATAAGTATAAAGCAGACCCATGAGTCCAGTTTTTATTTTTCCTTCGTGCCTCACGAGAATCCTCACCTACTCTTCTCTTGGTCACGAACTACCATGATACTGAACTTAGTCTTCTCATTCTTAACAGCGTCAAAGGATATTTGACAACTGTTAACTTGTTAACAAACTGAGGTTTTTCTTATTCCTGGAAAACTGTGAACATTTCTGAAAATTTATGCAAATTCGTAAGTTATTTCACCTTACCAGACAGACCTAGAGATTATGACCCATCTCAGACAAAAAAATAAATTGCTGGAGTTTTTTTTTTTTTCTGACATTTTTCTTTAAATTTTTTTCTAAATCTCTTGTACCTTTCAAACGAGGAAACAAAATTAGTTTGCTGTATTTTAGTTGTCTTGTTGAATGCACAGTGCTGAGTGCACACTGCACAGCACACTACGTGAAGTGTGATGATAAATGTCAAAAACATCTCCTAAAATTGTTTTGACTGTTTTTAAACGATGCAATTACCCCTTGCGTTTTTAAGCACGTTGGTGGGGGGACGTATTACGCATGTGGTTGCCGGGCTTAACAAAATTGTTGAGGTTGGAAAAAATTGCACTGCAGATTTCTAATACAAAATGTAATAGCTTTTGTACACATACACTTTCTCATTTAAGCTTCTAAACGAATTTATATGTTGTTAACACTGTTTACTTTAAAGTTAATTTATCGATTTTAATTTGTATAAAATTATAACATCTTATACTTACTGATTTCTCAAATTTTGAATATTTGAGTTTTAAAAATTAAAATCTTTATAAAAAATAAAATAATCAAAAAATTTCTCTCACTCACATTGAATACATTTCGGAAATCTTTTATTCCATCATAAGCAAACACGATTCACTTCATGTTTAATTTGAGTTGATTCATATATGTACCTAATGTAAATCATTAAACGAAAACGAATACGAAAAAATTTAAAAACGTTTTGAATTTTAGATGTACGATGTTATTAAAACACCCACAACTTTCCCAAATTGAAAAACGAAAATGTGAATAAAGCTTGGGGTATAAGAACTATACAAAATAATTGTCTTTAAAATTTTGGGTAGATATTATATGTTGTTTTTTATATATGTACACACAGGAAGTGTTAAAAAAATATTCAAATAGATAGATAAATACCTACTAACGCTTCCCTATATAATATTGCTCCTTAAACAAAGGAAACAAAATACAAAAAAATTACTCCAATGTATTTAAATATTTTGTATCATCTTAATCTGACAGTGAATCCAAACAGAAGCTTATCCATAAATCAAATTTAGGTACACTGCACTCCTTCTTTACTTTTCATTTTATCAAAAACAAACACACTCACTCAACAAACCACCAGTTGCTTCATTGAAAAGGATCTCATTAAATCCCTTTGTAGAACTTACGTCAGAAGCTTTGGCTAGTCTCTATACTGTCTCCCTGAAAACCCCTTTTTTGATGATAAGTTCAGTTGACTTCACATAGATAAAAGTTTTGTGTATTCATCGTATTCGATTAAGAAAAGGCAACAGTCAAGTCGTTTGCAATTCATGAACTCCTCCAACGAATACTCATTTATCTTCCCTATATATGTACATACCTCCCTCTGACATCATGGTTCTGCTTTGTAAGAGTTTTGATTTTCTTAAGTGGTTTCATTTGTTTGCAATTGGAAGTGCTATTGATTCTGTTCTTTTACCTTTTAACATTAATTTTTCTCCTCCTTCTTTCTTTTCTTTTCTTTTTTTTTTGTATAGAAACTTGCCTCGTGCTATCTGGATAGCTATGCCACTTGTCACGGGAATTTATGTCCTTGTGAATCTTGCCTACTTTGCTGTCGTCTCAAAAACTGAAATGTTGAGTTCCTTTGCTGTTGCAGTGACTTTTGGAAATCACGTATTTGGACCATTTGCATTTATGGTACCGATATTTGTGGCATTGAGCACATTTGGTGGAGTCAATGGAGTGTTATTTACATCGGCAAGACTGTTTGCAACAGGTGCTCAAGAGGGACATTTACCAAAGTTTTTCTCACTTTTCCACACCAAGCAACAAACACCTATTCCGTCCTTGATTTTTTCGGTAAGTTTTTTATAGCTAAATATTTTACAATTCACAAATTATTGTTGTTATTTTCAGTGTTGTATGTCCTTGGTGATGCTTCTTACAGCTAATGTATACATACTCATTAATTATATAAGCCAAATTCTTTGGCTATCCGTAGCTGCAAGCATTGCTGGGCTTTTATGGATGCGGAAGACTAAGTAAGTTTCTATACTCCTTTTTTCATGGATAAAATGGTACTTATTAAATTAACCTTTTTTTTATAGACCTGATCTTCCAAGACCTATTAAGGTCCATTTGGCACTGCCAATCATTTTTGTCGTATGCTGTATCATACTCGTCCTTATGCCAAGTTTTTCAGAACCTATGAATCTTATCGTTGGTATTTCAATAACTCTTGCTGGAATTCCATTCTACTATGCTTGTATCAAATGGAAAAATAAACCAAAAATTTCTGGCATGGTATCCAAAGGCTTGGTTACCTTTTGCCAAGCTATGTTCAATACGGTTTTTATTGAGAGTCCTAATAGTTCTTAAGCTTAAAAATAATAACAAATTAACTACATATATTATTATATTTATACAAAAACTCAAAAACTCGGGACCATTTAAAACTCATAACACGGTAGAGTGCAACTTCCTCTTTCATTCCAAGGATATTTTCAGCAAAAAAAAAAATAAATAAAAAAAGATGCGCTTTAGAAATGCATTTGGTTTAATTTTTATTTAAGTTTATTTAAAATTTGGCTTTATGTGCTCTTAAGTGTACTTAAACATAGGTAAATATAATAATTAAATGTAATTAAAAAAAAAAGTATTTTTAGCTTTAAGAAATTTAATTTAAAGATATTTTTAATTTAAAAATTGTATACTTTTGTTGCATTCGTTTTTTATATGTTTTAATGACATAAATAGGGAATGTATGTTCGTTGTGAATAAAAACTAACTTCATACAGCTTATAATAATTTTTTTTTTTTTTTTAAGAATTCAAAAGACTCACGAATAGGTATGAAAACATTTTTTTTTAATTCATCTATGTATTAATATCAGTTTTTGTAGTAAAATCATGACAATTTCATTAAAAATTGAGACTTAAAAAGAAAGAAATACGGACTTACAGATAAAGGTGCAAACTGTAATTGTGCCATTTTATTGACAGGTACCCAGTTCTCATTTGATAGGTTTTCAGTTTTAGCTGTTATAAAAAAATAAATTTTGTGTCACCAAAATTCATAAAATTAAAAAAAATTAAATGACTACTGGAGATGAACATCATGCTAGCGTATACCGGAGTTAAGATAATATTTTTGGTGGGTGTTAAATTCTATTTTAAACATTATAAAAGGACGCAGCTTACACTATTAAGATATGTATAAAATAAAAAATTGTTTTAAATTCAAAATTGACAACATATTTTGAAATTCGTATTCTTACATAAAGGGTTTTCCAATAAGGACTTAACAACTCTTCAATAAATCGATTGTAAGGTGTGCTGTGTGGCACCATTCTGTTGAAACCACATATCGTCGAAGTCCATATCTTCCAATTCGGGCCAAAAATATCGGTAATCATGGCGCGATAACGCTGGCCATTCACAATAACATGACGATCGTTATCATTGACGAAAAAATTTGGCCCAATAACGCCGCCGGCATGCAAACCGCACCAAACAGTTATTTTTTGTGGATGAAGTGGTGATTCATGAAGCAAATGTTGATTTTCACCTGACCAATAACGCATATTTTGCTTATTGACGAACCCATTAAGCCAAAAATGAGCTTCGTTACTGAAGATGATTTTGCGATGAAATTCACCATCTTGGCGCATCTTCTCCAGAGCCCAATCGGAGAACGTAAGTCGCATCAAATGGTCGATGATGAAAATGTTGAGTTTACTGAATAAATTGACAATGACAGTTGGATGATTAGTGAAAGGGTGCGTTCACAAATTAAATTCAAAGTTGTCAAGTTCCTATTCGCAAACCCGATATTTTGGGTTTAACTGAGTGAAGAGGAAAAACTATATTTGGCTTTATGTCCAATCAAAGCAACATTGAACTTAAGAACTTTAAGATTCATCTTGTGAAGTTAAAACTTAAAAAAACTATAGAAGACAGATTATTAATATAACGGATAGAATTTTGCAAAAGAATGACAAAATACAAGAAACTATGAAATTATACTCTTCTTTTCTGGAACACTGCCAGCACCAATCTTTATTGAGCGTCATTATTTAACTTCGTAAAAATTTCATTAAGAAAATATTGTATCCAAAATTTTCATATTTTTTTAATAAATATTTTTGACAGTTTGTCAATCGTGTAAACCCTGCATTGACCTAATCTATAAATTTTATTTGAAGAATAATAGATCAAAAATAAATCCAATATGTGACTTTTAAGTTTTAACTAATGTGCTAATTTTTATTATCTGAATTGATTCACATAAAACAGCAATCAAAAACATATATTTCAACAACAACACGATCGAAATTCTGCTTTCTATCGGGAAAATGTTTTGCAAATTTTTTTTAGGAGTGATGCATGAGAAATAAACATTTATTTTTTTTTTTTTTCATTTATTCAATACAATTGTACTGTATATCGAAGATTAAGTCTAGTACACTGCTGATGCGAAATCAAATTTCTGTGGTCTCAGACATGATAACGAAAAACCAAAACGAAAAAATACACATTGAAAGTGTCACCCATGGACTTATATATAATATATGTATATAGCATAATACGGTCCATGATGTCACCAATTGCAGAAAAAAAGCAAAAAATCACAGAATCAATCGTTCATCTTTTATCCCAAAATTCCTTCCTACAAACGGAACTTTAATGTTTAATAAACATCTACGATCAGTAGTGGATCCAGTATTCATCTGTGGCAGGTTGTTGAGGGTTTTATTTAGAGACATAGATTTAAAAAATGTATAGGATTTTAGATTTAATCAAAACTAACATAACGATGATAAAGAATTTCAAATTAGTAGTTTTCGTCGAAACGTCACATAGGAGCATGCATGTTTTTGTATAAAAAAAGTCAATGATGCTCGAAAACCAATATTTCAATCCGGAAGTATAAAAAAACCACCCATTGCTACCTCATCCCGTAATATTAGTCGAAACAATCAATTTGTTTTTCTCATTGTTGTCTTCTTTCATATACCACTCGTTTTGTAAAAAAAAAAACAATTTAAGTTTATGGTACCGTTTATATTATGTTTTTGGTATATTAATATATGTAAATATTCATATAATAAGTATTTATATAAAAGGAAATTCCTATTTGAAGAATGTGTTAGATTTTGTCAAGCTTTATTTCCTTATATTCGTACTACAGAAAATTTAGACTAGAGTCACTTTGAATTCTCAATTTAGTGTTTTATTTAACGACATGAGTTATCAAATAGTTTTATCGCCGATTGCCATTAAACTTACATTGCAAAACAGTCAACTCGTACGAGGAAGCAACAAAAGTTAACTTTCATTTAAATTTTAACACTTTTAACCACCTGAAACAATAAATATCAATAATTTTTGAAATGTGAAAAAGAGAAATTATTGTGTACGAGATACTTATCGCATTTAAGCACAAACACTTAAATTATAGTCCAAGAAGTAGATTAATGTTTTTACCAGTGATTTGAGAAATTTAAATTATTTCATTCCCATACCTTAAATGAATGTATTCAGATATAAATATGATCGGTGTTTAGGCGTGATTTGAAGGAAAGAGATCTACAAACAAAAATTTGATTCAGTTTTCTATGAACTTATGTCAAAAAAGTTGTTTCATATAGGACTTACATGCGATCAGATATTTCCAAAAAATGTCAATCCCTATAATGATATCAATCTCCATAGCTAACAGATAGCTGACGCGAATATTGTTACAAACCTATCATCAATTAATCATTTAAATATTATATTTTTCAACGCTACCTTGCAGACTATATTACTTAAATTACCCCGTGGCAAGCACGTTCAAGATCTTAATTTACCGGTTAAGCTTAACACAATACATCAGCTTACAACACCCACTTTTTTGCTTCTTCCACAACAGTTCATTAATATAATTCTCGCTCAGCAACTTTCAATTGATTTAAAGTGCTAACATGCGTTCCATAAACCACATAAATGTATATCCACTGGATGGTAATTGAATTACTTCATACTTAACACATTGTGGCAAGATACAAAATAAAAGTCAACAACCACAAATTATATATTATGCTGCTCGAGAGCATATTAGTACCTCAAGTAGCCATCAAAATGCAAAACCAAGCTGAGAATAGATATCATCTATAAGAGATATCTATATTAAGTCAAATCGAGTACAAAACTGTTTAAGGAAAACAGATGAGCTTAATCAAAATTCACCAAGTTAAAAATCTGAACAAAGAGAAACCTATAAAACAAACAGAGAGTCTGCCATCGACATACATATAGCTTGGTCATACCTTATATCTCTTAATTAGGTAGAGAGATTTGTCTTGGCAGTCAAATTATCCACGGGGAGCATTGAACACACGGCGTCAATAGCGTTGCTCACAGTTTCATTGCTATAAGTCCTAATTCTACACTTCCGGTCACTTGCATTTTACTGTTACAGTTTGAAAATGTCCAACTTCCGGGGTATAGAGCGCAGAACAAAACAAACAGAGCGCAGCTCCAAACGATTTACAACTCTCAAGTTTCAAGTCTCAGAACTCAGATACGTTCGAGCTTTCATCGTGATCGGACTGGCGCGCAGCAAAACTCTCGTTTAAATACAATTTTTTTTTTTAATTCAAACATTGTCGGTATAATAAAAGATAAATAACATTGTTATAAAACTTTTTATTACAAAGAAACTAATTTTCAATTTGGAATTCGACTTTTGTTGTTATTAATAGATGATTGATAATGGCAACCTTGGCCTATTTGTTTACACTTGTCATCTTTATCAATACAGTTGCATCGGCGGATGTACAGCTTTGGCTGTCAATAAGTGCACAAAAACGACAGTTAGAAGTGTCATGGGTAAATGCCAGATCTCATCCCGGTGATATGGTCTTGATAACTAATCAAGAACCGTTATCATTCGAAAAAGTTGAACTGCACATGACCACGGAGACATTCGTTGACAGTTCAGAGGGTAGCGGTAGTGGTTCAGGTGGAGGTGTAGTGCCAGTAGTTGACAATACACCAAAATCATTATTAGACGTCATCCCCCTAGACAGTAGCAGCTCTGAGTCATCTCAATTTTATTGGATTAGCAATGGTGGGACGGCAAATATTGTGGCATTAGTGCGCCCAGTTCAATCAAAACAATGGTACACCACTCCGGTCCACTTTGATTATGAGCTCTCACAAAATGTGACAGCTTATACAAAGTGCTATGGCTATTGGGCGAGTTATGTGGATAAAAATGGAAATATTATCGCAAGTAATTGCATGCGAGCTTATCCAAAGTGGATGAATGAAATGAGATCAGTTGTGAGTGCACTACGTATTCGTGATTTATTTATACCAGGAACGCATGATTCGGGGTCATATCGACCAAATTTCTCACCATCAAAAAGAGAGACAATTGTGACGAAATATGCATTAACTCAAGACGATGATATTCGCGGTCAATTAATGCATGGTGTACGGTATTTGGATATTCGTGTGGGTTATTATAAAAATACACCAGATTTGTTTTATGTTAATCATGGTATAACTAGACAGAGACCTCTGTCGGAGGTAGTTGATCAAGTTATGGATTTTGTATTAGAGACAAATGAAATTGTGATATTTGGTGTTAAGGAGTTTCCAGTGGGTAAGTACATATAAGCTTATTTTTGAAAATTTGTTTCGATTTTGTTAGGGGAATAAAAGTTATTAACTTCAAAAAACTTCGAACTCGAACGAGTTTATACTTTTTTCAATTAAATTAATAAATAATGTTCTGTATTTAGCTGCAGAATTATTAACGTACATTTCCGTTCTGGAACTAAGCCTGAGCTATATCAAGCTTCATCCTGCAAAACTGAGTTGATGTTTTACAGTTTGAAACGCTTGGTTGTTCAAAGTCCTCTCTAATTTACATGCAAACTCTGATCTTTCTCTATACTGCGCTATCCCTCGGAGGGTAAATTCAAAGATTCTTAGCCCAGAGAATAGGCGTCCATCTGCTGCTCTACATTAAACAGCCATTTTATACCATGAAATTTTGTATTAATTAAAATCGCATGAATAGCTAGGTAATACACTGTGGCGTATGCGAAACCTTTTTTGTATACATATTTATTTTAGCATTAATATCTTCATTATTGTGTATGTACATATTTTTGTAATTTTAATTTAACTTTGTTTAATAAGCCTGGTTTGGTAATACACAAACATTTATTGTTCAAGGGGAGAGTTTCTGTTACGATATATGATTCGCTTCGGTTCCAAAAATTCATAATTTTCTCTATTTACTATCTCTTGAGTTAGAACAAACCACCATAGCACTGTCAAAAGTGTTTTATGACTGATTGGTTTTTTTTCGTCATATGTAATTTTTTGAAAACTGATATTTTGTTATTATAAAATAGGAACGTTAGGTTTTTATTTAACATCGTAATCTTCCCGGCGTCGTAAAATTATAAAGTTTATGATATCAAGTTTCATGAACGCCCTTAAAAACTGCTTGCTTTAAGTAATCATTCGATGACATTTATTTTAAGATTCTAAATTCTGAAGAAAAAACTTTAAAACATTATTTTCTCTTCATGTTGTCTCTTTTAAATTATATCTCATATATCAGCCAAAATTTATGTTTTTGTTTCTCTTCGATGTGCTTTAGTTCATTGACAAATTTTGACACATAAAATATCAATGTGAAGCACATACATGTTAACCTGAACTATGATAAAAAAAATTATCTACTGCATACACAGTGCACAAATCTAAGGTAATATTATATTGCGCGGGTTGCCAAAGTTGAAAGTTTCAAAAAAATTAAAAATGGTTATTCGAGTGCCCACAGGAACTCAACACCCATCATTAGAAACAACAACAAAATATTAAAATAAAACAAATAAAGCGGCACTGGATGTACCATTTTGCCACCATGATACCTCGATTTTGACAGATGCGCAGAACTGAACAAAAATGAAAACGCTAATGATATTCATGTCGGTTATGGAATCCGCAATACTGGATCCACAGTGATTCGCAGTATAGTATTCTCTTTTCTTTTCACGACAAATGAGTAAAGTGAAAAGAGAGTCCTGCACTGCGGATCCAGTATTGCGGATTCCATAATCGACAGGAATATTGAATATGTGTATGTATGAATATATGTATGTATACTGTCTATTGCATGCACCCCACGTTTTTAGCATTTCAACTTCTCAATTTAAAAAAAAGAGGCAAATATTATCCAAATGAATAGTAAAACTTAAAATGGTATATACAAAATAATTTAAAAAAAATGACAATTTGTCAGTCGTGTAAAACATTATTAGAACTTTTTTGGTCTATAATTTAATTTATCTGGTATTATTATGTATGATACCGCAATTGCCATTGCTTTATTTTTTCCCATTGTAAACAATCGTGATTAATTTCGAAATAATAGAAAACTAAAGTCATTACCACTGCTGGAATCATTATTTCTCCCTGATGTCAGAATTTAATTGGGGTATATAAACAGTAATTAGATATGTATGTACATATATAATGTGAATACTTAATTTAATCAAAAGTGAACAGATAAAGATTGAATGAATCGCATTTCCTGAATGAAAATATGGATGTGATTTGTTACTGGATTTTTTTTCTTATATATTATTATTAATTTATTTAGTTCTAAATTTTATCATTGTTTCTCACCTACATGGTAGAGCTTATAAATTAGATTAGGTACCTAGATAAGCACAGTGCCCAACCCATCTTATGATATTATGAAAGTAATTATTTATTTACATAAAATAAAATGATCTAGATTAAAAAGGTACACATTGATATTTGCATTAAAGTAATATTGTACTATATACAGAAACTGTTGAGAATTTTAATTCATTACTACTACACACCCGGCTAAGTGCAATGTGGTCAATGGACTTTAACTCGTATCATTGGTTTTAATTGATACATTAAAAGCAGTTAAACAAAATTTAACTATAACTTCGTATTTAGTCTTTACCCCTTCATATTTACTTCGCTTAACAATTAATTTTCGGCGACATTTCTCATTTAATTAAAAAAAAAAGGAGATTTGTGAAATTATTTTAATTTTTAATATGGCTTTTAAGTTTATCCTGACGTTATTCTCAGCATCTTCATCATCAAATTAAACAAAAAAGACCTAATAAAAATAAAATAAAAATAACAACAACAATATAACGAACTAAGTTTAAACAATTTTATAGGTTTTGGAAAAACTCTCGGTGTACATCGTTTGCTGGTTTCATATTTGAAAAATCGTTTTGGACAACTATTGGTGACACCTGATGTATCATGGCAAGTATTTCTCGGAGATGTCTGGAAAATGAATCAAAATATTTTCCTTGCTTACGATCATGGGTCAACGTTGTGGGAGTTTCCAAGCATCTTATTCGGTCCAATTGAACAGCGATGGGGAGATGTTCGCACATGGCAACGTCTTGAGAAACATTTAATTGAAATCAATGAATATGATAGAATGTAAGTATGTACCTGCATATAGGTATACCTACTATTATGCATATAATATGCACATTCTTCTGTATATTTTTCAATTTAACCTTATGCAAACAATTTAATTTCGATTTATTAAAATAAATTGTAATGTTTAATTTTATACTATACAGGCGACTCTCGAGCCGTCCAGTTGCTGATATGGCAGAATTGACGCCTGATACTTGGGGTGTTATAACTGACAAATATGGTGGATTACGCAAAATGGCCGATGAGGTTAATTGGAAGATAACTGATCTCTATCGAGAGCGTTTGGGAGAGCATGCAAACATTGTTGCAGCTGATTTTATTCGTGGAACGTGTTTGGTTGAAATAGCCATAGAATTAAATAAGAAAAAAGTGATAAACAGATGATGAATAGAAAATTGACAAATAATATAAAATTTGAACAAAACTAACAACTGATGTTTTATAATATTTTAAGCGATTAAAGTACTGTAAGTATTGACAATGCTACACGGTTTCATATACGATCCAACTTATACCAGAAGCTTGAATTTGTAAATTAAATTTTGTTGAGTTAATTATTCGCAAAATGTTCGAGTTTGTACATATATGTACGTTTATGGCTAATGTGGTTCCTAAATATTTTTTTGATAAAAAACTGAAGAGCGATATGGTTGCAATAGCAATACGGTATACTGGACGCTGATTGTCCTGAAACCATTTAATTTATTTATTTTCATATATGTATTTAGGAAGGTCAAATTGGTATTTAAATGTAAAACCTTTGTGCAATAAAAAATAGAAATTTTGACATCGTATAATTCATCGCGTATTCTCCTACCTATCTTAACGAATACGAATTTGTTAACTTTCAATTAAGTTTTTAGATTTTTGTTCAAAAAATTTTTTGTTTGTCAAGGAACGGTAAATTTGTTTTTTAAAATATTTATTCATCGAACGCGAGCACTCCTTGCGTTGGATATCAGATAGGCTATGATGACTGCTTTTAAACTATGCAATAATTATGTACATTACCCATTTTTAAACGCGTAACACATTGGGGACGTATGTGGTGGCCGTTTAATCCGCTTATGTCTTGAACAATAAGAAAAAAACATAACTCTGCAATTTTTCCAAACTCAGCAATTTTGTCTACCCCGGCCACCACACATGTTCCCCGTCTACATGCTTAAAAATTGCAGGGGGTAATTGCATCGTTTAAAAGCATCCGCATATCCCAAAAATTTAAGATACGTTGGGTTTTTGTTGCATCAGCTGTTTTGTCATAAGCAATTGCCACGTTAAGATTTGTATTCAAAGCTGATGTTTTATAATATATAATGGTGTTGGCCGTTTAATCCGCTTATGTCTTGAACAATAAGAAAAAAACATAACTCTGCAATTTTTCCAAACTCAGCAATTTTGTCTACCCCGGCCACCACATATGTTCCCCGTCTACATGCTTAAAAATCGCAGGGGGTAATTGCATCGTTTAAAAGCATCCGCCTATCCCAAAAATTTAAGATACGTTGGGTTTTTGTTGCATCAGCTGTTTTGTCAAAAGCAATTGCCACGTTAAGATTTGTATTCAAAGCTATCTGGATAGATTTGTGTCGTTGTAATCCAATGTAAAAGCACAGCTGATGAAAAATAGCTGTTGACAAAAAAAAACTCAAGCTTTAACTGCTTTCAGACGACAGCGATTTTAATGAAAAAGAACGTCTGTCACACTCTTCATTCTGCAATTTTTCAACCTCAGCAATGTGTTTCTTTTTGTTTCTTGAAAAGAACGCAGGAGTATTTAATATATTAAAATTATAACGGAAATTGAAATTCGTTGCAACCAAAAATACAATTTGTCTTCTTAAATCACCTCGAAGTTTAATTTAACACTGTAGAAATATCAAATCTTGCTGGTGTGTGTGCAAATCGGTGTTAAAATCTTTTTTCGATTTTGTTAAGAAAAATTTCTAAACGAATCAATTTTGTGGTTGAAAGGAATTCGACATGCATGACATAACTAAGATCTCTGAGATCTCATTTGACGAACATGCCTATTTTTTATACAAAAACATGAATGACAGTTCACCATCGAATTTTGTTGACTCTTGCAACAAAGGTTGTATTTTAAATATTTATCTAATTTTAAAAAAATGCTTCAATATCAAGAAATCCCAATTAAATTCGAATCAAAAGTATCAAAATACCTCGATGATCAAAGAAAATCCGGAACCTTCTGCGATTTAAAAATCGAACTTCAATCTGGTATCTCTGCCTGGGGTCATTTCTGTGTAATAGGTGCCCAAAGTGAATTCATTGGCGGCCGACACTTTTTGCAAAAGTCCCTACAATTCTCTATCCACAACCCATTGAAAATAAAAATTCATAATTTCTCCTGCACAGAATGTCTTCAAACAATCATTGATTTCTTCTATCAGGATGTCGTGTCCATTAACAAAATCCACGAAGACCATTTTAAGAAATTAGCTAAAATTCTATCTGTGAAAGAGCTCCTAAAAGTGTTTTGCATTGAAGATGGCAACGAAGAAGAGGAGCAGCCACCCAAACAAGGTGATATAAATGTCGTGGTGGAAAATCTATTCGAGGAGAAACAGAATTATTTTAAGGTAAGTCACAGGTAGTCTACGAAGCAAGTAGTTCAATAGTAAGTTCTTGTAGGTTCGAAATCCCAAAGCGGTCAATAACGGAGCTCACAGCAAGGTCAACTACTGTATCGGTTGTGACTTCAAATGCTACAAAGTTCAAGAGATGGTCGATCATATGAGCACGTGCTCCCCCTGCAACCTCACCTGTTGCCTTTGTGAAGTTGGATTCTTTTCGAATAAAGACTTTGATGAGCATCTGAGAAAACATGTCCACTCGAAGCCTTTCTTCTGCTTCGAATGTGACTCCAGATTTCTCACCAAAACCGCTCTCAGTGTTCATCACCCTAAACATTCCATTGAAACTCCATACGTCTGCCCTCATTGCTCGAAAGGCTTCAAATGGAAGCAAGGCCTAACTAGTCACTTGCAGATCCACAAGAAGGAAAAGGAGATGCTGTGTGATGTCTGTGGCTATAGCACGACCCACATGAAAGCCTTAAAGTCCCACAAGTTGACTCATACGGGGGAGCTCTTTAAATGCACCCACCCAGATTGCACACACACCACCAATCGGAAGGAAAACCTCAAAATTCACATGGACACTCATAAGCAGGAGCGTCCGTTTGTGTGTGAAGTGTGTGGCTATAAGTTCAGTCAAAATAAAAACTTAAAACGTCACGCCTTGAAACACGCTGAGAATACAAAGCGTCACAAGTGTCAACTGTGCGACTTCGACACTCATCGATCAGATAAATTGAAGGAGCACGTGCAACGAGTTCATACCGAAAAAGCTGTGCAATTGGAACTTTCAGAGACGGTGGAGAACTCCTTCGAGCTGAGGACTGGTTTCGATGACTTCCCACTGCCGGATTTAGCGAAGGAGGTCGTTAAGAAAGTGCCTGTGAAGAGAAAACCCAGGAAAAAACCGGAATTTGTAAAGCCGAAGAAACCGAGGAAAATTGAACCAAAGGCTTTGGAGGTAAAGGGAGAAAAAGAATTTGATCGCAAGGATGTAGTGAATAAGCCAACAGTTGTAGCGGAATAAGACACGACGCAAGTTCAAGTGGAATTAAAAGCGTTTTTCTCCAAAAAACCTTCGCTAGGAACGTCAACCGATGACTTTAACTTTGCAGAAATGGAAGATATCAACGGATGTAGCCAAAATTTAAAACAAATAAAATAATGGTCCTTGCACCTAATCGTTTGGCAGTAGATACCTACTTAAGAGAACGTTCCGATTTATAATCTATCCACAATCTTGGAAAATTATAATTTAAAGGAAACATTTTAATCGGGGACTAATATAGTCCCAATTTGGAATAAATAAAATTTTCTTTTGTCATAAAACTAAATACTTTAATTTTCTTGATTTTTGTTCTTGAATTAAATCTCATCGATCAACTTAAAACGTTGATGCTGTTTCTCGGCGATGACATTGAAGAATTTCTTGTGAATCTGTTGATCCATACGGCCAGCGTAGTGACGCTGTACCCATGTGTGATCCCAATTGGGATCCAATTTTTCGCAGGTTACGTAAACTTTTCCATGTTCCATCGCGAACAGAGTTCCATTACGTCCAAAGCCGACCTGTGTACGAACACGATTTTTCATTTAATTTACAATTATTTTTGTGCGTGAACTCACATTCAATCCAGGATGGAATCTTGTTGTCCTTTGGGTAGCTAGTATGGTACCTTGTGAAACATACCAACCGTCTTGTACCCGCCAACCACGATGTTTTGGTCGCGGATGTTTTGGATTATTGCGCGAGCTGCCCCCGGTTTTCTTGCTGGCATTTCTGATTGTTGCTGAAATTTAAATTGATGAAAGAAATATTTTATCTTTAACTGGATGAACTTACTGAGAAGAGGTTGCTCTGTTTTAAGACATTGCAGGGATAGTTTTTGAAGAATTGTTATGGACATTGCATACAAATTTTAAGAACAAATTACTATTCAAGAAAAATGCGTACAAGAAAATTTTGACAAACAGCTGTTTTTGTAGTGACAGCAAAAAATAGGTTTGAGAAGAACTGATTTAGAAATGAATGTATTCAGATCGAAGGAAAGTTACATTTTTATCTAAATGACTGTACGCACTGAGGATTTTTGATCGCACTAGAATATAGGTGCGTTCCTTTACATTGAAGCTTTGTCATTTTCTGCCCAAAACAACAGAAAAGTCTGTGAAAGTTAATACAAAAAAAAATAAAATGTGTAGTTTTGGACAGAAAATCACAGAGTTTCAAAGTAAAGAAACGCACATTGAGTATGTGTGTGCATTTATTTAATTTTCATGATCTTTTTTTTGCATCAGTTAAAAAACATTTGAAAAAACTTAAGGTGAGTTTGTTCACAGCTAATTAATTTTAATCAATGATTTTTGCAACTGGTAAATCATCGAATTTGCATGCTAGCCCGAATTTTCATCAAGTAATCCATTATACAAAGAATGAAGAAGAAAATTAAGAGAAAACGTCGATGAGCTATTTGCAAAAATCTTGTTACAGTGTACTCGGTCGTTATAGTTTGACATGCTCTGTTTTAACCTTCAAGTTGAAATTATTAACTCCCGTTAATCAAAACAACATAGAATTTGTTGTTTACGCGGGATTACTTTTATTTATTTATTAAATAAAATAATTGTTGAACCATCCATTGCGCCGCACCGCACCGAAATGTCTGCCGAAAATCTAATAATTCCAACTGAGGCTCTTCGTGAGAAAATTCGAAAATATTCAAGAAATGTTCGTGACATCAAACGAAACAGCGAAAACGATTCACTGCGCTTTGGCTTGGGTGAAATCAAAACAAAAATAATCGAATTAGATAACCTCACTGAGAAAGATGTCCAAGGATTGGCCAACAGAATAAAGAGACGGAAACATGCCACAGCCGAAGATATGTACAGACTAAGTCATGCCTTTCTTCAGGGCATTGAAAATATTCGTGCTTTTGCCATGATTCCAGGGGCTATACAGACGCTGATCAAGGAACTCACAGGTAAATTATAATGAATTTAACAATTCCTAGTGTCATGGTTACATTTTATGGTACTTTAAGGATCAAATGCTGAACAGCAGTTTCATGCCAGCGAAACACTTTGTAACCTCTCGCTGGGGGAAGGTCCGGTTTGTGAAAAAATTGCCTTAATGGCTGGTAGCTATTTGGTCACCTATCTAGATTGCACGGAAGAAAGAGTAAAGCGAACGTGCCTCTGGACATTGGCCAACATAATGGCAACTGGTGGAAAAGGTTCCCATGTCCTGATGTCAATGGAAATCGTTCCCAAACTAGTGTCTATATATCTGCATGAAGTTGCCGAAGATGACTATCGGGAAGACGCTGCAGTTATTTTGGACATCATCGCTTCTGCCGAGGATAAAATATTACGGTAAGCTTATTTTTCTTTCAATACAACTACAAGTATAAATCCATATACTCCTCTTAGACCTTCCGATTTGGAATGTCTTTTTCTTAAGTTCCACACGAAAAATCCCACGTCTCCAGGTGCTGAATACCATCTGCGTATAATATTCAACTCTAGAATCATAGTTCCCGGTGTTATTCTCTCCGAGGAGCAGGTTAACTATCTGATGAATTTTTGCGTTGCCAACTTAAGTCAAACAGAGAATTTTGAGGGAATCCCCAATAGAATGAGAATTCTCTATGCTATCCGAGTGTTGGCCAACTTGCTGGCTATTGACATGGCCTGCTTTAATATTCTAATTGAAAAATGCACTACATGGAACACAAATCTTGTGCGCTTAATTAATCGCTTGTTTGAATTTAAAAACCAATCTTTAAGTGCTGAAGTGTTGTGGTTGATTAAAAATATCGTCGCTTGTCAAAGTAATAGCTTTCCAGCGTCGTATTTCTTTGAAAATCTACAAATACCTGCAGATAGTTTACCACTACAGGCAGTTAATTCTTAGTAACATTAGATATTCTTTTTACTCCTAAGCTCTGAATTGTAAATAAATGTTGAATTTTTATTACCAGAAATATGTTTTGTATTTCTTTATATTGTAATCAATTAAGTAATGCTTTTCCAAGTGTAAATATTGGTGTTATTCGCTTCAATAAGTCACATAAAACGAATTATTTTGGAACTGCAAAAACTAACTGAAGAATTTAAAAAGAGGAAGGCCTATGGATGTATTTTTGTAATTAAAATCGGCGTTGATAACCAGTGCTAATAGCTGCTTTTTCTGAATGTGGTTTGACTGCAGATAACTGAATGCGAAGAAGGTATCTTATGTCGACTCAAAAAAATTGGAAATTTCAACTTTAGATAAACATTAAATGAAAGGGCTATGTTAAATAATTGAAGCTCGGTAGTTGTAACAGGTTAAACATTTCAGCCGGACACATTAAACGGTAGAAGTGGACTTTGGAGTGATATTTTGTATACACAAATAACCTACATATATGGTAATATTCAAGCAATATTCAAGATGAAGGTGCGGCACGGCTGGCGACTTATACCAAATATCATCTGTCTTTTTTTAAAGTTTGAAACAAGCAGTAATAAGTAAAATTTGTATTTTATGTTGTACGAAATCTATGTGGTTCAAAGAGACAATATATAAAAAATTTTGTATAAAAGAGAAGACCCTCTATACAAATTTTAAGAAATAGTGCATAATCGCTTAAGAAAGCAGAGGAAACTTAACTGTTCCATTTTTTTATTCAGAACATGTGGACAAAATCAAAAACGATTTCGAAGATAACATTGCTTTAAAATTGTCTTTGCTAAATCCGTGTGAGCTAAAAGGCGAAGAATAACACTCCGCACAAAAGTGGAAAGACAATAAACCAGTGCTTTATATGCATCCAAAAAACCAAATGCACTTGTGCACAGTGACCTACATCTGAATAGGTTGCGGATGGTCAGTCGTTTGTTTTGACTGATCATGTTACACATTATCGTTGTGGATTTCTATGCACAAACTCATCCAATTACATGATACATCTAGAGACAGGGATACCACCACTATTTTTGGATACGCTTAAACTACACTTCGATTATATTAACAAAGTTATGGATATGGAAGAGGGAAGACTGCCAAGAATTATACTCTCCTACCTACTGTCGACAAGAAGTAATTGTATTGAAGAATGGGAAAACTTGGCACGCGATGGTGGTTTAAGCACGAATTTTCAAAACGTGGAAAATGTTCATTTTTTTAAATGTAAATTGTCTAAAATATTAGAAAAAACAGGCAATCGTTTATATGAATCATATTTAAATGAAGCTCAATCCTCGCAATATCGAATCTACTTCAGTAAGCTAAACTACAACTTACAAGAAAAAACATATTTTTTGAACATGAACTCAACAGAAAAAATTAACACAATATTCAAAATAAGAGGTGAACTCACAAGCTTAAATTTCATACCACATCGACCTGACCTTCCAATTGAGTGTAACCTCTGCAATCTTAAAGAGAGAGAAGATGTTTACCATTTTATCGGAAAATGTCCTATTCTGCGCGAACTGCGAAGGATTTACTTTGGAGCTAATTTACTGCAGATAGAGGATGTGTTGTGCATTTTGAATGGAGACCGAGGATGGGAGCTGCTATACAAATATACTGTAAATGCGTTGCGATACAGAAAACGAATTATTGAAGGCGACTTTTGAACATCGAACTATCTTTTTATATTAAATTTAAACATTTCTATTCAAACATCGTATACAAATAAAAACGTCAATCTGGTAGACGGCATTATGCCAAACCAATAGACTAAGATATTTGCATAGTTTATGTACATATATGAATTTTAAATAAGTCAATAAAAAACTAAAAAAACTAAACTGATTCAATTTTGTTTATGACTGCACTTGAATGTGTCCAAGTGACTAGGGAATCGAATTGCATTTTGGTGGATTGAACTGAAGACTTCAAATGGAAATTTGAATCTTATGTGATGTCATATTGGCCATCATAATATGTAGGTTATTATAATAAAAAAAAAGAATAAGAAAATGTAAACAAAGAAATAAATTGAAATTTGTAGAATTGATAAAAATTGAACTTATTTGATAAGTGTATATAAATAAAACAATTTTTGAATAAAAATCAATCTTTTGAAAATACCCAATCAATTCATTTCCCTCTGTTGAAGAGCTCAGTAAATACTATCGTGCATATGCTCGGACAAAGAATAAGACGGGAATAAGAATAAGACAAATAAGACGAACTTAACACCAGTTTTACGACATAAATTCAAATATAAAAAAGATGGCGAGGGTGAGATTTTGTGTTGCACTTAAAAATCTCATCTCTCAGCGCTCTGAAATTTATTTAAAAAAAACAGTGTTTTTTTAATAAAGCCTAACAAGGCATATTCATTAAAACGGTATTGGTATTAAAGAATTAGTATTAAGCTTTGAGGTACAGAGGCAATAGCGTTAAGTTATTATAGTTTTACTAAGAGCGCCTGTATGGTGTTAAAGAAAAACTGATAAGCAGGTACAAACAGCTGTTTTATAGATGATGGGACAAAAGCTATCGATTAGTATAAACTTTTTTGAAACGGGTAATTTTTTATTCCCCTTCCAGACTATATGAACATCGGACACATATTGTCCATGAAAATTCTTCACACCTATCCACGAACAAAACTTAGTTTTTGTCGCAAAAAATGATAAATGGTACTAAGATTGCTCTTCTGAAACTTTCTATACATAGCTTACTAATCGATGAATACAAATTTTGACAGTATATAAGTTCAGGTAAACATATTTAACTTATCGATAGTTATTTATTTATGTTTCTAAATTTTATAGATATAATGAAACTTTTTCTTTAAATTTTACAACATATTCTTATTTTAAATACTAATACTTGAACAAGGGTCGTATTTTGAAAGTTGCCTGCAACTGCTTTTATTTGCTATTCCTTAAAAATTATGAAGTAATACTTTGTAAAATATATTTATGATAATAAACAAATTAACATTTCTCTCTTTTTTCTTTAATTTTTCAAAGAATATAAAATATGGTTAATGCTTCTAGAATATACACGAACTAGATTTTGAAAAAAAAAAACTCTTTTATCTCTTCTCATCTGCCTGCGATGTTTTATCATCTATAGTAGACATCGTTTTCAGCAGTGGATTCTGCAAATGAATATTCTTTTCCGGAGGTGGTTTCAAATAGACTTTTTCTTGTTGATAAACTGGAAGGTCGTGTGTTAGCATATAAAGTTCCTGCTCTGGGTAATCATGTTCACAGTGATGTTCTCCACAGATTTTGCATTCATAAATATTTGGCTTGATGGCACTTTGGAATTTCTAAAAAAATCATTCTTTGTTTTTTATTTGAAAAGAAACAGACCAAAGTAAGAAATCGTTACCTCCCAAAAACTATTTCCTGGAGCCCTTAAAATGTTTATAAGTGCATATCCTGGGATACAAACTAAAGACATCGAAGCAAAAATCCATCCCATGGCATATGCCCACTCTGGATACTTGTACCTTCCGTTATGATAGGTGGGTCCATGATAGTTTATCAAACTTAGGATCCAAATTGACTGTAAAAAAGTGTAAATCTAGTTAAATTTCATATTTTATTTATTTAAAAACTTACAAACAACAACAATGGTCCACAAAAGAACCAACATGACTTCAAATAACATGATGGAGCTTTGCCAGTCATTTGTTTGATATCCTTGGATAGTCTTTCGGTTCCATAGAACCATGCGAGAGCAATCATTTGACAAAAAGCTAAAAATGTTATCGATATTGAGGCAGCATAATGATCCATCAACTGGAAGAAATAGATTCCTCCCTGAGAAAAGAATTATTTAAATAAAATTATACAGAACCAAAAAAAGAAAACAACTATCATACTCGAAATATATTCGGCAGTCCAAAAAGAAAAGAAATCAAACAGACGAAAAATACCAGAACTTCATGGTAGCCAAGATTCCGTTTGATCCAATTGGGGAAGCCATCCTGTATGGACGTGACGACAACTTCTACAATCGCAAATTGAGTATTCAAACCCAGGCACAATAGCATGAAAAAGAACATCACACCCCAAAGTTGAGAATATGGCATCTTGGCCATAGCTTGGGGATAAACAACAAATATCAATCCAGGACCATCTCCAATTACATCTCGGACATTTGTATTTTGTTCTAGGGCTAAGTTTCCCAAAGTCGCAAAGGCAAATATACCCACCAGAAAGCTGGTGACAACATTTACCAACGATACAGCGATGGTGTCTCTCAAAATGTTGTTATTATACTTGTTGTAGCTGGCAAACGATATCATAGAACCAAAAGCAATTCCGAGTGAGCTAAAATTCTGGGAGGCAGCATTTATCCAAACATTTGCATTCTTCAATTCAGACCAATTCGGTCGGAAAAAGTATCGCAGTCCTGCGTCAGCACCTTCTAACGACAATGCACGTATCATAAGCACAATAATCAGAAAGAACGGGAATGTAGCTGTGAAATAGCGAACCTGTGAAAAATTCTTAAAATAAATCAGTGAACCGAACTTGTGCCTTAAAATCGTACCTTTCCTGATGACTTTATAGATTTCCATGTAGCAAAGTAAACCATAAGCCAAGCACAAATGAGGCAGGCAAAAAGTTCCCACCGCATAATACCAGGAAATTGGATTCCAGGGCTTATTTGAAGAACTTTGTATCTAAAAGAATAGAGAATATTATGAAGAAATTTATAACATTACACCAAATCTAAAATATGTACTCAAAGAATTCTTCAGAAGGTGTTCGGGACATATCGGGGGCAGTCATATTTAAATCTCTTCGTCGTGGAACCCAACAATCGGGTGTGTTCCATCTAAATTGAATGAATTTGTAAATATATAACTCTGAGAATAATAAAAAAATAATAAACGGGTTTACCTGTTGTTGCAATCAGTCCATGGGCTATGTTCTTTAAACGATGTGAAGAAGTAATAAATGGAATAAGCTATTACAACGCTATAATATGTCGACATTAGAAACGATACAACCACACTTGCTAGACCAGCTCCTGTAATTCAAAATATATATTTTCATATTTTGTGTTAGCTTCTTAAGCTTCATAAACTAAACATAATAAGAATTTTTAGTAAATTTCAGTTAATTCCAGAATAACTTGCATATTTTGATACAATTTTACACAGTTATATTATTTAAGTATAATAATTAATTTATTACAGTCACAAAAGACCCTCAATAACTGTTTTTTCGTATTGTTTTTTAAATTTTGTATACAAAATGACCCTAACCGCCATTTTATCGTAAGCGACAATTTTTTTTTACAAAATGAAGTTAAAAATGCGGCGCAATTTAAAAAAAATTACACATTTCATGCTTAAGGTTGCAGAGATTTTGATTACAAAATTTCAACTCAACTGCTAAGCTCAATGTCATCTGGTCGAAAATAAGCTTGTTCCTTACTGTGAAAGTGAGAATTATAATTCTAAGTCGGCGCAAATTAAAGAAGAAACATGTTTTGGAACAAACAAATGGATAAACAAACCATAGTATGGACAGACACGTCAATAAGACAGTGTGAGCCCTATCCGAGTGGACCACTTTCATTTCAAATGCAAGAACCAATCCAGTATTGTAAAATTCAATAGATCAGCGTTGCCCGCTAATTTATGGCCAGCTTTAGATGACGTTTCCAACCATCTACCTTTCCTTACTTTGTATTATTTGAAGTTTTTTTAAATTTTAATTACAAATGATTTTTTTGCTGTTTTTGTAAATTATTTAACGTTTGTTCCACTAAACAGACCCAAATAAAGTGACCTTTTCATTATGATACGACATTTTTGTTATTCTTTTTTTTTTTTTAATTATCGTAGGTAAACGCCAAAATTTTATCGTAAGTTGGTAAGCAGTCAACACTAAAAATATCATAAGCGCCAAAAACTTCAAACCCAACGTCAATTTGTTAACAACAAATTCTTTTTTATAATCATTTAAATGACTTTTCAAAAATATAACTGAATACTGAAAATAAGTTCGTTTCGTTTTGCAGCTGAGCAACAAAAACCAAAAAATTAGTTTCCTGTAAAATTTACATTTTGTCCCTCACGATAAATTGCCGTTTAGGGCTTGATATGTATTCAATTTCTTTATTAATACAATCCATATCGAATAAATTTGAGAAAATTCCCGAGCGCAATTTGTGCAATTCACCTCACCCACCCACCAACCCAATCACTCATAAGTATTTTTCGAAGTCCGAAAATGAGAGCCACTATCTCAACCAGACATTCCCAAACTGTGAAATCATTTTTTTTCGTTCACAATTTTTACATTTTTTTCACAACGGCAGATTAATTTACAAGCAATAATTCAGAGAGAACGCTTATAACTTTAAGACCCTGTTTAGATTTTGACTTTTCACTAATTGTGCAAATTCGCAAGAAAATTTTAGGATATCAGAATTTGTTACAGAATTTAACGACTTGAATAAATAAAAAATAGGTATTTTTACACAAAGCTAGTTTTAAAACAACTGATTCAATTAAAAATTGTGATGATATATAATTCAGTAATTGGTGATGTCTTCCGTTATAAAATCATCGTATACGGTGTCATTGCTGTCAACCTGTAATTCTTCTGCATATTGCAGATAATTCTCTGCCTATGGCTTCCGCAATATGTATTTACTTGCGCTTAATTATTGTGGTGTACATGCATTTTGTTTGTGTAACTAATTTCATTTTGTAAGAATTCATTAAATATAATTTCTCGAACAAGCCCATTTAGATAATAATATTATCAAATGCACAATAACTGTCAAGAATACACAAACACAGCGTCAGAAATAATAAAATATGAACCATGATTAATCGTTTATTTAATCTTCAAGTTATATCAATATTATATGATTTATTGATTTTTAAGAATGACAGTTAAAACAGCATGCACATAACCTACTAGTAGATTTAATTTAACATTTCATATGTACGTGATTACGAGTATCCGCAAAGGAAATACAATACAATTTGATATTCAAATTTTAGTTGGTAGCTTTTTCTCCCTTCGTGATTTTATAAGTTAAATAATATAACAAAAAAAAATAACAAAATACAACATGCCCCCTGACATTGGCTGTTCTAATGAGCAAAATATTTCATTTTAATTGATTTTAAGCTGTATGATGTTGGGTGTAAGTTGTCGCATTAATAAATAACCCACCCACTGAAACGTTGCATTGATTTGTATAATTGCTTAAGCTTTCTTGTTTTTAGAAAAATTAAAAAAAAAATTATATCAATAGGTATATGTATCAGTATGTGTATGGTATCTATGTACATGAGAAAAAATGTTTTTTTTTTTTCAATAAATGTAAGTTCTAAAAATATTACTATAGGTTATCATTATCACTAATGTACTAGGAGATCTCCAACGAAATCAAAAGCAAAAATAAGTTGATACACTAACGTATAAATGTGAATTTTCACAGACTACATCAACTTTTACGAATTCTAAAGGTGCCAGTGCTAAAAAATACAACAGAGAGAAGTTATGTTTAGGCACTAGACCCGTTTACAATTTTTGTAGGCTGGTGGTACGGCAATTCTAATCGTACTATGGCAGAAACGTCAAATTTGTTGGAAAATAAAGCTAAATACAGACGATTGTCAGATATTTAAATATTTTCAGAACTGTCAATGGTCTGACAATAGCTGACAATTTACATATTTCTTACAATGAAAAATTGTCCGATCACACGGTTGGTAGATTTCATCCCAAAGTCTGACAATTTGATTGTCAGCTCTGGTCTGACAATTTTCGGACAATAATATATCTGACAAAATTGTCAGCTTGAAAATTTTCTGTTCAAACGGTTGGCAGATCTATACCAAAAATTGATTGATTGTTTACATCTTTTGGGGGGAGGCATCATTATTTGGGGGAGGTTTTGCAGCATTGCCATCGATTTCCTCTGCATTTAATAAAGAATCTTTCTCTTCTGTGATCGATGGTTGCTTCTTTTCATCATCGGGTTCTTTAAGAATCGGTGATTTCCGTTTTCCATGGTAACATTTTCGACCATTGATGCCTCCATTGTTAGATTTTGTATCTATTTTTAGTCAGAAATTGCGACAAAAATTCAACAACACCCTAAAAAGAATTAATAAAAGACAAATGGCGGCCGAGGATAAGCACTTAATTTATTCTGAATAAAACTACACAACACAAGGAATTAATATAAAATATAATTGAAGTGAGTTGCTTTATAGATATTTTCTTTTTAAGTTTATTTATTCTCTCTTTAACCAACTCGACTCCAACCAATAGGTTTCAATTTCAATGACATTTCGGACAATGAAGAAATTGTCAGCAATTGTAAGATGTTTTCAATGAAAACCTGACAATTTTTTGTCAGATTGTCGTCTGACAATTACCTGACAATGAAGTTTCTGACAAAATTGTCGGACAAAATTTTGTGTTCAGACGATTGTAAGACGTTTGGGACAGTTTTTTCACTGACAGATCTGACAATATTGTAAGATCTGACAATCGTCTGTACTTAGCTTAAAAATCACATTTATCTTCTTGCACAGACGGATTTGGTTGATTGTGATTATCACTTATCAAAAATCACCTTACCCGATTCCAACCCAGGTTTTTCTTCCTTTACATTCCACACTACTTTCCATAAAAAAGTTTCCTTTATTTTTTGTCAAGTGACCAATCAGAGACAAGAAATTTGTTTGAAATCAAATGGGTACTTTCTCTTTTTTTCAGAAGAATTACTGTAATTTTTGAGAGCAACTATGAGCACGAATGGGGTTTTCATTGATTTTTGATGTATGATCTATGATCTATTTCTTTTCAATCAATGTAAAATAGATCTGTCTCGAGTAAAGAAATGTTCAGTTAAGCAGCCAATAGACACTACACTTGTGTCTACACCGGTGTCGGTGTACGGAAATGTGTGCTGCGTGTGGGCTGGTGCGCACACCGATTTTCTGTGTCAGACACGGTGCGAGTAAAATCAAAAGTTTTTGATTTTTGGTGTCGGTGTCTCGATCGGTGTGGCGTGTGTGGCGGAATGCCACACCGGTGCAGACACAAGTGTAGTGTCTATGGGCTGCTTTAAATTACCAGTATGCCATGGCACAGAAACAGGCACCCCATAATTATTCCTCTACTTTTCTGAGCATACTTTCATGATTGCATTGTCTTTTGAAAATTCAATTTAAAAAATATCAATTATATCGAGTTAAGTATTAACTCAGCTCAGCTTCAGTCAGGAAAACAACTTTGAACCAGATCATAATTTAAACAATTTATCCCATTTATTAACAATGATATCAATAAAACACACACTTAACACAACCCAATTACTCATTCACACTTGTTTCTTCCAATTTCAAACAACTCACCTTTAAAAAGTGGACAAACTTGTCCCAATGCGCCAATTGGCCCCCGTCCGGTGTACTGTCCTACTGATAGTTCCATAAAAAGTAACGGCACGCTACATACAACTAATATAATGCAATAAGGTACTAAGAAAACGCCTGCAATAAAAAGAAAAAAAAAGAAAACATTTAAGTATCTTGATTACCATAATATGTAAAGTGATAAAATGGGTGACAACAACGGACGATAGAAAAAACATCCCACTCAATGAAATACACCAGCACATTAACAAGTCGGGGTGTAGAAAAATCGCACGTCAGTGTCATCTTAAGTTGAACAGCTTCATCATCAGCGACAGGGAGTCCGAGTGAGAAACATTGGGACTGGCATGGTATGTCATTATTCATATGGAACAAAAGTTCGCCAGGAAATTGAAGATTTTAATCTTCATCTCATTTTTTTCATTTGACACATTTGTTAAAATTGTCAACAAAGAGCGGGATATATAACTACACAAACTCACAAAAGCTAGTGCGCACCTACCCCTCCAGGCCGGCGACGACGACGACGCCGACGGCAATGTGCCGCTGACAGCGTGAACAAACATCATCACACATACCCTTTGTCGCACAAGTGCTAATGTGAAAAGGAAACGCGCTATAACAACAAATCTGTTGTGACACTTGGCGCTGATCCCTCTCAAGATAAGTGACCAATTTCCATCCCGCTTCTGCCCTGTTATGAAAAACTCACCTCCTCCACTTTTGTAGCACATGTAGGGGAACCTCCAGACGTTGCCCAGGCCAACAGAGTAACCGATGCAGGCTAAAACGAACTGCATCTTATTCGCCCAGTGTTGCTGGCGTGGCTTCAGATATGCCGAATTGTCCGAAAAATCCATAAAGCTGTCATCGTCATCGTCTACACCTGGAGGCCTGCAAATGTCAAAAAAAAAGACAAACTTTTTGTTCAAACAAAAGTTATTTTTTTCTTCCGTAATGCTTGGGGCTTTACTATAATAATAATGCTAGGGTGTGAACAAAACAATTAGTCACATTTAACGATCACAATCGCATGGCAATATAATTATACACCCTGGTATCGTTTATGGTGATTAATGACAGTTTATTCAGAGGAGATGCAATCGGAATCGTAGTCATTTGGTTAAGCTGATTACAGTCTTTTGTTCCAGTTTCCACGGAAAACTAACCAGCATTTGGATCGTATGAGATCTCGCCCACAAATTATAAATATAGTCAGGAACACAGACGGGAGGGAATGCAATTTAATTACAAATCCGCGTTCACTTGTTGCAAAAAATCTATAACAATTAAGCCGATATTGTTTAATTGAAACACTTGACTTAAAAGTGTCATTTGTCTAAAACAAAGAGCTATAGATAAATGGGTGAATATATTGCATGAGACTAAATGGGGGCGAAATAGATTTTGATTATCCAATAAAATTGTTGCGTAAAGAGGATTTATTAAATGATGATGATAATTGATAATATTAGATGACAAAATCGGACTGATTTGAGAAATAAATCTAACTCGCTGATCACAAGAGTTTTTTTTTCAAATCTCATTTGAATATATTGAAAACAAGAAAATACCTGTTATTGTGACAGAGTTTTGGGTTTAAACTTGAGTTGACTTTAGGAAAATGTTTTTACTTAATTTAAACCTGCAATTAAGCTATGTTTGCACCGAAGTTATTCTTGTTTAAATAAATTTTTATATTGTGTTTCCACCTCCCAAAAAGATAGATTACCAAGTATAAATTAACTTTGACAACACCTTTCAAAATGCAAATGGTTTTCTTATGAAGTGGAAGTGAGATTGAAAGTTGAATTAGGATCAAAAAACCAATTTCCAGTAAATGTGTTCAGCGCAATATGACAGTTGTTTCAGAGGTTAGTGCGATTTGTTAAACATATTGGCCCTATGACAATTAAACAAGATTAGTTTCTAATATCCCATATTAATGAAACAAATGTGTATAATAAATAAAATTACATTAAATTTGGTGATGAGTGGAAACGGACCATTTACCCACAAAATTAGTTTAGCTCACTCTGAATGAATTGAGGAGTTAGTTTCGACATACCCCGGAACAGCAATTTAATAATGGAACCTGGCTATCGGGAATCTTTAGAGAAATTTTATTTCCCCCGGAATCTCCCAGGGTAATAAATTTCCTTCAATTAAAAAATTCAATGAAATGACAGCATAAATTCCCCTGAAAAATTTATTCCCCGAACCAATTAATTTCGAGTATCATTTACGTCTAAACTTTCGAAGGATAAAAGTATTCTGAGTTAAATTTTACTCGCGATAACCCCCAATATAAATTTATGTATATGCAGGGTTGGCCTAGCTCTCTTTACTGAAAATTAAACTAGCAATGGATCATTTTTGTCAAAAGTATCTTGGAAATTTAAGGTTTATTTTTGAACTGTCAACTTATGTTTTCTGTCATTTCTGGCAGCTATTAACTTATGTTCAAAGAAACTTTTAAATTTTTCTTTAAGAGTAATATATTGTATACTATAGTCTTTTCCATGACCAAAATTTCCTATGAATATATTTTTTTATTTAATTATAACATGCCCCTTAATAAACCACTTTAGAAATTTAAAACTCTTGCTAAATGCATTGCAAATAAATATAAAAAAAAAATGTTTGTTAAAAATCAAAAGATCAACAAATCGAAACAGACCATACAATACACACATTGCTTATTTACAAAATAAATAAATTATCATTTAAAAGCTTAACCTTGTTCACTTAACAACCTTTTACCATGTTAATATGATCCACAAACATGTTATTGAGTAGATACAATTTTCGGATTATTGATGTTTTAGATAAAAATAAAATTGATTGCCATTTGTAAAGTCTAATTAGAGATTAAAACTTATGTTATAATTATCAGGTTTATATTTATTATTGATAGTTCCAACTCAAGAACTAGAGTGTAATGCAAAAGAAATTAAATTTTAATTGTTTATGATAAAAAGATACGACATGAGAAGATAACTAGAAACATATCCATTTTAATGTTTAAATTATATTATTTATTGCATATCAAAAATGTCAATATGTAGGTACATACGAAATTTTGAATTTTAGATAAACAAATATATTTATCTGACAGATGGTGCTCAGTTAATGTCAAAATATTATATATCTGCTCATATTATATCAGATGGTATACATTAATAATATTATCACATATATAACGGTTTTCGTTTTAGAAAAACGAAATGGGTCTAGAAGCGAAGATTTTTGTTGGAGCAACTCCAAACCTTATTTAAAAACATTTATTATCGATTGCCAAAGTTATACACCGAGATTGGCTGTCCAAATCTTTTCTGAAGAAAAAGAATGAATGTTCAATGCCTAAGGTAATGTAGGTTTCTATTTACTAATTGACTAGTTTTCTCTAAAAATAATGTTCACTGGCTAAGTTCATTCAAATTTATTAAAAATTAACAGTTTGCCTTACGTATAGCACGTTAAGTGTAATACTTTACGATCACACGTACATGGTACGATATGTAAACGGAAATCTTGCACTCGGGCGAATTATGTTTACACATCTTAACCGTGAGTCCCGGCAGTCACTTTTTTTTTTTTTTAAACCGGAATGAAATGTTGAATTATTTCAAAGCAAAATGGCGCCCAACGTGTGTCTTTTATTTTCGCAATAGATTTTTATTAACTTGAAATTCTCATAATGAATACTTTTAATAGCTCACAGATTTTGAACACGTGTTTCTCTAATTGCAGTTTCAAGATTTTAAGTTTTAAATTATTAATCAATTCATGAAATAGGTATATTTATCGAAGATTTCAAAAGGAGAATTGAAATTTTATACTTTTTGAAAGCATTTGTGGGATTGGGATGTACCTAAGTGACAGAGGGACTCTACTATTTTAATGTTAGCACCTATAGAACAGAAAATGTTAAGAAGCTGCACTTCCGTTTGTCATGCGCCCACTTGATGCTGACACACACAATTTATTAAACAAGAGGAATTTATTTTTAACTTACTATTGTCCCAGCCCAACACTTACACTTTAGCTATGCGATTATAACCATTCCAAGTAAGCTCCATGTAACGTAATGGTTGTTTATCATTTTGATTTTGACCAGTATTTTGATATTCGACAAAACTTGCGGGATGCATTTTATATAAAAATATTGAACTGTCTTATATTTACTTTCAAAACGTCCCTTTGGAAAGAAAGATTCTTATTTATTTTGTGTAATAAGTCTCAACCCAACGCTTTGGAAAAGATCACTAAAAACTCTTTCTACAAAATATTAAAAATATGTAGTTAAAATCAAAAGCACAATTTTAGTGCTAATGAAATATTTTAGATCAAGTAAGGTACATTAGTTTGAAATGAGGGTAATAATTAATTGTGTTGACAAAAACTTTGCTAAAGCCATTCATTTATTTAATTTAAATATTAGCTAATGTGTGGTTGGAAATTATCTCAAGGCCAGAATTGCAAATTTAATAAAACTGAACGACTGATAAATATTGCAATTGTATTTTAGTAACATGTATTTACAAAATGTTTGAAAAACTATTGCTCGCAAATGAAATGGAATTAATGTTCCATTAAACAATTTATTTAAAACGATTCATTATGATTCCCTATTGAAATAATTCATTTTTTTTTGATTCAACGGATAAATACGTTATGGTCATTATAAAGTTACATATATCTGAACTCTAGCTTCGAGACGAGACTTACGGATGCATCACACGACTGAGTAAATAAATCAAAACCGCATTGTTGTTATAATAAAATGATGACACAATTTTATAATTTTTACACCGAGGGAAAAATGGCATAAAGTTGATTTTACTATTCTATTAAAATTAGTTGACATTAAGAAGCCTTTTGGTCGTCCGCTCACCTAAACTTTGTTGTTGCTCACCTTATTTTTACTAAATTTAATATAGGCGAAGCTTATTGCCTAGTTCAAAGTGCCCACACCAACAGTAACGAAAAATTGTAATAAACAGTGTTACCACTTACTTTTTATCAAATTAACAAATATTTAAATCAATAAATCAGCTCGTGGAGAACCTTTAAGGCCTTCTGACTTAGAACTTTCATTACTCAAACATTTCAGTGTATGTGTTATAAGCAGGAATGGAGGATGAAATCAACATCTAATGCTTAAAATTGTCATTGAACATTTTATTTACATTTGTTTTAAAATAGGTATATCTCTAGTTTAGATTTTGTGCACTGTTTTTTTTTTTTCTAAGTGTATATAAAACATGTAAGAATGTCTGATCGGGCTAAAAATATTCGAATTAAATTTGCATTGATGGTTGTAGTGCAATTCAAATAATAAATATTTGATCAATATTATTACGCTTTGTTATCGCACAACAAAGGTGCATCGAATTGTTTTATTATACAGAATGATTGTTTATTATTCAATTAACGTGTTTAGATATATGTGTTAACATAATGAGTTATTAATTGTTCAAAGAACATGCTTTGTACATAATAAAGATTTTTAGAAATGTTTAATTTATTAGTTAGATTATCTAAATCTGATATAAACGTCAATAGCTACATATTAAATTGAATAATTTTGGAAAATAAATACGTTAAGGCGCTATTACATTTGCATTTTATTTATATGTACATATATGGCCAGTATTTATATATCTGTGTATGACAACTAGACTAATAGACTATGCCATATAAATATGGTTAATTTATATGACCAAAAGATTTATCAGTTAAAACATATGTACAAATTGATATGACAAAACAAAAATAAGCTATCACACTATCAATGAATTGTAGTTATCATAGACATACTAGATATGGACTGCTAGGAGCCATCTTCACGTTGGTTGCAACTTTAATTATAAACGACACGAGCGCGTTTGGTCTAAAAGCGGAAAATATGGTGTAGCTTCTGACACTTAGGTTTGACACTTAAGTTTGGAATGGCTCTTTTGAGCGGTTGTTTCTCTGGTGTTGAAAGAAGAAAATTGCTGCAAACAAATTTAAAGTGTACCTAACAATTAAGATTTAAAAACAATTTACGACTTGCCAAGAGTTTGAATTTTCAGATTCTGTACTTTCATCGTCCTGATTGTCATCCTCCTTTTTGAGCTGCACTAGCAAGCTGATTGGTAATCGTTTTAATTATTATATATTATTTTATTTAAATTAAAAGTAATAACATTTAATTAATAATTGACGTGAAATGAAAATTCCTGATCGATGTTGTAAAAAAATTGCACCCAAACGTCAAACATATAAATTCAATCAAAGCAGATGGCTCTGTTTTTAACATACATATAATATTTATAATAATATGTATTATAATAATAGATGTCCATAGTTTCTATGGCAGAAAATATTTGCTAAGGCCAAGTGCCAAGAGATGGCCTTAAGAATATTTATTTTTTTTGCCACTTTTATACCAAAAGCGTGGTCTTCTTATTCCATCAATTACATCTCAAATGAAAATTGATATTCTACATTTCGGTTTATTTCATTTTGTAAACGTATTCCATCTAGTTTTTGTATGCACTGTGAATTATTTGTAAAATTGTGTGTAATACGTTCTATTTCAGAAATAAATAACGTGTCACAAATTACGTTGTAATTGGGTACGTTCAATAACAAAACTCCGACACCTGTACGAGCATAAATGTTTACACATCTTAACCGTGAGCCCCGGCACTCACACATTTTTTTTTGGAATACGCTATTCAAAGTTTTTTATAAAAAAAAAACTTTAAGGGCTAAGGGGTCACTTTTGAACTCTAAGTAAAATCAGAGTTAGTTAATCCTGAAGTTGAATTGAACCCGAGTTAACTCAGAAGAAGTTTTTCAGTGTAAATTTTCATTTATTTTAATGTATCTTTATTATGGAAATGCGGGACAATATGTGGGACTATTATAGAAGCTGATAGTATCACCCGTGTCAGAAACACGTATCTGTCAGAAATATCTTTTCAGTCAACCCATAGTTAATTCTACAAATTCGTTGCGTTAACTTCAAATCCTTGGTTAAACCAAGTTTAATCCGCTGAAACTGGCGAGGATGAACCACGCTTGTACTAGCCTTTAAACGTTTAAATAAATGAAACTCTACTTAACTCATGAAACATTTTCCAGTTTATAGGTGTCAAAAAATTATCGAAATCAAAAGGCGGTATTGTGGGAATCGCCTATTCTATATAGTGCCGCACAGCGATTTCGATAATCTGGGCATTACGAACATACATATTTTTATTTTCAATTATTTATTTACTTTCGGATATACATATTTCAACAAATGTCAGTTTTACCAAAGTGAAGAATTTGACGTTGATTAAATGAGACAGGAATATACTGCTATTAATATTGATAAGAATTCGTATAAGTACTGCTGGATTCGCTGAAAATCGCCATGATTGTTTGCTATTTTGAGCCCGTTTGAATGTAATATAATTTACTAGTTCACATAATTATAGTCAAGCATATCCATTTTGCAATTTTGCAAAATTTTTCTGTCACAGATGTTTGATATTTGTTCTATTTGTCAAAATATAATGAAACCGACTAACAAAATTTGCCTTTGCTTTTTTGCGAGAAATGAAATATTGTTGTACAACATTTTGCACGATGTAACATTTGTTTTCCTATAAATATGTATATGTATGCCACATAGCGTTATGGATTATTTCAAATATAAAATATCCCTTTGAGCAATATTTGGTTTTCAAAGTAAGTTCTAAAGAACCGACCGACAAATTTCGATGTCATTTCTCCGCCACCGCCGCCGCCGCCGCACGAGGCTCACGTAAGTCGAAACTAAAGCTTAAATTAACTCTGTTGCCCAGACATGTTTAATTAGCCTGTTTGCTGCTCGTGATTAGCTAAAATTCCTAGTCGTCTGCTATGCTAGTTTATATTGCAAAGTCTAACTTGTTCATTATCTAAGCAATTAAACAATATTTATGACAAGATGGTTATATTAGTACAACGGATGAGTTGAATAATTCCCGTTTTATATCGTGCAAGGTCATCATCGCAATTTAGGCTAACCAGGCTTATGATGGAATTATTTTAGTTTAGCTTTATTTTTTTGTAAAATAAAACCTTACTCTAGATAACAGAGATGCAACCATCGGACTGCAATTTGAGAATTTGAAACGATACATTCGAATGTCATATAACAAAAAATTATACAATCCTTGAGGTAATTAGACACAGAACCTATACAGAGTCAGAGTCCATGGTTGATATAGAGTCAAAGTCACATGGCCTCACCTAAACGTGATGCTTGACTCAAAGATGCGCAGATAATTGCCTATTTCCCCGAAGCTCCAACTAAAATTGCTTAATGATGATCATTTAAAAAGTTTAGATAATGATAAAGTTCGTATGTACATATGTATGTATATATTTGCACAGAGATAAGAATATTATGTGCAATCTATCTTTTTGAATTGAATACTATACTTACGGTGGAGACGGTGGATTTACTATGCTGAACAGTTCGTTCGGCGTGTTCGGAACTCTTCGAATCACCAATTTGCGACCGTCTGTCGATCCAATACCAATCGACGCTAACGATCTGACTGAAGTGACGTCAGAGTATATCTGACTGGCAGCACTGTCAGCGTATATGTAGGAACTTGTACTAAGCTGCTTGCCACTTGTTGAAGGGCGCAACAGTGAATTGGGGGAGTCTTGATGATCTGCATCGGGAGAATAAGCTGAAAATAAATAAAAAAAAACAAAAACAAATTAGTGATGTTATCAATGATGGATTTATAAGATACAAAATAGACGTGCATTTGTCATTAAAACATCACATGATAATAAGTCTCTATACATTTTGAAGACATAACATGACAAAAAGAGCTACAAAAATGTTATTATAAAACAGTTGAATGACGGATGTAGTATGTATAACTGATAACCTAGCTGTCAACTTAAACAGTAGGTAAAGCCTTATCATTTATATATGTATATTGTATATAAATAAATCATTGTTTCGGTCTCAGTTTCAGATTCAGAACTTTTCTAGGAATCAAGTAATGACATTTTTCCAGTTGGGACTTTTCAGATCCTAATTTCAAACGAAGTGCTCTTATGGCATTGGAACTTTTAAGCATTCTCCGAAACAATATTTAAGTTGAATTATGTTTAGACCCTATAGAGGGAACCTACATATTCCTGCTTAATACGAATCGCTTAGATGAGAGGGAAACTAGCTGTTACCCAATCGTTTTTCTGCCCTTCCACATATTATTTGAGTGGAAAGATTGTGCAACAACTGTGTAGTGTAGTTTTTTATAATTCTTAAAATTTCTATCAGCTTTTTAATTGTAATTGCCAAGAATAACTTTTATTTCTCTTTACACGCGAACTTAATTCTCACTTCCTCTATTAGAAAGTAAAGTAGGCGACTTTTTCAATTATATTAATAAAAAAATACTTAATCATCTTCTAACTCACAAACGAATTCAAATATATAATTAATTTATGATTTGCATTAAGTAGCAAATCTTAGCGAAAATCTACTACATTCAACAAGAACTCGGGTGTCGCCAAAGAGTATTATTTAGTCGGCATATTTTATCATAAAGTTTGAACGTTTGAAGCATATTTTCTCATTTTAGCTTGTAAACAAAATAATATATAATGTCGCTGGCTAGAGTTGACCCTGGTTTTCTTGACAACTCCAGGAATTTTCCAGGGTTTATAGGTTTTCTAAAAAACACACAAGGGCTGTAAATTGTGTTGTTGATATTCAAAGCAAGAAACAAGAAGTTATACGTGGTACTTAATAATTTTAAATTAGTTTTAAAAATGAATTAAAAATAGTACAAACGATTCCCTTTCTCTTTTCTAGTTCTATTTATTGTTTTTCAATTAAATTTGCGTATTGCAGTAAAACAACGTATTATTTAATAAAAAAATCTTTTGACCTGCGAATATTACGATTTAGTTCGGGCCTGGCAAATCTGATAAAAGTTCTCCAAAGATCTTTTAAGCATCAAATATTTTTTGAATTAAGGAGATTTTTTTTATCAAAAAAGATCACACGTCACAAGATAAGTACCTACCTCATAAATTTAACAAGTAGGTACACATTTCATTAATAACATTAAAGTATTTCTTACTTGTGTGTAGGTAGTTTAGCAAAGATCCCAATTTTAGAATGAAAAGACTTCAGATTAAGATACTTGAATTTTTTGTTGTACTTGTGAGTGCAAAAAAAAAAAAAACAATTTATAACAATCAAAGCTTATTCAAGATCACACACTAGAGGATATTGCCCACGCAAGTAGAGCTGAAGCTTCGTGTTACTAATACAATCACTATCTCCAGACCACACAATGACTGAAACAATCAATGATGCAAAATAGTAGACCCCTTCTAGTTTAAAGTGATTGCGACTTTTCGCACGATCAATGATCGTCCCTCCCAAAAAAAAAAAAAAAAACAAACGGTAATTACCCCCCAAGGGTTATGCAATTGAATTAGTCGGGGCTTTAACTATAATGCTGTCACTTTAATGGCAAATTATCACACTGTCACCCGCATACAACTGTATTACACTCACCTGACACGACCGATCTCATGCTGCTGTTGCGATCCGTTTTTGGCCTCAGATCGGCTCCGAGACTCGATGATGACTTGATTGAAGCAATTGTCGGACTGGTGCAAGTGCAAGTGTTAGTGTTTGAGGCATTACCATTGGCAGTTCCATTACTTGCAACAGTGAACGGTCCCGAGATTCCGCTTTGATGCATCGTATTAGGTTTGGGATGGGTACTGTTGCTGTAGCTGCTGCTAGGTGTTGCCACCGACAAATCGTCGCTGTTGAATGTGCCGACACCACTTTTTTGATGTAGCTGCTCACTTGGTGCAACAGGAAATTGGGGCTGCTGTTGGTGTTTTAAAATTGGTGGTGTCGATGGAATTATTATGAATTTTTTAGTCCTAGACGATGGGGTGCGAATAAGTTGGGCTTGATCGTCGCCATCCAAACTGTCTGGCTGGTTTTCGAGAAGTAGACTATGACGCAAACTAAGAGCCAACGTCGCTGGTTTCTGGTTAGAGTTACCAAGACCAACTGATGGTGAATTGTTGTTAGCGTTGCTGTTGGAGTTATCCATGGTATTGTTTGAATTTATTTATTACTATTATTCTGTTATTGTTGATATTCGCATTAAGTTATGTTCTATAACTTTGGCACTTTTATTGTTGTATTTTTTGTTGTTTTTTTTTTGTTATTTTTATTATCACATGGTGTTGATTTGTATTTTCTATGGAAAGGGCTATAAAACGGTTTCACTTGATGTCACGCATTCTGTTTGGATTGTACACAGATGGAAAATTATGAGTATTCATTATCAAAACATTACAAACTGCTTGTCGGTTGAGTGGAAAAAGTTTTAAATCATCTGAATTAAAAAAAAAAAGGTTATTCTAAAGAACATAATAAATATAAAAATCCACTTTATAAAGTGACAAAAATAAGACTACAAAAGGTAGTTACATATAAATACATATGTACCAACTTTTGGACACAAAATAGAAATAATATGCAGTTATTTTGTGGGCTTTGTTTCTCTTTTTGTACTTATGTATATCACATACTCGTATTAATTATGTATGTATCTAAATTTTCATCAGAATTTTAAAGCGAAGTCAAATAATTGGGCAGCAGTTATAGCAAAGCTGGTCATATGGAAATGGCAGATTGCGCGGGCGCTCGGTATTGCTAGGACGCTAGTTCAAATTAAAGGTTCAAAGGGTTTGCCACAAAATTGACCTCCAAGAGGAAAAGGCCCAGCTAACTGCTTGGCGGAGTTCAATAAACTTTCTAGCAAAACTCAGCGCGAGCCCGCACAATACGAAAAATATAGATAACCTCTTTTGAAGTAAATAAAAAGAATATAAATAATTTTTCGACAATTTCGACATTTAAGAGTTATGATCAATATAGTATGTTTGACTTTGACCAATTTTTGGAATTTAAATCCAAAATTAACTCCGAGTAAACTCATCGAATTTTGACGGAAGCCATTCTTTCCACGTACTACCGCATAGTGTCGCCCTCTATGTTTCGATTGTGAAAAGATATTTCAACACTTTTTCGATAGAATTTTGACAACTGAAAGTTGTAGTTAATTCTACACTGAAAAATCTATTGTGAATTAATTTAGATTAAATTTATTTCCAGGATTAACTTAATCTATTTAACTCAGGCAATAAAATGAAGCAAGAAAACCCACTTTTTTAACTTTTCTATAAGCATTAGCCCAAAATTTTAAACGATTTAGTACGATGTTAAAGCATTTGTAGTATGATGATAAAATGGCTTTAACATCGTACTAAATCGTTTAAAATTTTGCGCTATTATGTTTATAGGTTCGATTAAGACCACGATTTTCTTTTTGCCGAAAACATCTAAAACAAGTAAAAATTATATTTCAGGGTGGTGGCCAATTTAAAGGTCTTATTTTTTCAAACCTAACTATTTCCAAGTTGATAAAAATTTTGTTCTTCACAAGACTTTTTGTCTATAGTGAGGAGTGAAATAGTCAAAATCGTCTTTGGGTGTAAAAAAAAATTCTCATTCACTATTCTACCTACTAAATATATAGCCTCACTAAAACGAGACACCTTAATCTAGCGTTATTTATATTTTTTAGTCGATTACAACTTAGAACTAATTTCATCTTCTATGAATGTTTACCTATTCTATAAATATAATGTAATATCATTCAAATGCTAAACAATCTTCTTTATTTGTCAATAAATGAAATGCTTGGTTATAAATTTTAATGACAGCTGCCACAGCAACAAATCCCCTAACGTAAGAAGCTATAATTCATACATACAAACAGTACCTATACTAAATCAAGAAAAAAACATGTAAAACAAATCAAACAAACTTCATTAACTTCATCAAACAAACTCACATAAAATGTATCTATGAGTGCGACTATATACAATCGACACTTATTTTCAATTTATTTGAATTACTTAATTTCATTCAGAGATTTTCATAAGCGACAGGAAAAGTTTATTCAATTAAAATTGAAGCTGCTTCCTAAGCCGCGCATTACGTTGGTGACCTTGACTTATTTATCACACGTTCATAGCCAAAATTTAAAAACACATTATAGCTTCTGTTAATTTGTTTATTTGTGAATTTGTTGTTGTTAAATTTTTGTTGTATTATTTGTGTGCCTTAAAGAGGCCATAAAATAATTAACTCGCCATAATCTGTGTTTTTTTTTTTAATATTTTTACAATGTCAATTATGATTATCTCTTGTCAAGTGTTTTAATTTGATAATATGATTTATTTTTTTACCAACCAACTTTATAATTTTTTTTATCAAAATACAAATAAATGTAGGGACGTTTATTATCATATGAGGACCTCAAAAGCACTTTTTAATTTTATTACGTTTTTAAAGAAACTTATTAGTCTGATAGAAGGGTGTTTCTGCTTAATTAGTTTTTATTTCATTATATAGTTATATTATATTATTATAAACGTTGTTAAAATGTTTACTTGTTCAATTGTTAGCTTAGATTCTATTTGAGTTTGGTGGCGCCTAAAAGGGTGAATGCTCAATAAAAAAGGTTTGTTAAATACTCATAGCAAATCATTTTACTGCCACTTGACAAAATCAATTAAAATAGATTCAAATAATTATTAAAGAAAACAAATAACTATTCCTTTTTCGTGACCTTTAATTCAATATATTTGAAAATGAATAATTTGAAATTGTATTCAGAATTAAATATTATTATTTAAATTTTAATAATTTGAAACGTCTTTTTCAAGATATTCAAATTTTAAAGATAAATATAATTTCATAAATCTACAAAATAGATAAAAACATAATTTTTCTTTCAAATAATTTTTAGGACAGAATAGACTTGAAGAAGTGCTTGAAAACAAGTACGAAACGTCGTCTATCAAAAAGTAAATTAATAAAGAAAGACCTGAAGCCCACAGAAATAGGATTCAAATAGAAAACAAATAACATTATTTAATTTTAATAAATTATTGCTTTTATTTTTAGATATAAACTACTGTATCACAAACACTTTTGGAAAATTTACGAGATTATTTTTAAAATTAATTAGAAAAGGCAGAATTATAAGTACATAAATATTATTTATCCGGTTTTTTGAAAACATTTTCTGCACTTTATGACGTTTTTATCAGTAAAATAAAAGTTATTCCAAGTCGATATCTCTATTCGTTCTCAAGAACAAAAGAATGTATCACGAACGTATGTACACACACACATGCAGACATCTCTCTAATAACGATTTCCTTTTGTCAAAAATTTTGAAATAAGAGAACAGCCTTATACTAGGTTTTCACCGAAAGTTAATCTCGTTGAGATTTTATAAATTCTAGGTAGTGTTTTCACCGCATAAAAATGATTATAATGTAGATTTACTTTGACAGTTCCTTTCAAAATGCAAATGCTGTTTCATTTTCTTCTAAAGTGGAAGTGAGATATATAGTTTGACTCAGTAAAAAAAAATGAGCACAGGTTTAGATTTAACAAGATTAATTTTAATTCTAATAGATTTAAGAAATAAATTTGTATGGCAAATTTTGAGATTTGAAGTAGATTTGGGGTAAATCTACTTAAATCTTGGTTTATCGGTCGGTGAAAATGTAGTATAAGATTTCCATTTCACTGGTTTTCTCTTTCATCTATTGATGGCGGAGATTAAACTATTGCTCAAAATGTAATTTTTTTGTGTCGTATACATAATT
This sequence comes from Epistrophe eligans, assembly GCA_951394125.1. Taxonomy (NCBI): domain Eukaryota; kingdom Metazoa; phylum Arthropoda; class Insecta; order Diptera; family Syrphidae; genus Epistrophe; species Epistrophe eligans. Next base: position 8,393,313 of record OX596030.1, on the reverse strand, counting down.
AAGTATATCTGTTCAACTAAATAGTTTCTCAGTTTTGTGTGTGTATTAGTGTATTTCATTCAAATGTTCATGAGAAAGAAGAATAGAATAAATAGGCGTGTTCAGGAAATTGAGACCTCGCAGATATCACCAATCTCAGTTACATGAACATGAAAAAAAAAATCTTGGATCCGCTTGCTTGCATTTTGAGGGAGAAAAATCTCCGAGATCTCATTTTTTTATGAACGCGCCAAATATTAGGTATATTTGAATCGTAATTTTGTGTGCTTCGGGATTAAAATATTTTGAATAAAAAGGTCACGAAAAATTTTCGTATTCTGTTGTCCGTCGGAGGAAAAAGAATGTACTAAAAAGCATATAAATTGCGCTAAAAATAAAATTTTAACAATTAGATTATCTCAAGAACTTCAAAAATAATTATTGACAGAGCTTTGAGCTCGAAAGATTAAAGAGTTCAAAGAATAATTTCTAACAAATTAAGTGAACAATTCACGTGAATCGAAAAATTCGATCGGATCGGATAGCAGAATAGGGCTGATATTCAACGACGCTGATCTGGACAGTTTAGAACAAAAAAGTACAAGATTTTGCTACTCAATGAGAAATTTTATGTTCTAAACTGTTCTGATTGCTGTTCAATGAGTCTGCTTGGAACACTAGATCAGGATTTTCTGCACTTGCTTTGTAGGCAAAATAAAACAAGTTAGAACAGATTTGTGAAAACTGTCAAAATCAGCTGTTGTAATTTTTTCAATGAAAATAGTTTAAGTTTAGTACATAAATTATTTGTATGAATCACGGATGTGCACCAATTCATGGATTCTTGAACTTGGCAAAATTGAGTACTACAACAGGGCTTGATTCGGTATACCTAATCGGGGCAAATTTCAATTCCACTGAACGTACCAATTAATTTTGTTTCAATTACATCCTTATTTTAAAATTTTGTTTTCTTATGCGCACTGCCTAAATTTTTTGTTAGAGATTAAAACAGTTCCAAAAAAAATTTGGTGTCATTTGAACTTCATTTACCATAACAATTTACATATATAGGGAAATAGCACATGTCTCATGTTTTCATTGACATGAATTCGAATCTGGCCGCAGAATTTCTTAATCACGTCACGTTTTAAGATAAACAAATAACTGATACAAAAAAAAAATCGTTACATTTTTTAAAGATTTACTGATTTTTTAAAAACACATGGACTCGTTTTACACATACCACCGCAAAACTTTTTGCTTGTTATAATCCACATGACAGATAAGATAAGATCATTTACAACTTAAAGCCTCCCATTAAACCACTTTACACTATCTGTCAATCTTAACTTAAAAAAAAAAGTGTGGATACACTTTGCAAGATGATTCAGATATTAAAATGCTCATCCACCCGCCAAAAGAGGTCAGATGCCAGTTCAAATTAATAAATTAGCAGAGAATAATATGAAATAATAAAAAAAAAAGAATTGTAACACACTAAAATTAACATAATGTTAACAATGACGCGTGTTCATTTGTAACAAAATATATTGTTTCAGTAGCAGTTGCATGCATAATTCCACCGCAAAAACAAATGAACTAAATAAAAAAAATAATAAAAACAAAAAACAGGTGATCTGCCAACTCAAAGTATCTACTATAAAACCACTTAATCTGACAGTTTGTAAGTTGATATCCATTTAAATCACGCTCGTAATAATATCATCAACTCATAGAATAATGAATTGCAATATATAAACGATATAGTACCATGATATCACAGATAGAGTAAGCAAATAGCAGTGTTGCTGCCGGTTGACTCCTCCACTCCACACCACTAAATATGATGTACTGCACTATATAACGCACTTTTTTGTTGTTGTTTTAATGACTGACTAATTGATTGATGTAGCTTTATCCAACAAGTGACGACGACATCGACAATGAACGTGGTAATTGTCGTGATCAAGTTCAGAAATATTTATGAAAACAATTTTTTTCGTCGGTCACAAAAGTTTATACATATATTGGAAACACACTATTTACACTGTGATTGTTACTTCCACGCAACACTTTTCGTTTTTAATCAAATTTAAACGGCTTTCCAAAGAAAATCCGTCACAACTTCTAATACTGATACCCGCGATCGCGAATCCCGTCGGTTATTCGTCAAAATGCTAATTTTTATTTTCGATATATAAAAACATTTGAAAGATTTATCAAATGTCCTTAAGGATCTCTTAGAGGATTCATATTAATCAGTTGAAATAGACTAAAAGCTGACAAGATCACTTTTATGATCTCTAGCTTATTATCGACGACTTAAATTTCAATCGGGTTGTGCTTAAATTCAACTTTTTGTCCGACTCGTGTGACAGTCAATTGTCAACTGATCGTCACCGCGATCGTGGTGTGCACAAGTTTTGTATTCTACCTAAAGTGTCTGATATCCAAGATTATAAACAGACAGAGCCTCAAGTATCAAAGCTCTCTTTGCAAAATGATTTTTTTTAGTTTTGCAATTTGTTGTTATTGTATTTTTTTGTAGGTCTTTACCATTTACAATTTTATGTACATATATATAAAAATAAAACCGATGCAAGTTTATTTATTAGTTTTCTAGGAAAAAAGGGGGTTGACGGTAAAGAGGGTAGCTTTTTTTTTTTTTGCAATTTCACTATTTCTGATGCCAGTCTTTCTCGTAGAACGAAAGCTGAGAGCTTAAGATTCAGTGTTTTTGTTTTTGTTTCTTCAAGTTTGTTTACCTCAGTAATGAATTTGATGAATGAATATTTAGAGAAAAAAAATTTAAATTGACAAAAATGAAAAGCTAAAGACAAATGAATTGGAACAAGTTGAATTGAAATTATTTTAGATTTTTGAAGTGTTGCTATTATATTTTTTGTTGCAATTCATTTTGATTAGTAATTCCATATAAGTAGATTATTTTTTTTTTACTTGCAATATGTAGGTACTATATGGCAAGTTATGGATTCGTAAAAAAATCTAACTCAAGATTTTGATCAATCCTGACATTATGATGATGGCGAAGGTTGTAGGCTAAACGGGTGGGTCGATCTTCTTTAAAATTGGTACCTAGCGGTTTTTGAGCATTCCAGCCACACTTTTTTAATTTTTTTTAAGATAAAAAATAACGGTACCAGCCGTTTTTTTCAACAAATTATAAAAGTTTAATTTTTCTTAAAAACGTGCCCACAAGTTTAAAAAAATCGGTACCACTTTTTTTGACTGTCGATTTACTCAAAAACGGCTCAATTGATTTTGATTAATTAATTAATTGATAGAAAATTTTTCTAAAATATTTAAAAGTATTGTATACCAAAATTTTCAATTTATTTTTGGATTTAAAAAAAAATTTTTTTTTTTGAAAACTTAATAAATTCGAAAACGACTTGGTCGATTTTTATTAAACTTGGTATTTAGTAGTTTTTAAATATTATTTTGCAGATTTTCAATAAAAAATATTTTTATGGCCAAAAATAACGGTACCTCCCATACAAGTGTTTAAAAACCGGTATGAAAAATATCATTTTTCTCAAAAACGGCTCCTCCGATTTTGATTAAAATTTTTATGTGTGCTAATTTTAGTACGATCTACCATATTATTGGAAAAAAATGTATCTATCGATTAAAAATGATGGTATCTCTCATAGAACCTTTTTTTTTTGGTTTCCGATATCTTACTATCTGTTGAACCGATTTTAATGAAATTTTTGGATTTAAAAAAATATTTAAAAATTATTTTTTGAAAATTTGATCTTTCGAAAATGGTTGAAAATTAATTTTTACACTCCGCATTAAAAAATACTAAAAATTGACGTACCAATTTTTTTTTCTTCAAAATTTTATATATAAAAATTTATTTCTTTTTTAAAAACTGCTCCAACGATTTTTAAAATTATAAGAGGTTTTTGTGTGATAACACACTTGCAGCTTTCGCACTATCATATTAATATTTAAAACCCAAAAAATGGTCAAGCACCACTAAAAAAGTAGTCTGATGATCGGCTTGGAATCGTGAAATAGCTCAGATGGACAAACTATTCAAACCACAGTGTGATCGCACACAAGAACAAGTTCTTACCACCTAGTCTTGCATTTTATTTCTTTTAGTTTGGCTAAAGTTTGTAAATACAGGGTGACCTGAAATTTATAGTTAAGCAAAAGATTCTCAAGTAAGATATATTTAGATATATAAAATTTTGAACAATGTGACCCTTCTTCATCCTTCTCGCGATCAACATGTAATTTGAAAATTATAATAATCAATTTTACGTGCTTTACGTCTTTTTTTCGTTATTTCTATTTCCATGTTGATAATAATCCAAATTCTAAAAGACGAACTTTTGAGAAAAAGGGCTTTCTTAAATCCACACTTCCTTCATTTTAATGATGGTAATTGAAAAATTCTCTCCAAGTAATCTTTTAATTTACTCCGCATTTTTAAATTTAAAATTCACAGCCTTATTAATTAACACAAATATGAATTACTTTTAATCCAATTAACGAGTAATAAAGTTAAAAATACCTCAGATATTTTTGCCAACGACTATATTATAAAAAGGAAACAAGCGCTAGTCACTTATTTGTAATTTACAAGCTCAAATAAGAAAGTGTGTGTGGATAAATTCACACTTTGGGAAAAAGTTTATGTGTACCGACTAAATAATACTTTGTGGTGAAAGGAGCGTTCTTGTTGAATATTGCAGATTTTTATTAATAGTTTTATTAAATTAATAATTTTTGATTAATAAATTATTTTAATTCGTAAATTAATTTTTGATTAACATTATTGTTGAATTATAAATTAGAAGGAACTAATCATTTTATATTAATAAGGGTGTCCGAATTTAATGAACATCATAAACATGTAACTAATTTAAGTGTAATCTTACATAAATAGTTGATTAATAGATTAAATAAATAAAATAAGTTGCTTCTCTAAAGGAATTTCATTAAGATGCCATTTCTGTATGTTCCACTGAATATTTTCAACAAAGTACTTATGAGTAGTTCGCCACCTTCAAAGGCTATTATGTTTACGGTGACCATCCGTTCTTTATAATAATGAACAGTTCTGTATTTGAAGATGATGTTCATTTTATTCTGTATTTCGCACAAATTCTAAAAAACAATAACATAAATATTAGTGCAAAATACATTGACAAAAAAAGTAGTAATGATAACATGCCCTTACCGATTGAACGATTTTATTTTTTCCTGAACGCACTCCATTGGTTTTGACATCATCATAAACTATTAAAATTAAAAAAAAAAACATATTGGTTGTCTCTTGCCTGCGTTGTTAAAATTGGTAACTTTTACTTAAAATTTTTGATTAAAAGCAAACAAAAATATTGAAATTTATTTTAGTCAACCCTGATGCCAACGAGAATGTAAAATCTATTTTGATAACTAAATACAATAATTATGAACTCAGTTGTTTAGAGTTCAAAGAATATTAAAAAAAAAAACAGATTTTAGTGAAGGAAATTTACTCTTCAGAAAAATATTAACATCCCTAAAAATTAAATGTGTTAATTAAAACTTTAATGGTGTTATTTATAAACGTTGTCTAACTTTAGACAACTGTTCAACTTAGAAAATGTGTTCAAAAACCTTGTTTATTGTTGTCTTATAGCTGCTTAACTTAGACACAAGATTGTCTTAACCATTAATAATGTGATATTTATTTTTATTAAATAAAACATATTTCCACCAATTTCAAAATAGTAAGACAGTGTCGTAAGTAGATAAAAATCTAATAAATACGACTATAAGTTTTTATGTTTTTTTGATCGTTTGTAAGACTTTTTTGTTTTAGAGTTACTTTGTTTTTAATTTTAAGTTTTATGCAAACAAAGACTGAATTTCTGTACCTTCTCTTTTTAACTAAAGTCATTTTTCTGTGGATAATTAAATGGAAGAATATAAAATTGAATTGAATTTTGTTTCTTTTTGTTATTTACAATTTGAAAATATGGTCACCGTAATTATAGTCCACCCTGTATTAAAACAGATCTTGTCTTTGATAAATTAATTCATCATTACCAATTATCATATGACATAAAATGTGCCTAGACATATAGGTACCATCTGTAAATAATGATAAAACAAAATTTTGTCACCATAGATCATCCTGTTACTATAAAAATATGAAGGTACTTTCATTGGACAATGTTATAAATGATGCACGATTTTAATTAGTTACACCTGTTTAATTTTTTTTTAAAATAATTATTTAACGTTTCTCGCGTCATCAACATTTTTGGGCAACATTTTTACAGAATTAGTGAATCTGTGTGATAGAATATAGAAAATATTTTTTGAAAAATTAAAAATGTCATCTTATGGGTCTGTTGAAGTGATAATCCTTTGATTCTTTCAATTTAATGCTGTTCGTATTAAAGTAAAATAACGATCAAGAGAAATATTTTAGAAATGCTGCGGAAATATTGACAAAAACATGTCGGAAACATTTATATAAGATTAATTTTTGAGACTTTTTGGAAAGCAAGATTTCTTAAAAATTTACAAAAATACAAATTGTTATGAAGTTAAAATGACATTGCAGAACAGTTTGTTTTTATTTCATTAGAAATCTAATAGATTCAACAATGCATATAAAAAAACAACACGATTTATTTTATCTTAGGGATTTAGTCTTCATAAGATTTTATCTTTATCATGGTTTTAGGTTTGGCATTTTGGCTTTGAGCATTTTATTTTTGGGATTATGGATTTTTGGCAAACATCAGTAACTGATGTACATATATCAGGTTGGTACACTAATAAAGCGAGTTATATTTTCATCTAATCGTAATCATAATCGTATGTCATAATCAGAGTAGTGAGTTCCGAATGCGAGCGATGCATGACGATTGAAGATTATTATTTTGTTTTGTGACTCACCCTCCATTCGAGTGAAAGTACTGGGAGAAAGTTAGACTGAGTTGGATCTTGTTTTCCAAAAAAATAAATTATTTAAATCTTATTTCTAAAATAAAAAGAAAGTTGTTTTATTTTTATTTTTATTTTTATTATTTATTTTTTTTCTTTATTAGTTTACATAAGCGATCATTTTCTTTTTATTTATTTTTTTTTATTTTGTATTAATTTTTTTCTTTTATCAAAAAGTAATTTACAATTTTTGTTAAAGTCTTTTTCTATTTAAAACTCATTTAAACTGTGCAAAAAGATACAAAACATTTTCAACTGTCGTTTAAGTTCAAATTTATCAAAAACTATTAGATGAGAAGAATAAAAGTGGAGCATACAAAATTTTTGAAACTACTTTGTATTTCACATATAATTTTGTTTTAATTTTTTTACTTTATAAATGGCTAAACTTTTAGATATTGCATTTAATAAGTTGAATAAAGAATACTAAAATAATACAAAACTTAAAAAAGAATAGTTAACGAGTGGAGTTAAGACCCTATACACAAATATTTGATTGTAAAAAATTACAATAAAATAAAATTAAAAAAAAATATTTTCCTTAAAATAGTGACTATACATTGTTTTTTATAATTTTATTTTTAAATTAGTTAGTGATGTGTTTGTTTATGTATTTTTTTAACGAACTGATTTTTGAAATTTTTCCACTATACCTAAATTATGGTGTGGTTTAAAAAAATATATGCAAAATCAACTGATGTTAGTTCTAAAATTTCGCTGCAAAGAACTAAACATCAGGTGCCAATGATAATTTTGTTTACCCACCCTGTCTGTTCGTTGTATTCGTTTTCTATAATTTATTTACTTTTTTTTTTTAATAATCACAACAAATTTAATGTTAAAAATGTACAAAGAGTAGTTATTTCTTTGACTAAAATAAGTATTAATTAAATTAGGGAGTTTTTTTTTTTAATGTTAAGCTAACTAAATTGTTAATTAGGATTTAAAATTAATATCAAATCCTCCGTTAATCGTCGCTTAAAACCTACAAAAGGAGAATTTCCTATAAAAAAAATTATATCTTTGCTACGCAAAATATCTGGGACATATTTATTTTCGATATTATAGTCGAGTGAAGACTTCCGATTACCTTTAAGTAATCCACAGTGCTTAATTAATATTATAATACAAAATTTTGCAGTTCTCCAAAACTGGGGGCAGTCCGCTTTGTTATAAAAAATCCATAATTTCGAGTGACTTTTTCGATTAAATACTACGTGGCAGGAGTATTGTTGTTGTTGAAAAATTATCACTTAATTTTGACTTAATTTAAGTTTTTTTTTATAGGCAGTTTATTTTATAGTTTTATTTTTTATTATATAGAATGAAAAAAAACACCTTTACCATAAAGATCAGGGTCTTTTGGGCAGTTTTTTTTTTTAATTTGTGATTTCTGTAGCCCTTTTAAGAAAAGTTTTATATTTATCCTATAATTTCGACTAACGGAGGAGAAGTCGCTGAATATCAATTTCCATGAGAAAGTTTTGTATCTTCAAGGCTCGTTGGTGCCATTTGTTTGTTTTTTGTGTTTTTTTTTTTTAAATACGGCTTTGGCAGTTGGATTTTCTTTTTACTTTTTCGGCACATCTCTTTGATAATCATCTCATGAGCATGAACAAAAAATTCTCAAAAGAATTTGATTTTCACTAAAATGATTTTAATTTTATCTAAATTGGTAGTTCGAGCCGGATGAATTAATTTTTTTTTCTATCAATTAATCATACACCATTTTATGGCTCCAAAGTTGTTCTACATTTTATACTCAACAATTTTCTGATAAAAGCAAAGCCATTTTTTAAAGCTACAAGAAAATATTTAATATTTTATACATTTGATTTAGAAAAATCTAAATTATTTTTTAATTATTATTTATTGTTTTTTTAGTTTCAGAAACTTTGACACATTCTTTTCATCATTTGAGATTGCTTCTTATCATTTCATTAAAGCATTCGATTTTCGTTTTTAAATATACACGGTGCGTCTTCTTGCACATTTATTTGTTTTTTACAATATTTTTTTTTTAACTTAAATCTATTATTTTTAGTTCCATTTTATTTTTTTTTGTTACGTTTGGTTGATTTGTTTTTGAAACTTAGTGCAAGCACCCAATTTTGTTTTGTTTTGCTAATTTTTAGATATAAATTAAATTTTTCTTACGATAAATAGTCAGGTGTTGGTTCTGGTATCGCCTCTGGATTGGAAAAGAGGGGATTTGGAAACTCTGGCGGATGTGGTAATGGACCGACTGTTTTCGGTCTCCTTCTATAGGCCATTAGCCAACATGATACAGCTACTGCAACCGCAACTAGAGCAAGCAGTGCTGTTATCACCAGAGCTATAATGAGACCAACCATTGAGACACAAATGTCTTCTACGCGCTGGGCAGCAGGTTTGACTGGAAGTAAAACAAAAAATAAAAAGAATTTTAATATACATACATATAACCAGAAATATTTTAGTTTGTTAAGCTCAAATTTGACACTTTACGATTGACATTAAAAGTAATAGAAGTAAAACTATAAATGGGAATTTAATTTTTTGAAAAATAAAAATTGTTCACAGTACCAGACTCATCTATCAAACGAGTGTGCTTTCTGTAGAATTTAAAGAAAATATCATGAAGCGTATCATAGGCTTCAAATGAGCTAAAAGTTCCTTTCAATGACACTTACTGCTTGAATCACTGGAACCACCCTCGCGTTTTTCGAATGTCAAAATGGCATTCGATTGTATTGTTATTTCTTCACGCAGTGTTCCTTCCATGCCACCATTGACACTGGACACTGCTGTCGATGATGTTGAATTATCAGCAATGGCACGACGTCTTCTTCTTCCAAAAGCATTATAGCCACGACAATTGACAGGTTGACATTTGCCGAAGCATACTCTTATGTTACACTGGAATCGTATATTATCACTTGACGGGAATTTAAATGCATTAAAGCTGGCCAACAAGCTATTCGTGTCGGGATTATAATCCCATTCGCCGAATATCGTTGGGTCTGTAGCGCATCCATTTTCGTCGGTGACAATATATTCATTTTCGATGTTATCTTCCATTGTTTTTGCTATGCAACTCCTTGCGAAACCTCCATAGATAGCTGTTTAAAGGGTAAAAAGCGTGGTTTACATTAATTTATATACAAAACTTAAGGTCGTGTGTTAAAAAACTTACTTGATGGTTCTACATCAACTTGCAGCATCAAATTATCACCGATTTCTGCAGAATTTATCTCTTGTCCATTGTGAGTGATGATCCTCATTTGACAAATTGGTGGTGGACCTGTATTGGCAATTGTTCCTGCTGTTGTCAGCATTGAAACATTGAATCCGAGCGTAACGTTCTTTTCTCCAATTTGATACACACACTGGATTTTGTATGCCTGAGCTTTGTAAGTGACAAGTTTAGGATGTTTCTGAATAACCAGCACAAAGCTGGCGTTTCCATTGACATGCATTAGGCCACAGCTTCCAAAATGAACTTTGAATATTTCATTTCTAGGAGCGGATTCGCCGGATAGGCTAACCACTCGCCGACAGTCTTCGTCCTTGCTATGTCCCTTAACGTATAAAACTCCGTTAAAACCTGGTTCCTCCTGCAGATTTTGCAGATCAATTTGCACCTGAATTCCGTCAGCTAAGCAGCTTACGATCATCTCGGGGCGTGGGAAGTCTGTGCGGTAGTTGGTTTGATCTGAAATTGGATTACATATAAAAACCGCTTGTATTTGATTTTCCGTTGAATTCTTACTGCAAAATTCATCGGCGTTTCCGGTGTAACCAACGTTACATTGACAAACCGCCTTGTGATTGATTGTGTTACAAAAAGCGTTGATACCACAATTCTTTGTTAGGCATGCGTCTTCACAGGTCTTTGTTTCTGAATTGCAGACACGGTTATCGGCGCATTCATAATCCGTTTGGCATTCAGCTTGAACCGTTGGTACGCACTCTCCGTCCTTTGTTAGGCGGTACCCATGTTCAATGGGACAAATGCAACGTCCACGTTCATCTACAACCATTCCACGTTCGAGGGCACACATACAATGTCCGGTTTCGTCGATCTTAAAACCATTTTCAACAAGACATGGAGTACAGTATTCGTAAACGTCAAGAGCAGTTCCTGGTGGACAGATGCACTGTCCGTTGATGACTCGTTGACCCTTCTCAATAACGCAGAGAGACCCTGAACATAAAGAAAAAAAAAGTTTTCAGTAAAAATCATTTATGGAAACCAAAACTCGACGAATAAGGAAAACAACTTACGTTTGTCACACTGAACTGCTGCATTTCCGGTGTATCCTTCCAAACACTCACATATCATTGTTCTCACTGGAACTGTGTCTAAAACTCTGCAGTTGGCATTGACTCCGCATGGTGTTGTAGCATTACATGGATTCACACATTCTCCTCCAATGCAAGCTGTTTGTGTTGGACATTCTGCATCAAAGGCACACAAGTCCGATCGTTCAATTACGCAGCCGTTCTTTCGGGAAATCGTTCCTGGTGGACAGGCACATTGTGGTCGATGTTGGTAGACTTTGCATATCTGGTCAATGGCGCATGCAGCTGTTGTATCACATGGATTCTGGCATTTACTATTCACACAAGCCTTATCACTTGGACATTCACTGTCTGTGCGACATCCAACTGGAACACAAGCAACTCGGGCATTTCCACCAAATCCTGGAGAACACTCGCAGATTGCTCTGTGGTTAAGTGCTATGCAATCAGAGTTCCTTCCACATTGTTTTTCTTGACAAGCAGGGATACATAAATTATTAAGGCAACTGTGCGTTGATGGACAAGCACCATCTGACACACATTCAACCTTTGAGCATTCGAATTCTGGATTTCCTTCAAAGCCTTGGCGACACGTACACACTGGTTTGTGATCTTTGATGCGGCATTCAGCGTTTAATCCGCATCTGCATGGATCTCTACAGACTCCACTTATGCAGGACTTGTCTGCTGGACAGTCTGGATCGGAGATGCAACCGCCCGTAATCGTGTCTATAGCCTTTGTTGGCTTGCATGTTCCACTTCCAGAGCTGATATATCCATCTGGGCATATGCAAATCATTGTTCTAACCGGTGACGTTGGTGTGACTTCGCACCTTGCTGGTCGGTTGCATGGCTCCAGAACAGAGCATGGATCCTGGCATTCGTTGTTGATGCACGCCAATCTTGATGGGCAGTCTGTGTCAAATGTACATTCAGGAGTTATATCTGGTTGACAGTCGATGTAAGGATTTCCCATGAATCCACTTGGACAGCGACATATAGCGATGTGGTTCTGTGGTCTACATTCAGCCCTTGAGGAGCATGGATTATCGTATATACATGGATTCACACATTGTTCGTTGATGCAATTCTTGTCTGATGGACAATCGCTATTGGTACGGCAACCGATAACGCGACAGCGTTCGTAGGCGTTTCCTCGGTATCCTGAGTTGCAGCGACATAATGCTTCATTTCCTTGAACGTAACACTCAGCATTAATTCCGCAAGGATCATTGACCAAGCAAGGACTAATGCAGTTTCCATTGATGCATGCCTTTCCTGAGTCGCATTCGCCATTCACGCGGCAACCAATGCTTCGACAAGTTGCATAGGGATTTCCATCGAAGCCATCCTGGCAAGAGCATATAGCTCGGTGGTTCTGTACGTTACAGATGGCATTCGTTCCACAATTGCATGGGTTACGGCACTGGCGATTTACACACGCCTCTTTATCAGGACAATCACGATCTGCAGTGCATCCTGGTGGTGTTTGCAGTATGATCGGCTTACATTCTCCCCGAGCGTCTGGCACATGCGACTCTGGGCAAACACAAACCATTGTTCTCACTGGCACACTGTCTAAAACACTACATTTAGCTGAACTTGCACAAGGTGAAAGTTCAATACATGGATTCTTGCATTTGTTGTCGATGCAAGCCATGCGACTTGGACAGTCTGGATCATTGACACATTGTGGCTCAACAGCTCGCCGTTCACAGTACGAGAATGGATTTCCAAGTGGTGCTGACTCAGGGCATCTACAGACAGCAGCATGATTTATGGCATTACAAATAGCATTCTGGGCACATGGACTGTCTAAACAAGGATTGATACATTGATTGGCAACACATGCTTGGTTAGATGAGCAATCATAATCCGAGCGACAGTCAACACGAAGGCATCGTGTAAATGGATCCCCTTCGAGTCCCTGTGGGCATCTACACATGGCACGATGATTCCTTCCGAAGCATTCAGCATTCAAAGCGCATGGATCAGATAAGAGACATGGATTGACACATTCCCTATTCATACATTGTTTATCCAATGAACATTCATCGTCGGATGAACATCCGATCTGTACACATCCATATTGGGCATTTCCAGAAAAGCCAGCTTTGCAATAGCATACGGGATGATGATTTCTTACAATACATTCAGCGTTGTTTCCACAGTTGCATGGATTAACACATTTTTCATTGACACACGATTCGCTCGATGAACAATCAGAGTTGGATTTGCAGCCAATCGTTGATACATCCGTCGCTATTAAAAGAGAAAAAAGGATTATAAAAGTGCTCTGAAAATAAACAAATAAAAAAACAACTTACGTGGAATGCATGCAACTCTTGCATCGCCATTATATCCTGTAGGACATCTGCAAATTGGTGTACGATTCTCGACATGACAGTAAGCTCCTCTTCCACAAGGATCTTCTGAACATGGATTGATGCAGCGTTCGTTACGGCAGTTCTGATCATTTGGACAGTCATCATTTTTGTAGCATTCAGCGCTTGGGATCCTTGTTGGCGTTTTACCAGCTTTAAACAAGTTGAAAAATTTGTAAGACTAAAATTCTCTAGAGACAAAAAATTTGATTTACCGATGGGATTGCATTCAATCCTTGGATTGCCTTCATATCCCGGTGGGCAGGTACACTGTGCATAGTGATCTCTGGACCTACACTGGGCGTTCAAGCCACAACGATCCAGAAGACAAGCTTCAATACACTGTCCCTGCTGGCAAACTTCAGAGTTAGCACATTCTTCATGCATTTGACATCCTGAGATGACATCATGTTTAATTGGCACACAGTTTCTTGAATTATCTGTAACCATATCGCTTGGGCACTTGCAAATCATAGTTCTCAATGGTAGTGTATCAAGAACGGTACAAGTTTGTTGTGCTGTACACACATTGGGTACGGCACATGGATTGGCACAGCGGTTGTTCATGCAGGCTAGCTGAGTTGGACAGTCAGAGTCAACTTCACACTCTGGTTTCGGCCTTGGTGGTTCTTTGAAACCAACACATTCCACAAATGGATCCCCTGTTGTTCCTTGGCGGCATATACACTGTGGTTGATGTCGGCGTCCGCTACAAATGGCATTTGCGGCACACGTATCTTCATCACAAACGGGTCTACACACATGGTTTAAGCGATCGCAGGCCTCATGATCGGCACAGTCTTCGTTATATTGACAATGACCAGCAATACAAGAAACAAAAGGATTTCCTTGGGTTCCTGTTGGACAAATGCAGACGGCTTGATGGTTTTGAGGCTGGCATTGGGCCCCAGTTCCACAACGAATAGAGCCAAAAGTACAAGGATTGACACAGTTTTCATTAATACAAGCCTTATCATATGGGCATTCTGAGTTCGTCTTACATTCAGCTGTGGATGAATGTGGTTAAGATGGGTTCGTGTAAATTAAGTGAAGGAATACTTACGTTTGTAACACTGTACTTGTGGATCTCCAACCCATCCCGCCGGGCAGAAGCACAGCGGTCTGAAGTTCGACACACGACATTCAGCGTTTCCAGCACATGGATTACCCTCGGCACATGGATCTTGACAACGCTTGTTGATACATGCTGTCGATGGAGCACAATCCGAATCATGAGTACAGCCAGCAACAAATGTTTTTGGTTCTTCATAGCAATTTACGAACGGATCACCTAACAAACCACTGGGGCATGTGCACACAGCACGATGTCTCTGTGCTAAGCATTCTGCAGTTCTGGCACATGGTGTGCCATCTACACATGGATTCATACAATCTCCATTCCGGCAAGCTTCAGTATCAGCGCAGTCTTCGTGGACTCTACAGCCTTGATCTTTTTGTGGTTCTGTTAAAGGTAAGAACAAATGCATCAACAAGGATTCTCTTTTACAAGGGTTAAAAGGAAATATTGGGAAAAATTGAGAATTAGATAAAGTGTGATCTTAAAATAAGGTGCTGTGGAATAAGTATATATGTACAAAATTCTTTGAACATTGGCACCGCTGAAAATGGTAAGTAAAAAAAATCTTTCAAGTTGATAAGTTACAAACTTGATGGTTTGGAATAATGCTTACCTTTGCGGCATCCAACATCGGCATCACCTATGTATCCTGGTTCACATTGACACATCATTGTTCGCAGTGGAAGAGTATCCACAACGGAGCATATGGCGTTCGTTCCACAAGGTTTGGTTACCACACATGGATTCTTACATTGTCCGGAAAAGCAAGCGTGCTTGCTGGGGCAATCAGCATCTACGGTACATTGAGGTGTTTCCTTTTGTATGACGATTTTACATTGTTGTGTTGGATCCCCGCTGTATCCTGGTGGACATCTGCATAAAGCACGATGATTGTCGACCCGACATTGAGCGCCAGCACCGCAGTTACAAGGATCTTCACAGCGTTCGTTGAGGCAGGTCAAATGGAAGCCGCAGTCGCTGTCGCGGGTACATTCAGGTCTAACGCATTGAACTTGAGGATTACCGCGGTATCCTTCAGGGCAGTAGCAGCGGGCCCTGTGATTGTAATCGGCCCTGCAAGTAGCCAGTGTTCCACATTGGGTGTACAGACAAGGATCGGTGCATTGTTTGTTTATACAGGCTTCGTTTGCTGGGCATTCATCATCTGAGCGGCATCCCACTACGTGACAGAATGTCTGAGCGTTTCCTGTGTATCCCTCATTGCAGACGCATAATGGACGATGTAGTTGGACATGACACTTGGCGTTTTGCCCGCAGATGTTTGCCTGTCGACAAGGATTCTTACATTCCTGATTGATACAGGCCTTGTCGTTAGAGCAGTCATTGTCCGATGTACAATCCGGTTGTGGCACAACCACAACATCCATTTGCTGTGTGCACTGATTGTATGGAGATCCATAATACCCAGTTGGACACGTACAAAGTGCCTTATGGTTGATGACACTGCATATGGCGTTTACTCCGCAAGCATTTATACATGGATCTCGGCATTTCTGGTTCACACATGCTCGATCCCTTGGACATTCTTCGTTGGTTACGCATTCGGGGTATGTGCAGGTTGCGGCACCGTTGATCACTCGACAGTTTCCATTGCTGCGGCACGGTGATGGATTACAAGGATCAACTGGTTCCTTGACTGCTGGTGTGTGACATTCGACAAAAGGATTACCAACCATCAAGCTCGGACACGAACATATTGGGTTGTGGTTGACTACTTGACATTGTGCTCCGTAGCCACAAACTCCTGGACATGGATCGACGCACTTCGCATTGACGCAAGCAAGATTCTTTGCACAATCAGAGCTGAGTGTACATTCTGGCCGACAACCTTGTCCAATTGGGTTTCCAAAGTAACCAGGCAGGCATTCACACACAGCATTTCCTCGTACGTTCTTGCAAACAGAGTTTGTTCCACATGGACTTGGATAGCATGGATCCTCGGCCTTTGGTGGTTCTACAATACGAACAATTGGCTTACATTGTCTAAAAGCATCACCAGTCATTCCAGCTGGACATGAACAAATCGGTATATGGTTGTGAATTGTGCAGATGGCTTCTATGCCGCAGGTTCCTGGACAGGGATCAGCGCACTTATATTGTATGCAAGCTCTATTGGCGGAACATTCCGAATTTCCAATGCATTCTGGTCGACATCCTTCGTATGGATTACCAATGTAATCGTTTACACACTCACAAGTATAACTGTCACCTCTTACTTGACATTCAGAATTGATTCCACAAGGTGAAGGATAGCATGGATTTTTTGGTTCCTTTGGTGCTGGTGGTGGTTCTGGAATGAAATGAGAAACATTTAGGAGTTAAAAACCGTTCCATAACACCCATGTAATTGAAGCTTACTTGGTATGTCTGTGCAACGATAGAACGGATCGCCAGTAAGCCCCGCTAGACAAACACAATTTGGTGTGTGTAGCGTGACTATACATTGGGCGTTCAATCCACACGATCCGGGGCAAGGATCGCGGCACTTTTGATTAATACATGCTAAGTTATTGGAACAATCGTCGTTGCTGCTACATTCTGGGCGACAATGGGGTGGTTGGCCAATAAATTCGGGCAAACAGGTACATTTAGCCTGGCTATTATCATTGCGACACTCGGAATAGAGGCCACATGGTGTGGGAAGGCAGGGATCTACCTCACGGGGTGGTGGCAAAGGTTGACGGTATTCTTGAAATATCAGACACAAAGGTTAAGGTGGGTTTTGGAAGGTATGGATAAAATATCGTTCGTACCTATTTTTTTGCACAGGTTGTAAGGGTTACCCACAAAGCCTGTGAAACATTCGCAATGTGCTCTGTGTTGAACAACCTGGCATATGGCATTAAGACCACATTGACCCGGGCAAGGATCAATGCATCTGTTATTGATACATGCTGTAGTTTGGCTACAATCTGAGCTGGTGTAACATTCACGACGGCAATTAGGTGGGCTCCCAAAGTAACCAGTCACACAAGAACATATGGCATTGCCGTTTCGTTCTATGCACTGGCTATTCGGTCCACATGGTGAGGGTTGGCATGGATTACTTGGAATTTCATCTAGAAATGCCGAGATTAAGGTAAAACTTAAGTTATATGGGAAATTTCAGGTGGTTTACCTTTAACGGGTTCACAAGAAATGAACGCGTTACCGGACATTTTTTCTGGGCATCGACATATTGGAATATGATTATTCACCTCGCAAAGAGCGTTTCTTCCACAAGTTCCTGGGCAAGGATCAATGCATTTATTTCGAATGCAAGCACGATCTCTTGGACAGTCACTGTTTAATACACATTCTGGGCGACACCCAATAGCTGGATTACCGTGGTACTCAGGGATACAAGAGCATTGTCCATCGTTGCAAACGGTGTTTGAACCACATGGTGATGGGTTGCATGGATCGACTGGAGTTTTCAAAATAACAGTTGGCACTGCTGGAGCAGGTCGGCAACTCGTGAATGGATTTCCAATGTAACCTTCCGGGCACGAACAGCTTGGTGTGTGATTTATGACATAACAAATAGCGTCGAATCCACAAGATCCCGGACATGGATCACGGCATTTTTCGTTGATGCAAGCCAAGTTGCTGGGACACTCTGAGTGAATGGTGCACTCTGGGCGGCAATAAGGTGGTGATCCGATGTAGTTTGGAAGACAAGTACATGATGGTGAGTTGTTGATCTCCCGACAATGAGAATACGGCCCACATGGTGATGGACTGCACACGTTTATAATTCGAATCGGGTCCTTTGCAGGGGGTGCTATATGGAACGAAGGGGTAATGATTCTGAAGGCAATGAGTTAGTTCGGAAATATTTACGTATTGGATAGCATCGAGTGAAGGCTTCTCCCGTGAAGCCCGATTTGCATGAACATATTGGACTGTGCTGACGAACATGACAGTCTGCATTAATACCACAAGACCCAGGACATGGATCGGCACATTTTTGATTGATACAGGCCTTGTCAATTGGACACTCAGAACTAACGACACATTCAGGGCGACAAAGTGGTGGACTTCCAACATAATTAGCCAGACAAGCGCAATTGGCTTGTTCGTTGATTTCGCGACATTGGCTATTCGGTCCACATGGTGATGGCTGACATGGTTTTACGACCTTGACAACTATTTCTGTGAATTTTTGATTTGATTATTGGTTTTCAAAAGTTGGGAAAAGTTCAATTTAATGATTGACCTATCTACTGAGACAAGAAGTATGTATTTTTAAAAAGCTGTAACTTTTTAAGAAAAGCATTATAAACTAAATTGTAAAGAAAATAATATGTTAAAAAAATATAGTTAGAGAAGATCAAATAGAGCCTCGAGGTTAAGGATTAGTATTTTTTTTTTTAAATTAAAACAGTTGAAATCATCTTTGAGGTAATAATTGTTTAAAGGTTTCAGAATAGCCTTAAAGTTAGGGAGAAAGATATCCTACTTCTAGTGTACATATATGCCACTGTAAAACCCCAAAATGTGGACATTCAAGAATTTGCTGAAAAATTAAGTAACGTTAGTAAAAGTTCTGATTAAATTATGAAAACGAAACATTTCAGACTTTTTCCAATGTTGCTGAACAATTCTCAGTTTTACCGGTAAATATGCAAAATTTGGAATTTTACAGTAAAATTAATAAATTTTAAGTTTTGTCTCTTTAAAACTTATTCACGGAAGAAATTACAGTAAATGGTTAAGACTTATTGAATCTTTAGAGCAAGGATTTGGATTAGCGTTTCTATTAACTTGATAGAGTTTCAAATCCTCTTTAAAGTTATATCAAGTTTGTTATCAAAGCTGAGTTTAGTTCTAAGTTTCGCAAGCTACTTAAGTTAATCCGGCTTTTGTTATCAAACAATATTCTTACGTTCAGCAGGTGGTCTTCTACATACAATGTAGGGATTTCCGATATATCCAAAGTCACATTCACAATTCGGAATATGATTGACAACGCGGCAATAAGCATCCTGCCCACAAGTACCTGGACAAGGATCTCGGCACTTATTACTCTCGCAAATTCTATCGGCTGGACAATCAGAATTTCTTGTACATTCGGGACGGCAGACATCGTAAGGATTGCCAAAGTAATCTGGCAAACACTGACAATGACTGATGCCATTTCTTGGTCTACATATGGCATTCGGTCCACATGGAGATGGACTACATGGTACGGCGATTTCTGTTGGTGGATCTTTTTGGCGGACACACGCAGCAAATGGATCACCCGTCATTCCTTGGGGGCAATAGCACATCGCACTATGACTAATCACTTTGCATTCAGCTTGAGAGCCACAAGAACCAGGACATGGATCAGCACATTTTTGTTGGATGCAAGCCTTGTTTGAGGGGCATTCGGCATTGGTAACACATTCCGGATGGCAATTTGGTGGAGCACCTAGGAATTCTGGGAGACAAATGCACTTGTAGTCATTATCTTGACGTTCACATTTGGCATTGAAGCCGCATGGTGAAGGTTGGCATGGATCTCGAGAAACTGGAGGTTCACGCGCCGGTTGTTCAACTAAAATGGATATTTTATAGTATGGTCTGGGGAAAATAGTTAAAGAATTACTTATAAGTTGGCAGATTGTGAATGGATTTCCGGTATGCCTTATTGGACAGCTACATATTGGGTTGTGGTTCCGGACAATGCATTCTGCTCGCATGCCACACGTTCCAGGACAAGGGTCTTTACATTTCTGATTTAAACAGAATTTGTCCAATGGGCAGTCAGAGTTAGTTGTACATTCTGGACGACAGGATGGAGGTGTCCCGAAGAAGCCAGGAACACACGAACATATCGCCTGCTGGTTGAATTCGCGGCATTGACTGTTTGGACCACATGGTGAGGGATAACATGGATTCGTAACAACTGGTGGTGGTAGGTGGTCGCATTGTATGAATGCACTTCCAGTCATTCCTTGGGGACAAGAACACATTGGTATGTGGTTTTGTACCGTGCACTGGGCATTTGTTCCACAAGTGCCAGGACAAGGATCAGCACATTTGCTTTGGATGCAAGCTCTATCGCGAGGGCAATCAGCGTTGAGAACGCACTCAGGTCGACAACCGGAGTAAGGATCTCCACGGTATTCAGGGATGCATGTACAGATTCCGTGGTTGCAGTTCGCATTAGCACCGCATGGTGATGGATTGCATGGGTCATTTGGAGCTGGGGGTTCACCTAATATGAAAAATAGTCTAAATGAGGTAAGGTCAGATAAGAGCTGGTTTCAAAATTACGTTGAATCGGTATAGGACTGCAGGCTGCAAACGGATCTCCTGTGTATCCCGTTGCGCAAACGCAATTCGGAACATGATTGAGAACATTACAGGTTGCAGATAAACCACATGATCCCGGACATGGATCGCGACATTTCTCGTTTATACAAGCCAGATTTGTCGGGCAGTCCGATTGAACACTACATTCGGGACGGCAGTTTGGTGGGGTTCCCTGATAACTTGGCAAACAAGAGCAAGACGCAATGCTATTTAAGTTACGGCACTGCGCAAACTGTCCACATGGCGATGGTATACAAGGATCACGAACTGGTTCAGGTAATGAATCCGTGGGTGCTGTAGGAAAAAATTGAGTACCGACAGGCTTTGATAATCGTTGAGTCTTACGTGGGATAGGATAACATCTTGTGAATGCGTCTCCAGTATAGCTTGTCCGACAGGAACATATTGGATTATGATTATGGACATGGCATTCGGCATTTTCTCCACACACTCCTGGACATGGATCAGCACATTTCTGATTGATACATGCTTTGTTGAGAGGACATTCGGTATTAAGGACACATTGTGGCCTACAACCAGGGGGGCTACCAATAAATTCGGGCAAACAAGAACAAACAGCCTGTTGATGGACTTCGCGGCACTGGCTATTCGCTCCACAAGGAGACGGGATACAAGGGTTGACATAATCTTCAATTGCTTTATGAAATGAAGGGAAATTGTTTTAAATCGAATTCTATTTGTTTATCTGACTTTTCTT
Organism: Epistrophe eligans; assembly: GCA_951394125.1. Classification (NCBI taxonomy): domain Eukaryota; kingdom Metazoa; phylum Arthropoda; class Insecta; order Diptera; family Syrphidae; genus Epistrophe; species Epistrophe eligans. The sequence goes on along the minus strand of OX596030.1, from coordinate 8,371,583 downwards.
ACGTTTTTGTACAGGAGAACAGAATCGGAAAGGGTTACCAGTGTAATCCTGGTAACAGTTACATGATGGTAAATGGCTTATAACATGGCATTCTGCATTTTGGCCGCAAGTTCCAGGACATGGATCAACACACTTCTGCTGAACACAAGCTTTGTTCGATGGGCAATCTGAGTTAAGGATACATTCTGGACGGCATCCTTCGTATGGATTACCAAAGTAATCTGGCAAACAAACACAGGACCCAACTGAGCCATGTTGTCGGCATTCAGCGTTGCTACCACATGGATTCGGATGACAGGGTTCAATTTGATCTCGAATAGGTTCCTGTATGGCATCGCATTTGGTAAACGGATCACCGATAAAACCAGACGAGCAAACGCAATTGGGTACGTGATTGAATGTCCTGCATTCAGCGTTAAGGCCACATAGGCCAGGGCACGGATTAACGCACTTCTGGCGAATGCAAGCCTTATCACTTGAGCACTCTGAGTTCGATAAGCATTCAGGGCGACATTGAGGTGGAGCACCAATGAATTCTGGCAGACAAGAGCAAGATGGGCTTCCATTGGAGTTAACACATTTGGAGTTTGGACCACATGGTGATGGATAACATGGGTCAGGGTCGTTCTTTATAATTGGTTCAACTGAAACGGGGGGAACATTATATGTACTATCTTCTTGTAAAGTCAAAGCAGGATTTCTACCTCTAACTTCACAAGCTACAAATGGGGATCCAGTATAACCCGAAGGACACGAACAATGTGGATTGTGATTGATTACATTACACAATGCATTGCGTCCACAAACACCTGGACATGGATCTCGACACTTCTGATTAATACAAGCGCGATTTGCGGGGCATTCAGAGTTAATAATACATTCTGGTCGACAGCCTGGTGGCGAACCGATGAATTCTGGTAGACAGGAGCAAATGGCATGGTGGTTGACATCGCGGCATTGGCTGTTGGGACCACATGGTGAGGGATTACATGGATATTCAATAACGGGTTCTGAAAGAAAGGGTTCGGGGTTATTTTCTAGAAAACTGACTGAGTCTGAGTCTGATTTACTTGGAGTTGGCAAGCATTGAACAAAGGCGTTGCCAGTCATCTCAACTGGACAATGACACATTGGTATGTGATTATTGACTTCGCAAATGGCATTTAAGCCACATGTGCCCGGGCATGGGTCAACACACTTGTTTTGGATACATGCTTTATCCCGAGGGCATTCTGAGTTTAGAACGCACTCTGGACGGCACTCAACATAAGGATCTCCGTGATATTCTGAAATGCATGTACACTGGCCAATGTTGCAGACAGCATTTGGTCCACATGGTGATGGACTGCAAGGGTCTTCGGCGAGTGGTAATTCTAAGTAATAATAAATAATGATAGATTTTGAACACTTGGAGATATTTTTTTATATTGATCTTACTTGGAGGTGGTGCTGGCGAACAAGCCTCAAAGGGATTACCCTCATAGCCTGTTGGGCACGAACACATTGGAACATGGCTACGAACATTACAAATGGCATTAAAACCACAAGATCCTGGACAAGGATCTCTACACTTCTCCTGCAAACAAGACTGATCACTTGGGCAATCAGAGTTCAAGGTACATTCCGGTCTACAATTCGGTGGCTGACCGATGTAGGTTGAAAGACATGAACACGAAGCAAGGTTGTTTAGATTGCGACATTCTGCAAACTGTCCACAAGGGGATGGAACACATGGATCGTGATATGGTTCCTGTTGAGGTGGAGGTGGTGGAATGATATAGCAACGTGTGAATGCGTCGCCGGTGAAACCAGAGCGACACGAGCACAACGGACTATGATTCCACACCCGACACTCGGCGTTGGTACCGCACGTACCAGGGCAGGGATCAACACATTTTTGGTTGATACAGGACCGGTCCTGGGGGCATTCATTGTTGGAGGTGCATTCAGGTCGACAAGTAGGCGGACTACCTATAAAGGTTGGCAAGCAAGAGCATACTGCTTGTTCGCCTACTATCTTGCATTGGCTATTGGGACCACAAGGTGATGGTGCACAAGGGTTCTTATATTCTTTTATAGCTACAATGGAAAAGAGAGTGAAGTGAATTATGTGCCAGGGTATTAAGATTTAAACTCTTACGTTCTGCTGGAACTGAACAGTAACGGTATGGATCTCCTGAATATCCATCGAGGCAACTACAAGTTGGCAAATGATTTATTGCATTACACCTGGCATTCTGGCCACAAATACCAGGACATGGATCGCGACACTTCTGATTCACACAAGCTTTGTTGGAAGGACAATCCGAGTTTAGAACACATTCTGGTCGACACCCTTCGTAAGGATTTCCAAAGTAATCGGGCAAACATTGACATGATCCGGCTCCTCCTCGGTCCTCGCAATTGGCATTTGCTCCGCAAGGACTTGGATTGCACGGGTTGATTTCATCAGCAATTTGAGGTTTTCTTGGGTTACATTGTGTAAATGGATTGCCCTCGAAGCCTTCAATACAGACACATGATGGTGTGTGGCTGACAACTTGACAAAGGGCATTTTGTCCACAGAGACCCGGACATGGATCTGCGCACTTCTGTTTGATACATGCCAAATTGCTTCGACATTCCGATGAAGATATACACTCTGGTCTACAATTTGGTGGGTTTCCGATGAAACTTGGTAGACACGAACATGATGGTGATTCACTTCTTTGCTCACACTGTGAATTCGGTCCACAGGGGCTTGGAACACACGGATTTGTTGGTTCCCTCTCGATAATAGGTTGTGGTAGACGCTGACAGCTCGTAAATGGATTTCCTGAATAACCGTTCAAACACGAACAGAATGGATTGTGATTGACTACGTTGCAAAGGGCATTAAGACCACATGTGCCTGGACATGGATCACGACATTTTTGATTCTGACAAGCTTGGTTGAGTGGACAATCAGAATTAATCGAACATTCTGGATGACAGGATGGTGGTCGGCCAATGTATCCGGGGACACATGAGCAGACGGCTTGTTGGTTGACTTCCCGACATTGGCTGTTTGGCCCACAAGGAGATGGTTGACATGGGTTACCGGGAGGTGGAGCTGGATGTTAATAGGGAATAAAGTATTTAGAATTCAATTTAACCTAAAAGACAGCTTCTTCGACTACCTGGGATTGGCAAACATTGAGTAAAAGCACTGCCAGTCATTCCATCAGGACACCTACACATTGGTATGTGGTTATTAACTTCACAAATGGCACTGAGGCCACATGTACCAGGGCATGGATCAACGCACTTGTTTCCGATGCAAGCCTTTTCGCGAGAACAATCAAAATTGAGGACACATTCTGGACGGCAACCGGAATAAGGATCACCATGGTATTCTGGCAGGCAACTGCACTGTCCATTGGAGCATAGAGCGTTGGGGCCACATGGCGATGGATTACAAGGATCATCAAGAACTGGGGGTTCTGAGAAAAGAAATATTAGATTTGGCCTGGGAACATTGAGAGGGGTCTTACTTGGAGTCGGAGGTATAATAAAGCAGTTGGTGAATGGGTCGCCTGTGTGACCGACAGGACAAGTGCATATTGGTGTGTGGTTTATGACACTACAGATGGCAAGGTTTCCACAGGAACCTGGACATGGATCGATGCATCTGTCGCGGATACATGCCATACTGGATTGACAATCCGAGTTTATGACACATTCCGGACGACAGTTGGGTGGAGCACCGAAATATGATTGAAGACAAGAACAAGATGGCTGATCGTTGATATTTCTACACTCTGCATTTAGACCGCACGGTGATGGTACACATGGATCGCGATACGGTTGAATGTCCCTTATTGGTGGGGGTGGGGGATTCGGGAAACATCTTGTGAGGGGGTCTCCGGTGAATCCGTTCCGACATGAACAGAGAGGACTATGATTCCTAACTTGGCATTCAGCGTTTTGTCCACATGATCCCGGGCATGGGTCGGCACATTTACGATTTATACAAGCTTTGTCAAAGGCACACTCAGAACTAGTTGTACATTCGGGCCTGCAAGCAGGTGGGCTACCAACATAAGTTGGAAGACATGAACATACAGCTTGATTTTGAACCTCGCGACACTGGCTGTTAGGGCCACAAGGTGTTGGCTGACATGGATTAATATATTCTCGAACAGCTAAAATGGAAAAAAGGTAAGCGTCGATATGGAGATAGGCATTGAAGAGCCACTCACGTTCTTTTACGAGGCTACAGAAACGGTATGGATCCCCAGTATAGTTGGGGATACAAGTACATGATGGTAGATGGTTAACAACGTTACAGTCTGCATTTTGACCACAAGTTCCCGGGCATGGATCCTTACATTTACTTTGAATACAAGATTTTGTTGATGGACAGTCTGAATTTAGGACACATTCTGGGCGGCATCCATCATACGGATTGCCAATAAACTCTGGCAGGCATTGGCATGCTCCGGCACCATTTCGTTCAGTACATTGAGCATTAGCTCCACACGGACTTGGTTCACACGGCCTGATAATTTCCGGAGGAACTTGACGAATAGTGTCACAGAAAGTAAATGGATCACCACTGAAACCAGTACTGCATACACACATTGGAGTATGATTGATCACATGGCATTCAGCGTTGCTTCCACACACTCCAGGACATGGATCCTTGCATTTTTGGCCCAAGCAAGCCTGTGAACTTGGGCACTCTGAGTTGATAACACATTCAGGTCGGCAGTTGGGTGGAGAACCAATAAAATCGGGCAAACAAGAGCAGGATGGGGATTGACCATTGACACGACATTCTGAGTTAGGTCCACAGGTATTAGGACGACATGGATCTTTTACCTCTTCAAGCAGTGGTGGTTCAACTGAAAAAAAGACCGTTTCAAATATAGAAGAGAAAACTAACTGGGTTAAGGGTAAACCCACTTGGTATTGGATGGCAAGCTGATAATGGGTTTCCAGAGAATCGAGTTCTACAGCGACATATTGGATTATGATTCACAACCGAACATTCGGCATTGACTCCACATGTTCCGGGACATGGATCCTTACACTTGTTTTGAAGGCAAGCTTTGTTAAGAGCACACTCTGAGTTGGACACACATTCTGGCCGACATTGAGGTGGACTACCGATATAGCCTGGCAAGCAGGAACAAACCGCTTGCTCGTTGATTTCGAGACATTGGCTATTTGGGCCACATGGTGATGGTTGGCAAGGATGTCGTTGAATTTGTTCTGAAACATTGAAGACTTTTAGGAAAGAAACTTGAAGTAAAGGTTTAAGGTAATTACGTGGAATAGGAGAGCACTGAACAAAAGCATTTCCGCTCATTCCTTTAGGACAGTGACACATGGAAATGTGGTTAAACACTTCACAAATGGCATTTGCCCCGCAAGTGCCTGGACACGGGTCTGTGCACTTGCTTCTTATGCATGCCTTGTCTGTTGGACAATCCGAGTTCAAAACACATTCTGGGCGACAACCGAAATAGGGATCTCCTTGGTATTCTGGTATGCAAGAGCACTGACCATTCTGACATTTGGCATTTGCTCCACATGGTGAGGGATTACATGGGTCAGTTGGCTCTGCTGGTGCAGTATCTGCAGGGATTGGGTGACAGGATGTAAATGGATCACCAGTGAAACCTCGCGTACATTGGCAAATTGGAGTGTGATTTATAACACTACATTCGGCGTTAAAGCCACAAGATCCTGGACAAGGATCAGTGCACTTTTGTGATATACAAGCCTTGTTGCTTGGGCACTCCGAATTGACGACACATTCCGGACGACAATTTGGCGGTGAACCCAGATAAGTCGGGAGACAAGAGCATGATGGACTACCATTGTTATCACGGCATTCTGCAAATTGTCCGCACGGCGAAGGTACACAAGGGTTTCGATATTCATCGCGTTTCGGTGGTGGTGTAACTATTTCAAAGAATGATTCAGTTAACAATACTTGAATAGAAAAATAATGGGGCTTACGTGGTATTGGGTAACACCTAGTGAATGCATCACCTGTGTAGCCACTTCTGCAACTACACAAAGGAGAATGATTTCGAACTCTGCACTCGGCATTAGTACCACAAACTCCTGGACAAGGATCTTCACATTTTTGGTTCTTACAAGCCTTATCCAGGGGACATTCGGAGTTTGTTGTACATTCTGGTCGACATGCTGGCGGACTTCCAATGAAATCAGGCAAGCATGAGCAAACAGCTTGCTCATTCACCTCACGGCATTGGGAATTCGGTCCGCATGGTGTTGGTTGACATGGATTAACGTACTCTTTTATGATTGCTAAAATGTTTTTCAATATTATAACTAAGGTCTTTTTTGTGTGATTTCCGATAGAACTTACGTTTTTCTGGAATATTACAGTAGCGATATGGATTACCAGTGTATCCTGATAAGCAGTCACACGTAGGCAAATGATTTATGACATTACAAAGAGCATTCTGGCCGCAAACTCCAGGGCATGGGTCCTTACATTTTTGGTTAACACAAGCTCTGTTTGAAGGACAATCAGAGCTTTGAACACATTCAGGACGACATCCCTCGTAAGGGTTCCCGAAATACTCTGGAAGACATTGACACGATCCAGCGTTATTGACCTCTCTACATTCCGCATTGACTCCACATGGATTTGGATTACATGGTTTTGTTTCATCTGCAGGTGGTGGCTTGGGTGAACATTCACTAAATGGATCACCAGTAAATCCTTCTGCGCATATACACATGGCAGTATGACTAATGACTCGGCATTCCGCATTTATTCCACAAAGTCCTGGACAAGGATCTTTGCACTTCTGACTGAGACAAGCTTTGCTACTGGCGCACTCAGAGTTGGTGATACATTCCGGGCGGCAGTTCGGTGGTGTTCCAATGTATTCCGACAAACATATACATGATGGGGAATCTCCGACGGCTTTGCACTGTGAGTTCGGTCCACAGGGTGAGGGTTGACATGGATTCTTAGGTTCATCTAGCACTGGTGCTATTACTTCTTGACAGCGAACAAATGGACTTCCAGTAAATCCTGATGGACAGGTACAGAATGGATTGTGATTCACAACTGTACACTTAGCTCGCAGTCCACAGGTGCCGGGGCATGGATCAATGCATTTCTGATTCTGGCAAGCCATGGAAAGTGGACAGTCAGAATTCCTAGTGCATTCGGGTCTACACGTTGGTGAATTTCCTATGAATCCTTCAATACACGAACAAACCGCATTTCCCTGGAATTCCCGACAACGTGAATTTGGACCACATGGACTTGGATTGCAAGGATGTTGGACTTCTGGGTTACGCTGAATAAGATTGCATTGCACAAAAGCATTTCCGTTCATATTTTCTGGACATCTACACATTGGAATGTGGTTTATAACGTCGCATATTGCGCTCAGTCCACAAGTTCCTGGGCAAGGATCAGTGCATTTATTTCGAATACAAGCCTTATCTGAAGGACATTCTGTACTTAGAACACATTCAGGACGGCATCCCACATAGGGGTCACCTTGATATTCAGCAATGCAAGTGCATTGACCGTTGTTGCAAATGGCATTGCTTCCACATGGTGATGGATTGCAAGGATCGTCCAAAACTGGAGGTTCCGCTTAAAACAAAAAAAAAGATAGGAAAAATGTAACTATTGCGCTAGAGAGGCATCGTTTTAAAGGTCTTACGTTTCGGGGCAACTTGACAGACTGTAAACGGATTACCCACAAAACCTTGAAGGCATGAGCAGATGGGTGTGTGGTTGATAACGGCACACTGTGCATTCAAACCACATGAACCTGGACATGGATCAATACAGCGGTTGTTTATACAAGCCAGGTTACTGGCACATTCAGAGTTGGATGAACATTCTGGACGACAGTTTGGTGGAGCCCCAAAAAAGTTTGGTAGACAAGAACATGATGCTTGCCCGTTGGAGTTGCGACATTGGGAATTGGGACCGCACGGTGATGGCAGACAAGGTTCTCTAATTCGCTCAGGAACAACAATGTGAGGTGGAGCTATACGGGAGAAAATAGGCTCAATAAAATAACAGATGGAATTAACTTTTGAATCTTACGTGGAATAGAGTTACAACGGGTGAATGGATCACCAGTGAAACCGCTTCTGCATGAACACAAAGGGCTGTGGTTATGTACACGGCACTCGGCGTTAGTTCCGCAGGTGCCTGGACATGGATCCACGCATTTCTGATTCAGGCAAGATTTTTCAAGACTACACTCGGAGCTAATGGTACATTCTGGTCGACAACCCGGCGGGGTACCAATATAGGTAGGAAGGCATGAGCACACCCCTTGACCGTTGACTTCCTTACATTGACTGTTTGGGCCACAAGGTGATGGTTGACAAGGATTGACGTATTCTTTTATGACGGCTATTAATAAATGAGGAGTTACTGGGGTAATTTATTCTGTTAGTGTTTGAACAGCTTACGTTTGGTTTCTAGTGCACAGAATCGGTACGGATCTCCAGTGTATCCACTTCTGCAGGCACAAGATGGAAGATGATTTAAAACATGACACTCGGCATTTTGTCCACAGGTTCCCGGACACGGATCTCCGCACTTATTTTGAAGGCAAGCTTTGTTGGATGAGCAATCAGAATTGAGAACACACTCAGGGCGACATCCTTCATAGGGGTTTCCAAAGTATTCTGACAAGCATTGGCAAGAGCCAACGCCATTTTTTTGATGACATTCAGCAAATGCTCCGCAAGGGCTTGGGTGGCAGGGGTCAACAAATTCCGGTGGAGAAGCACGAACAACATTACATTGAACAAATGGATCGCCTGTAAAGCCAGTTTCACAGGTACACATTGGAGTGTGACTAATAACTCGGCAAACAGCATTTTGACCACACAACCCAGGACAAGGATCTTTGCATTGCTGATTTCGGCAAACCTGTGAAGTTGGGCACTCGGAATTGGTAACACACTCTGGTCTGCAGTTTGGTGGACTTCCAAAGAAGTTTTCTAAACAAGAACACGATGGAGAGCTGTTGATGTTGCGGCATTCGGAGTTCGGTCCGCATGGTGATGGTTGACATGGATTCGTTGGTTCTGGGTCACGTTTTACTAAAGGAAATCTTATTTTAAGGACGGTCTTATGTGACAATGTAAAACTCTTACTTATTCGCTGACAGAGAACGAACGGATTCCCAGTAAAGAATTCTGGACATGAGCAGAAGGGATTGTGATTCACCACGGAACACTTGGCAAATTGACCACATGTTCCAGGACAAGGGTCTTGACACTTCTGATTTTGACAAGCTTGATTTTGTGGGCATTCAGAATTGGTGGTACATTCGGGGCGGCATGTGGGAGGACTTCCAACAAACGTTGGAAGACACGAGCAAACTGCTTGAATGTTCACCTCACGACACTGGCTATTAGGTCCACACGGAGATGGTTGACAAGGATTGATAAAGAGTTCAACTAAAAGATAACACATAATGTTACACAAAGATTTCATGAGATTTTTAGGGGAAACATATACCTTGAGCTGGAATACACTGACTAAATGCATTACCAGTCATTCCATCGGGGCAATGACACATCGGAATGTGATTGTGCACTTCGCAAATTGCATTTGAACCACAAGTTCCTGGACATGGATCCAGACACTTGCTTCTAATGCAAGCGCGATCACGTGAACAATCCGAATTGAGAACACATTCAGGGCGGCAACCAACTAAAGGATTTCCTTGATATTCAGATATACAGGAGCATTGACCGTTCTGGCATACAGCATTCGGTCCACAGGGACTTGGATTGCAGGGATCGCGGTCTTCTTCTTGCAGAGGTGCTAAAAACAAAATATTAGAAATGTCGGTTGCAGGTATGTAAGTCCAAAAAAAGCCTTACGGGGTGGTTGATGTGGTTGACAACTAACGAACGGATCTCCTGTGTATCCAATTGGGCACTGACAACTTGGTGTATGATTAATGACATTACATGTGGCAGCAAAGCCACATGATCCCGGACACGGGTCAACGCAATGCTGGCGGATGCAAGCTTTGTCGCTGACACACTCCGAATTTATGGTACATTCTGGACGGCAATTTGGTGGCGCACCAATAAAATCGAGAAGGCAAGAGCAAGATGGAATATTGTTTGTGTTTCGACACTGAGAGTTTGGACCGCAAGGACTAGGTACACAAGGGTCGCGATAAACCTCGATGTCTTGTGTAGGTGGTGACACTATAAACAAAAAAATTGTATTCAAAATTTTTCTGTTTATTTTAAAAATCTTAGGAGCCATTACGTGGAATTGGAGAGCATCGAACAAAGGCATCTCCTGTGTAACCAATTCTGCAAGAACAGATTGGGCTATGGTTCCTAACTCTGCATTCAGCGTTTTTTCCACATGTTCCAGGGCATGGATCGACACACTTTCGGTTGATGCATGCCTTATCGGCGTCACATTCTGAACTGGAAGTACATTCCGGTCTACATGCTGGGGGAATTCCTATGAACTCTGGAAGACACGAACAAACTCCTTGCTGATTGACTTCACGACACTGGCTGTTTGGACCGCAGGGGGAAGGTTGACATGGGTTGACGTATTCATGACTTATTGCTAAAGAGATTGAAGAAGTGAATGTGAACTGAGAAACGAATGGTAAGAGGATCTTACGTTCAACAGGAATATTGCAATAGCGATAAGGATCTCCGGTGTAACCAACAAAACAGTTGCATGTTGGCAAATGATTGACAACAGTGCATTCGGCGTTTTGTCCACAAGTTCCAGGACAAGGATCCTTGCACTTTTGCTGCACGCATGCCTTATTCGTGGGACAATCGGAATTGAGAATGCATTCAGGGCGGCACCCTTCATAAGGATTTCCAAAGTATTCTGCCAAGCACTGGCAGGCTCCTGCACCATTATGCTCAATACAATTTGCATTGGGTCCACATGGGCTTGGGTTACAAGGGTTGATGTGTTCTGGAGGCAGTTGCCTCACTACATCACAGTGACTGAACGGATCTCCTGAGTAACCAGTTCTACAAACGCATATAGGTATATGGCTTACAACACGACACTCTGCATTCAACCCACAAACTCCCGGGCATGGATCCTTACAGCGTTGGTTAATGCAGGCAAGATTGCTGGTACACTCTGAGTTGGAAACACACTCTGGTTTACAATACGGTGGATTTCCGAAAAAGCCTTCCAGGCAGGTACATGAAGGAGCTTCTCCAATACTCCTACATTCCGAATTTGGTCCGCATGGCGATGGTTGACACAGATCACTTGGAATAGGATCTGCAGGACGTTGTATGATTTCTTGACAAGCCACAAACGGACTTCCCGTAAAGTGTGGAAGGCAAGTACAGAATGGATTGTGATTCACTACAGAGCACTTGGCATTACGCCCGCATGATCCAGGGCATGGATCCCGACATTTCTGATTGACACAAGCCAAATTAGAAGAACATTCTTGATTAGCTGTACATTCAGGTCGACAAGTTGGTGGACTTCCAATGAACCCTTGAACACAAGAGCAAACTGCTTGGTTATTAACTTCGCGACATTGACTGTTCGGACCGCATGGTGAAGGTTGGCATGGGTTTTGGATGGTTGGAGCTAAAAAGTTAGTTACGAGATTTAAATATTGAAAGGTATTTAAAAATTCTAATTATTTACGCGGAACTGGGGAGCATTGTACAAATGCATTGCCAGCCATTCCCTCGGGACATCTACACATCGGTATATGAATGATTACATCACAGATGGCGTTTGTGCCACACGTTCCAGGGCAAGGATCAATGCATTTACTGCGTATGCAAGCTTTATCACGAGCACAATCACTGTTAAGTACGCATTCTGGACGGCACCCAGCATAAGGATCACCATGATATTCTGCAATACATGTACACTGTCCATTGTTACAAATTGCGTTTGCACCACAAGGTGATGGATTGCAAGGATCATCAAGAACAGGTGCTAAAAATGGTGAGGTAAGTGGATAAAGTTCAAAGAGATTCTAGCGTCCTTACGTGGTGGTGGAGGTTCTGGTCGGCAGTATGTGAATGGATCACCAGTATATCCAACTGGACAGGTACAACTTGGTGTATGGTTGATGACATTACAAACTGCTCCATTTCCACATGATCCCGGACAAGGATCACGGCATTTTTCTCTAATACAAGCTTGGTTGCTTGGGCACTCTGCATTAATTACACATTCCGGACGACAATTTGGTGGAGCGCCAATATAGTTGGGAAGACACGAACATGACGGTGATTTATTGATAGTGCGACACTGCGCATTAGGTCCACAAGGAGATGGTACACAAGGATCTTGGGGCTCTCTTTGAACTATAGCAGGTGGTGCAGCTGGAATTGAAATACGTTTAAGAAACGTACTTGGGGTTTAAGGAAATGTGAATAACTTACGAGGAATGGGGAAACATCTAGTGAAAGCGTCACCGGTGTATCCAGGTTTACAACTACATATGGGGCTGTGGTTGTTTACCCGACAGAGAGCGTTATTCCCACATGTAGCGGGACATGGGTCTTGACACTTCTGATTGATACAAGCACGGTCTGTTGGGCACTCTGAACTAATCGTACACTCAGGCCTACACACTGGTGGACTACCGACAAAGTTTGGTAGACAAGAGCAGACAGCTTGGGATTTAATTTCCCGACACTGACTATTTGGTCCACAAGGACTAGGCTGACAGGGATTGACATACTCTTTGATGGCTAAAATAATGCAAATAGTGAAAAGAATGGTGAAGATGGTGAACATTTTTTGAAGACTCACGTTCACGTTCCAGCTGGCAGAATCTATATGGATCACCTGAATATCCAGTGATGCAAACACACGAAGGTACATGGTTGACAACGTTGCAAAGTGCGTTCTGTCCACATGTTCCTGGACATGGGTCCAGGCATTTATTGCGAAGACAAGCTTTGTTTGATGGACAATCCGAGTTGAGTACACATTCAGGACGACATCCTTCATAGGGGTTTCCGAAATATTCTGGCAGACATTGACAGGCTCCGGCATCGTTCTTTCTTATACACTCGGCGTTCGATCCGCATGGGTTTGGTTGACAAGGATCAACTTGATCTAGTTGCGTGATCCTAACTGGTAAACACTGCACAAATGGATCCCCTTGGAATCCAGCCGAACAAAGACAGCTTGGAGTATGACTAAGCACTTGGCATTCAGCGCCAGCACCGCATAAACCGGGGCATGGATCTTTGCATCTTTGGTTTACACAAGCTTGATTGCTGGGACATTCTGAGCTTGTCAGACACTCAGGTCTACAATTCGGTGGAGATCCAATGTAATTTGCAATGCAGGTACATGCTGGTGACTCACCGACAACTCGGCAGTCTGAGTATGGTCCACATGGCGATGGTGTGCAAGGAGCTTTTGGTACGTCGCGAGATGGTTCAACTAAAAGGTATAACCAGGTTATAAAATGATCATGAGGGGAAGAAATTCGGAGCTTACTTATACGCTGACAACTGATAAACGGATTGCCAGAGAACCTTTCGGGACACTGACAGAATGGAATGTGATTGACGACCTTGCACTTGGCATTGGTACCGCAGGTTCCCGGACATGGATCTGTGCATTTCTGGTTGAGACAAGCTTGACTAAGAGAACACTCAGAGTTCGTTGTACATTCGGGCCGGCAGTATGGTGGACTTCCAACGAACTGTTCAAGGCAAGAACACACAGCTTGCTGATTGATTTCTTGGCATTTGCTATTCGAACCACATGGTGAGGGCTGGCAGGGATTCGTGATTTCAAGTTCTAAGGCGAGGGTGTATTTTATTAAAGGAATTTTTACAACCGAATTTATCGATCTTACTTGGACTTGGTGAACAACTAATAAAGGCATTGCCTTGCATATATTGAGGACATTTGCAGTTAGGAATGTGATTCAAGACCTCACAAATGGCGTTTTGACCACATGTTCCTGGACAAGGATCAACACACATATGTTTTATACAGGTTCGATCTTTGGGACAGTCAGTGTGCAAAACACATTCTGGCCGACAGCCAGTGTATGGGTCTCCATGATATTCTGATATGCACGTGCATTGACCGTTGTTACAGATAGCGTTTGGTCCACATGGGGAAGGATGGCAAGGATCTTCTTCAAAAACTACAGCTAAATTGCAAAATTTTCTGATTACAAGTGAATCAAAGCACGAAGGATAGTACTTACGTTCCACGGGAGGAGGTTTTGGACTACAGATCGTAAACGGATCACCAATGTATGCCTCTAAACAAGTACAAATTGGAGTGTGATTGACAACGTTACAATTAGCATTGATTCCACACGATCCCGAACAAGGATCGCGACATTTTTCATTAATGCATGCTTGGTTGGTAGGGCATTCCGAACTTATGGAACACTCTGGGCGGCAATTAGGTGGAGCGCCAATGAAATTTAACAAACAAGAGCAAGAAGGTGAACCATTGATTTCACGACATTGAGAATTTGGCCCACATGGTGATGGTACACATGGATTGCGATAGACATCCTTTACTGGAGGTGGAGGAGCTAAAGAAAATATGGGTCTGAGAATGGAATTCAAATTTTGACGGTCGATTATCTTACGAGGAATATTGAAGCATCTTTGGAATGGATCTCCTGTGAAGCCGCTTCTGCATGAGCATATTGGACTGTGATTTTTCACACGGCATTCGGCGTTCTGTCCACAAGTTCCTGGACATGGATCGACACATTTTCTGTTGATACAAGCTTTATCGGGTGGACATTCTGAGCTTGCTGTACACTCAGGTCTACAAGCTGGAGGAGTTCCAATGTTCTCAGGGAGGCAAGAACAAACAGCCTGACTGCTGATTTCACGGCATTGGCTGTTAGGACCACATGGTGATGGGTGACATGGATTGACGTACTCTTTGACGGCTTTAAATGACAAAAATATAAATATGCTTCGTTCGAAATGCTGGGGCATGTACTAAGCTTACGTTCTTTTTCGATATTGCAAAGGCGATAAGGATCACCGGTATATCCAGAGAAGCAAATACAGGAAGCAACATGGTTGATAACTTGGCACTCGGCATTCCGTCCACAAGTTCCTGGACATGGATCTCTGCATTTGTTCTGAAGACATGCCCGATTTGATGGGCAATCGGAGTTAAGAATGCATTCGGGCCGACAACCTTCATAGGGATTGCCAAAATACTCAGGCAAGCACTGACACGATCCTGCTCCGCTACGTTCTTCACATTTTGCATTGGTTCCACACGGACTTGGATTACATGGATTCAATGGTTCATCCCTAATTTGAATCTCGTTGCACTGGCTAAATGGATCACCAGTAAAGCCTGATGAACAGATACACATGGCTGTGTGAGAAACAACACGACATTCAGCATTATTTCCACAAAGCCCAGGACATGGATCGACGCATTTCTGATTGATACATGCCAAGTTTGTAGGACATTCTGAATTCGAAACACATTCTGGTCGGCAAGATGGTGGAGAACCAATGAAAGAAGGTAAGCAAGAGCAAGATGGACTGTCGCCTGAAACACGACATTCGGAGTTTGGTCCACATGGTGTTGGCAAGCAAGGATTGGCAGGTTTAATTTCTCTTACTGGTATTACTACTAAATGGAACGCAAATTCATAAGACTACCTTCGATTACGGTTGGAAAATAACTTACTTATTCGTTCACAACGAACGAATGGATTTCCAGAGAAACTATCCGGACAGCTACAGAATGGATTATGATTAACAACATTACACTTAGCATTAAATCCACAGGTTCCGGGACATGGATCTCGACACTTCATATTCTGGCAAGCTTGATTGAGTGGACATTCCGAGTTCGTCGTACATTCGGGTCTACATTGAGGTGGACTTCCAATGTATTCTGGAATGCAGGAACAAACCGCTGTCTCTTGAACAACCCGACATTGACTGTTTGGGCCACACGGTGATGGCTGACATGGGTTGCTAGGAATTGGTTCTGCAAAGCGAAGAAGGATTTAGGGAGAGTTCAATTAAAAACATAAAACATGAGATTGTTTACTTGAAACAGGTCTACACTCGAAGAAAGCGTTGCCCGACATTCCTTCGGGACATCTACACATTGGAATGTGGTTGTTTACTTCACAAAGGGCGTTTGTTCCACAAGTTCCTGGACAAGGATCTTTGCATTTGTTTTGCAGACAAGCTCGATTCAGCTGGCATTCAGAGTTGAGGACACATTCTGGACGACACTCGGTGTAGGGATCACCTTGATACTCAGGTATGCAAGTGCACTGTCCATTATTGCAATTTGCATTTGGACCGCATGGCGATGGATTGCATGGGTCATCAAGTACCGGTGGGGAAGTTGCTATGGATTGGGAAAAGAAGGCTACAAAATTACAGTAGACATTACTTTGTTGAACTCCCTTACGTGCTGGTGGTTTGGGGTGGCAATTCGTAAACGGATTGCCTATGAATCCTTCAATACAAGCACATGATGGTGTGTGGTTGATGACTCTACAGAAAGTATTCAAGCCACACGAACCCGGACAAGGATCGACGCATTTTTCTCGAATACAAGCTCGATCACTTGGACATTCTGCATTGATGGTACATTCAGGCCTACAATTTGGTGGTGCCCCAATGTACGTAGCAAGACATGAGCACGAAGGTACTCCATTGATATTTCGGCATTCAGCATTAGGTCCACATGGCGATGGCAGGCAAGGATCACGGATTTCTTCCGTTAAGATCTCCGGAGCTGCTAGTAAAATTAAAATATAACTTAGAGAAGAACAAAAAATAGTAATCCCTTACGTGGTGGAATAGGGAAACATCTTGTGAAGGCATCACCGGTAAATCCTGATCTGCAGGTGCAAATAGGGCTGTGGTTACGCACACGACACTCGGCGTTATTGCCACATGGCCTGTCTTCACAGGGATTTTTGCACTTTTGATTGATGCAAGCTTTTGAGGCGTCACATTCTGAACTTATGGTACACTCAGGTCGGCATGATGGTGGTGTTCCAACGTATTCTTGTCGACAAGAGCAAACGGCTTGACCGTTTACTTCTCGACACTGACTGTTGGGACCACATGGTGTTGGCTGACAGGGGTTCACATATTGCTTGATCAAAGCTAGAGAAATGATTTTCTTTTAAAATGGGATGAGGTCGGGAAAATAGATAATTTTCTTACGCTGCGTTGGCTGATTGCAGAATCGGTATGGATCTCCGGTATACCCCGTGATACAGTTGCACGATGGAACATGATTCATAACTTGGCATTCAGCGTTAAGTCCACAGGTTCCTGGACAAGGATCGAAGCATTTGTTTTGCATACAAGCCTTATTCGATGGGCAATCTGAATTCTGGACACATTCTGGACGGCAGCTTTCGTAGGGATTTCCAAAGTAGTCCGCGAAACATTGGCATGATGCAGCTCCGTTCCGTTTTTTACATTCGGCATTCGATCCACAAGGGTTTGGATGACAAGGATCAACATGTTCTATCTCGGCTACTTTAGGAATATCACACTGGATAAATGGATCTCCGATGTAACCAGGTATGCAGATGCACATGATGGCATGACTGACAACTCGACATTCTGCGTTCACTCCGCAACGTCCTGGACAAGGGTCCTTACACTTTTGATCGATGCAAGCAAGATTGCTGGGACATTCCGAACTGGTTACACATTCTGGTCGACAGCTCGGAGGACGTCCAATATAATTTTCAAGACACGAACAAGATGGTGCTTCCCCAATGGCCTTACATTGAGAATAAGGTCCACAGGGAGATGGACGACATGGATCGACGATGTCACGAACAGGTTCATCAACTATTATTAAAAAGGGGCATTTGTTAAATTTCAAACTTTTTCGACTCATTGCTAGCGTCTTACTAATAGGTTGACACCGGACAAATGGATTGCCACTGAATCTTTCCGGACAGGTGCAGAATGGACTATGGTTGACCACAGCACATCTAGCACCGATTCCACATGTTCCAGGACATGGATCTCGACACCTTTGATTCAGACAGGCTTCATTTGGTGGGCATTCTGAGTTTGATGTACACTCGGGGCGACACAGAGGTGGACTACCGATGTAATTCTGAAGACAAGAACATACAGCCTGTTGGTTTACTACCCGACACTGACTGTTCTGTCCACAAGGACTTGGTTGACAAGGATTTGTGGGTAAAGGTCCTAAAATATTGTAAGAAAATTTTGTTTCACATTTTGATAAAAATGTGAAGAAGAAATAAATATACTTGTGACAGCACTGCATCGGATGAATGCACTTCCAGCTGTTCCTTCAGGACATCTACACATTGGTATGTGATTGATAACTTCACAAATGGCATTCGTTCCACACGTTCCTGGGCAAGGATTCACACACTTGCTGCGAACGCAAGCCTTGTCCCTTGAACAATCCGAGTTAAGCACACACTCAGGACGACACCCGTTGTAAGGATCTCCATGGTATTCTGGCAAACAGTGGCAGATTCCATTTGAACATTCCGCATTAGCTCCACATGGTGATGGATGGCAAGGATCACTTTGTTCTCCTAATTAATACTGTTGTTGAGAAAACGAAAAAAGGCCAACAAATGTGAAGAAATCTTACTTATAACAGGTTGAGTTGGTACTGGAGCACAACTGGTGAATGGATCCCCAGTATATCCAACCGGACAGACACAAATCGGAGTATGATTGACTACACTACAATCAGCACCAAAACCGCACGACCCTGGGCATGGATCAATGCATTTTTCGCGAATACATGCCTTGTCACTGGCACACTCTGCACTGATCGTACACTCAGGGCGGCAATTTGGTGGAGAACCAATGTAAGTGGCCAAACATGTACAAGAAGCTCGGTTGTTTTGGTTACGACATTGAGAATTCGGCCCACAAGGTGAGGGAGCACATGGATCTGCTTCGTATCTTATCACAGGTGGTGATGGTGGTGGCGCTACAAACGGTTAAAAAAAATGTTTTGGAACCAGGTTTTGAGTGGTCAGATGTATATTCTTACGAGGAATTGGGAAACACCTTGTAAAAGCATCCCCAGTGTATCCACGGCGACATGAGCAGAGGGGACTGTGGTTTCGAACTCGACACTCTGAGTTCAAACCACAAGTTCCCTCACATGGATCTTTGCACTTTTGTTGAATACATGCTTTATCGGTTGGACATTCAGTACTTAGTACACATTCTGGCCGACAAGATGGTGGCAGACCGATATAGTCCTCAAGGCAAGAACATACGGCTTGACCGTTCAGTTCACGACATTGGCTATTTGGTCCACATGGTGATGGCTGACAGGGGTTTGTAGGTTCTTGCAGGCGAATAGCTAGAGACACATGGGTTTTGTTTTTGGTTAAGGGGAGATTAAAAAATACAATCGCCGACTTTCTTACGTTTCTCTGGTATAAGGTTACAGTATCTATACGGATCACCGGAATATCCAAACCGGCAACTACAAGAAGGTATGTGATTAACCACGTGACAGTCAGCGTTTGCACCGCACGTTCCAGGACATGGATCCCTGCATTTATTTTGTGTACAGGCCCTATTCGAAGGACAGTCAGAATTCAGAATACATTCAGGGCGACAGCTTTGATATGGGTCGCCAAAGTGTTCAGGCAGACATTGACAAGATCCGATTCCATTTTGTTCACGACATATGGCATTCGATCCACAGGGATTCGGCTCACACGGGGTCACGTTTTCATAACTGATTTCTGTAGGGGAGAAACGGGAAAAAGGGTGGAGACAGAGAAACAATGCCATTAGATATCATTGTTCAATCGTTTTTAAGATATTAGTCGGCACACACCTGTTAACTAAAAAAGCGAACTATTTTTACGTTTCCGAATGTTGTTGATTGATTAGGAACGTGTTTTGTTGTTTTTGTTGTTGTTGCAGTTTCACCAATAATTTGAATTGATGTTGTGGTTATGAGGCATAAGTGCTTTGCATTTGTGTTCATTATATTATTGGCTGTTGATTAATATTTAGTAAATTTTAATATTAAGTGCAATTTTATGTTAAGGCAGTGTTTTTTTCAAAAATTTTGTGTTTTTTTAACTCTAACCAGACTCAGGCTCAAATTAGGTTTGTGTTTTTTGGAAAAAGATTATAACATCGCATGATGTTGGGTTAACCCTTAGTTTGGAGATTCAACGACGAGATTAGAATTAGGGGTCAGTGTGTTTTTAGGTTAGAAAGGCAGTGTTTATATTTTTTGTGAGACCTTCCCAACTCTTGTGAGAATTTTTGAGAAGGTTAATGCGTGTGTTTTGTTTGTGTGGTGTAACATGATTATTATTACGACTACACACCACTAGCAGTCAAAAAATTATTACGACTCAAAGATGATTTCAAACATGTGTTTTTTTTTAAATATAATAAGCAGTATCACCTAAAAATAATAACGAACGCAAGGTCTATTAAAATTAAAACTACAAAATGAGTTTACTACAGGCAGGGGTTCTTAACGTTGTTTATCGAGTTACGGCAGACTAATGCAGGTTTTTAGATTTGTTTTAAGGTTTTCAGTCTTAAGAGGCATACTAGAGTTAGGGGCGATTTCAAAAGGCAGTTATTTGTTTTAGCATTATAATTTTTAGCTATAGCAGGCAGATTTTACGACGATTGTTCCATTATAACTTAGCATTAGCATTGATCATATTATTGCAAAATGTTTGTTTTAATTATTTAGTTTGTCAAACAACAGTAACTAACAACTTTTTGAACTGTCCAGCACTTCCAAGTGACAACGAATTCAGACAGTTCGTACAGAATTGTGCCAACATGGAATCAGCACACTAATTTTGGTCTTGTTTTGTTTAATATTAACATATGTTGAAAAATGACCGTTAAATGATGCTTTGTGCGGAACTTTTCAAAAGCTGATTTTTACTGGAAATATTAAAGGGAAATTTTCTAACAAACTAGAACAAGCTTTAGAATAATTAATATCTACATATATCAATTTGGACCTTACCTATACACTTTTACAAGAGGCTTAATTTTTTTTTTTATTGTTAACTTGAGAGCTCGATTAGGCAGAGCCTAAAGAAAAACTCGAAAAAGACTTTGAAATGGGAACGGAGTTTGAAGAAGGAGCGTTTAGAGAAGGAGAGAGCAACTTTAAAAAACCTTCGTATCTTTTAGAAGATTTTAATTTTGTGAGTTTTTGGTCGCAAAATATAACTTGTACTAAACTCTCTTTGATATGTTTTATTTATTTGATAAAAAACTTAGGTGAAAGAGGAAGTATAAAAATTAAAGAGGAAGCTGCTAAAGCTTTCGTTGCTCTTCAAGAAAGCATAAATGATGATTTATATCACTAGCACTGTACACAGTATATATGTACCCACTGGAAACTTAGGTGAAAGAGGAAGTATAAAAATTAAAAAGGAAGCTGTTAAAGCTATCGTTGCTTTTCAAGAAAGCATAAATGATGATTTATATCACTAGCATGTATTGTACACACTATAAATGTACGTACTGGTATATTAATACATACACAATTCTTAATTCAGATTTAAGGCAATTCCGTTAAGTGTTAGGTTTCAAAATTTATTTATTTTAAATATGAGCGAAAATGTTATTCGCGACATATCCAATTAATTTAGAACTTGTTGCCATAACCATGATGTCATATAAGAAATATGGGATCTTGGTCTTAACACTTAACGGAGGGGCAAATATCATCCTAAAAGAATTTGTGATACATATTTAATTACAAAGTTTAGTTTTATTTTTCTGTTTGCTCTATTGCAACTGTATCATTTATTTGGTGGAGGTGTGTGTGAAATATATTTTAAACAAACATTTCTTTTTGCACAGAGAGTTTTTCGGTTCGAGAAAATAAGACACTTAGTGAGACACACAGTGATAAATAACGGTGACATATGTATATAAATTGCAATGTGTTGCCAAACATTTTTCGTGATATGGCATCTTTCTTCGATACTCAAAAATTATTTAGCCAGTGCTAAACATATAAAATATTCAATCAATTGATAAAGTGTAAGGTGAAATGCCAAAAAGTTAAAAAATTTTTCATTTTGATTTTAAAACAAAATTGCAAAGTGCACTTTTGGATAAAATAAAAAAAAATAAATTGCTTTGTTCTAAATTGTACCAAAGTAGCATACCTTAGCCAGGTTATGGTGAGTTATTTTGTCGTAGTTAACTTTTAAATATCTTAAAAATAACTTTTTTGACAAAACGTAACCCTTCAACCTGGAGCCAGTATCAAGGCGAGGAGCTTTTTAAATATAAAGTTGCAATAAAATTCTATTACAAAGCCCATTTTCCAGATTAAATTATCAATAACTAAAAATCTTAAGCTCTTGCCTTGCCTAAATAAAATTAAATATTGTGCAATCCTACCTTGAACTGGTTGGCAACCGGTGAATGGATCTCCAGTGAAGCCATTTTCACACGAACATATCGGCATATGGTTGGCTACAGAGCATCGAGCATTGAAACCGCATGATCCTGGACATGGATCGTCACATTTTTGTCGAATACAGGCTTTGGTAGATGGACACTCTGGATTGATGGTACATTCTGGTCGGCAGTTTGGTGGTGTTCCAGTGAAAGTTTCCAAGCATGAACAAGCTGGGCTGTCATTTATAACTTTGCAGTCTGAGTTTGGTCCGCATGGTGTCGGTTGGCATGGATCTATTGGCGTCTTTTCGATAGGTTGCTCGAAGCACCGTGTGAACGGGTCTCCAGTAAATCCAGCATTACAGCTGCATACTGGATTGTGGTTAATTACTTGACACTTGGCATATTGTCCACAAGCTCCAGGGCATGGATCAACACATTTCTTGTTCAAGCAGGCTGTTTGTAGGGAGCACTCAGAGCTTGTAAGGCATTCAGGTTTGCATGCTGGTGGAGAGCCAAGCATTCCTGCTTGGCAAGCGCAAACAGCTCCAGATACGGACGAATGGCATATGCTGTTAGGACCGCATGGTGATGGATTGCATGGGTCACTAGGTCTTATGACTTCGGGGCGACAGCGAATAAATGGATCGCCGGTATAACCCTTAGTGCAGCTACATATGGGTATATGATTAGAAACATCACATTGAGCCTGTTCGCCACAGGTGCCGGGGCATGGATCGATGCAGTGTCTATTGATACAAGCCTTATTTGGCGAGCAATCCGTACTGAGAGTACACTCGGGACGGCACCCAACATATGGATCTCCGAAATAGTCAGGATGGCATGTGCAAACTCCTGCATCACAGTCAGCATTGGCTCCACAAGGTTGCATATCACAGGGATCAGTTGTCTTGGTTGGTTCTGGCTCTTCAATGATCTCCACACACTGGCTGAACGGATCTCCGGTGAATTTTGGTCTACACGTGCAAATTGGAATGTGATTTTGAATGCGGCATTCTGAGTTGATTCCGCAGGAACCTTCACATGGATTGCGGCATTTTTCAGCGATACAGGACATATCAGGAGCGCAGTCTGTATTGACAATACACTCTGGTCGACAATTTGGAGGTGAACCTATGTAGGCTGGCAGACATGAGCACGATGGTGTTTCTCCGTTAGATCGGCATTCAGAGTACAGACCACATGGGTTAGGTACACATGGGTTCACTGGTCGTGGTGGTTTTGTATCTACTTTCGAAATAGGTGTTGGATGACATCTTGTGAACGGATCTCCTGTCATATCAAGTGGACAGCTGCAAATCGGATTGTGATTGATAACCTCGCATTTGGCTTCGATACCACATGTTCCAGCGCATGGGTTGGCGCATTTGAACTTATGACATGCTTTGTTTTGTGGGCATTCTGCATTGACGGTACATTCCGGTTTGCAATTTGGTGGTGCTCCTATATACGCATCAAGGCATGAACACACTGCTACATCATTTGCTTCACGGCACTTGCTATTTGGACCACATGGTGATGGACTGCAAGGATCTGAGATGGTTGGAACGGTTGGTACGACTTCTCTATGGCATGATGTAAACGGATCACCTGTGTAGCCAGTGATGCAAACACAATTTGGCAAATGATTAACTGAGTAACACTCCGCATTTTGTCCACAAACACCTGGGCATGGATCTTTACACTTGTTCCTGATGCAAGCCTTATCGGTTGGACAATCTGAACTAAGAACACATTCTGGACGGCAACCTTCGTATGGATCTCCTTGATATTCATCGATGCATTTACACGAAGCAGCTCCATTGCGTTCGATACATTCAGCATTTGCACCACATGGTGATGGTTCACAGGGTTTGATTTCTTCAACATCCTGCTGTATGCACTGAACAAATGCATTGCCTCCGAAACCTATTGGACATGAGCACGACACGGTGTGACTTATAACACGACATTCGGCATTCGTTCCACAGGAACCTGGACATGGATCACGGCATTTGTTGTTGATACAAGCTTGTGTTGATGAGCAATCCGGATTGATGATACATTCTGGCCGGCAGTTAGGCGGTGATCCGAAGAATTCTGGTAAGCATTGGCACGATGGTCCACTTGATCCAGATCGACAAATTGAGTTCGGTCCACATGGCGATGGAACGCAAAGATCGCGTGGTGTATCAGTATCTTTCTGTGTAGGTGTCACTGGTATATCTGCACAACGTTTGAAGGGATCTCCCGTCTTTCCTGGTGGACAACCACAAATTGGACTGTGATTGATGACCTCACAACGTGCATCTATGCCACATGAACCGCTGCATGGATCAACACATTTTTTATTAACACAAGCTTGAGTTGCTGAGCACTCACTATTGATGACACATTCTGGTCGACATTGTGGTGGTGCTCCAATATAACCGTTAAGGCATGAACAAACAGCATGATCATTGATATCTCGGCATTGACTATTTGGTCCACATGGAGATGGCGAGCAAGGAAGTGTTCGGGGGGTTTCCACTGTTGGTTTCTGTCGACAGCTTGTAAACGGATCTCCTTCGTAGCCATCAACGCATGAGCAGACTGGTATGTGAGCAATAACCTCACAGCGAGCGTTTATACCACAAGTTCCGGGGCAAGGATCAACGCATTTGTTGCGCAAACAAGCCTTATCTCTAGAACAATCAGCGCTGAGGGTACATTCTGGGCGACATCCATCGTAAGGATTTCCTTGATAATTATCTTGACAGTGGCATTCTCCATTGAAGCAATCAGCATTTGGACCACATGGTGATGGATTACATGGATCAGCAAAGAGTGGTTTCATAGTCGATGGCGGTAAGATATTGCAACGGACAAATGGATCTCCGGTATAACCATCAATGCAATTACAAATTGGCACGTGATTAAGAACATGGCATCTGGCTTCAAAGCCACAGGATCCCGGACATGGATCACGGCACTTCTGATTGATACATGCTTCCGTTGGTCCGCACTCAGAGTTAAGAACACATTCAGGTCGGCAACTTGGTGGACTTCCAATAAAATCTGGCAGACATGAGCAAGCTGGGCTACCACCTACGACTTGACATTTGGAGTTCGGCCCACATGGTGATGGAACACAAGATGGTGGACGCTCTGTTGGCTCAGGGTCAACTATTATTTCTGTAAATGGAAATTTATTATAAATTATACATACAACAAAAGGGAGATTGAAAGACTTACGAATTTTAATGCATTGTACGAACGGATCTCCAGTCTGACCTCGTGGACAGGTACAAATCGGGCTATGATTCTTGGTGGTGCACAAAGCGCCAATACCACATGTGTGCGGGCATGGATCAACGCATTGGTTGTTGACACAAGCTCGTTCCGGAGAACATTCTGAACTGACAACACACTCTGGCTTACAATTTGGTGGCTGATCAATGAACCCGCTCTGGCAAGAGCAAACTGCTTGGTTGTTGATATTCCGGCAAATACTGTTTGGTCCACACGGTGACGGAACGCATGGATTCTCTACATGGACAACAACTGGAATTTCTTTGCAAAGGAAGAATGGGTCTCCAGTTAGTCCATGTGGACATGTACACGTTGGAACGTGGTTTTCGACTCCGCAAATAGCACGATCTCCACAAATGTTATCACAAGGATCAACGCATTTGAAACGTACGCAAGCTTGCATAAGCTGGCAGTCTTCGTTGGCCTCGCATTCTCTGCGACATCCGCGATCGGTATCGTAGGCATTGCCCTCGAACCCTTCGTGGCAGTAACATGCTCCAGCACCATTCCGTTCACGGCATTCAGCATGTGGTCCACATGGGGATGGATCACATGGAGAACTTGGTGCTTCGGTCGAGATCGTTCGGATAATTTGATTGCATCCCAACAGGGCATCACCTTCATAGCCATCTGCGCAGGTGCAAACTGGGTTGTGTTGAACAACCTTGCAAACAGCATTATTTCCGCACGACCCAGGACAAGGATCTAAGCACCGTTCATTTTGACAGGCTAAGTTGTTTTGACATTCGTCATTATTGGTACACTCTGGTCTACAATTTGGTGGACGACCAACGTAGTTAGCTTGACATGAGCACGCGGCCTGATCTCCAATCTCGCGACAAAGTGAGTTCGGTCCGCATGGCGATGGAACACATGGATTTTGTGAACTGCGGTCTGGTATGACCTGTTCCATACATGACACAAATGGATCTCCGGTTAGTCCTGGTGGACATGTACAAATTGGATTATGGTTTACTACTTGACATCTTGCGCTCGATCCACAAGTTCCCGGACATGGATCACTACATTTTGTATTAATGCAGGCACGATTTTGTGGACATTCCGAACTGACAACACATTCCGGCTTGCAGTTTGGTGGAGCTCCCATATATCCTTCATTACATGAGCACACAGCGTGTCCATTAATTTCATGACATTGGCTGTAAGATCCACACGGTGATGGTTGACAAGGGTTTGTTGGAGCATCTGTCACAGTTTCAATAACACTACATGCGCTATGAGCATCTCCGGTAAAACCTTCAATGCACAAACAACTTGGAGCGTGATTCAAGACCCTGCATTCGGCATTCAAGCCACAAACTCCTGGACATGGATCTTGGCATTTGTTGTTAATACAAGCCTTTGTACGATCGCAGTCGGAATTTTGAACACATTCTGGTCGACATCCGCTGTACGGATCACCAAAGTATTCTGATAAGCATGTGCATGATCCAACTCCGTTTCGTTCGCGGCAGACAGCATTGGCCCCACAAGGTGATGGGTTACATGGATTCCTTGGCTCGTCTGTTGGCAGAACTAGGAAAAGACGATGCAATATAAAGTTAGTATTAGTCATAGTAAGAAAGGGGGTATTTCGTGGTCATAAATTACTTCTTTCAATGAAGGAACATCCTGAGAATGGATCACCGGTATACCCACTTTCACATTGGCATTGAGCATTATGCTTAATGACATTACACAAAGTGTGTATACCACAAGCTCCCGCACATGGATCACTACATTTTTGATTGATGCACGCCAAATTGGCTGGACATTCCGAACTACTAATGCATTCGGGCCGACAATTTGGCGGACGTCCAATATAATTAGATAGACAGGAACATGCAGGTGAGCCACCAACTTCGATACATTTCGAGTTGGGACCACATGGAGACGGCACACAAGGATTACCAGTTGGGATATCAGGTTTGACTACGATATTGTGAAAGTAGTGGTAGAACAGGCAAGGTGTGTAGGTTGATAGTAGTAGTAGTAGATATAGATATAACATTCATAAAAATAAAAATAAAATAAAACACACAAAACAATATAAATACATGCAAATAAAAATAAAAAAAAAATACTATAACCTGTGAAAGGGGGCTTGTCGGAGTGGGTTTAAACTAAGTGCTTAAAATAAGGAACATGCAAAAAATATTTTAAAATTTTAAAAGTCGCGTCTTTTTTGGATTCCTTCTATTATAGGAAGCTCTTAACCGCTATCACACATTTGTATTTCGACGAATCTATTTTAGTTCCAAGTACACAGTTAAAATGGAAATGGGACATTAAAAAAAGCTGAACTGATTTCATTCCATTTATATAAAAAAACAGTAATTGGTTTTATTCGTTCTGTTCGTGACGAACATTTTAAAAATTTCCACTACGAACGAAAAGAATCGAAAGATAGCATTTTTAGACTTTTAACTAAATTTCAGCTATGGTGGTTTCCGTAACAGATTAGTGTTTCACTCCAACAAACCGCCTTCCCCAGGAGAAGAATTACGACAAAATATAGATACAACATGCTTACACAAAATTTTTTCACATCTATTGAAGGGATCTCCGGTATAGCCCGGAGGGCAGGAGCATGCAGCATAATGGTTGATGACCTGGCAGCGTGCCTCGGGGCCACATGTGCCGGGACATGGATCAATACATTTTTGATTTTCACAAGACCGGTCCTGTGGACACTCAGAACTGACTACACACTCTGGTCGACAGTTTGGTGGTGATCCAATAAAGTTATTCTGACAAGAACAAACAGCATGACCGTTGGTTTCGCGACATTGACTGTAGGGTCCACATGGTGATGGGACACATGGATTTTCTGGTTGTTCTGATAAATTCGAGAAGAAATAGAGGTAGGAGCGTCAGACACAAATAATTCAAATCAGGGAGGTTAGTAAAAGTTTTGTTTTGTGGTTAGTGAGTCACATACTTGGTTCCGGTGGAGTTTGCTGTATCTCATGACACGCACTTAGTGCATTTCCAGTAAATCCTGGAAGACAAGCGCAGTTTGGAGCATGATTTACAACATGACACTCGGCATTGCGTCCACAAACTCCAGGACAAGGATCAATGCATTTGTTGTTATTGCAGGACTTATCCTTTGGACAATCACTATTTGTGACGCATTCTGGGCGACATCCACTGTACGGATCGCCAAAGTATTCTTCAAGACAAGTGCACGAACCGGCTCCATTTCGTTCTTTACACTGTGCGTTCGGTCCGCATGGCGATGGATTACAAGGGCTGATGTTTTCATTGAGAATTTCAGGGGCTGTTGAAAGGAAATTTTTTTTTTGTAGAACAGAAGACTTTTTCTAAATTGTTTGTCTTACGTGTGGGATTACATCCTGAGAATGGATCCCCGCTGAAACCAGATTTACATGAACAAATCGGTGAGTGGTTGACAACGTTACAAAACGCATTAAAGCCACACGATCCAGGACAAGGATCCTTGCAGCGTAAATTGACACAAGCAAGATTAGCTGGGCATTCAGAGTTTATAGTACACTCAGGGCGACAATTTGGTGCGCGACCAATAAAATTGGGAAGACATGAACAGACCGGGGTTTCTCGAACTTCTCGACATTGTGAATTTAACCCACAAGGGCTGGGAACACAAGGATTTTCTTGACGAACTGTTGGTGTTTGGTCACCTAAAAAAGACATTTTCATGAAATATGATAATCCTCAGAGAAAAGGGGTTGTAGGCAGGCTTACGTTCTTCTTTGATGCACCTTATAAATGGATCACCTGAGAAACTTGGTGGACAAGAACAAATGGGATTGTGATTGGTAACCTTACAAACAGCCTGTTGGCCGCAAGTTCCCGGACATGGGTCAACACAGCGCAAATTCAAGCAAGCCTTGTCTTGAGAGCACTCAGAACTAACAGAACACTCTGGACGACAAGCTGGCGGTGAGCCAATATGATTTTGAAGACATGAGCAAACCGCATGTCCGTTTACCTCACGACAATTACTGTATGGGCCACATGGCGATGGTTGGCAAGGCTGAATAGTACTTTTTTCTACAAATTACAAAAAAAAAATCAGAAAGACTGTTTTTCACTGTGTGGTTGTAAACATACGAATATGAATCTCTCGACAATATTCCGAAGGGTTTCCAGTTAAACCTGATGGACAGCTACAACTTGGAGCATGATTGATGACGTGACATTCAGCTGCAACTCCACAAACTCCAGGGCATGGGTCGCGACATTTGTTGTTAACACATGCTCGATTCTTGGCACAATCAGAATTTAATACACACTCTGGTCGACACTCGCTATATGGATCACCAGTGTAATCTGGTAAGCATGTACATGAACCAGCTCCGTCGCGTTCCTTACAGATGGCATTAGCTCCACAGGGTGATGGATTGCATGGTTCGGGTCTTTCCTTTGGAATTTCAACTAGCAGACAAAAAACAAGTAACAGTATTGAAAGATACGTCGAATTGTCATAGTATTTTGAAGCCATACTTATTGGACTACACCCTGAGAATGGATCACCCGAATAATGTTCGATACACCGGCAGACTGGTCTATGTTTATTTACAGTGCAAGTGGTAAACGAACCGCATGACCCGACGCAAGGATCTTGACATCTTTGATTGATGCAAGCCCGATTGCCAGGACATTCGGAATTCGATGTACACTCGGGTCGACAGTTGGGGGCACGTCCAATATAATTCGGCAAGCACGAGCATATAGCATGCTCATTTTGACCAATCACCCGGCATTGTGAGTTTGGCCCGCACGGGCTTGGAATACATGGATTCTCATCCTTAGGATAGGTAATGATTTCTACATAATATAACCGAAAAACATGCAAGAAAGAGAGAAAGAGAGAAAGAAAAAAAAAACAAAAAAAGCAAATTTAAGCATGCAAAGCGTGTCCTCAGATTTGTTCGTCGTAGCTTACTCTTTTCTTCGTATATACAGCGCAGGAACGGGTCACCGGTGAATCCGGGCATGCACGTACATATCGGATTATGATTGACAGTCCTACATTTGGCGTTCAGTCCACATGTGCCTGGACATGGATCTTTGCAACGTTGATTGATGCAAGACCGATCCTGAGCACATTCAGAACTGGACATACATTCTGGCCTACAGTTGGGTGGGGCGCCAATATAAGATGCTATGCACGAGCACACCGCATGACCATTGACAGCACGGCAGTTGCTATACAGTCCACATGGGCTAGGCTGACAAGGGTTCGTCTGGACAATTGGTACAACTGTGGATTTTGTGTGTGGATCGTGAGGTTTTATGTTTTTGAGATTCATTAGGGGTGTTAGTTTAATCTTACTAGGGTCTTGGGGTATCAGATGACATCCGCTTATTGGATTTCCAGTATATCCTGGCAGACAGTCACAGTGTGGCGAATGATTAACCACACCACATTCAGCGTTATATCCACACATTCCAGGACATGGATTTATGCATTTGTTGTTGACGCATGCCTTTAATTTTACACAGTCCGTATTGATTACACATTCAGGCCTACATTCGACATAAGGGTCGCCAAAATATTCGGGAATGCATTTACAAGATGCAGCTCGATTTCGTTCTTGACAGACGGCATTCAAGCCACAAGGAGATGGATTGCATGGCATGACTGGTTCAGGTAGTTCTGAAAATTTTTAACTTCATTTAGAAATCGATCGGATCTGATAGAATTTTGTTTGAGTCTTACGTGGAACTTCGCGGAAGCATCCGGAAAACGGATCACCCGTGTAGCCTTGATTACACATGCATATCGGTGTATGTGATCGAACATAACATACAGCGTTCGATCCACAAGAACCGATGCATGGATCAGCACAATGGGTGTTCATACAAGCTAAGTGTGAGGGACATTCCGAATTAATGGTACATTCTGGGCGGCAGTTCGGAGGTCTGCCAACGTAATTGGCTACACATGAGCACACAGCTCCAGTATTCGCTACTCTACATTGGGAATTTGAACCACATGGTGATGGAATGCAAGGATTAGTTGGCTCTCTTGCTATCGGTGGAACTAAAACAGGGAAAATAAGTAAAGTTCTCGCGGGAACATTTCGAAAGTATTCTTACTTCTCTCGGCGACACAAAGTGTAAACGGATCACCTGTGTAACCCCTAGAACAAGTACATATCGGTGAATGATTCGTTACCCTGCATCTAGCATTATTGCCACAAGTTCCAGGGCATGGGTCTCTGCAACGCCGATTGATGCATGCCTTGTCCGACGCACACTCTGAGCTAATAACACACTCAGGTCGGCAATTTGGCGGGCTACCAATATAATCAGGAAGACAAGAGCAGACAGGCCTATTTGCATTAACCTGGCATGTGCTATATAGCCCACATGGCGAGGGTCTACAAGCATTTTTAACCGGTTCAGTGGCTTTAACTAAAAAATTCAAATTCTTCTATAAAAAGGATTCTATTACTTTGGTTACGCGTTTGTTAGGTCTTACTTTCAGGGATCAAATGGCAAATTCTTAAAGGATTCCCAGTATAACCTGGTGTACAACTACACACCGGAAGATGGTTGTTCACTCGACATTCTGAGTTAATACCACACAGATCTACGCACGGATCCACACATTTCATATTAACACAGGACTTGGTGCGGGGGCAATCAGAATTTTGGACACATTCAGGACGGCAGTTCAAATATGGATCACCGAAGTAATTTTGCATGCAAGTACATGAACCAGCACCATTTCGTTCTTTACAAATAGCGTTTGATCCGCATGGTGATGGATGGCACGGATCTATAAATTCTCGCACCACTAATGTTTTTTTTTGTTTTGTGAAGGACGAATATAGGACAAAAGAAAAAAGGAAAAAATGATATTTACATATAAATAAAATAGCCAAAATGAAAACATCATGCAAAGTGAAGAAGGTGAAGTGCGTAAAGATATGAGGGATGGTAAAAATTTTCTTTTGAAGGAGCTGAAAATCTTAAACGTCTAGACTTACCTTGTCGCATGTTGCAGCCAGCATAAGGATCACCTTCGTGACCCTCAATGCAGGAGCAGATGGGTTTGTGATTTTGAGAACTGCATACGGCATTGAAACCGCAAGCTCCAATACAAGGATCTTCACATCGTTGACGGATGCAAGCGCGGTTTGATGGGCAGTCTTGATGTATAACACACTCTGGACGGCAGTTTGGTGGTGCACCGAACATACCAGTCGAACATGTGCAAACCGCACGGCTATCCATTTCACGGCATTCAGCATTCGGACCACATGGGCTTGGAATGCATGGATTAACCTTAGGTGGTGGTTCCAAAGCTGTAGGAATAATTAGAGGTAAGAGTAAGCGATGCATATAAGATTTCACAGGTTGACTTACGTTTTGGAACACATTGTTCAAACGGATCTCCAATAAAGTCGGTTGGACAAGAGCAAATTGGATTGTGATTAACAACTTGACACTTGGCATTGAACCCACAAGTTCCAAGGCATGGATCGACACATTTCTGATTTATGCAAGCCAAGTTTTGATTACATTCAGCACTAACAACACATTCTGGTCGGCATGCTGGTGGTGATCCGAAGTAGCCTACTTGACATGAGCATGTTGGACGACCGTCGATGACACGGCATAAACTGTTCGGACCACATGGTGATGGCTCACACGGACTTTTAGGTCCAATGTCTATATAGGGAATGTAAAATTTCCGTTGCCATAAGGTTGAGTTAAGGCTGTTATATTAAACTACTTACGAGTTGGTTCGCGCCTGCAACCACTGAATGGGTCTCCTTCATAACCTCGTTGGCAGCTACAAGTTGGGACATGGTTTACCACCGAACATTCGGCATTGGTTCCACAATTGCCTACACAAGGATCGCGACAATGTTGTTTTATGCAAGCCAAAGCCGATGAACATTCTGAGTTGTAGACACATTCTGGTCGACATCCTGTTGTATAGGGATCTCCAATATATGGATCGATACAGGTACAACGATGTGCTCCATTACGTTCTGAACAAACTGCATTTTCGGCACATGGGCTTGGGAAGCAGGGACTTATTGGGTCTAGTGGTGCTGAAAGAAAAATTAAATAAGCAAAAATGAAAGCCTAAAGAAAGACTGTCATCTTACTTTTTGGAGTTGGTGAACACCCGACAAATGCGTCACCTTCATAGCCTTCATCACAACTACAGTGAGCCGAGTGTGAGATCACTGTGCAGCGGGCATTAAGGCCACACGTATTTTCGCATGGATTTTGACATTTTTCTTGAATACAAGCCTTGTCCAAAGGACATTCGCTGTTTAGTGAACATTCTGGACGGCAGTATGGTGGACTTCCAATATAGTTAGCAACACAGGAGCAAACTGGACGTCCTTGTTTCACTTGACAAATTGAGTTTGGTCCACATGGCGACGGTAAACATGGATTTGTGGGACGTTTTGTTGGTCCAACTTCAGTTGGAACTGGTACTCGTGAACATGAAACAAATGGATCACCTTCAAAACCTGGTTCGCAGCCACAAACTGGGTTATGATTAAGAACTTCACAGCGAGCTCCGATTCCACAAGTTCCAGGACATGGATCAGTACATTTATGATTGATGCATGCCCTGTTGAGAGCACATTCCGAACTTACAACGCATTCAGCTTGGCAAACTGGTGGTGCACCCTTGTATCCTGGAAGACAAGAACAAGCTGCATAGCCTTCTGGTGTGATAAAGCAACGGCTGTTTGGTCCACAAGGTGATGGTTCACATGGATTTCTTGAAACCTTTTTATCAGCTGGTGGCAGGTAGAATGGTTGGCACGCTGTAAAAGCGTCACCTGCGTAACCTTCTTGACAAATACACACCGGAGCATGATTGACAACGTGACAGTTTGCATGAAGTCCACAAACTCCAACGCAAGAATCCACACAACGAGTGTTGACACAAGATTTATCCATGGTACAGTCCGAATTAAGAACACACTCAGGACGACAACCAAGAAGAGCATCGCCAAAGTATCCCTTTTTGCAAACACAAGCTAAGCCCCCTTTGCCACGCTTACAATCAGCATTTGCACCACATCTGACGGTGTTGCAGGTTTCTTCTTTTGTTGGATGAAGTGGTGATTGGGCCGAACAGTGTTCATAAGGATTTCCAAAGAGACCCTGAGGGCAGGAACAAACTGGCCTGTGTTCAAAGACATTACAAACTGCGTTATGACCACAAGATCCTGGGCATGGGTCTAAGCAGTTTTGATTAACACAAGCCCTATCAAAGGGACAATCCGAGTTCGATAAACATTCTGGGCGACAACGTGGGTTGTAAATAGCGTCTGGTCCAAAGCATGGATCACATAGGGCGACTCCATCTCCATAGACCGAACAAACGTTACTTGGCCCACATGGTGATGGGTTACAAGGATCGCGAGTCACATTCTTGAAGACTGGGATACATTGTAAGAATGAATCCCCCACATAGCCCTCGATACATGCACAGGTTGGTGTGTGCTGAATGACCTTACACATAGCGTTAATACCGCATACACTTGCTGCACATGGGTCTACGCATTTCCGGTTAATACAAGCGTTTGTTGGTCCACAATCTGAATTGATTACACATTCTGGTCGACATCCACTCTGAGGATCTCCTAGATATTCCGGAAGACAAGAGCAGACAGCACGGTTGTTCATTACCTTGCATTCGGTGTTTAATCCACATGGACTTGGCTGACATGGACTAGATGTTTTTGGTGGATCCATTGTGAAGCAACGTGTTCCTGGATTTCCGGTCAAACCTGGATTACATGTACAAACTGGATGGTGTTCTTCCACACGGCAGTTGGCTTGTACACCACAAGCTCCAGGACATGGATCGTAACATTTAAAGCCCATACAAGCCTTATCACTGGCACAGTCACCATCAACTTGGCATTCATAACGTTGGCATCCTTCAGGACTTGTTGGATCACCGACTAGACCTTGAGGACAGCTGCAAACTCGATCATTTGGCCCCTGCGTCGAACAGATGGCATTTGGTCCGCATGGATTAGGCTCACAAGCACTTCTTGGTGGTTCGCGACATCCTCCGTACGGATCACCAATAAAACCTGGACTACAATAGCATTGTTCCCTATTACCTACAATATAACAATCTGCATTCCTTCCACAGGGACCAGGGCGGCATAGTTCAATAGTCACTACTGGTTCTTGACAAATTTTGAATGGATTGCCAACCTTGTTGTCTGGACAGAAGCAAACTGGTTCACGTCCTGAGTCACAAACTGCACCTTGTCCGCATGGATTTGGATCGCAGGGGTTGACTGGTGCAACACATCCTCGGATGGTGTTTGGACTCTCAACATAGTTCGGTAAACATGTGCACTTTGAGAATCCATTACCAAGAACAGTGCACTGGGTATTGGGTCCACAAGGTGATGGATCACATGGATTGGTAGGTAGTTCACATGGGACGCTTGGTGGTTGACCTTCATACTCTGGCAGGCAGAAACAGATTGGCGAGTTTGATACAACACGACATCCACTGTTCGGTCCACATGGATTTGGTGAACATTCATCTCCTTCAGGAACTGAAATCAAATTTTATAAACATCTAGTTTAAGGGAGAAATCAATGTTAATACTTACTGCAATTCTTGAAAGGATTTCCGGTCAAACCTTTGGGACAGAAGCAAATTGGGTTACCTCGATCAAGCTCGCACAGAGCATTCACACCGCAAGGATTTGGATCGCATGGATTTGTTGGAGGATTGCAGCTCATTTCTGGATTCCCACCATATCCTGGTGGGCACTTACATACACTTTTATGATTGACCACGTCACAGAGGGCATTCACACCGCATCTGCATGGTGATGAACATTTTCCGTTAACACAGGCTTCATTGGAATCACATTCGGAATCCGATCGGCATCCCTGAACTCGTTGGCACTCCACATAAGCATTTCCAACGAATCCACTGAAACAGTGACACTCGATTCCATGATTTGCTGGAATACATTCCGCATTCTCACCGCAGGAGTCTTCCATGCACGGGTTGACACATCGTCGATTCAGACGATCGCATAGCTTTTCCGGTGGACAATCTTCATTGTATTGGCAAACCGATTTTACGTCTTGAACTAAAGTGAGGATATTCGTGATCGATATGTACAGTGATGTATTCAGGTGACGTGAGAGAAAAAAAGTAAATACACAAATCAAGTGATGTCCTTTTTATATCCTTAACTTTTACAAACCTGGTTGACATCCAACAAAACCATTACCCTGGTAGCCATCTTCACAACTGCAGTCTGAACCATGATTTGTGTTTATACAGATCGCATTAAAGGTACAAGGATTATGCACATCACAAGGATGTTGGCATTTCTCACCGATGCAAGCCTCAGTTATGCCACAATCTTCATTGCGTGTGCATTCAACTGTTAAGGTACAATTTTTCGAACAAAGTTGGTGGTGATGGTGCGGTAAAGAAAAGGAGAGAAAAATTGTTGTTTGTGTATGAGACAAAAGTTCAAAAAAGTGCTTTAGGATAAAAATTAGACAGCAAAAAGAGTAAGTGTATTGTACATTACTCCTCTATATGTACAAACTGATCTTTGGGAGGTTGTTGCTGATTTGATTTTATTTAAGGTGAGTTGCTTTTTTTTTAGAAAGTTAAAGAGAAGCATAAGGTTTAAAACGGTTAGTTTCTTACTTGTTCCCATTGGAGTACATTTGATTGTCGGATTTCCTTCATGTTCCTTAGGACACGAACATATGGGTCGATGCATTTTTGCAACACACTTTGCAGTCGGTGCACAAACTTCGGCAAACTCACAAGGATTTTGACAAAAACCCATATAACACGCCTCGGTATCAATGCAATCGTTATTCGATTGACATGGATCGGGTATTTTTGGATTGCCCGGCGATTCTGTATGCGGCGATTAGGGGTTAGAAATTTTATTATTAGTGGACATTGTTGGTTAAACATTTATATATGATTTGATGAAGAAGTTAAACGTGTTCTATTTACACAAACAAAAATTTAAAGCAGTATTTGTACAAAATTGTTAAGGTTTTGATAAAATATTTGGTGGTTTGAGTGAGGAAATAAAATTGTGGTCAGCTAAGTAGAGTTTATTATACAAAATTTTGAAACTTAAATTCTATTTACAATCAATAAAGAAAGCATGGGTTTGCCGTCTGTTAAAGCTCGAATAAAAGTGAAATATCTAAATTTAAACGTCAGGGTGAAATTTATGTTCCATAGTTTGTGTTTTTGTTTTTAAAGAAAATCAATTGATTGAAAAACAAAAAAATTCATCAGGTTTTTGAATTTCTACGTTTGTTTTATTAAACTTTAATTAAATAATAAATACCTACAGGTTTTAAAAGTTTAACTGCCAGGATTCAGTTTTCTTCAGAGGTCAATTAATTAATTCAAACGAATTGTTTTTATCACATTTTTTTTATAAATTGACGCATAGAAGCTACGCGGTAAACTGCGAGAGCCGGTCATTAGAATATAAGTTTTGAGTAGGCGTACATCTTGCGCGTCATTGAGGAGGAACCAAGTTTGTAGGTCAAAAGTACCCTTAACATTTTTAATTTTTACAAATGACGTCTGAAATATATGTAAACAGTGAGATCCACTTAAAATGTCAAAAGATAGGAGATGAAGAACATTTTGGGTGTCAAACGGCGTCCATTCTTACAACCCAAACGACTTACGCAAATATTTCTGCAAGAAATATTTTGGGGGATTTTCTACCACTCAACTCAACCAACTAAATCCAATATTATTCCCTCATGTCTTTTTTTTTAATATTTCCAATAAATATTCCCGATCAAGATTAAAGCGATTGAAATATGATTTGCATTGCTGCTTATTGTATATATCTACACAATTTACAGGTTGTTATTGCATTACTTTAAAAAATAATATAAATGAAAATAAAATAAACAAAATGTATACAACCAATGCAAATTATGTGAAAAACTAGGTGTGAATTATAAAATGAAAACAAAAAGGTTAATAAATATTAATGTTATACCTGTTACACAATCAATATTATCATCATCAGTTTTCAAATCACAAATAACGCGACAACGACCTGCTACGCAGATTTTCCCGACCCCACAGTTTGTGTTGTTAACACAAACCTTTCCAATCATGACATCATCAACAACTGTCGTTGTTATCAAAGTTGTTGGCATTAAATCATCTTCTGATGAAGTAGTTGTAGTTATTGGGAAGAATGTTGGTGTTGTTGGTGTTTCAATGTCTTCAATGTTGGTTGATCGTGTCTCACCGCCTATTGGTGGTAAGATAGATGATGTAGTGACTATATCTAATCCATGGCCCATTGTAGTTTTTATTGGGGGCGTAGTATCTTCAACTATCACAGGCAATGTCGAATCATATTTTACTGTAGTGGTGAGATTCTTAAACATTATTGTGGTAAAGTTATCATAATCAACCTCAAGTGAAGTGTCACCCCGAGTTGATGGTCTCTTAGTACTTTCACCGACAACAACAGTATGATCGGAGACTGGTACGGGAGTTTGTGTTGTTGTTTTATCAAATAAAACTTCATCAGAAGTGGTTGTGAATCTTGGTGTAGTAGTTGTGAAACGTAATTTTGTTTTATCATCAAAGCTAGTTGAGGTGGTAACAGCTTGTGTTGTCGAATCTACGGAAAGTGATGTTTCAGTTTTTTCTTCCACAATTGTTATTGCCTCGGTTTTAGTATCCATTGTAGAACTTGTTGATGTGAATGTAGTTTTGACTGCACTCAAAGTCGTTGAATCCATTGGTTTGGTTGTTGTTTCAACTGATCTTTCTGTTGCAGTAGTATCTTTCTTTTCTTGGGTTGTGGAATACGCTTTTACTGTGGAAGTACTTATACGTCCAGTCAAATCATCTTCGCCTTTAGTAGATTCAGAAGTTGTTGTTAAGCTTGATCCACCAAAACTACTCTCAGTTGTTGTGTTAATAGATTCAGTTATATTATTCTCACCAATGCGATAAGTTTTAGTAGGTCCAGTCTTTGTACTGCTATCAACTTCTGATATCGTAGGAGCTCCGGTCGTTGTGAGATTTTTTAAAGCAGTTAAAGTTTGTTCTGTTGTTGTTAGTGAACTTATCTGTGGATACTCTGTGTCTGACTTTTCAATAGTGGTATCTTCAATCACCGAAATGGTCGTTGTTTCGAGTGTTGGTTTTAACGTTTGTTTAGATGTCATTGGGTTAAGCGTTGTTGAAGGCAATTCATCTAGCGATAATACCGTAGATGAAACTGTATGATCTTCAGTAAAGTTGATACCAGTCGTTGTATGTTGCAATGTTGGTGTTGTTGACTCGGAAGCTATGTTAGTGTTATCAGTATTAAAACCACTCTTATCGATAAAAACCGGTTTAAGGGTAGTGTCATATGTTATGGTGGTAGAAGCAGTGGCAGTAGTACTTGTTACTTCAGTTAAATTGGTAGTGGTAGTAGAAGTAGTAGTGGTTGTTATATTTGCTAAAGATTATTTACATGATTAAATTGGTGTTTTTTAATAAAACAAAAAATTTTGAAAATATATATATACAAGTTCTAAAAGAAAACTTTTAAAAGTAAGAGATACTCCACCAAAGCTTAAGGATTATAGGCTAAGGTAGAGAACTCTGGTGGGAATCAATTGTCGCTAACAATTTAAATAATTTTTTGCTTTTTGGTTATAATGTTATATTTTACATATTTTTGGTGCAATAAATTTATGTGCGACGTTAATAATATTTAAACATTAATATTTACAAAATTTTAAGACCAATAGCTACATTTTGGAAATAAAGTGACTCTTACCTTTGATGCAAGCTCCAGTTGTTGGATCGCACGTCGTTCCATATGGGCAGTGCTCACAACCTGATCGGCGAACTGAAAGTTTGTTTGAAACATTTTTAATTTAATTTTGTCTGTTAGCTAACGGATATATATGTATAAAATGGAAACATTTTAAAAACACTAAACCTCAGCAGATTCAAATTTAAGATTTAAGTGACTGAAACAGTCGAAAGGTTTCTATGTCATTTGTCATTAAAAGATTATTTATTAAAAAAAGGTGGAATATGTATGTAAATATAACGTCTATACAAGATGCATGGTGACTCCGAAGTATGGGAGTTGTATGCACTTAACAGCATCGACTTAATCAGAATGAGTTACCCATAATAGTACAGCAGCACTTTTTCAGCTTTAAAAAACACCCAAGTGGGAGTAGATGCTGGCAACAAATGGTAGGAGGAGCTACTGGCAATGATTTTTATTTTAAAACGCATGTACACTGCAAGTTTGGTTCTAATGCATATGCAATTATTGCCATTTTTGCTAGTTACAAACAAATTTTAAATATACATACACATCTTATCTATACTTACTTGGCAGGCAATGACATCCATCGCATTCTGCGTCACCGCGACAGTCCGAGCTTCGTTGACATTCACATACTGTAACACAAAATAAAAAATAAAACCAAAAGTGTAAACTTTAAATATTGTTCCGTACTTTATAAGACAGAGCATAAAAGGGTAACTAAACTGTACTCTTTTAAAATGTAGTTGTCTTTAGTAAAAAAAATCATGAAAATTTGTTTGATCCTATCACTAATTTACTAGACGTGACAAGTGACAAGGCCTATTGTGCGACCAGTTGTAGGTTTTATCTAACTTACCCTTGACACAAACTGGATGGTGTTGTTTAACTTGACATTCTTGATCCTTTGCGCAAGGATTTGCATATGAGCAGGGATCCACACACAATGAATTGACACAAGCTCTTTGCGAGGGACATTCATTGCTTGAAGTGCATCCAATTTCTGTAAAATTTCAAGTAATTAAGTAAAAAAGCTTTAAAAAAAAAACTTCGCTAAGCAGCTGTTTATTTTATGACAATGAATTGATTTTCTCTGAAATAGAACATCAAACATCTTAAAGGGAATATAAAATTGAATAAAACAGCTCGGCACAACATATACACATGCAAGCGTTAAAATTAATATTTATTTTCAAATAAAGAAAAAAAAAAATAACTTATCAAACAAATACAACCACCATCACCATATTGCAAATATTTACAATTTTTTAATTATTTTTAAACATATGTTACAAATAGCTACTACATATATACAAAAACCAATAAAAAAAACAAACATTTTTTGTCTTCATTCCCCTACAAACTTTATTAGAAGGACATTTAAATCAGCCTTCAGAACAACATGCGACACAATTATTATTTTCTAAAACTGCGATGAAATTCACATACATGGGCTGCTGTCAAGTTTGGCAGATAACAGTTTGAAACATTAAAATAGCGGTAACATAAAACTCATGCATAAAAATATATGAACTCATTTTCAAAACTGAGTTACTCGTAAAAGCCTGTTTTTTGTTTTGGAACACATTTTGCTAAACTATTTTAACGAAACATGATGAATTTGGTTGCACTTAACGAAAAGATGGTGCATTCGTATGAGCCATAATGTTGATAAGTTAAGAGTGGCTCAGAAAATAAATAAAAAAAAGAGGGTGATGGAAGAAAGGGATAAGGATAAGATGAACAAGGGAAGTAGAGAGCAAGAGAGATACAGTATAAAACAAAAACAGGTCGCGCAAATCTGTTTTATACTTATTTATGCGTACAATGTATTTGCACCGGTACCGATAAATAGAGAGAGACAGATAATTGTAGTCCCTGCGGGCGTAAGTTGCAGTTTAGGTGCAGTTCTTACGCACTCACATGGGTCTTAACTTGCAACATTCCATTTGCTTGCTTGCAACATTCCGAAAGTCATTTTAAATTTTTTTTAAAGAAGACTGGAAGGTTTACCTGGTATAACGTGACAATCTGGTGTACTCACATCTGCATCTGCATTGCAAAAGCACATAGCCGTATGGTTTAAGGTTCTACATACGTGAAAGCTCAATTGTGTACAAGGTGTATAAGCAAAACATGGATCAGAGCAAACAGAACGGAGGCATATCTGGAAGTCAGCGCACACAAAGTCACTTGTGCAAACGCTTGAAGTGTAATTAGTGAGACGAATGGATTGGGTTGTTGAGTGTGGTATCACTGTTGTTGACATTTTAGTCTTATCAACCGGTAAAATAGTTGTTGTTTCATAGGCAATAAATGGCACTTTAGTTGCAATAAATTCGATGGTAGACATTTTATAAGACGGTTGAGGAGTGGTTGACTCATCAGCAAAACTTGAAGTATCAACATCTGATGTCGTTGAAGCTTCGGTCGTTGCGAGAGCTATTGTAGGAAATGTGGAACTTGATTTTGTTCTTTCATTAAAGCTGGTTGTGGTTTTTCCAGCTTGAGTGGTTGACTCATAAACAAAAGTTGTATTATCAACTTCTGATGTCGTTGAAGCTTCGGACGTTGCGAGAGCTATTGTAGGAGATGTGGAACTTAATTTTGTTCTTTCATCAAAGCTGGTTGTAGTTTTTCCAGTTTGAGTGGTAGTATCAACTTCTGATGTCGTTGAAGCTTCGGTCGTTCCGGGAGCCATTGTAGGAGATGTGGAACTTGATATTGTTCTTTCATCAAAGCTGGTTGTAGTTTCTCCAGTTTGAGTGGTTGACTCATAAGCGAAAATTGTAGTATCAACTCCTGATGTCGTCGAAGTTTCGGTCGTTGCGAGAGCTATTGTAGGAGATGTGGAACTTAATTTTGTTCTTTCATCAAAGCTGGTTGTAGTTTTTCCAGTTTGAGTGGTAGTATCAACTTCTGATGTCGTTGAAACTTCGCTCGTTCCGGGAGCCATTGTAGGAGATGTGGAACTTGATTTTGTTCTTTCATCAAAGCTGGTTGTAGTTTCTCCAGTTTGAGTGGTTGACTCATAAGCAAAAATTGTAGTATCAACTCCTG
This sequence comes from Epistrophe eligans, assembly GCA_951394125.1. NCBI lineage: Eukaryota > Metazoa > Arthropoda > Insecta > Diptera > Syrphidae > Epistrophe > Epistrophe eligans. The sequence continues at coordinate 8,328,000 of OX596030.1, read as the reverse complement.
ATGTCGTCGAAGTTTCGGTCGTTGCGAGAGCTATTGTAGGAGATGTGGAACTTAATTTTGTTCTTTCATCAAAGCTGGTTGTAGTTTTTCCAGTTTGAGTGGTAGTATCAACTTCTGATGTCGTTGAAGCTTCGGTCGTTCCGGGAGCCATTGTAGGAGATGGGGAACTTAATTTTGTTCTTTCATCAAAGCTGGTTGTAGTTTTTCCAGTTTGAGTGGTAGTATCAACTTCTGATGTCGTTGAAGCTTCGGTCATTTCGGGAGCCATTGTAGGAGATGTGGAACTTGATTTTGTTCTTTCATTAAAGCTGGTTGTGGTTTTTCCAGCTTGAGTGGTTGACTCATAAACAAAACTTGTATTATCAACTTCTGATGTCGTTGATGTTTCGGTCGTTCCGGGAGCCATTGGAGGAGATGTGGAACTTGATTTTGTTCTTTCATCAAAGCTGGTTGTAGTTTCTCCAGTTTGAGTGGTTGACTCATAAGCAAAAATTGTAGTATCAACTCCTGATGTCGTCGAAGTTTCGGTCGTTGCGAGAGCTATTGTAGGAGATGTGGAACTTAATTTTGTTCTTTCATCAAAGCTGGTTGTAGTTTTTCCAGTTTGAGTGGTAGTATCAACTTCTGTTGTCGTTGAAGCTTCGGTCGTTTCGGGAGCCATTGTAGGAGATGCGGAACTTAATTTTGTTCTTTCATCAAAGCTGGTTATAGTTTTTCCAGCTTGAGTGGTTGACTCATAAGCAAAAATTGTAGTATCAACTCCTGATGTCGTCGAAGTTTCGGTCGTTGCGAGAGCTATTGTAGGAGATGTGGAACTTAATTTTGTTCTTTCATCAAAGCTGGTTGTAGTTTTTCCAGTTTGAGTGGTAGTATCAACTTCTGATGTCGTTGAAGCTTCGGTCGTTTCGGGAGCCATTGTAGGAGATGTGGAACTTAATTTTGTTCTTTCATCAAAGCTGGTTGTAGTTTTTCCAGTTTGAGTGGTAGTATTAACTTCTGATGTCGTTGAAGCTTCGGTCGTTCCGGAAGCCATTGTAGGAGATGTGGAACTTGATATTGTTCTTTCATCAAAGCTGGTTGTAGTTTTTTCAGTTTGAGTGGTAGTATCAACTTCTGATGTCGTTGAAGCTTCGGTCGTTCCGGGAGCCATTGTAGGAGATGGGGAACTTGATTTTGTTCTTTCATCAAAGCTGGTTGTAGTTTCTCCAGTTTGAGTGGTAGTATCAACTTCTGATGTCGTTGAAGCTTCGGTCGTTGCGAGAGCCATTGTAGGAGATGTGGAACTTAATTTTGTTCTTTCATCAAAGCTGGTTGTAGTTTTTCCAGTTTGAGTGGTAGTATCAACTTCTGTTGTCGTTGAAGCTTCAGTCGTTTCGGGAGCCATTGTAGGAGATGTGGAACTTAATTTTGTTCTTTCATCAAAGCTGGTTGTAGTTTTTTCAGTTTGAGTGGTCGACTCAAAAGCAAAAATTGTAGTATCAAGTCCTGATGTCGTCGAAGCTTCGGTCGTTGCGAGAGCTATTGTAGGAGATGTGGAACTTAATTTTGTTCTTTCATCAAAGCTGGTTGTAGTTTTTCCAGTTTGAGTGGTTGACTCATAAGCAAAAATTGTAGTATCAACTCCTGATGTCGTCGAAGTTTCGGTCGTTGCGAGAGCTATTGTAGGAGATGTGGAACTTAATTTTGTTCTTTCACCAAAGCTGCTTGTGGTTTTTCCAGCTTGAGTGGTTGACTGATAAACAAAACTTGTATTATCAGCTTCTGATGTCGTTGATGCTTCGGTCGTTCCGGGAGCCATTGTAGGAGATGTGGAACTTGATTTTGTTCTTTCATCAAAGCTGGTTGTAGTTTCTCCAGTTTGAGTGGTTGACTCATAAGCAAAAATTGTAGTATCAACTCCTGATGTCGTCGAAGTTTCGGTCGTTGTGAGAGCTATTGTAGGAGATGTGGAACTTAATTTTGTTCTTTCATCAAAGCTGGTTGTAGTTTTTCCAGTTTGAGTGGTAGTATCAACTTCTGATGTCGTTGAAGCTTCGGTCGTTTCGGGAGCCATTGTAGGAGATGTGGAACTTAATTTTGTTCTTTCATCAAAGCTGGTTGTAGTTTTTCCAGTTTGAGTGGTAGTATCAACTTCTGTTGTCGTTGAAGCTTCGGTCGTTTCGGGAGCCATTGTAGGAGATGTGGAACTTGATATTGTTCTTTCATCAAAGCTGGTTGTAGTTTTTTCAGTTTGAGTGGTAGTATCAACTTCTGATGTCGTTGAAGCTTCGGTCGTTCCGGGAGCCATTGTAGGAGATGTGGAACTTAATTTTGTTCTTTCATCAAAGCTGGTTGTAGTTTTTCCAGTTTGAGTGGTAGTATCAACTTCTGATGTCGTTGAAGCTTCGGTCGTTTCGGGAGCCATTGTAGGAGATGTGGAACTTAATTTTGTTCTTTCATCAAAGCTGGTTGTAGTTTCTCCAGTTTGAGTGGTAGTATCAACTTCTGATGTCGTTGAAGCTTCGGTCGTTGCGAGAGCCATTGTAGGAGATGTGGAACTTAATTTTGTTCTTTCATCAAAGCTGGTTGTAGTTTTTCCAGTTTGAGTGGTAGTATCAACTTCTGTTGTCGTTGAAGCTTCGGTCGTTTCGGGAGCCATTGTAGGAGATGTGGAACTTAATTTTGTTCTTTCATCAAAGCTGGTTGTAGTTTTTTCAGTTTGAGTGGTCGACTCAAAAGCAAAAATTGTAGTATCAAGTCCTGATGTCGTCGAAGCTTCGGTCGTTGCGAGAGCTATTGTAGGAGATGTGGAACTTAATTTTGTTCTTTCATCAAAGCTGGAACTTAATTTTGTTCTTTCATCAAAGCTGGTTGTAGTTTTTCCAGTTTGAGTGGTAGTATCAACTTCTGTTGTCGTTGAAGCTTCGGTCGTTTCGGGAGCCATTGTAGGAGATGTGGAACTTAATTTTGTTCTTTCATCAAAGCTGGTTGTAGTTTTTTCAGTTTGAGTGGTCGACTCAAAAGCAAAAATTGTAGTATCAAGTCCTGATGTCGTCGAAGCTTCGGTCGTTGCGAGAGCTATTGTAGGAGATGTGGAACTTAATTTTGTTCTTTCATCAAAGCTGGTTGTAGTTTTTCCAGTTTGAGTGGTTGACTCATAAGCAAAAATTGTAGTATCAACTCCTGATGTCGTCGAAGCTTCGGTCGTTGCGAGAGCTATTGTAGGAGATGTGGAACTTAATTTTGTTCTTTCATCAAAGCTGGTTGTAGTTTTTCCAGTTTGAGTGGTAGTATCAACTTCTGATGTCGTTGAAGCTTCGGTCGTTCCGGGAGCCATTGTAGGAGATGTGGAACTTAATTTTGTTCTTTCATCAAAGCTGGTTGTAGTTTTTCCAGTTTGAGTGGTTGACTCATAAGCAAAAATTGTAGTATCAACTCCCGATGTCGTCGAAGTTTCGGTCGTTGCGAGAGCTATTGTAGGAGATGTGGAACTTAATTTTGTTCTTTCATCAAAGCTGGTTGTAGTTTTTCCAGTTTGAATGGTAGTATCAACTTCTGATGTCGTTGAAGCTTCGGTCGTTCCGGTGGCCATTGTAGGAGATGCGGAACTTAATTTTGTTCTTTCATCAAAGCTGGTTGTAGTTTTTCCAGTTTGAGTGGTAGTATCAACTTCTGATGTCGTTGAAGCTTCGGTCGTTCCGGGAGCCATTGTAGGAGATGTGGAACTTAATTTTGTTCTTTCATCAAAGCTGGTTGTAGTTTTTCCAGTTTGAGTGGTTGACTCATAAGCAAAAATTGTAGTATCAACTCCCGATGTCGTCGAAGCTTCGGTCGTTGCGAGAGCTATTGTAGGAGATGTGGAACTTAATTTTGTTCTTTCATCAAAGCTGGTTGTAGTTTTTCCAGTTTGAGTGGTAGTATCAACTCCTGATGTCGTTGAAGCTTCGGTCGTTCCGGGAGCCATTGTAGGAGATGTGGAACTTGATTTTTTTCTTTCATCAAAGCTGGTTGTAGTTTTTCCAGTTTGAGTGGTTGACTCATAAGCAAAAATTGTAGTATCAACTCCCGATGTCGTCGAAACTTCGGTCGTTGCGAGAGCTATTGTAGGAGATGTGGAACTTAATTTTGTTCTTTCATCAAAGCTGGTTGTAGTTTTTCCAGTTTGAGTGGTTGACTCATAAGCAAAAATTGTAGTATCAACTCCTGATGGCGTCGAAGTTTCAGTCGTTGCGAGAGCTATTGTAGGAGATGTGGAACTTAATTTTGTTCTTTCATCAAAGCTGGTTATAATTTTTCCAGTTTGAGTGGTAGTATCAACTTCTGATGTTGTTGAAGCTTCGGTTGTTCCGGCAGCCATTTTAGGAGATGTGGAACTTGATTTTGTTCTTTCATCAAAGCTGGTTGTAGTTTTTCCAGTTTGAGTGGTAGTATCAACTTCTGATGTCGTTGAAGCTTCGGTCGTTCCGGGAGCCATTGTAGGAGATGTGGAACTTGATATTGTTCTTTCATCAAAGCTGGTTGTAGTTTCTCCAGTTTGAGTGGTTGACTCATAAGCAAAAATTGTAGTATCAACTCCTGATGTCGTTGAAGCTTCGGTCGTTGCGAGAGTCATTGTAGGAGATGTGGAACTTAATTTTGTTCTTTCATCAAAGCTGGTTGTAGTTTTTCCAGTTTGAGTGGTAGTATCAACTTCTGATGTCGTTGAAGCTTCGGTCGTTTCGGGAGCCATTGTAGGAGATGTGGAACTTGATTTTTTTCTTTCATCAAAGCTGGTTGTAGTTTTTCCAGTTTGAGTGGTAGTATCAACTTCTGATGTCGTTGAAGCTTCGGTCGTTCCGGGAGCCATTGTAGGAGATGTGGAACTTGATATTGTTCTTTCATCAAAGCTGGTTGTAGTTTCTCCAGTTTGAGTGGTTGACTCATAAGCAAAAATTGTAGTATCAACTCCTGATGTCGTTGAAGCTTCGGTCGTTGCGAGAGTCATTGTAGGAGATGTGGAACTTAATTTTGTTCTTTCATCAAAGCTGGTTGTAGTTTTTCCAGTTTGAGTGGTAGTATCAACTTCTGATGTCGTTGAAGCTTCGGTCGTTCCGGGAGCCATTGTAGGAGATGTGGAACTTGATATTGTTCTTTCATCAAAGCTGGTTGTAGTTTCTCCAGTTTGAGTGGTTGACTCATAAGCAAAAATTGTAGTATCAACTCCTGATGTCGTTGAAGCTTCGGTCGTTGCGAGAGTCATTGTAGGAGATGTGGAACTTAATTTTGTTCTTTCATCAAAGCTGGTTGTAGTTTTTCCAGTTTGAGTGGTAGTATCAACTTCTGATGTCGTTGAAGCTTCGGTCGTTTCGGGAGCCATTGTAGGAGATGTGGAACTTAATTTTGTTCTTTCATCAAAGCTGGTTGTAGTTTTTCCAGTTTGAGTGGTAGTATCAACTTCTGATGTCGTTGAAGCTTCGGTCGTTCCGGGAGCTATTGTAGGAGATGTGAAACTTAATTTTGTTCTTTCATCAAAGCTGGTTGTAGTTTTTCCAGTTTGAGTGGTAGTATCAACTTCTGATGTCGTTGAAGCTTCAGTCGTTCCGGGAGCCATTTTAGGAGATGTGGAACTTAATTTTTTTCTTTCATCAAAGCTGGTTGTAGTTTTTCCAGTTTGAGTGGTTGACTCATAAGCAAAAATTGTAGTATCAAGTCCTGATGTCGTCGAAGCTTCGGTCGTTGCGATTGCCATTGTAGGAGATGTGGAACTTAATTTTGTTCTTTCATCAAAGCTGGTTGTAGTTTTTCCAGTTTGAGTGGTAGTATCAACTTCTGATGTCGTTGAAGCTTCGGTCGTTTCGGGAGCCATTGTACGAGATGAGGAACTTGATTTTGTTCTTTCATCAAAGCTGGTTGTAGTTTTTCCAGTTTGAGTGGTAGTATCAACTTCTGATGTCGTTGAAGCTTCAGTCGTTCCGGGAGCCATTTTAGGAGATGTGGAACTTAATTTTTTTCTTTCATCAAAGCTGGTTGTAGTTTTTCCAGTTTGAGTGGTTGACTCATAAGCAAAAATTGTAGTATCAAGTCCTGATGTCGTCGAAGCTTCGGTCGTTGCGATTGCCATTGTAGGAGATGTGGAACTTAATTTTGTTCTTTCATCAAAGCTGGTTGTAGTTTTTCCAGTTTGAGTGGTAGTATCAACTTCTGATGTCGTTGAAGCTTCGGTCGTTTCGGGAGCCATTGTAGGAGATGTGGAACTTGATTTTTTTCTTTCATCAAAGCTGGTTGTAGTTTTTCCAGTTTGAGTGGTAGTATCAACTTCTGATGTCGTTGAAGCTTCGGTCGTTCCGGGAGCCATTGTAGGAGATGTGGAACTTGATTTTGTTTTTTCATCAAACCTAGTTGTAGTTTTTCTAATTTGAGTGGTAGTATCAACTTCTGATGTCGTTGAAGCTTCGGTCGTTTCGGGAGCCATTGTAGGAGATGTGGAACTTGATTTTGTTCTTTCATCAAAGCTGGTTGTAGTTTTTCCAGTTTGAGTGGTAGTATCAACTTCTGTTGTCGTTGAAGCTTCGGTCGTTTTGGGAGCCATTGTAGGAGATGTGGAACTTAATTTTGTTCTTTCATCAAAGCTGGTTGTAGTTTTTCCAGTTTGAGTGGTCGACTCATAAACAAAAATTGTAGTATCAAGTCCTGATGTCGTCAAAGCTTCGGTCGTTGCGAGAGCTATTGAAGGAGATGTGGAACTTAATTTTGTTCTTTCATCAAAGCTGGTTGTAGTTTTTCCGGTTTGAGTGGTTGACTCATAAGTAAAATTTGTAGTATCAACTCCTGATGTCGTCGAAGTTTCGGTCGTTGCGAGAGCCATTGTAGGAGATGTGGAACTTAATTTTGTTCTTTCATCAAAGCTGGTTGTAGTTTTTCCAGTTTGAGTGGTAGTATCAACTTCTGATGTCGTTGAAGCTTCGGTCGTTTCGGGAGCCATTGTAGGAGATGTGGAACTTGATATTGTTCTTTCATCAAAGCTGGTTGTAGTTTTTTCAGTTTGAGTGGTAGTATCAACTTCTGATGTCGTTGAAGCTTCGGTCGTTCCGGGAGCCATTGTAGGAGATGGGGAACTTGATTTTGTTCTTTCATCAAAGCTGGTTGTAGTTTCTCCAGTTTGAGTGGTAGTATCAACTTCTGATGTCGTTGAAGCTTCGGTCGTTGCGAGAGCTATTGTAGGAGATGTGGAACTTAATTTTGTTCTTTCATCAAAGCTGGTTGTAGTTTTTCCAGGTTGAGTGGTTGACTCATAAGCAAAAATTGTAGTATCAACTCCTGATGTCGTTGAAGATTCGGTCGTTGCGAGAGCTATTGTATGAGATGTGGAACTTAATTTTGTTCTTTCATCAAAGCTGGTTGTAGTTTTTCCAGTTTGAGTGGTTGACTCATAAGCAAAAATTGTAGTATCAACTCCCGATGTCGTCGAAGCTTCGGTCGTTGCGAGAGCTATTGTAGGAGATGTGGAACTTAATTTTGTTCTTTCATCAAAGCTGGTTGTAGTTTTTCCAGTTTGAGTGGTAGTATCAACTTCTGATGTCGTTGAAGCTTCGGTCGTTTCGGGAGCCATTGTAGGAGATGTGGAACTTAATTTTGTTCTTTCATCAAAGCTGGTTGTAGTTTTTCCAGTTTGAGTGGTAGTATTAACTTCTGATGTCGTTGAAGATTCGGTCGTTCCGGGAGCCATTGTAGGAGATGTGGAACTTGATATTGTTCTTTCATCAAAGCTGGTTGTAGTTTTTTCAGTTTGAGTGGTAGTATCAACTTCTGATGTCGTTGATGCTTCGGTCGTTCCGGGAGCCATTGTAGGAGATGGGGAACTTGATTTTGTTCTTTCATCAAAGCTGGTTGTAGTTTCTCCAGTTTGAGTGGTAGTATCAACTTCTGATGTCGTTGAAGCTTCGGTCGTTCCGGGAGCCATTGTAGGAGATGGGGAACTTGATTTTGTTCTTTCATCAAAGCTGGTTGTAGTTTCTCCAGTTTGAGTGGTAGTATCAACTTCTGATGTCGTTGAAGCTTCGGTCGTTGCGAGAGCTATTGTAGGAGATGTGGAACTTAATTTTGTTCTTTCATCAAAGCTGGTTGTAGTTTTTCCAGTTTGAGTGGTTGACTCATAAGCAAAAATTGTAGTATCAACTCCCGATGTCGTCGAAGCTTCGGTCGTTGCGAGAGCTATTGTAGGAGATGTGGAACTTAATTTTGTTCTTTCATCAAAGCTGGTTGTAGTTTTTCCAGTTTGAGTGGTAGTATCAACTTCTGTTGTCGTTGAAGCTTCGGTCGTTTCGGGAGCCATTGTAGGAGATGTGGAACTTAATTTTGTTCTTTCATCAAAGCTGGTTGTAGTTTTTTCAGTTTGAGTGGTCGACTCATAAGCAAAAATTGTAGTATCAAGTCCTGATGTCGTCGAAGCTTCGGTCGTTGCGAGAGCTATTGTAGGAGATGTGGAACTTAATTTTGTTCTTTCATCAAAGCTGGTTGTAGTTTTTCCAGTTTGAGTGGTAGTATCAACTTCTGATGTCGTTGAAGCTTCGGTCGTTCCGGGAGCCATTGTAGGAGATGTGGAACTTGATATTGTTCTTTCATCAAAGCTGGTTGTAGTTTTTTCAGTTTGAGTGGTAGTATCAACTTCTGATGTCGTTGAAGCTTCGGTCGTTCCGGGAGCCATTGTAGGAGATGGGGAACTTGATTTTGTTCTTTCATCAAAGCTGGTTGTAGTTTCTCCAGTTTGAGTGGTAGTATCAACTTCTGATGTCGTTGAAGCTTCGGTCGTTTCGGGAGCCATTGTAGGAGATGTGGAACTTAATTTTGTTCTTTCATTAAAGCTGGTTGTAGTTTTTCCAGTTTGAGTGGTAGTATTAACTTCTGATGTCGTTGAAGCTTCGGTCGTTCCGGGAGCCATTGTAGGAGATGTGGAACTTGATATTGTTCTTTCATCAAAGCTGGTTGTAGTTTTTTCAGTTTGAGTGGTAGTATCAACTTCTGATGTCGTTGAAGCTTCGGTCGTTCCGGGAGCCAATGTAGGAGATGGGGAACTTGATTTTGTTCTTTCATCAAAGCTGGTTGTAGTTTCTCCAGTTTGAGTGGTAGTATCAACTTCTGATGTCGTTGAAGCTTCGGTCGTTCCGGGAGCCATTGTAGGAGATGTGGAACTTAATTTTGTTCTTTCATCAAAGCTGGTTGTAGTTTTTCCAGTTTGAGTGGTAGTATCAACTTCTGATGTCGTTGAAGCTTCGGTAGTTGCGAGAGCTATTGTAGGAGATGTGGAACTTAATTTTGTTCTTTCATCAAAGCTGGTTGTAGTTTTTCCAGTTTGAGTGGTTGACTCATAAGCAAAAATTGTAGTATCAACTCCCGATGTCGTCGAAGCTTCGGTCGTTGCGAGAGCTATTGTAGGAGATGTGGAACTTAATTTTGTTCTTTCATCAAAGCTGGTTGTAGTTTTTCCAGTTTGAGTGGTAGTATCAACTTCTGATGTCGTTGAAGCTTCGGTCGTTCCGGGAGCCATTGTAGGAGATGTGGAACTTGATATTGTTCTTTCATCAAAGCTGGTTGTAGTTTTTTCAGTTTGAGTGGTAGTATCAACTTCTGATGTCGTTGAAGCTTCGGTCGTTCCGGGAGCCATTGTAGGAGATGGGGAACTTGATTTTGTTCTTTCATCAAAGCTGGTTGTAGTTTCTCCAGTTTGAGTGGTAGTATCAACTTCTGATGTCGTTGAAGCTTCGGTCGTTTCGGGAGCCATTGTAGGAGATGTGGAACTTAATTTTGTTCTTTCATCAAAGCTGGTTGTAGTTTTTCCAGTTTGAGTGGTAGTATCAATTTCTGATGTCTTTGAAGCTTCGGTCGTTTCGGGAGCCATTGTAGGAGATGTGGAACCTAATTTTGTTCTTTCATCAAAGCTGGTTGTAGTTTTTCCAGTTTGAGTGGTAGTATCAACTTCTGATGTCGTTGAAGCTTCGGTCGTTCCGGGAGCCATTGTAGGAGATGTGGAACTTAATTTTGTTCTTTCATCAAAGCTGGTTGTAGTTTTTCCAGTTTGAGTGGTAATATCAACTTCTGATGTCGTTGAAGCTTCGGTCGTTCCGGGAGCCATTGTAGGAGATGTGGAACTTGATTTTGTTCTTTCATCAAAGCTGGTTGTAGTTTTTCCAGTTTGAGTGGTAGTATCAATTTCTGATGTCGTTGAAGCTTCGGTCGTTTCGGGAGCCATTGTAGGAGATGTGGAACTTAATTTTGTTCTTTCATCAAAGCTGGTTGTAGTTTTTCCAGTTTGAGTGGTAGTATCAATTTCTGATGTCTTTGAAGCTTCGGTCGTTTCGGGAGCCATTGTAGGAGATGTGGAACTTGATTTTGTTCTTTCATCAAAGCTGGTTGTAGTTTTTCCAGCGTGAGTGGTAGTATCAACTTCTGATGTCGTTGAAGCTTCGGTCGTTTCGGGAGCCATTGTAGGAGATGTGGAACCTAATTTTGTTCTTTCATCAAAGCTGGTTGTAGTTTTTCCAGTTTGAGTGGTAGTATCAACTTCTGATGTCGTTGAAGCTTCGGTCGTTCCGGGAGCCATTGTAGGAGATGTGGAACTTGATTTTGTTCTTTCATCAAAGCTGGTTGTAGTTTTTCCAGTTTGAGTGGTAGTATCAATTTCTGATGTCTTTGAAGCTTCGGTCGTTTCGGGAGCCATTGTAGGAGATGTGGAACCTAATTTTGTTCTTTCATCAAAGCTGGTTGTAGTTTTTCCAGTTTGAGTGGTAGTATCAACTTCTGATGTCGTTGAAGCTTCGGTCGTTCCGGGAGCCATTGTAGGAGATGTGGAACTTGATTTTGTTCTTTCATCAAAGCTGGTTGTAGTTTTTCCAGCGTGAGTGGTAGTATCAACTTCTGATGTCGTTGAAGCTTCGGTCGTTCCGGGAGCCATTGTAGGAGATGTGGAACCTAATTTTGTTCTTTCATCAAAGCTGGTTGTAGTTTTTCCAGTTTGAGTGGTAGTATCAACTTCTGATGTCGTTGAAGCTTCGGTCGTTCCGGGAGCCATTGTAGGAGATGTGGAACTTGATTTTGTTCTTTCATCAAAGCTGGTTGTAGTTTTTCCAGCGTGAGTGGTAGTATCAACTTCTGATGTCGTTGAAGCTTCGGTCGTTCCGGGAGCCATTGTAGGAGATGTGGAACTTGATTTTGTTCTTTCATCAAAGCTGGTTGTAATTTTTCCAGTTTGAGTGGTAGTATCAACTTCTGATGTCGTTGAAGCTTCGGTCGTTCCGGGAGCCATTGTAGGAGATATGGTACTTAATTTTGTTCTTTCATCAAAGCTGGTTGTAGTTTCTCCAGTTTGAGTGGTAGTATCAACTTCTGATGTCGTTATAGCTTCGGTCGTTCCGGGAGCCATTGTAGGAGATGTGGAACTTGATTTTGTTCTTTCATCAAAGCTGGTTGTAGTTTTTCCAGCGTGAGTGGTAGTATCAACTTCTGATGTCGTTGAAGCTTCGGTCGTTCTGGGAGCCATTGTTCGAGATGTGGAACTTAATTTTGTTCTTTCATCAAAGCTGGTTGTAGTTTTTCCAGTTTGAGTGGAAGTATCAACTTCTGATGTCGTTGAAGCTTCGGTCGTTTCGGGAGCAATTGTAGGAGATGTGGAACTTGATTTTGTTCTTTCATCAAAGCTGGCTGTAGTTTTTCCAGTTTGAGTGGTAGTATCAACTTCTGATGTCGTTGAAGCTTCGGTCGTTTCGGGAGCAATTGTAGGAGATGTGGAACTTGATTTTGTTCTTTCATTAAAGCTGGTTGTGGTTTTTCCAGCTTGAGTGGTTGACTCATAAACAAAACTTGTATTATCAACATCTGATGTCGTTGAAGCCTCGGACGTTGTGAGATTACTTATCGTGGGTAAGGTTTTTTTTGTTGTTCTTTGAGAAATTAATGTTGGATAATCTGTGCTTGACTTTTGGGTTGTGGTATCTTCAATCATGGAAGTTTGGGTTTTATGTAAATGGTCCACATTAAAGTCAGTACCCGTAATTGTTGTCTCTGATACCTGTGTTGTCGCTGTTGTTGACTCAGAATCTTTGCTGGTTTTACCATCAGCAAGAGTCGTTGTTATTACCATGGGTGCTTGTGTAGTTAATCTATTAAATTGCATTCCGTATGAAGTGGTCACAGAACCCATTTTAGTTATAAATGGTTGTGATGAAATTGTGGCGTTAATCGAAGGTCTTTGCGTTACCAGTAATTTTTCTGTTGTTGGAACTGTCTCTCCTTCTATGTCTACAGCCAGTATTTCCGTCACTTTTGTGCGCATTTCAGTGTCATTTTGTGTCATAAATGCCGTTGTTGTTGTTTCAGCACCATCACTTATGCCAATACCTACCGTTGTCTGATTTTGTTCTGGGCCATCACTTATACTACTTAAACTAACTGTTGTTGTTTCTTGAATTTCAATACATTTAACATGTGCATTACCAGTAAAGTTAAGTGCACATTCACATGAATAAACCCTATGTGCTTTCACCGAACAGATTGCAGATTCACCACACCCAGTTGTACAGGGGTCATCACAAATGCCCTTGATACACTGGAGCGTTTCACTGCAGTCCGAATCTTGTGTACAGTTGCGGGTGGCTGCGGATTTGATTATTTTTGTTCTATTATTGGTTGATAAAACTAAGTTATTTTGATTGTTTGTTTTTTCTTTGTCATTATAATGTTAATATTTTGTTTGTTTGTTAAAATATTAATGTTAAGTTTTAGTTTAAAAAATATATATACAATGAGCCTTATAGTTACTGTACAAAAGGGTTATATAGAAAAATTTCTTAAAAGTTACTAATATTTTTATTCTATTTACACGAATATTAACTAAATTTATTTTGTTTTTTGAAGAAATGCCAACTTTTTTACTTAAAGAAAGCTTTTAGCTTCTCCAAAGCAAAGTTAAATGCAGAACAGTCTGAATAACCATTTATTTTTAGAACACATTCAAGACATAAGATTTAAATTAAATGAAGTTCCGATGAGTCGATAATATATGATCCGACTAGAATAAATAGAATGCGATGAATTTTAATAAATGCTTGAGAATTAGTTTGCAATTGTTGCCAGGTAAAAAAACTGACGGCTCGAAGAGTCATGGGGTGAAGAAATGATTGTTTATACGTATAATAAATTCTTATTTTATTATTTGCGTTTTTAATTTTTCTTTTCTTTATCACAGAAGCAGATCTAAGCTGATGCTATTTTCTCTTTATGAGTACAGTTTATGTCCTATAATTTTAATATTAAATGGCTATAAAAGCTTAAACCTTTTAAAATTGATGTAACTATAACTCATTTTTTTATTTTGATGCTTTTAATTAAAATAATATTAGCAAATAGTCAAATTGATTTGTCTCGATTAATTTTATTTTTTTTTATCTTTCGAGATAAAGTAAAATAAAATTGATTTAAATAATATAAAAATTCCGGTCTGATAATTACAGCTTTTTTTCATTCCACAGAATTTATTGGGAAAGAGAACAAAATGACTTCGCGTTTTTTTATTTGTCAGGGTTTTCGTGGTGGAACACAAAAATAGGACATGGGCATTTTTTCATAACTTGTAACATTTTTTTTTTCAAGAAATTAAATCTAAAAATTTCATTTCTACTTAATCCGTTAATAGAATCGTTTGAATTTGGACATTAATTTTCACGAGTGAAAGAGTTCAGTACATCGATATAACTCTTTTATGCATATTATTAAATCGCAACATTAAATTTGGTCGAATATGACATAAATGTTGGTAAATAAACAATATAAATAAAAGAGTTATAAATTCTAGGTCATAAATGTAGGAAATCATGAAAATTTTCGTCGTTGTAATGCGGTATGATTCAATTCTCGTGAAATGAATACATTCAATGCTTATGTTTTATATTTTTAATTTTGCCATGAGGAAAATAAAAAGCTTTGGTAAATTTGTGTTTAAATTTTTTTTTAATGAAATCTGTTCAATTCTACGTCAACTCTTTTTATGGAAATTTTATTTTCACTCGAACTGCATTCAAATGAATTTTTGACATTTGTTTTTTTTCATGAGTTTTTCAAAAAGAAGCTATGGAATTAACTCTGTATGAATATTTTGTTTTCACTCGGATGCTAAAAGTATTTCTTCCGCTCACCTCTTGTGAAATTTTATTTGAATACGTTCCACAATCTTTTAAACACTTTGTTATTAAATAACAAAAAATGTTGAACTAGCGCGGAAAAGTGTCATGTTTGTCAAGAAATTTTACATCGAGCTTTTGATATTTCATTTGTGGTCAACTGTGTTCCATACTAGCCTTAAGGCAAATCATTTAAAATTAATGCGAAAAATAAAAAAAAAAAATATTTCTACATATCTCAGACCTTGAATGTGTCCATTTGGAAGGTTTCAGTTAATTTTGTTCAGACTCTGTGATTAAGGTGTGGTGAATTTTCCCTTCTTACTGCAGACGCGTGTGTTTTGTTGTGTTAAATATCTCATTAACTTGTGTTAAACATTGATACTAATTAATTATTATTTATAAAATTTGGTAGTTTTTGTTTAATTTTTTTCTTTGTGAGCATGAGCGTGTGTGAATGTTTTTAGATTTTTGTATTGGTATAATTATGTCTATATTTATTTAATGTTTGGTTTTAGTTTTGCTTTGTTTTCAATTTAAAAACAAAATTTTATAAAAGCTAAGCAGTGTGCTTGTATATATATTTTTGAATAAATTGTGGGTTTTAGTTTCTCTCTTTTTTTTATTTTAAGTTAACGAATTATGTGTGTTTATTTTTTTGTTTTTTTTTATTAGGGATCACAGAGAGAGAAGATAGTAGTTTTGGTAGTTAAGATTTAAGGGTATTTTTTTCTTTAAAAAGAGTAGAATTAAGCTTGGTTTTTACAGTTTTTTTTTATAGAAAAACACTGGAGAAATGGGTTAAATTGTATATGTTGAGTTTCTATCTAATAATTTCGTTTTGTTTATGGGATGCAGTTGTAAATAAAATATATTCAATACATAAAAATGGTTTTTAAGGAAAGTTTGACTTTTTTTGGGTACAAAATTCGACTAAACAGAGTTGAAATCTACATGTGGCAATATTATAACACTGTTGCTGATCCAGATATTTGACGGAAAAGTCATTAGGTACGTACGGTAATTGTGCATTTCAATGATTCGTCCAGTTTTCGTTGACTTAACAATTGGTTCAGTTAATTTTAACTTTTAGTCAAATTTTGCAAAAACAAATAAAGGTATATCAAATTTAATTGTATATAAATATAGCCTATCCTAATAAAATGTGAACTCACGCATTAGCCTATGGGGACAATCAAGTCATTTTTATACGAAAACGAATAAAAGGAACGCATAATTGTTACTTTTCGTCTAAATTCATTCTCTTTTGTCATCGTAAACAGTACTCACGAGCGCACTTCACTAAAGTGAAACTGGTATTTTATGAAATTAATGACTTTTTCTTTTGATTATATTTGAAAAACAACTTTTTTTTGTTGGTTTATGACTTTGGATTCAGTGAGCTTTTCTATTATAGTTCTACCTTAAACATGAAAGGGTAAATTATTCACTGTACGCGATTGTATAGGAGATAATAGTTTTGTTCGTTTACTTCTCAAAGCTGACAATTTCTACCAATTTAATTTTTTTATATGAACTTTGACAGCACTTCGGACTAAAATTGGTATAAATTGGAAGTTTTGGAAAGAAAACGAACAGAGGTAATAAGTATACATTCTAAAAACCACGTAATAATGATACGTGACACTTCAGATGGCTAATGACTAATTTGCGGGGAAAACTCTGACACTACTTGTCAATAAGTCTATTTTGTATCGAAATGAAAGTTTTAAAATGTGAAATGAAAATATTATTATATGATTTATATAATTATATTAATTATTATCTTTTTGTCTATTTAAGACCATATAGTTCAACTTTAAAAAGTTAAAAATAAACTGACAGATGTCTAACTGAGACAACGAAATCGGTTGCGAATTGGATTGAATTTTATAAAAAATTAAATTTTCAACACTAGTGAAGTGAATTTATATGTGGAAACTTCAAAATTTAATCTCGGATAAAATTTAATCGAAATTGTATTCCAATTCACACACGGCAAAAGATGTATTTAAAAGAGAATATTTAGATATGGTGTAAAGAGACAACCGTCTAATAAAATCTTAAATGAATATGAGTTTGAATTCTTCCTTGTATATTTTTGATTTGTTCAGAGTTTGGTGAGAATCTCCTTTAATATACATAGGTAGAAGTAAAAAAGTTTAAAATCAAGTGTCGTAAATTCAAAGCGCATAAAATTTTACCTTAAATTAAATATTTGATACCTACTAATGAGGTGGATCTATATATGTACGTGGAAACATATCGTGGAAATAAGCTATTAGGTTAGTTTTGATTTCAAAAGATAATAATTTTACCTGGTCATATTCCACTATTATAAAGTAATGTAGAGAATCTCTCCTTTAATTTTTGCCTGGCTTTAGTTTGAGTGCGGTGAGTTAAGGTAAGGTAGGTAAGTTAAGTTTTGAAGTGAAAAACTGACACACTAAACACCTAATAACTAAAGAATATTTTTGTATTTAGGTAAAAGTAGAATTTTTTACCACTCTTATTAACTTAATTAAAACAAAATCAAACTCTCCTCATGATAACCATACAAAATTTTGAAAATCTTCTAGACGACATACAATCAATTGAAGTTTTATTAAAAGAAACAAAAATTAAAACACTTAAAATATTTTACATTAAAAAAAAAAAACTTTTACTCCTGTAAACCCACAAACAATTTTGATCTTTCTACAAAATAGGTGATAGAGAGCTTCCTACATTTTTATAAAAAAAATTCAAGACCTATTCACTTAAACATTTAATTTGCACTTTAAGATTTCTATATATATTTATATATATGTATGTATATATTTTTTGTGGTTTCATGTGTTCAGTGTGATTATTGTTTTTTTTTACCTTTTTGACATCCATTCCGGGCGTCCGCAATAAATCCAGGTGGGCAGAATTTACAGATTGGTTTATGATCCTCCACAATGCATGGTGAATTGGCGGCGCACTGTGCAAAGTCACACGGATTAACACATTGATAATTTCTACAAGCCAAGCCCGTTGGGCAGCCGGTATCCCGCAAACAAATTGATATCGATGGTTGACAGTCCTTCATGCAAATGCAAACGGGCTTATGATCTTGTACCTGACATGACTTGTTTTCGGCACAAACTGCTTGGCGGCCAACTGGAACGATACATGGGTTTCGACATTTGCCCTCGGTACATGCCATATTTGAAGCACAATCATCATCGCGGTAGCATTCACGCTTTTCTGGAGCACACGTCAACTCTCCGTATTCGTTGACAATGAAACCAGACTTGCAAACACAAACCGGTCGGTGACGACGGGTTTCACATTTTTTATTGCCCTCACAGGAGAATGATGGACTTTGGCATGGATCTGTACATTGGCCGTAAGAGCTGCATTGGAGGTTTTCGGGGCAGTCTTGATCATTGGAACATGCCACTTGGACCGTTGGATCTCTTGGCGTTATTGTCGTCATATCCATGCACTTGGGATCTGGCTTGCATTCGACTTCTGGTCTACCAATAAAACAATTTGGACAGGAACAACGCGGTCGATGGAGAACGGTTTTGCAGAGTGCGTTTCCACCGCAAGCACCACGCATTGCACATGGATCGTTGCAATGTCCTTGTAAGCATGCCTTCTCGCTTGGACAATCCTTGTCAGACTGGCATTGTTCGGTGTCTATAAATCACGAGGAATGTATAGGAGATTTTTTTTCTGGTAACTCTTGATCTTATTTCGATAATAATTTTTTTTTGTTTTTTAATTTTTAAAATGGGCTTGGAAGTGGGAGTAGTATTTGTGTGAGTGTGTGTATATTTGTTTTTGTGTAGTTTGTGTATTAAATTAAAGAAATTAAATAAAAAAGTGTGTAACAAGAGATTGGATTTAAAGAAAGACTATATAGAATGCCTTTCGAAAAAATTAGGGTTGGAGTTTTGAGGTTGGAAACGGGTTTTTTTGGGGATTTTTGAAGGTATTTTTTTTCTGGGTTGATTTTTCGGGGAGGTTATGTCTTGGTGCTTAAATAATTTTAAAATAAACGGTGGTATGGCAATTTAAATCAGTGATTAGTGTATATACAAGAATTCGTTATTAGATATTGTTTTTTTTTTTCTATATACTTTTTATTTGAAGAGAACTGTGAAGGGAAACTTTTCTCACAAGTGTGTATGATTTTTTTGTTCAAGCTTTTGAAATGAGGATTTCGAAAATCTACCAGAAGTTTTTGCTCAGTTTGTTTTTCCTTTATTTTTTTTTCAAACATCCAACACATGCGCTCTGCCCGCTAGAGACACGACATTGGAAATCTTAACGATGATTTCTTTTTTTTTAATTTGTTTTTTTCCGAAAGTAGTTTATATTTTATACAACGAAACTTAATGAATGATAATAATGACTGCGTTTAAAATTTTACGAAATACCTTTTTTCTATACTAGATTTTTGTTTTGTTTTTATACAGTATATATGTACAACTTAAGCACTAAATTTAATTACTATTTTTTCAAAAACAGAACTATTAAAAAAAAAATTATATTTACATAGTGAAAGAATAAAACAATTTTTATTGATGAAAAAATTTGTTAGTTCCCAGAAGAAGAAAGGGAGAAAGAGATAGAAGCACCAATATATTTGTAAGAAACAAAAATAATAATACAAAAGAGTAAATATAATTTTAAGGAAAAATATATTAACAAAAGATTTTTTTAAATTTTTGTTTATTGTAAAAAAGCTGTACAATAGAAAAGGCCTATTTAGATGGATGTCAAGGATATTTTTTAAGGGTAAATAATTATCATGTTTGTTTTTATATATTTAAGCAAATTTAAAAGTTTGATGTACATATACAATGAATTTTTATATCGATTTTTTTTTATAAAAAAAAATGTTTTTGTTTCAAGCATATGTGAACTATGTGAGAATTGTCCCGTCCACAGTTCCCAATCTGACATACCTTTCTCTCAAATTTTGTTTAAATGTTTTTTTTTACTATTTTTTTTTTTTTTTTTTTTAAATTTAAAAATCAATTGTTTTTAAAATTATTTTAAAATTATTTAAACGGAGACTAGGGATAGGGTTGGTTGGTGTTTTTGTATTAAAATATTATATTATATATAATAAAATTTGTTAAAAGCTAAGGTCTATAGAATTTTTTTTTTATGTTCCTATACTATTTCTTTTTAGTGACCAAAATATTTATGGATACGTATCGCTATCGCGGACTTTGCTTATCATTTTTTAAGACATTCACATTTTTGTTTTTTGAAAATATGAAAATCTAGTTTTACTGTATACAGGCCACTTTAATGGAATTTGAAGAACGTTTTTATTTAATTATTTTTTTTAATATTATAAATAATATAAATTATAATGAAGGTGCTGGTAGCAATTTTTATACATTTATACTTTATACGACTTTATTTATAAGGAGGTGGTAATTTAAAATGTTTTAAATTTCGTTTAATTAAATTTTATCAAGCTTTTTGAATGCAGTGTTGGTCAACTTTACTGGAGCTTACATTTTGAACCTTATTTATCTATATTTTTTTTTATATATATACAAAGCACTTATTTGATGATAAAATGATAAAAAAATGCTATTATCTCTTTTTGGGGGTATGTTTGTGTATACAATTCATATTACAAGGAATGTCATTGGGATTTCTTTTTGAAATGTCAAAGTATGATTTTTTTTATTTTGATAGAATGTACTTTCATTTATTTGTTTTCTAACCATGATACATACAAATATGACCGTGTGGTTTATTAAATTTGGTTTTTGGCTACAAAAAACACAAAATTTTTGCACTTAGATAATTTTGTATAAGTCAATTATGATGGCTTATGTCAAACGTAAGCAAATATTCGTTGGGTTTTTGACATAAGCGTATGTTTGCTTATGCGTATTGTAGTAGAGTCTTAAGAACGCTTCATGAGTTGTCTCGTTTGCTCAGTATAACTTCGTTACCGATTATTATTATTACATTAAATACATTTTAATGGGCATCTCCTTTGCCTACCTTTTAAAACTCTTGCATCGACAAAATTGACCGAGAAACGTTTGCAAAATTGAATGAAACTATTATTATTTGGTTCAGCTTTTATCGTTTCTCGACGAATGTTATCGACGTGAGACTTACAGAACGTAGGCACAGATTTGTGCGGAATCGGACAGTTAGAAAATGTAATACCGAGCCTCGAAGAAGCAGTATTGCCTCGATATTTACCGCCTATGTTTAACGTAGCTGTGCATTACCGACTTATTGGTTAAAACTGTTTTTTTTTTTAATGATTACAGCCGCACCTTATAATTCCAACACAAAATATTTGATCTGCATAGATGTTAAAGGAAAAACCTCTTCCTACATTCTGGAAAACGTCATAATGAAATGTTAATCTACATTAGAGTTTTATCTGTAAGTAGTAAGCGAACTTCAGGCCGTACTTGTAATTCTTCATTTTGGCTACTTTGCCATAAATATAACATGTTTTTTTTTTCTAATTACCTACTCTTTTCATAAAATATTGATATTTAAACTTTATCGTTTAGTAATTATTCCTTTTTCGTGACCTTTTTATTTAATATATTTGAATCAAAAAATAAATAAAGGAAGAAAGACCTGAAGCCAAAAACAGGATTCCAATTTATTGTTTAGTAATGTTATAGAATATAATATTTCTTTAACTGTCAGAATAATAATCATAGCTCAATAAAAAATGTTGCATCTCAGCCAATTTTCCACGAACTAACACTACTAAAAGGCTATAAGTCTATTCTGTCAAATAATTTTTACTTGTCGAATGTAAAGTGAACTTTAAGCACTAAGATATTCAAAGTATTTCTGTTATTTCCCTCATTTGTCAGTTTCTGTCCAGGTAATTTTTGTGGGCTCAAATATTAGGTATGTTTCTTTACTTTGAAACTTTGTGATTTTCTTTCCAAAAATACACATTTTTGTTTTTTAAATATGAACTTTGACAGACTTTTGATTAAAATTCAAAGTTAAATTCTGTTAAATGTCATTGTGACAGAACAGACAAACATCGCTTGGCGGATGTTATTCACATTACTTAATTTGGATTTGTGTAGTGTCAAAATTTTTGAGAGAATTGATTTTTTTTGTACTGTTATATTTTTCCTTCTATATAATCTTTTATCTAACATTTAGAATGCTATCATTCTTAGACCCCTATTACATGAGGACACAAATCTCATTTACTCTTTTTCTTGTAATTTATTTGAGGAAACAAATTCTAAAAGATGGTTTAAAAGCAGCCAAAGATTCCTTGTGTGAAAGGGGCATGAATAGCAATAGCAGTAATTCGTTGCATCGTCAAAGTTGAAAGTTATGAAAATAGTGTGCACTGTGCATTGCTAGCTAAAACGTAAAGCTTTAGCTGTGGCAAAATTTATAATAGTGTAGTCGAAGTTGAGCAAACTGCAGCTTCTTCAGCTGTATTCTATTGTATTATTTAATCTCAGCATTTCCTTATAATTACACTTTTAGAGATGATAACGAATTGTTTTCATAAGTTCTCTCCATTTTCACAAAAGTGGCAATTTAAAAGTAATTGACAACTTGAGCCGGTTTTCAGCTTACAAATCATCAAAAGAATTGATTAATTAATTGAAATTTGGGTAAGGATGTGGCAGTTTATAAATTATAAAATAATTCAATAAAAAATCCATTTAAAATGGAAGCATTATTTTCAAATCCACATAAAAGGAAATTTACATAAATTGTATATTCTCTGTGTATATTATCTTTTTTTTTATTATTTTCATTGTATATTCTCATAATAAAATAATATTCTCATATTTATTTTTAATATGGTTTATTTAACTCGAAAAATGAAAAATGGGACAACAATTTTTTATTAATTTTATTCCAGACCTTCTTAGTATATAAAATAATAGTGCATGACGTTTCCCTATAGATTTGATGAATTTATTTATGACTGCATCCAGAGACAGTCTAAATTGAAAATAACTATCCTAAACCTTAAGCTCCAAAGCTTTAAATTATAATATTCTATATAAAAATATATTGTAAATCGAAATTAAACTATTATGATAATGACTATGTCTTAGTATTTTTATTACTAAATTATTTTTCTTTTATTATTAATTAAAAAGATATTAATTTAAAATTAATTATTTAATTTAATAACACATGTATATATCTTTTTGAAAGGTAAATTTGTCAGATGGAAGTTTTTTTTAAATTTATTTTGTGTGCAATTTTGTGTGTTTAGTAGAAATGCCAATTTATTTTGGAAATGAGTTATGGGGCATGGTTTTTGTGTTGAATGTTGTAAAGCATTATAATTTTTGCTTGATTTAAAATGTTTTGTTTTTTTTTTTTTTTTAATTTTTTTTTTTAATTTTTGAGAACATGTTCTTATTGATGGACGAAGTAATGAATCAACCTTTTTGTGATTTTGGAATGGGTGTGGGGTTAAAATGGATATTTTTGTTTCGGTAATTTTATTTGTGGTTCATTATTATATTTTTTTGTTTAGTTATGATTTGGTCGATTTTCGAAGAATTAATTATTATAAAGATTTGCATAAAAAAATGTATTTTTTTAAATGTTAATTAAAAAAATAAATTATTAAGGCAAGAGAAAATAGGCACAGATTGGGAGACCGCGATAGCGACAGCGACATTCCACGAATTTCCATATGCAAATTTGTTGAATATACCTATTCTATTTATTGTTTAATAATTTTAATATAAATTTAAGAAAACTAAGACTTAAAATTATTAATAATCTTTGGTAAAAAAAAACAGATTAAAGAAAAAAATAAGGATTGTGTGTGTTTGGTGTGTGTAGAATGTATCTTTTTTTTGTTTTTTAATAAAAAACTGATAATAATAAAAACAAAAAATATTGTTAAAAAAAATAAATGGAAAAAAAAAAACGTTTTCCAAACACGTGTATATATGCCTTGGAATTTGTTTCAAAAACTTTTTTCACTCTAAGCTATACACACACTAAACTATCTTCTGTCTTTGTTGTTGTTGTTGTTTTTGATGAAATTACTGTGGCTTTTTTGCAACTAAGTTAATAGATTTTTAATTAAAATACCACTTATTTTTTAAATAAAAGATTAATTTTAAAAATAAACTCTAAGCAAAAGTTACCGTTAATCTAAATAAAAAAAAACAAATATATTATTTATTTGATTTTGTTAAATTTTCTAATTACGAAATTTAGAATTTGTTACAAACACAATTAATTATTTTTTTTTTAAACTTAAATATTTGTTTAATTTGTCAACAACAAAGTTAATTAAGTTTGATTTAATTTCAAAATAATTAAAAACAACTCAATATAATTAATTTACTCATCAATCCTTACTCGAGGTATTAGATATCAATAATATCGAAAACAAATTCTGTTACTAATAATACTGGTTGAACCTTTTTTAAAAAAAAATTAATTTAATATTTTTGTGTTTTTTTTTTTTTTTAAGTTTAAAAAACACAAAGTTAATGATTAAAACTAAACACTTACCTTGTTTGCAGATATAATCATATCCTTGACGAACACATTCGCCGACATTGCAACCATTGGTGCGGCAGTCTTCTTTTGGTGGGGTTAGGTAACCTGAAATTGAATTTTCAGAAAATATTTAAAATTTTGTCCAGAATGTTTAGCTTTTGGGAAAGGGTGATTGAAATGAAAATTGGCAAATTGGAAGCTTATGCTCTGTACAATGTTATATGTGTGTTTTTAATTCGAAAATGTATTTGTTCTTTCAAAAGACCGAAGTGGTATTAAGTGCCTTTAGTCTCTAACTTTAACACTTCCTATTTGTCAAAATTTGTATTTAATCAAAGCAAAAAGTCATAACATTTTACTTACATTGAACATAAGCATCTCCATTGGGATATTCCTCTGGGCAATAACACTGTGGTTCATTGTGGTCTGCAACACGACATGCAGCGTTGAGGCCACAAGGTTGATCGTGACAAACATTAACTTGAGTACCTCCACAAACGCATCCTTTTGTTGCGTCTCCCATACAACCATCCATGCATGAGCACTCAAAACCTCCAGGAACATCCCTGCACTTTGAGTTGTCTCCACACGGGTTCGTTGCACATCCAACTCCGGTCAACGATTGACATTCTGTTTCTGGATTTCCAAAGAAGTCTGGTGGGCATGAGCATTGTGGACGACGGTTTACAACTCTGCACTGGGCATTAATTCCACAAGCTCCAAATTCCAAACATGGATTGCGGCATTTGCCATCATCACAACGTTTGTTCGATTCGCAATCTTCGTCGGCATGACATTCGAATTGAACGCATTTCTTGCTCGGCTCTCCTTCGTATCCATCGGGGCAGTAGCAGAGTACATGATGATCAGAAACTGTGCATAGAGCATTTTCTCCACAAGCTCCTGGTTTGGTACAAGGATTGACGCATTTGTTCTTGGTGCATACTTGATCTGTGGTACAATCGTTATTGACTTTGCATCCCGAAAAGCATACTCCACGCTCGCATAACTGACCAAGTTGACATGGTTTTCCAGGACCGCACTTTTGGCTACACCTTCCTCTTGAGCACATTTGTCCGCAAGGACAGTCGTCGTTACGGATACATGTTGGAGCACAGTATGTATTCGATTCATCGCATTCACATCCGGGGTTACAACGTTGTGGTGGCATAAGACAGCCAGTAAGACCATCACCGGTAAATCCATTTGGACAGCTACATTGGACTCCGTGATTGACCACCAGACATGTGGCACAGTGGCCACATTGTCCACCTTTCTCACATGGATTCTGGCATTTTTTGTTTACACACGACTGATCACTGGGGCATGTAAGATCATTGCGGCAACCAATTTGACAAACACGGTTTTCACAAATCTGTCCCAAAGAACAAGCTGAATCTGTGTTGCAGACACTAAGACAAATTCCACGCATGCATCTTTCATCGCTAAGGCAGTTCTGGTCATTGCGGCATTGTCTTTGACATACGCCTCCATAGCAATGGTGCGAAGGTGGACAATTTTCCTTTGTGGTACAAGCATTTTCTGGAGCCTTGCAAGCAATATTTGCATTGCCAACAAGCTCGTTAGGACAAGTGCACAGTTTTTTGTGATTTTCAACAGAGCATTCGGCGTTAGTTCCACAAGCAGTTGGGTTGTCACATGGATTGGCACACTGTTGTCCGACGCAGATCAAATTATCAGGACATCCTTGATCTGATCGACATCCTGCAACGCACATTTGTCCCAAACAAACTTCACTATTTCGACAATCGTCATCACGACGGCAAAGTGGCTTACAAACTCCATTCGAACATCGTTCATTTGCCAAACAACCACCATCTTCGGCACAGAAAGGTCTGCATAGTGACTCGAAGCAGGCTAAACCAACAGCACAATCTCGATTTTCGGTGCAACCAACAGCTGGTGTTCGAACACAACCAACCTTTGGTGTTGGATTAGGTACCATTCCCTCTAAACAAGTACAAGAGGCACGATGATTTGAAACTGTGCAAGCAGCATTTGGACCGCATGGATTTTCATGGCATGGGTTGATACATTTGTCAGCTCGGCAAGATTCAGAAGCACTGCAATCGTCATCTACGTGACATCCAAAAACGCATTTGTTGTGCAGGCAAACATGTCCCAAAAAGCAATCGTTGTCCACACGGCATGTAACTGGAAAAAGAAAAATGGTTTTAAGAAAGTTATCTTATAAAAATCTCAAACATTGATTGAGGTACGAATATGTACCACAATCTTTTTCTTTGGAAAGGTTCGACAACAAAGAAGGCATAATACTTCGAAATTGTTGCTACTTTTGTATAGTACTTACGCATGCAGTTTCCTTTGAGACACTTTTCATTCAGCGCACAATCTTGATCGGCAGAACATGATGGCAGGCACATTGAATCCCTGCAAGTGTAATTTGGTCCGCATTCTTGGTCATTTGTGCAAGCAACTGGAACTGTTAAAATAGAAAATTTTACATTAAACCATTTACAGCTTTATTACGTTCCACCTACTTCTAACACATTCCACATCTGGATTTCCGGTAAAACCTGCTGGACATGAACACTGTTTCGAATGAATTCCCATTTGACATTCAGCATTCATTCCACAAGCTTGTGGTTGATCACATGGATTCAAACATTGTCCACCTTGACAGATCTCTGTAGATCCACATTCGGTATCCAAAATACAGGCAGCTGAAATTGGTCAAAGATAGTATTAAGAAAAAAATTCCATGCGATTTCCGTTTCGTTCCTCCATAAACCTCTGGAATACTTTCTCCTTTACCACTGGTTTAAATCTAAATTCGGTTAAAACTTATTCGTTTTGAGGTTATGTCGCATCATACCTTTTTAGAATTGAGATTAAGTTCTTTAAGTTTTGTTTTGTTTTTAGGTCAGACTTTTGTCTTAAGCTAAGCAGACCATTTTATTTTTTTACTACAAACTAAACCAGGCAAAAATATAAATTAAAAAAAAAAACATGCTATTCGTTGGTAAAATGGTAAGTAACCAAATTATTACTGGTTACCGGACTCCGGCAGTAGTATAGGAGTTAATTGTATTCCCAAGGTAGGCGGGGCATTAGTTTTTTTAAATATTTATTTTTTTTGGCTGTGGGCTTTTCGAGGATGTGGTGAAATACAGTACTTACGTTTGCATATGCTCTCGGAGCAATAGGTATTAGCTGGACAGTCACTGGTTACTTGACAGGGTGTTGGTAAGGGTTGACAACCTACAGCAAGATCAGACGGTAGGCCATCATAGCCATTGCGACAGAGACAGTTTGCAACGTGGCCCTTAGGAACACATTCAGCGTTAGGACCGCATCTGGCATTCTCACAGACATCACGACATTTAGGGACTCCATTGAGAGTTCCACATTCGGCTGCGGGTGGACAGTCTTCGTTGGTTTGACATTCAACAGCTGTTCGACAGCCTTCATTGTAGGGATCACCAACAAGTCCGATTGGACAGGTACATTTGAACGATCCCCTAGAGTTACGACATCTAGCTCCGGGTCCACATGGGGCATCCTTACAATAGTCGACGACGTCACAGCGGACCGTTGGATCGCCAGTGAAACCTGGTTGGCAGTGACAAACTTGTTTGTGGTTCTCAGTCGTACAAAGGGCGTTATCTCCGCAAGGTTGTCCAATCAGACATGCAATCTTACACATATGGTTGTCACAGGTTTTGTCATTTGAACAATCATTATCAGAGCTGCATTCAATTTTCCTGCAGCCTGTTTTTGGATCTCCGAAAAATCCTTCTTTGCATTCACAATCTGCGTTATGTGAACGAGCTGAACACTCTGCATTACGACCACAAATTGCACGACCAATACAAACATCTTGACAATTAGCTCTTCCAAAGCTGTCCAGGACGCAATTTTCATTTATGGCACAATCGTCGTCTGAGCGACAAAGCACCTCCTTGGTACATATGTTGTTATTGCAGAACTGAAATTCAGGGCAGCTGGAGTTGGACTTGCAAGTTGGTTGACAGACTCCTTGAATACATAACTGATCCGAAATACAGTCCCGGTTGGTAGTACACAGTGAGTTGCAAAGTCCATTGTTGCAAATAGTTCCTGATGGACATTGTGAATCAGCACTACAATACTGTAGTGGAACACATCCAAGTTGTGGGTTTCCAGTTTTTCCGGTATCACAGGTACACAGTCCAATATGGTTTTGAGCAACACAACGAGCTTGAAGGCCACATGCATTTGGCAGTGAACATGGGTCTACGCATTTGGCGTCCAGGCAGGTCTTTTCGCTGGCACAGTCTTCATTCTCTGAACACTCAATGTGAACACATTCGATACTAGGATTTCCACGAGAGTTTGGCCCACACGAACATACAGCAGCATGTGCACGAGCTATGCAATTAGCATTTTTTCCACATGCATCAGTTCGTTCGCAGGGATTTTTGCATCGTTGATTTTGGCAGCTGGCTGAATTGGGACAGTCAGCATCGGTGAGGCATTCGTTCGGATCTCGACAGCCTGTATGAACAGGATCGCCAATAAGTCCCTCAGGACATGAACAGCTAAAACTGCCTGGTAGGTTTTGACAAAAAGCAGAATGATGGCAGGGGTTCGTGAGACATTCATTAACATCTTCACAGGTTGAACCTCCGTCAAGGAGTTGGTATCCGTCATGACATGAACACGAAGCTTGGTGGTCGAGCACTTGACAAGTTCCCTTGCCGCAATTAGTTGCATCGCAGGGATTAACACAGCGATTTGTTTCCGCATCACAGCTTCTTTCTTGGGCACAGTCATCACTGCTCACACATTCTACCTTGAAACATCCTACAGAAGTATCATACGGATCTCCGAGGTGTCCAACTGGACATTCACAATTTCCTATTTGCTGACTACTATGACAAACTGCCTTGGGACCACAAGTTATTGTCAAACATGGATCGGCACATTTATCATTGACACAGACTAAGTTTTCTGCGCAATCAGCATTTTTATAACATTCCTTAGGCTTGGCACATCCTTCTCTGCTGTATCCATCACCAACTGTACCATCTGGGCACACACAATGGTATGATCCCGGAAGGTTTTCACAGCGTGATGTTTTGTGACATGGATTATCTGTGCATTCATCAATATCAGCACAGCCGAATGGTGTTCCGATAAATCCTGTAGCACACTTGCATTTTCCACTGAGACAGAGCTCGGTTGGTCGGCAATCCGCATCGGAATCACATCCCGGCTGGCAGGTTCCATCATTGTTGCAAATTTCACCTGGCAGGCAGTTGTTGCTGGTATAACATACCTTGGCACAGACATTGTTGTAACAGCGTTCGCCGATGGCGCAGTTCGAAGTCTTCTGACATGGAAGATTACATTGGTTGCCAATGCACATGTGTCCCGTGGGACATTGATTAGTTGCTTGACACTGCGAAGGCACACGAACACATCCCTGATCTGGTGTTGGGTTTCCTTCGAAACCTTCTGGACATTTACATGAACTTCGGTGATCATGTATGTTGCACAAAGCATTTGGCCCGCAGACTCCACCTGTTTTACAAGGATTGGCGCATTTGTTGTTGATGCAGGACATTTCGTTGCCGCAGTCTTTGTTGGCTCTACATCCGATTGAACAAATTCCATCGAGACATGCAAGCCCACTGGCACATTGGCTGTGGTCTAAACAAGGTACTACACAAGTGCTCTGCAGACATTTTTCTCCTACTGAACAGTCATTGGAGTTGCGACACGCAACGCGGCATTGTCCATTGTAGCACACCGCTCCACCACAGTCGATGTCACTTTGGCACTTGGAAACAGATCTTGTGCAACCATCTCTGGCTGATTCTCCTATTGGTTGGAACTTAACGGGGCATGTACAAACTGCTTTGCGATTGACAACCTTGCAGTCTGAGTTTACTCCACAAGCATTTTCACATGGATCTACACATCGTCCACCGGAACACATTGAATTTGCTGGACAGTCAGCGTCTCCATTTGGACATTGTCCTTCTGGTCGGCAACCAGTTTTTGAAGGTTCACCTACAAAGTTTGCTGGACAGCGGCACACTGGTCCACTTGGAGATACTTCACATATCGCTGTTGGATGACATGTTCCTGGTGAGCATCCACCCGCTGAAACACATTCGACTTCTGGCAGTGGGTTTCCCTTATATCCAGGTGGACACTGACAGATTGCACGGTGATCGTCCGCAATACAAATAGCATTTTCTCCGCATGATTCCTCATCACACACATCATAGCAAGTGTGAGTTAAGCGGTTGCAAAGTTGCGTTGCCGGACAATCGATATTATACACGCACGGAACACTTCGACATCCTTGATAAGGATCATATGGATCACCTGCAAATGGACCTGGTGGACATTGACATTGGGCCAAATGATTGTTGGTTATACAAATAGCCTTTGGTCCACACTGGACACTGTCGCAGGCAGGTTTGCAAGACAAGCTTTCTGAGGGCCCTGTCCTAACGCAAGCCTCCGACTCAGAACATTCAGCATTCGTTCGGCATCCGTTTTTCTGCACAGGTTGACATCCATTACGATCGTTCGGATTTCCAACGAAACCCTGTAAGCAGTCACACCTACCTAGATGTTCACTAGCAACACAAATAGAATTTGCAGGACACGTAAACTCCGAGCATATTGAAATACACTTGAGCACTCCAAGAACATCCTGTCTGCAAGCGGCATCTGATTGGCAGTCAGCGTCCTTGGTGCAGTCCGGAATTGATGGTTTCTCACACGACGATGAAACAGGATTCCAAATAAAACTATCTCGACAATTACAGACCGGATGACCATTGCCATCAATTTGACATAATTCGTTTGTTCCGCATATGACTGTCGAACAAAGGTAAACGCAGGACATTTTGCCTGTCGGCTCTGTATTACAGATAAATCCTTTTTCACAGTCTTGATCTGATTTGCAAAGATCTTCATCGTCATTTGGTTGAATGCTTCGTTCTGGCTGACATCCAACCTGTAGATTGCTTGGGTTTCCGAAGTAACCATCTGAACATATACAAGTTGATCTGTGATCATCAGAAACACATAAGGCATTTGGCCCGCATTGAATCTTGCTACAACCATCAACGCACTTACGGAGGCCTCGTCCAAGTTGGAAGCAAATTTCTGACTGCTTACAATCAGCATCGTTGTTACATTGTCCTCGAATGGTGCATCCATTTTGTTTGTCATACGGATCTCCTTGGTAGCCAAGCGGACATAAACACTGGCCTTCATTGCAGGCGGCTCTTGGACCACAAGCGACTTTTGTGCAGAGATCTTTACATTTTCCTTGGTCACAGCTGAAACCATCAGGACATTCCACATTCGGTCCGCATTTGCAGCCCGCAGGCTGTGAACAGAAGGTTGCGTCGACACGTTGGCAACTACTAAATGGATCTCCAGCGAACCCAGACATGCATAAGCAGTCGAAACTTCCAGGAGCATTCAAGCAAACGGCATTTTGTCCGCAAGGTTTATTCAAACATTCATCCACGTCATGACAACCAATGTAGCCATTTCCGGTGTAGCCTGGTGGGCATTCACACACAATTCGAGTTCCATCTGAGTGGCATTCTGCATTAGAACCACAGCTATCTGGGCCACATGTGCTCTTTTTCTGGGCTCCGCAGCCTTCGTAGGGATTTCCACTTGTTCCCGGGTTACAGGCACAGTAGCTGGCTCCATATCCGTATTCACAATGGGCATTCTCTGCACAATCTGGTTCGCATTTAGCATATGATACCGGTGGCATGCAGACGAGGTCTGGGTTTCCAACGAAATTTGCTTCACATACACACTTTCCACTAGTTTTGTCACATGTGGCTCCGATCCCGCATACAACTTTCTCACAACGCTCTTTACATCTTCCATTGATACAGACCTGTGGGTCACTACATGGTCTCGTGGTTGTACATTGGTCAGTATAACAATTTCCTCCTGGGAATGGATTTCCAAGGTAACCCTGAGGACATTTACATGTAGGTCCCTCTGAGGTTGGTATGCACTGGGCTCCATCGCCACATATAATTCCCTTGCATTGAGATTCACACTCTCCGCTAGGACTTTCAAAGTAACCCACACGACACCGACACCATCCGGCATGATTTTCCGGTTCACAGAATGCGTTGGGGCCACAGAGTAAACTGGTGCACGGACTTACACAGCTTCCGTGATCACAGGCCAAATTATCGGCACAATCTTCATTGAAATTGCAAGTGCTCTTTACTGAACCCTCTTCAAGGATGCAGCCACTCTTGTAGGCATCTCCGGTCAAGCCCTTGGGGCAAACACACTGGTAGCCTCCTTTTTTGTTTACACAGTAAGCTCCATAAGCACAAGGAGTCTTGGCACACTCGTCTTCGTCCACGCAGCCTTGTAATGGATCACCCTTGTATCCAACTTCACACATGCATTGTGGTGGATCTGTTGGTGTGCACTTGGCGTTGATTCCACACGGAAAACGCTCACATGGACTCTTGCATTTATTTACATCTGATGGATCCAAGAAGAATGGAGGTGGACAAACGCACTCTCCTGGTTGGACACATTTTTCATTGGTACCACATTCTCGATCAGCTGAGCATTTTCTTTGAGCTGGAGAGCAAAGTCCATTGTAGGGATCACCTTGATAGCCTTCAGGACATATACAAGTGAAACTTCCTTCGTTGTTAATACATTCAGCTCCATAGGCGCAAATGTGCTGGCGTTCAGTGCACTCATTGACATCAATACATGTTCCATCTCCAAGAGTTCTAAAGCCTTTTGGACATGCACAGTAGCTCACGCCGCCTGCTATACTTATACACTCAGAGCCCTTAGGACATTTTTCGCCATTTGAACAACCCGCCAATACACAACTATTGCCAACCAGTTTGTATGGAGTTTGACATTGACACTCAGGTGTGTGACATTCGTCGCATACCTGGAATGGATTTCCATTGAAGCCCTGCGGGCAACGACACTCATAGCTGCCTGGTAAATTTTTGCAAATAGCATTCACTCCACAGGCAGGTTTGCTTCTTAATGGTGAGCACTCATCTACATCTCGGCATTGGGCAGTTTGTGAATCTCTCTCGTAGCCTTGACGACATATACAAACACCGTTTCCAGTGTAAGTATCCAATACACAACTCTCTCCGGGGGAGCAAGGATTTGAATCTGAGCAGCTTAGAGGAACTTCGGTGATTTTGCATCCATCACGATATGGATCGCCAGTCGATCCTCCGGGGCACTGGCACAAATATCCTCCAGCTGTGTTTGTACATACAGCTCCAGATTGACAAGGGTTTCCCTTGCATTCATCGATGTCATTACAGCCTCCTGGGGTATTTGGCGCTCCAGTGTAGCCTTCAGCGCAAAGGCATTGGGCGTTTCCGTTTACTAACATGCAATGCGCATGAGCGCCGCAATTCAAAGCCTCACAAGGATGTCTACAGTTATTGCCTACATTTGGCTCTGGACACAGACATCTCTGTTCATCGTCGCAGACACCATTTCCAGGGCAGTCTTCGTTGGATTTGCATGTAACGATATTTACACATCGAACGGTAGGATCGGGATCGGCGATGGATCCTTCAGGACACTTACAAGTGTATCCACCTTCAACATTCAGACAAATAGCTCCAGCTCCACATGTATTTCCTCGAGCACACTCATCAACATCGACGCATTTGGTGTTCGGATCTCCAGAGAATCCAGGTGGACATGAACAGCTGAAAGCACCAGGAGTGTTCGTACAAGTTGCGTTTGTTCCACATCGTCCAGATGGCCCAATTGCTGAGTCACACTCATCAATATCCACGCAACCAGCTGATATATCTTGAGGATTGAAGGTCCAGCCTTCTTCACATATACAATAGGCTTCTGAGCCATCAGGCTTGCAATAGGCATGATCTCCACAGCGTACATCCTCACAAGGTTCTTTGCATGCTACTTTAGGAGGCTGTCCTACATAACCTGCATTACATTCACATCGATATGAACCAACTGTATTAATACATTGTGCTCGTTGACCACATGTGTCGGCATGAGTTCGGCATTCATCGATATCGACACAACTGGATCCCTTCGCCTCAAATCCATCTAAACAGAAGCATTGATTTTCTATACATTCCGCATTGTTCGTACAGTCAAAGTTCGATCGACAAAGAATATTCACATCGACTTGCTCACAAGCAATCTTTGGATCTGGTTTTCCATCGAAACCCTGAGGACATCGGCAGTTATACCCGGGTGAGGCATTTTCACATATCGCACGATCACCACACGGCTTTTCCAAAGTTGCACATTCATCAACGTCCACACATCCACGGAACGGATCACCAGTAAATTCAGCTTTGCACGTACATACGAAGCTTCCTATTGTATCAGTACAGATGGCGTTCTCACCACATGGATTATCCTGGCATTCGTTAATATCTATGGATGGACAGGTAGACAAGGGTTGTGTTGCAAAATAAAGGGCCAGTCAAATTTTATGTTTATATTTGTTTTGGGTTTGTTTTTGAAGGATTAGGTGTTATGTTAACAGTGGCATTGAAAAGCAATGCGACGCTTGGAAACCAAATTAAGTTTAATTATTGCAAGTAAACAACATAGTTTATATGTAATTGTTTTAATCTTTATTGAATGAGATTTTCTGCAAATATCAGTTAATTACTGAATCAGTAAATAAAAAAGGTAACGAATGGAACACCTTCTCTTAATTTGAATAACTCTTCAAATGAAATATCTTACAAATTGCGGGAGCTCCTAATAGAATCGAAAGGTGAGTTTTTCGGAACTAGGTTTCTAAGTCTTAATTTAACGTTGAAATTTAAGGATTGAGAATTTCATTTTTATCGATAGAACATTTTGAAAGAAAAACAAAACATAGGAATGTGTCATGACTTAATGAACAGAAATGGCGCCCAACAATCATTATGAATTATGTAGCTTTTGATACTTTACAATTTGTATGTTTATGTGGTATTAACCTCGTTTGATATTTTTTTAATTTGATTCGTCGCATTACTTTCAATCACCACTGCAGTTTAAAAAAATCCGGTAGAAAAGTGGAAAAATATTTACAAAAGGATAATTTTATTCAAAAAAAAAATATAGCGTGAGAAGCATTTTTGGAAAAATAAGATTTGCTCAGCAGGATAGTTATAGGGTAGGTAAGAGGATCTAATAAAAAAAAAAAATCAATAAAGTTGGGACAAAGAAGCTTAAAGCAGCAGCAACAGCAGCTAGTTTAAGCTGGGTTCTAAATACTAACTTTCACAGTATAAATGTCCCTGACCACGATATCCTGTCGGACAAAGGCACTTAAAGGAGCCGGGAAAATTAATGCACTTTGCATTGTCTCCACAAGCATTTGAATGGGCACACTCATCCACATCAATGCAGTCCACATTGTCCTCTAGTGTGTAGCCCTCGGAGCAGCGACACTCAAAGCCACCCGCATAATTAACGCATTCAGCACCCAAGCCACAGGGATTGTTAGAGCATTCATCGACGTCTTTTGAGTCGATTTGAGTTTTTTTTTTTGTTAAATTTAGCATGTATAATGGAATATGCCGTCAGCCATTTTATATTTTTTTTTTGTTTGTTTATGTGTTTTATGTGTGTGATAGTGAATGCGATATATTCGAAGTCATATTTCATTTGTGTGTATATATCGATATTGAGTGCAGTTGGTTAGGCGCAATGTTATGAAATTAGATAGCAAAATTTAAAATTTAAAATTAATGCAATAAACCACTAACCAGATCAGAATAATATAATTTGAAAACAAAACTTACCTTCACAGCCTGTAGCCGGATCACCCTGATATCCATCAGGGCAAGAAC
Organism: Epistrophe eligans; assembly: GCA_951394125.1. Lineage (NCBI taxonomy): Eukaryota > Metazoa > Arthropoda > Insecta > Diptera > Syrphidae > Epistrophe > Epistrophe eligans. The sequence goes on along the minus strand of OX596030.1, from coordinate 8,292,515 downwards.
ACTTATAACTACCGTCAGTATTTAGACATTGGGCATTGCGGCCGCATGGCGAACGGGCACATTCATCATCATCAATACAACCCGTCTCGGAACGGCCATCACCTTCATAGCCTGGTGGGCAGTCGCAGCGATAACTGCCTTCCAGGTTAGTGCAGATGGACCGAGGTCCGCAAGTTTTCGGATATGTACATTCGTCCACATCGACACAACCGTCGAAAGGATTGCCCAAAAATCCCTCAGGACATTCACAAGTGAAGTTACCAGGTGTGTTAATGCATCGGGCATTCTTTCCACATACATTTGGATTTCGACATTCATCGATATCTGTAGGAAAAAAAAGCAAATGATAAAATGTGTTTTATTATGTACTTAGATAAGACAAATCTTAGAAGTGCTTTATAAAGTAAATAGGAAAATTCAACGTAAATTTTAAGCTGTCAAAGATAAGTTGTTTTTAATAAAAAATGAAATATATATATCTGTACTTAAAACAGGGAAACTAAATGAACCCCAACAACTTATACTATCCCGAATTTGTACAAACATACAAGCAATTTCTATTGTTTAATTGTAATAAACTTAAATTTCGTTAAGTTTCTGTAAACTACACTTAATTGAATTCAAGAGAGCTTTAAATTTGAACTTTAATATGAAAATTTGAAATACACCCGAAAATATAAAATTCTTGAGATTAACGCCTTAATTGAAGAAAACTTAACGAAGAATATTTTGCTTTTATTTACTTATTTAAATTTAGCTTCTATAGAAGAATTGACCGAAACAACGCTTTGAGTTTGTGAAAACAAAGGATTAATAAATTAGTGACAAAAATGTCTTAATCGAATCGTTTCGTTAAGTTTTAGTTAATTTATCTTTAATAATTTTTTCTTTAAATACAAACAATATTGACCTTCATTAGCTCTTTTATAACACTGAAGAAACCTTAAACAAGAATAAGGTCATATTTGCTATCGTTCGTTAAGTCCGTTCCTCATAAGAACATTAGCATTAATTCCAGTTGATTCCAACCATAAGAATGTTTCGAATTCTATTGTTTTAACAATTCAATGCATAACCTTTTATATCTAACTTCAAATCGCTTCTTCTTCCTTGATTTAAATAGGCAGCGAACTGGTCCACAAGAACAAGAACAAAAAAAAAAAAAAAAAAAAAAACTTTTAACAGAAAAATTCCACAAAACCTTAACCATATTATTTTTATCTTCCCATGATGATACAGGGGAACACCAAAAATCAATTTCTTTTTCTCATGTGGTCGTCGTCTACCTTGAGGGTCCTCCAGCCCATTTCGGCTAAAGTTAGAAAAAAAACCTCGTTGATGAAGCATTCATTTATGTATACCTTTGATTTTTGGGTTTATCAAAAAAAAGGGTTTCATCCTTCGAAACGAAAGAAAGAGTGATTATATTTCCAGTCAAGGTCAGCTTAAAGTGGTCGGCTGTATTTTTTAAGGTTTCTTCGTGTGTATTATTTTTTTGGAATTCCGCAGAATCTGATTTTTTTTTGTAACCCATCGTACATACATACATATATGTTGCATTAGCTCAAGGCAACACAAAAAAATGAGAAAAAATTCATGGAAACAATACTCTCATGGCCATTAGGAAAAACAATCCGTGCTTACCTATACTACTATCCCTTGCAAATAACATTGCGGCTGACGAGTGATGTCATTGTAGAATCAAGATAACCAAACCTAACATGACATCACTCTTCTTCATTGATTTTTGTTTTTATTTGGGACTAAAAGAGATTTACATTAAGATTAAATACATTCAGGTACAATAAATTTACAGAATAAAAGAATTTTTATAAATAAGAATTTTAATTTTGTTAATTCTTAAAAACTGGAGTTAAAGTCAAAGGCGAGATTTACAAAACTCAAACACAATATTTATGTTGTCACTCAAGAAGAATGAGTAAACAAATATTTGTTAATTTACAAAGTCTGACATTTTGGGTGTTCTTGAAAAATTAATGACAGACTTGAGATATATAAATGACATCAACTATCTAATGGTAATTTCTTAACGCCCACTTTTTAACATTTAAAGCGAAGATTTTTTGATGATCATAAAGCCATATTTTGGATGGAACAACATTTGTATGATTCATGTCTTCAGTGATGTATGTTGCCTTACAAGGGAATACAAGCATTTTGTGAGTTTGATTTCGTTAAGTACGAAGATAACCTTCGTTCAAGTTAATTAAAACAAAAATAGTTTAGCTTTTAAACATTAATCCGAACAAAATTGGAAAAATAGCCCTCTTATCTTCTTCTTATAGAAATATCTAAAGAGGAGAATATAGAATATGTAGTTGCCATACAAGGATTTATTTTTTTTTTTTATGATCTCAAAAACTACTCTAAAGATTTTGATTAAACTTCGCAATATATTAAAAAAATTCAATAATACTGTGCGTATGAAGTTTTTGCCAACAAAGTCGCAGAACGGAAATATAGTTTTAAAGTTTTTTTTTAAAGAAATTTGCCTCATTTTTAAACTATTTTTGATACTCGATAGATTTGTAATAATTTTGTATGGTGTACTTCTTAAGGTATAGTATTGAATTTAAAGAATTTACAAATAATTTTATATTCATACATAAATTTTCATATGACATGTGACATGTCTGAAGCTTAAGAGCGACTGAACTGATTACAAAATACATATTTCTTTTCTAAGGATATCGATTAAAAAGATTTAATTTAAAAAAAATAGGCGTATTAGTGGTTAGATTTTACTAAAACTACTTTCCCGACCTTCCCGCTGGTCATTTAAAAAAATTGTCGAATTTTCAACTCAATCGGATTAAAGATATGCGAAAGCATAGAAGACAAACGCAAGAGCATGTTCTTCTATTTTATTTACAAAAGTTTAAACTTCTTCTCATAGAATATTTTGTTTCTTTATTTTTTTTTTAAAGAAGACATTTTCTAACTTACCTGAACATAGAACTTCCCCATCGCCTTCATAGCCATCCTTACATTTGCACAAGAAATGTGCTGGTAAATTACAACACTCAGCATTTTCCACACAACGTGAAGCTATCGATGGATCTTGACATTCATCAATATCTAAAAAAAACAAAAATAAAATACAAACAAAAATCATTAAAAATAAATTATAATATCTGATCTAAAGGAATTCCACTTCAAGGTGGTCTCCTTCATCTTCTATAAGAGCATAATTAATAAGAACCACAAAAAGAAACATAAACCGTTTCCTCTACGATAGTTTTTTTTTCAGAACAATTAATTATTTATCTATCCGTAGGGAATGAAAACTTAATACTCTTTTTTTTTTTTGTCTTCTATTTTTTTCCCAAAGGTAGAGCTTTTCCAACCAATTTATTTGAGAGGGAAAACAATCAATTTAATGATCCAGCGACACAAGGACAGAAATTCCATTTCAAATTGATAGATTGAGTATCTACGGACAGGCGCGTAGTTGTGTTGGGATGAATAATTATAATTCTTAGTCAATATATCGCTAGGAAAAAACAGTAAAAACAAATCATTCAAAATCGGACTGAGAGTTTATTTTTTATTTAATTTCCTACTTCTCCATTCAGAGCTTAAAAGATTTGTTGGTAGTAGACTTTTTCTGAAAAGCCTAGCCTACCAAGTACCTAAAACTAAGAAATTTCTCAGTTGTATTCTTTAAAAAAATAATGCTAAAAATTAGTTGTATAAGTTTGGGGCCTATGGTCCTCATGACACCTTCCCTCGATCCGTGCTTGTTTACGCACATTAAGAAGCGCGTGCGTGCGAAGATACTTTGATTGATTCTTAATTTTTTTTTGTTGCTAATTGCTAGGTATTTATCGCCCAAGTTACGCACATTGAACAATCAGCAAAAAATATCTTCAAAGGTCAATTAAACCAATAGAAACGTGCTGATGAGTAATGTCAACGATTTGATGGCCAGGATGTCCCAGATTCAGTAGTTGGCGGCAAAAACACCAAAGTTCATTTACATAATAAACTATGCCAGTCGACATGTCGGTCGATGTTGGTGTCGCTGTCACTGCGCGTATCTATGAGATAGATTTGTGTATTCTATATGTGCATACATATGTATATATATGATGAGTAAAAATCTGTGTCAGAAAACTGCACTCCATCGCACAGTTATGCAACATGATCTCCAACCATCACCATCATTGGTTGGTGGCACGGTGCGCGATGTCGTTGCCACCTTGACTTAGTCTCTATCAATTCATAACATGACAACATCAGAGCCAGGCAACAACTCATATGTTGTATCTCCTAAAAACCGTAGCAAAGGTGCATCTAGATACGTGAACGAAGCCATGACTGACTAATGTACTTTTAATGAGAAGTGTCGCTGTCTTCGCTGCAGCACAACTCTGTGCACTTACCTCGACTTTGGGGGCAGAATTTTATATCTATCTATCTATCTTTTCTCTCTGCAACCATACGACAAGACTCGACGACGCACTTAGATACGTTTGGATTGAATTCAATTGAGCTGCGTCGAAGCGTGACCTTTAGCAAGATGGTTATAGCCAATGCACTTTAGTAGAAGCAAACAAATATAAATAAAAACTATCTAGAACCATTATAGTGATTCTTGATAGGTGTTGTACAGAATTTTGATGCGATATATCTGTACAGTGTACACTGTACACCCCTCCAAAGATACAGGTTTTCATCTTTAGCACTGTTAATACAGGTTTATATTTTTTTTTATCGCTTCATCTTACATACACACAGAGAAATTTACGCAATAAAATTTACAAAACCGTGCAGTAAATTTTACAAAAGGCACTTGTAGTGAAATTTACAACAAAAATTATGAAAACGTAGTACTCGTAATAAAATTCACAACAAAAACTCCGAGAATGTAGCGCTAGTAGTAAAATTTACTGTGATTTTAAAGAAATTTGCAGCGAAAATCATTGCAATTGTAATGAAATTTACTACACTGATAGTACTACAAATGCAGTCTAATTTACTTCAAAAAAAGTAGAATTTACTATCAATGTAATAAAATTTACTATAATGATTTTGTAAAATTCACTACAAATTCAGTATATCATGTACCCGCCGTTTTTGCAAACACTTTTATTGTATTTACTACAAATACAGTGAAATTAACTGCACATACAATAAAATTCACTACTTTGCTGTGGTGAAATTTACTAAGTGATTTTGTAAAATTTATTGCTATTGTATTTAGTACAAGTACAGTTAAATTCACTACACATGCAATCAAATTCACTACTATAGCGCAGTCAAATTAACTACAAGCTTTTGTAAAATTCATTACTATTGTGTTTAGTACAAAAACAGTGAAATTCACTACACATACAATTTAATTTACTACAAGTGTGATAAATTTTACTACCTGATTTTGTAAAATTTACTACTATTATATTTAGTACAAATACAGTGAAATTTACTACACATACAATATAATTCGCTTCCTTGGTGTGGTGAAATTTACTTTCTGATTTTGTAAAATTTATTATGAATGCAGTATCTCTTTTCCCCCCCTTTTTTGAAAACACTTTTATTGTATCTACTACGAATACAGTGAAATTCACTACACATACAATAAAAATCACTACTAAAGCGTAGTCAAATTTACTACGTGATTTTGTAAAATTTATTACAAATGCAGTTTCTCCCTGCCCGCCTTTTTTAAAAACACTTTTATTGTATTTACTACGAATACAATGAAATTCACTGCACATACAATAAAATTCACTACTTTGTTGTGGTGAAATTTACTACGTGATTTTGTAAAATTTATTACAGATGCAGTATCTCCTTGCCCGCCCTTTTTGAAAATACTTTTATTCTATTTACTACGAATACAGTGAAATTCACTACACATACAATAAAATTCACTACTAAAGCGTAGTCAAATTTACTACGTGATTTTGTAAAATTTATTACAGATGCAGTATCTCCTTGCCCGCCCTTTTTGAAAATACTTTTATTCTATTTACTACGAATACAGTGAAATTCACTACACATACAATAAAATTCACTACTAAAGCGTAGTCAAATTTACTACGTGATTTTGTAAAATTTATTACAGATGCAGTATCTCCTTGCCCGCCTTTTTGAAAACACTTTTATTGTATTTACTACGAATACAGTGAAATTCACTGCACATACAATAAAATTTACCATTAGTGTGGTAAAATATACTACGTGGTTTTGTAAAATTTATTACGAATGCAATATATCATTCGCCCATTTTTTTTTTGCAAATACTCTTGTGGCAATTACTACAAATGGAGTGGATTTCACTATACGAACAATAAAATTTACTACACATACAGTGAATTTTACTATCTGTATAGCGAATTTTATGAAAATAACAAAAAATAATAGTGCTCAAAATGAGGTCCAGAGAGGTGGTTTTTGTAAGTTTCGAGGGTATCATATCATTATTAGTATTAATGATCTCCCAAACCAGAGACGCAAGACATTTGGAACGACCGACGCAAAATATATTTACCGACCGATATAGCAACACTAACACGAGTGGTTAAGCGTTTAAAATATATTGACGGCAGAAAGTTTCGTCATCGTTCCCAATGTTTCGCATTTGTTTGGTAGAACCATAACTAAGGTTTTTCTTGGCGTTTTCGAAAAAAAAACAATCAGAAACAACATCAAATAATTTCAGAAACATAAAATACAAATTACTTAAAGATCAAATATTTCGCGGGTTAGTTAAATGGTTGATATTCAAACCAGATTGTAATTAAACCCATTATAATCGGGAACAAAGACGTATTTCGAACGGCAAATTGTTAAGAACAAAAAAAATAAAAATTTACATTTATTCCTAAATTTTAACTTAAATACCAAAAATGTCATTACTGTGGCGTGTCCCAAAATGTACTTTCCCTCATAAAAAGCAAAATAATAATATTTTGAAATACTAACCCACCCGGAAAAGTCAAATTTTAATCTCGGATGAAATTTAATCGAAACACATTGTCTAAGACCTTGACATTGTCTATTATATATTTTTTGACTCTTAATTTGGGATTTGTACATTTTTGTGATTTTAATTTGTATCTAGTGTTGTGCCGTAACTTATTTCAAAACTAAGTTCTTTTAAATATGTATTTAATTTGTGGATACTAAGTGGGGTTTTATAATAATAACAATACAAATTGAATATATCTCATATTTTCATTCTTCCATTGAACTCTTCATTTTCTTTGCTTTTTTTGGCAATTAATATAATTTCAACAAAAATTAATGAACATATTTTTGTATAAAGAAAATGAAAAGCTTGTGCAATCATTAACGCGTGAAAATTATCTCCTTCAATATTAATTCAATTTGCATGTAGTCTTGTGGCAATTACTACAAATGCAGTGAAATTTACCATAGATATAATGAAATTTACCAATAGTACGGTAAAATTTACTACGTGATTTTATAAAATTCATTACGAATGGAGTATTTTATTTACCCGCCTTTTTTGAAAACACTTTTATTAAATTTACTACAAATACAGTGAAATTTACTACACATACAATAAAATTCACTGTAAGTGTGGTGAAATTTACTACCTGATTTTGTAAAATTAATTACGAATGAACTATATCATTTACCCGCCTTTTTTGCAAATATACTCTTGTGGCTACTACCCATGCCTTGTAATTTGCCTTTTACAGTTTTACGCTTTTGTTTTTAAACTTTTGTTTTAAAAATTTATTTAATTTTTGTGTACATCTGGTTATAATAATAACAACTATAATAATCATGATATAAGAATAGAATATATCTCATATATTTATTCTTCCACAGAAATTTTCGTTATGTTATTATAGAATTTTTGACAATTTATATAATTTCAAACAATTAAATATAAACTTAATAAAAATTCTCAAAAAATGGTAGTTTATATATTTTTTCTAACAAACGTAAAATTCTTTTAATTTTCTTTTCTTCTAAAAGTCACAATGACGTTTGGTTAAGTTTTTTAAAAAAATTGATTAATTTTCCGCAGCGAAATCCTTGAGGTTTTTTAACTACCTATAAATTGTGTAAATCATTTCTCATAAAAAATTTGACAGTTCATTAACCAAGTAGTAAACTTAAACAAATTTTAAACTTATCTTGTGTTTTACATCAGTGTATGAAAAGTTTTAGGTTTACTTCACCCATTAAAAAATATATCCTCTAAAATTTGCTTGTTAGTCCTATTTGTTGACAGTCAGGCATATTTATTAGATTTTTGACTAGTTAGACAGTGTCTTGACAGTCCGAAATATTTGGAAATAATATATTTTATTTGATTAAATAAAATGTTACATTAAACAACCGAGTCTAAGTAAGATAACGTTTAAAACATCAACTAAAAATGTTTATCTATAACTTGGATGGTTGTTCAATGTACTACTACGTTCATAAATAAGATCGAATGTTTCTTTACCAATGAGGTAGATAGTCTCATAATTTTGTGTTCCTTAGTTCAGGATTTGTTATGCCATACTTGAAGTTTAAGTGAACCATCATACACACATGTGAACACTGGTTAACTGTTTTTATGCCACAACATGTTATTTCACCTCACGGAAAATTTTTAGCAAGAGATGTTATTTTCTTGGCATGGACACAATTGTCGTTTTAATAGTACCTTATTGTAAATAAATTGTAAAGAAATAAATATCATTTGCAAAAAAAATCTCTTTATTATCACTCCAATATACTACCAATGAGTAGCTACTGCGAAGTGTATAAGCAGCTTTATGAGACGACAGCACTGGCAACCATACCAAACACTAAATTCAAAATGGAGTTCTATTTCATTCGTTTCAGATTTCGGCGTGGCGCGGTGCGTTTAGTTTTAAACAGTTTAACTCGGCATCGGTATTTATCAAAAAAGTGAAAAAAGAAAAATCATTAAAACTAATAAATTCAGTGAATAAAGGTATGTATGTGAAATTGTGATAGTGTTTATTACATTGTCTAGAGCTTCTAGAAAAATGATAAAAAAATGTGTAATGAGAAAAAGCACTCTTAAAATACATATATAGGTTCGTACATATACGCGAGTTCCAAAAGAAATTTTTTTTTAATGGTGATTCTTTTTTATCAAGTTTTGATGCTTGCGTTTGAAGCATCAATTGCTGATTCCAAAAAGGTATCAACCATCTCTGTACGGCTTACGGTTGGTCAGATATACTCCAAAACGTTTTTGATTATTCTTCAGGATGGCAGAAATTAGGAAAATTGAAAAAGGTTTTGGAGTGTATTTGGCCAACGGTAAATCGTACCTTTTTGGAATCAGCACTTGATGCTGTTAAAATAAACATTAAAATCTTTTACTTAAAATATCTAATGAGAAAAAGCACTCTTAAAATACGCATACGGGTTCCTATATGCGAGTTCCAAAAGTAATTTTTTTTAATGGTGATTCTTTTTTAACATATTTTGATGCTCGCTTTTGAAGCATCAATTGCTGATTCCAAAAAGGTATCAACTAGCTCTGTACGGCTTACGGTTGGTCAGATACACTCCAAAACGTATTTGATTTTTCTTCATGATGGCAGAAGTTAAGAAAATTGAAAAAGGTTTTGGGATGTATCTGACCAACAGTAAGCCGTACAGCGATGGTTGATACCTTTTTGAAATCAGCACTTAATGCTGTTAAAATAAACATCAAAATCTTTTACTCAAAATATGTAATGAGAAAAAGCACTCTTAAAATACGCATACGGGTTCCTATATGCGAGTTCCAAAAGTAAATTTTTTTTAATGGTGATTCTTTTTTAACATATTTTGATGCTCGCTTTTGAAGCATCAATTGCTGATTCCAAAAAGGTATCAACTAGCTCTGTACGGCTTACGGTTGGTCAGATACACTCCAAAACGTATTTGATTTTTCTTCATGATGGCAGAAGTTAAGAAAATTGAAAAAGGTTTTGGGATGTATCTGACCAACAGTAAGCCGTACAGCGATGGTTGATACCTTTTTGAAATCAGCACTTAATGCTGTTAAAATAAACATCAAAATCTTTTACTCAAAATATGTAATGAGAAAAAGCACTCTTAAAATACGCATACGGGTTCCTATATGCGAGTTCCAAAAGTAAATTTTTTTTAATGGTGATTCTTTTTTAACATATTTTGATGCTCGCTTTTGAAGCATCAATTGATGATTCCAAAAAGGTATCAACTAGCTCTGTACGGCTTACGGTTGGTCAGATACACTCCAAAACGTATTTGATTTTTCTTCATGATGGCAGAAGTTAAGAAAATTGAAAAAGGTTTTGGGATGTATCTGACCAACAGTAAGCCGTACAGCGATGGTTGATACCTTTTTGAAATCAGCACTTAATGCTGTTAAAATAAACATCAAAATCTTTTACTCAAAATATGTAATGAGAAAAAGCACTCTTAAAATACGCATACGGGTTCCTATATGCGAGTTCCAAAAGTAAATTTTTTTTAATGGTGATTCTTTTTTAACATATTTTGATGCTCGCTTTTGAAGCATCAATTGCTGATTCCAAAAAGGTATCAACTAGCTCTGTACGGCTTACGGTTGGTCAGATACACTCCAAAACGTATTTGATTTTTCTTCATGATGGCAGAAGTTAAGAAAATTGAAAAAGGTTTTGGGATGTATCTGACCAACAGTAAGCCGTACAGCGATGGTTGATACCTTTTTGAAATCAGCACTTAATGCTGTTAAAATAAACATCAAAATCTTTTACTCAAAATATGTAATGAGAAAAAGCACTCTTAAAATACGCATACGGGTTCCTATATGCGAGTTCCAAAAGTAAATTTTTTTTAATGGTGATTCTTTTTTAACATATTTTGATGCTCGCTTTTGAAGCATCAATTGCTGATTCCAAAAAGGTATCAACTAGCTCTGTACGGCTTACGGTTGGTCAGATACACTCCAAAACGTATTTGATTTTTCTTCATGATGGCAGAAGTTAAGAAAATTGAAAAAGGTTTTGGGATGTATCTGACCAACAGTAAGCCGTACAGCGATGGTTGATACCTTTTTGAAATCAGCACTTAATGCTGTTAAAATAAACATCAAAATCTTTTACTCAAAATATGTAATGAGAAAAAGCACTCTTAAAATACGCATACGGGTTCCTATATGCGAGTTCCAAAAGTAAATTTTTTTTAATGGTGATTCTTTTTTAACATATTTTGATGCTCGCTTTTGAAGCATCAATTGATGATTCCAAAAAGGTATCAACTAGCTCTGTACGGCTTACGGTTGGTCAGATACACTCCAAAACGTATTTGATTTTTCTTCATGATGGCAGAAGTTAAGAAAATTGAAAAAGGTTTTGGGATGTATCTGACCAACAGTAAGCCGTACAGCGATGGTTGATACCTTTTTGAAATCAGCACTTAATGCTGTTAAAATAAACATCAAAATCTTTTACTCAAAATATGTAATGAGAAAAAGCACTCTTAAAATACGCATACGGGTTCCTATATGCGAGTTCCAAAAGTAAATTTTTTTTAATGGTGATTCTTTTTTAACATATTTTGATGCTCGCTTTTGAAGCATCAATTGCTGATTCCAAAAAGGTATCAACTAGCTCTGTACGGCTTACGGTTGGTCAGATACACTCCAAAACGTATTTGATTTTTCTTCATGATGGCAGAAGTTAAGAAAATTGAAAAAGGTTTTGGGATGTATCTGACCAACGGTAAGCCGTACAGCGATGGTTGATACCTTTTTGAAATCAGCACTTAATGCTGTTAAAATAAACATCAAAATCTTTTACTCAAAATATGTAATGAGAAAAAGCACTCTTAAAATACGCATACGGGTTCCTATATGCGAGTTCCAAAAGTAAATTTTTTTTAATGGTGATTCTTTTTTAACATATTTTGATGCTCGCTTTTGAAGCATCAATTGCTGATTCCAAAAAGGTATCAACTAGCTCTGTACGGCTTACGGTTGGTCAGATACACTCCAAAACGTATTTGATTTTTCTTCATGATGGCAGAAGTTAAGAAAATTGAAAAAGGTTTTGGGATGTATCTGACCAACGGTAAGCCGTACAGCGATGGTTGATACCTTTTTGAAATCAGCACTTAATGCTGTTAAAATAAACATCAAAATCTTTTACTCAAAATATGTAATGAGAAAAAGCACTCTTAAAATACGCATACGGGTTCCTATATGCGAGTTCCAAAAGTAAATTTTTTTTAATGGTGATTCTTTTTTAACATATTTTGATGCTCGCTTTTGAAGCATCAATTGCTGATTCCAAAAAGGTATCAACTAGCTCTGTACGGCTTACGGTTGGTCAGATACACTCCAAAACGTATTTGATTTTTCTTCATGATGGCAGAAGTTAAGAAAATTGAAAAAGGTTTTGGGATGTATCTGACCAACGGTAAGCCGTACAGCGATGGTTGATACCTTTTTGAAATCAGCACTTACTGCTGTTAAAATAAACATTAAAATCTTTTACCTTTTTGAAATCAGCCCTTAATGCTGTTAAAATAAGCATTAAAATCTTTTACTCAAAATATTTAATGAGAAAAACAAAAAGATATTTTCTATTGTCTTTAAGTAGATACGTACAATGTCTGACCCTGAACTTAAAGGAAGCCAACATTCAGAGGGTGATTTAATTGAAGAAGTTTTAGAAGACTCAAGTGAAGTTGATTTGGGTGAAACAAATGAAAACTTAGATTTCAATCAGCAAATATCAAGCAAACACTCAGTCGCTGTAGAATATGTTTTCTCATATAAGTTGCAAGATGAAGCAATTAGCGATATATTGAAGCGATGGGGACTTTCAGAGCTCTGTGAGTTGTTTAATGGTAAATCATTATTAGTTTAATTTTTCCCTCCAGATTGTTTAATATCAGTGTTTTAGAAAAAAAAATTGATTCAGATTGCTTGGAACACATAACAGTTTCTGACATAGACAATTTAATTCCTCTAGAAATGATGGGATTGCGGATCAAGTTTAAGGCAAGGTTAACTGAATGGAGATCTTTAAAGGTAAGATGTCTGTAAAAAGAGGAAGTTCGTTTTATAATACATAGGGCTCACGATGTTTAATAACTTTTTAGAGCTTACCCTTAACTTCAATATCCGAAAAACTTAGTGGGTGTTCAAGTAGTGCTGTATCTGTATCAAGCGACATTATGGAAGCATTTCCCAAAAATTTACGATCTGATTCCGAAAATAGTTTCAACCAAGAAGTACAACACATGGTGAGTCATAATACCATTGAAATACTGAAAATGGAGATCCTTATTTTATTTGTTAGTACATTTTTTAAACTTTTCACCACACACAAAATTTTGATTAATGTAAAAAGTTATCGATAACAGAATTCGACAGCTGCTGTCTTTATAAGTATACATACATATAAATCTATTACACGAACAAAAATAATTTCTTCCTCTGACTGTTAATTGAACGTTTAAATTATGATTTAAAATTCGGTCCTAAATTAACATTTTAATGATGTGCAACGTTTTGAAAATATATGTAGGTTTCCACTTAGTTCGAAATTTCAAATTATTATTGTCTTAATTTTACTCATCAAACTAGAACGTATGTGAAGATTTTAAAATAATTGAGATTTGAGGCTTACATTAAATAACTGTCATCAATTCACACAGTATAAGGCGTATGTTGTATAAATAGCGCGAACCCATTCACTTGGCGTTTTCACTGCGCAGCTCTCTTTAAATTTCTCAGCTCATCTATTTAATTTTGAAACAAAGATACTGACTTATAAAGATGTGAATCCTAGCAGCAATCTTAATTTGCCTACAAGCTACAACTGTCAGACTACGGATAATAAATGAGATAGTAGACATACTTAAAAACCCCCACACATAGACAGTAGGGATCCGCACAACCCCTTTTATATTGTTGTTGGATTTCGCATCTATTCATAGACATGAAATAAAATTATATTATGTTGGATTTTTTTATTATAAGCGAGTCAAAATTTATCAACTCTATAATAAAAAAAATTAAAACAAATAGTACCTACATGTCCTACATGCAATAGCATTTTAATTTAAAAGAAAAATAAAGTTGAGTTAGGCATTGTACAATTTAGGAAATAGGACCTTCACTCATTAAATTGCGCACAATTTTTGTTTTCTTCAATCCTTTCTCTGCGCAGGCGATTGTTGGCCAAGTGATTTGATTCAAGCTATATTATACATAATTCAATTAAAGTAAGTTACCTCAATCGCTCTACCTTAACAGAAGTAATCATCATCTTCGTTATTATTATACCATACATACATAACATACATATACTTGTTTATTGATGTATCAATGTTTTTTTTTTCAATAGAACGTTCAACAGATATTAAAATCAAACTCCAGAGGGAAATTGTTGCTATCCAAAAAAACGGCGTTCAATTCTTCAGACAGAAAAGATCTCATATATTTAATAGTAGACTTTGCTCTATTTAACGAGATTTTACTCGGAACAAAAGAAATAAACTCATTAACGGAACAAATCATCAAACTTTTTCCGTTTGAATCCAAGGTCTTATATTAAATACTAAGAAAAATAGTTAACTAACGAAAATTTCTTATAGACTTCTTATTACGTGCCTAGTGGAAGTGGTGGTAGAGCTAGAGGTCAACTGTATTCAGCTTATAACAATAAAATTAAAGCCTTAAGAAAAAGAGGAGTTTTATCAAGGCGCTCAAAACATCATGTTTTTTTAATGTCTGAAAATTCATCTTCATCATCACCTTCATCGCCATCATGTTCACCGCTGGTAGATAACTCCCAAAGTAAGATGTAATATGATATAATATACATAAATAAATTATTTTATAACTATACAATTAAATGCTTTATTTACAAGTTGGTGGAAACCTAATGTAAGAAAAAAATTAAAATGTAAAAAATTGTTTTCCAAATCTTTGAAAAATATTTACGTAAAGTAAAGTTTCAATTGAGCTACTTGCAATCTATTCGCCAAATTAACAAATTTCAAATCCATGAATCATGATTCTTATCATATTCCTGGAAAATGTTGCTGTTTCAATAAAATTAAAATGGTTCCTTCTCCAATTGAACGAAGAGCAATTACAAGTTATAAGCTGAAAAGCACTTAAGTTGTTCAATTAAATCTCCTAGCCCAATACATTTATAACAAATATAAATCTCATAGCCCAATACATTTATAACAACACTCTTTTTAACAAACACTCTTTACTATTATCTGTTGCATCCACCCCACGAAGGGCTAGGATCGAAGATAAAAACGTTTAAAAACGTATTTTCTTGTTAAATCTGAAATAACTTGAAAAATTGAAACCAAAGGAGCACCAGTAAGCTTTATGAAGTTCTTACTTTGTATAGTTTCTGGTATTTTGTATAATACGTGTGAAATTGAGAGATTTAATTTTTTTCCAATTTTCAAAAAAACCAAAGCTGATTTCCACTGTTGTTAATTTTATGTAACCAAAATGTTTAATTAACTCAACTGAAAACAGTTTTTTTCATAATACGAAAAATGTATTTAGTTTAAGTGATCTAAAGTCATCCATAATATGCACAAAAACTTATTGTTATTTTAATTCCTCAGGTTTAAATGAGAAGGATTGGCTGAAATACAACTCACAACCAATAGAGTTAGTAGTTATTAAATGGAAAAACTGCTTTCATATCAGGAGGGCAGAAATTTTAGAAAAGACCGCAGAGGAAATTTTTAATGACTGGCCACTTTTCACGCAATCTATCGGCCTTCATTTGGTATATTTTTTTTTTGTTTTAATTTTGGTAATGTTATTCATATTAATTATTCTTACAGATCGATTTAGACTTTATTTTTCTTTTCGGTGAAGAAAAATCAGTTTGCTTGAAAAAGAAATGGGATAGCTTTCAAAGAACCTTCTTGCAAAGTGTCGAGAATCAATCTGAAAGTGCAAGCAAACCTGTTAAGCAGATACTCGAGCAAATAAATGGTATTGATAGTAGTCAAGGTAATAAAAAAATTGTTTAAATAACTTTAAAAGCATACATTTTTGTCTACAATAATAAATACATTTCACCATTTTTCACGTATACTAACATATACAAATTAATTTCTTTACAGATTATAAAAACTTATTAACCTACAAGCTCATCCATTATAAATTGCCTCCATTTCAAAAAATTTCACTTCAAAGTGGGAAAAAGTGGCACGCTTCAATCCAGGACTCAATCAATAGCACTATATTAGAAGCCGAAAACCAGGCAGATATCCTGGTTAAATACCAACATATAAAAGAATCGTACAAGGGCTTACATTTCAACATTCAACCAATGGTAGTGGCAAGTGAAAAATTATATTATGTAATATCAGATAACATATTCCATAAAACAGAAAGCTTTTTATCGGCTCTTGATTCGGCTTTTAAATTAATGTATGTATTTAATCTTAAGTATCCACTTCAAAGCCAAAATGTGTGGTTGTTTTTAGAAAACTTCTTTTATGATATTAATTCAAGTCCTCCTAGCTCTGCAACAACAGCCCTGATTAATGAGTTACGAGATAAGCAAAATTAAGTTTTTTTTAAAAACAACACAAATTGTAAGACGTTCTTATAAACCTTATTTAATTGCTTTGGTAGACTGATAAACTTGATACGACTAAGTTTCTAAAGACTTTTTTAACATCCTTTTAGACGTTTATTAGTGCTTAAGGGGATCAAGCTTGATTCTGACTTTGCTACTTAAGACTTTTTTAGCAGCTCTTTTAACAGTTTACTATTTCGGATCAAGCTGATAAACTTGAAACGACTTAGCTTCTTAAGAATATTTTTAACAAAATTTTAATCGTTTATTAGTGCTTTAGGGGATCAAGCTGATAAACTTGATTCTGACTTTGCTACTTAAGACTTTTTTTGCATCTTTTTTAACAGTTTACTAGTCGGATCAAGCTGATAAACTTGAAACGACTTAGCTTCTTAAGACATCTTTAACATCCTTTTTAACAGTTTACTAGTTCGGATCAAGCTGATAAACTTGAAACGACTTAGTTTCTTAAGAATATTTTTAACAAAATTTTAATCGTTTATTAGTGCTTTAAAGGATCAAGCTGATAAACTTGATTCTGACTTTGCTACTTAAGACTTTTTTAGCAGCTCTTTTAACAGTTTACTATTTCGGATCAAGCTGATAAACTTGAATCGACTTAGCTTCTTAAGACTTCTTTAACATCCTTTTAAACAGTTTACTAGTTCGGATCAAGCTGATAAACTTGAAACGACTTAGCTTCTTAAAAATATTTTTAACAAAATTTTAATCGTTTATTAGTGCTTTAGGGGATCAAGCTGATAAACTTGATTCTGACTTTGCTACTTAAGACTTTTTTAGCAGCTCTTTTAACAGTTTACTATTTCGGATCAAGCTGATAAACTTGAATCGACTTAGCTTCTTAAGACTTCTTTAACATCCTTTTAAACAGTTTACTAGTTCGGATCAAGCTGATAAACTTGAAACGACTTAGCTTCTTAAAAATATTTTTAACAAAATTTTAATCGTTTATTAGTGCTTTAGGGGATCAAGCTGATAAACTTGATTCTGACTTTGCTACTTAAGACTTTTTTAGCAGCTCTTTTAACAGTTTACTATTTCGGATCAAGCTGATAAACTTGAATCGACTTAGCTTCTTAAGACTTCTTTAACATCCTTTTAAACAGTTTACTAGTTCGGATCAAGCTGATAAACTTGAAACGACTTAGTTTCTTAAGAATATTTTTAACAAAATTTTAATCGTTTATTAGTGCTTTAGGGGATCAAGCTGATTAACTTGATTCTGACTTTGCTACTTAAGACTTTTTTTGAATCTTTTTTAACAGTTTACTAGTCGAATCAAGCTGATAAACTTGAAACGACTTAGTTTCTTAAGAATATTTTTAACAAAATTTTAATCGTTTATTAGTGCTTTAAAGGATCAAGCTGATAAACTTGATTCTGACTTTGCTACTTAAGACTTTTTTAGCAGCTCTTTCAACAGTTTACTATTTCGGATCAAGCTGATAAACTTGAAACGACTTAGCTTCTTAAGAATATTTTTAACAAAATTTTAATCGTTTATTAGTGCTTTAGGGGATCAAGCTGATAAACTTGATTCTGACTTTGCTACTTAAGACTTTTTTAGCAGCTCTTTTAACAGTTTACTATTTCGGATCAAGCTGATAAACTTGAATCGACTTAGCTTCTTAAGACTTCTTTAACATCCTTTTAAACAGTTTACTAGTTCGGATCAAGCTGATAAACTTGAAACGACTTAGTTTCTTAAGAATATTTTTAACAAAATTTTAATCGTTTATTAGTGCTTTAGGGGATCAAGCTGATAAACTTGATTCTGACTTTGCTACTTAAGACTTTTTTAGCAGCTCTTTTAACAGTTTACTATTTCGGATCAAGCTGATAAACTTGAAACGACTTAGCTTCTTAAGAATATTTTTAACAAAATTTTAATCGTTTATTAGTGCTTTAGGGGATCAAGCTGATAAACTTGATTCTGACTTTGCTACTTAAGACTTTTTTAGCAGCTCTTTTAACAGTTTACTATTTCGGATCAAGCTGATAAACTTGAAACGACTTAGCTTCTTAAGAATATTTTTAACAAAATTTTAATCGTTTATTAGTGCTTTAGGTGATCAAGCTGATAAACTTGATTCTGACCTAGCTTCTTAAGACTTTTTAACAGTTTTCTAGTTCGGATCAAGCTGATAAACTTGATTCTGACTTATCATCTTTAGACTTTTTTAACATCCCTTTTAACAGTTTTCTATTTCGGATCAAGCTGATAAACTTGAAACGACTTAGCTTCTTAAGACTTCTTTAACATCCTTTTAAACAGTTTATTATTGCTTTGGCAGATCAAGCTGATAAACTTGATTCTGACTTATCATCTTTAGACTTTTTTAACATCCCTTTTAACAGTTTTCTATTTCGGATCAAGCTGATAAACTTGAAACGACTTAGCTTCTTAAGACTTTTTAGCATCTTTTTTAACAGTTTTCTAGTTCGGATCAAGCTGACAAACTTAAACGACTTAGCTTCTTAAGACTTCTTTAACATCCTTTTAAACAGTTTATTATTGCTTTGGCAAATCAAGCTGATAAACTTGATTCTGACTTATCATCTTTAGACTTTTTTAACATCCCTTTTAACAGTTTTCTATTTCGGATCAAGCTGATAAACTTGAAACGACTTAGCTTCTTAAGACTTTTTAGCATCTTTTTTAACAGTTTATTATTGCTTTGGCTAATAAACTTAACAAATTAAAATAAACATAACAAATTTTTAAGTTAAAAAAAACCGAATCAAGGGCCGATACAATTTATTTTATATTGTGAAGTATTTTATTGTATATACTATTTACATATATAATATATTAAACTTTTAGATTAAATATTAACTGTAGTCAATCATGTTCAGTTGTTTTGCTTGTGAATTAATTTTTTTAAATTTAGATGATTACTATTCACATTTAAAATGCAAGCATAAATATGAAAAAGAAATATATTGTAAACAAGGGGATTGTCCTCAAGCATTTTCCAATCTTTTTGTCTTAAAACGGCATTTAAAGAAAGTACATTTTGATTTAAATAGCAATTCAAACACCTCTACCAATACCACAAATTCTACCACTCTCCTCCCTGCGGAAAATGTAAACAATTTGAATCAAGACTTAAATTCAACGTTTCCATCTCAAAAATCAGAGAGTTCATTACATGCTTATAGTTTCGATCAAAAGTCTACTGAAAATTTTGAAGAATCGTTTATCAATAAAAAGGATGTCGACCTCTCAGAATGTGCTTTAAGATTTGTTTTAAAGTTGATGAATCACAATTCCGTTCCAAGAAATTTAGTATTCAAAGTTGTGACAGAAATTCAAAAACTTTTACTTGACCCTATTAAATGCGTTATTGAATTGAGCGATTCGAGCTTAGCAATTCAAAAAATAAGTCAATTTTGTGATACAGCTTTTTCTAAAATAGAGACTGAACATAAGCTTATAAACCATTTGTCGAAAAAAAAATTACTCGAATTACCAATAAATAGTACAGTTTCATCTGAAATTCAAAATACAATTGAACGGGGTAAACCAATTTTAAAATACAAGGAAATAAAAGGAACTATTCTATCTATTCCTTTCATAATTAAAAAATTTTTTGAAACTGAAAATTTGCTTAAAAAAACTTTGAAAGAAATGGAAGATCTTATGGCACATTCCGATGATATAAAAAATTTTGTATGTGGTTCTGTTTGGCGAGAAATTCATTCAAGATTTTCAAACGAAAACAAAACTGTTGTCCCATATTTTCTGTATAATGATGACTTTGATCCAGATAATGTGTTAGGCTCGCACTCCGGAGTGAATTCAATTTCTGCATTCTACATAAACTTTCCAACTTTACCAGAGCATAAACGTTCTTCTTTGACCAACATTTTGCCTGCTATGCTAATAAAAGCCGAGTATTTTAAAAAGTATGAGCGCCTCGATGTTCTTCATAACCTTCTGAAAATTTTATTAGATTTAGAACTGAATGGCATAATGATTCAGACGGAAGGTGTGGAAAAAAAAATTTATTTTGTTTTAGGCTTAGTAACTGGTGATAATCTTGGACTTAATAAGATTCTGGGCTTCAGATCATCCTTTTCGGCTCTGCATTTTTGTCGAATCTGTAAGGCTTCTAAAGCAGAAACGCAAAATCTTAGTTATGAGTTAAAGAGCAGTTTAAGAACAGTTTCAAATTATGATTCAGATCTTTTACTTAATGACCCAAAACATACTGGAATATCGGAAGTATGTATTTTCAATAGACTTCCGTCTTTTCATGCGGTTGTTAACGTGTCAGTTGATATCATGCATGATCTTTTCGAGGGAGTTTTGAAAAATGATATGTGTGCTATTATTTTATATTTCATTAAAACAAAGAAATATTTTTCTCTCGAAAATTTGAATGACAGAAAACAACTTTTTGATTATGGAAGCATAGACTCGAAAAACTATTCCCTTCCTATAAAACTTGAGGCTTTGCAAAACAAAAATTTGAATATGCAAGCTAGTGAAAGCCATTGCTTTGTACATTTTTTTTCGTTAATGGTTTGGGATTTTGTACCTAAGGACGATAAATGTTGGCTTTTTTTTTTAAATCTTCAAAAACTTGTAGATCTATGTTTATGTACTTCATTTAATAAAAATGATTTAGAAGAATTGAAATCTCGAGTAGCTGATCATAATAAAACTTACAGAGAATTGTTTAATGAAACTCTTAAGCCGAAAGCACATTTTTTGACCCACTATCCCACTGTTATTGAGAGGGTTGGACCCTTAAAAATGATTTGGAGCATGCGAAATGAAGGCAAACACAAAGAATTAAAACAATATGCACAGAGCATAACATCTAGGAAAAATTTATGCTACTCCGTTGGAATGAAGTTGTCTTTAAAACTAGCTAACTTTTTTTATTTAAATGAAAAAGACATTAAGATTAAAATTTTAAAAAGTAAAAATGTATGTATATCTCAAAAACCATATTTCAAAGATCTTCAAGAATTTGGGCTTGATGGTATTCAAATATTTTCAGAAAACATACAATTTATGGGAACACCATACACTTCCGGTTTTTTTTTGTTTCATAAGCAAAGTAACTTTATTTATAGAATTTCTGAAATAGTGATAAGCAATAAACGTGTAATAATTGTTTCCACTAAATATATGTTTCAATACGATGTAAATATAAATGCTTTTATTATAAAAGATAATACAAATATTTTAAGTTTGAAATTAATTACGGAATTTCAATATTATCCTGCTTTGCCACATAATCTTTCTGATGGTAGAATGGCCCTTAGGTTTAAAAATTTATAAAATTTATATTATAGTCATTTTAATTGTCATTACTTTTATTTAAGAGATTTTGATATTAGCTTGTATTAAATATTACCATAGTTATCAAAAATAAAATAAAATAAAAATACATATGAACATTCAAAATGATACCTGCTTTTAATTTCAGATATAGTATTCCACTAAAAAATGAAAAAAAAAAAAAAAATAAGAGAATTTTATTTCAGGAAGAATGGTTTTGACATAAGAAAAAAATCAGTACTCTAAATCTCTGTACAAGTACCTACATATGTAAGTATTCCTACATGCCTACATAATATTTAATTCATCCATTACTGTTTGTATAGGACTAATAGATCTCTGTAGAAAAACTCATGGTAGATATACCATTTTTAATTGTATTACAGATAAAAATCAAATCCATTGCATGAAACAGTGAAATTTATTACATAGATATGTAGTAAAATGTATTACAGATTAAAGTTAAATTTATTGCATGAAACAGTGAAATCTATTACAGATGTAGTTAAATGTATCACATCAAATAGGGGATAATTTACTGCAGTTGTAGTTAAATTTACTACAACTACAGTTAAAAATCCACTATTTTATGTTATACATTTTATTACATCTGCAATAGATTTCACTGCTTCTATGTAATAAAATTTACTACCATTGTAGTATATTTTACTACAACTGCAATAGATTTCACTGTTCCATGTAATGAATTTTACTACGGCTGTAGTAGGTTTTACTACAACTGCAATGAATTTTACTACAACTGCAATGAATTTTACTACAACTGCAATAGATTTTACTACAACTGCAATAGATTTCACTGTTCCATGCAATTAATTTTACTACGGCTGTAGTAGATTTTACTACAACTGCAATGAATTTTACAACAACTGCAATAGATTTTACTACAACTGCAATAGATTTCACTGTTCCATGCAATGAATTTTACTACGGCTGTAGTAGATTTTACTACAACTGCAATGAATTTTACTACAACTGCAATAGATTTTACTACAACTGCAATAGATTTCACTGTTCCATGCAATGAATTTTACTACGGCTGTAGTAGATTTTACTACAACTGCAATAGATTTTACTTTTCCATGTAATGACTTTTACTACCATTGTAGTACATTTTCCTACAACTGCAATAGATTTCACTGTTCCATGTAATAAATTTTACTACGGCTGTAGTACTATTTACTACAACTACAATTAATTTAATTTTTTAATGTAATAAATTTAACTACCACTGTTGTAGATTTTACTACAGCTGTAATAGATTTCATTGTTTAATGTAATGAATTTTACTACCACTCTAGTAGAGTTTACTGCAACTGCAATAATTTTCACTGTTTTATGAAATGTATTTTACTACCAATATCGTGGATTTTACTACAACTGCAATAGATTTCACTGCATCAGTAGTGTATTTTATTACTACTGTTCTAAAATTTTAGAACAATTGCAATATATTTCACTGTTTATGTAATAAAATTTACTACAACTACAATAGATTTTAATGCTCATGTTGGAAACTTTTAGTACAATGACAGTATATTTTACTGTTTCAGTAGTGAATTTAACTATCATTGCAAATCTTATTTTTATTACATTTTGTAGTAAATTTAACGACGTGTGTAGTAGGTTCGGATTTTACTGCTTTTATCGTAGATTTTACTACAGTTTTTCGTAGATTTTACTGATTTTTTCTCTGTGTGTAGATGAGATTAGATGATCGCACTCATGTGCTGCATCTGCATTGCAAGTGGATTTGTTGGTGATTCTGTCGGATCAGAAATGTCAGATATTTAATTTCAATTATATATAGGTGCATGTTGGCAGAGGGCGCTCTCTAAATAAATCGTGTAATTACTTTTTTTTTTTTTAACGGATTTTAGCTTCACTGATCCAACGGATTATTGCGATTGTTTATATAATATAGCTGGTAGCTTTTAATTATGATTGCTAGTCGAGTGGAAGTGTCATTATTAACTGTCATAACGTTTGATTTGGAGTTGATTTTGTTGGATAACATTAAACGAGGAGGTTAGAACACGTCTTTCGATGGAATTTCTAGAATGATACGATCTGAAATTGTCACCATTCTATTATGGGGATGGTTTATAAGCTCGTGATGAAAATATGTGTTAGAGTATTTCAATGCGATTATGAGTGATAGGTACGTTTTATCTAAAACCAAAAATAAAATAAAAATATATATTGATTTTTCTTAATTAACTTGTCGGCATTTTTCATGATCTGGAAAAACAATTAATAATATACTCACGGTATGAACTGACAAACTGACTGATCCTATTGGAATTTATGATTTATCAAATTCAAACGTGCAGCAACTCGTGATTTGAATCTTGCGAGAAAAAAAATGACAAAGTTCTTAGCAATTCGGATTCGGTAGATAATTGTAGGTCTACTCAATGCCGACCAACAACAACAACATGTAAGTTATATCTCGAGCGAAATTTTTTTTAAATTAAAACAACCACAATCTAAATTACAAATCAAGAGAAGTGGGTTTTTTATGAAATTCTTGTTGCCTTAAGATTATATGCTTGGTCATCGAAGGAATCTACTTTCACCAAGAATGGTGATTACGCTACAAATAATAACACTTATTCAAAGCTTTAATGGCAGATGTCTATCAATCTTAATACTTATGGAGCTTTATCTTCAATTATTCTAGCTTAAGCAATTTCAGTTCATGTCAATGCTTGTTTTTGTTTTTTTTTTAAGTTATTACATGAATGCATCTTTTCCTGACAAGTTAACGTTTCAACTTATACTTTAACGCATGCTCTACAAAAAACTGTTTAACATTTACGGCAAATTGAAGAGATTCTAGGTATAGAACAACAAATGTCTACAACTCAATCTTAGTCTTCCAATTATTTTTATAAATAATTGTTTACGAATATCTTTCAAACGAGTACTTGTATAGAGGTTAGGTATATTATTAATTCTTCATTAACCATGTCATGATAGCAATTTACATATTCATAGATCTTCACTTTATACAGTTCATATATGTATTTATGTAGAGACAGACTGCTTCACTAAAAAAAAAGAACCCTTTTGATTGCAACGATTAGCTGCACTCTTGTAACTGATCAAAAATAAACACCAATCTGTGGACCTCTTCACATGGTCTCCCTGGATCTTCGTGTGTTCTCCTCTTCCTTTTGGTGCTTCAATTATACACATTCGTAATCCATTAAACCCTATTTACAATCCAATTTGATTGATTCGATGCGCACACATCACATTACAGAGCTCTTCTGTGTCTCTTTTGAGGAGCATCGATCCTTTAGCCTGTACACCACTTACACCTGTGGGTCTATCCCCATGAAAATAAAAAGGGAATTGGTCACTTTTGGTTTTGGTTTTGGTTTTGTTTTTTTTTTTTTTTTTTTTTGTTTCTGAGAAAAGTGAATGCAAGCATTACTTAAACACGAAATCCCAAGTCCAACAACCAAATGCTAAGTGACCTATATCATATGAGGATAATCCACCGTTCATATAGGAGGCACAAAAGTGAAGAGAATGGACTACTTGACACGCAGAATGACTGTGGTAACCTTCCGGGCTGAATCGAGCAATAACACCAAGTTGAATGGTTGGTCATTTAAGAGTCACGCACCATCAACGATCGCACGGTTTTTTGTTTTTGTGGGATCCGGGAGAAAAACTCTGGGGTATCATTTTTTTTTTCGTAGTCAAAGTGGATACTTTAAATCGATCGACCTCTTCTATAGCAAGTCGTCTTTCTAGGAGTTATTTGAGTGTGGGAGATCTTTGGCGCACATCTACAGCGTGTGCGCAATAGAGATACACATAACCGTTGTTACTGAAGCAAAGGATTTACCATGAGAATCTACTCAAGAGTGCGTGCGCCGCCGTCGTCGGTCGGTTAAGTCGTTTCCTTCGCATGACGCTTCTTTATTGTTCTTCCTGTTCTTGTTGTGATATTCTTCTGTCGATAAACGGTTCTCATCTATCTTCTTGGCCAGAAGATGAAAACAAAGAAGAAGCATTAAAATGAAGAGGTGAACAATAATGTCAGACATTATTATTTTGACAGTTGTTCATCAGTTACAGACAAAACGAAAGAAAAGGGGAGGGTTGGGAATTGGATGTACTAAAAAGATTGTCTTCTTCTTCCATGACATGCTTGTTGGATTGCATGCTATAGTCCGATCATACTACAGAGTATGATGAAGATATATTTCAAAGAATAGCATGAGTTGATGATGACGATGACTACAACTACGAGAACGAAAAAGTCGGAGTCGAATCATCATTAGGTGAAGAAATCATGTGATCTTGAATTGTTTCTTTGGTTGTGCTTGATTTTTGATTTTGCTGTTGTTGTTGTAATTATTTACCTGAGGCATTATCATCATTCAGTCGTTATACCGTTGCAAAGAATCGAGTCCAATGACCAGAGATCATGCTTCCAGTGCAATTATGACACTTCATGGAGGTACACGTTCCATCACTCTTGGGGGGATGTTAAAAAGATATTTTTTGCTATATCCATTGGTTTGGTAGTTTTTTGTTTTGTTTTGTTTTGGACACATTCGGCAAAGTGGCAATTAAATTATGATTTTTTCTGGCGTCTTAATAGTACAGAATTCAGAGGTCTGATGAATTAACCCTCTTGAAACACTCTAGTTTTAAGCAATGCCATTGCCCAACGGGCAACTAATTGAGATTTAAGCGCCGCCAAACCAGATTTTTAAGACAAAAAAATAAGTAGCATCTTTCAGCGGAAGATTCCATAAACAAAAATATAATTATGGGCATGGACAGCCTTATTGATAAAACCATTTCAAGGTAAGTTGAATTTGACAGATCACAATTATGTCTGGTGAATATTTGAGGAAACGAGGAATTGAGGAATGCATTTATAAATAAGGAAATGTCCAACGATTTAATTGGAAAAATCACCCAAGAGTGCATATGAGAATGCTTTTTTGAAATTTAAGAATCCTAAAATTTTTTAATAAAGCCTGCTGTCAAATATTTTAAAACTTAGAACTAAAATAAAACTTCTCGAAGAAAAAGATATTTATTTGACAGGCATTGCAAAATATAAGAGTATATTTAACAGAATTAAAATAAATACAGTTTGATAACCTGTGTAACGGAGCCGTTATATTTGTAGATACAAAACTCAATTATGTTAAAATAAATAATGTGTTTTGGTCCCTCGAGCTGGATAAAATTCTTCTGTGAGCTTTAAAATCTTAGAGCTGATTTTAGCACAGAAGAAAGACAAGAGTTTCATGTTGTATTATTGAATTTTAGCCCTTTAAAAAATTAAGTTGACCTTTGACAAGTTTTTATCTTGGAACTACATTACCTTTTTCATACAAGAATATTCTCCTTTTATCATTTATCCTAAGACCGATTATTAAATCTTTTCTTTTTATTCCAGTTAAACCGAATCAATTCCTTGTCACTCATTTTCCTTGATAAAATTTTGTTTCTATCAAATTAAACAAAATTAAAACTCTCTTTGTATAAAACTATAACTTCCTAGATAATTGTAGGTCTTCAAAATCAAAATCAAATTCATCCAATTAGTGCTTTCAAGAGCCCAAGATTCAAATCTATTTATCTATGCGGGAACTCTCAACAAGAGACCTAAATCAATCTACAATTCTTCCACATGCGATGATTCGAATTTCACAAGCAGAAAACTTTTCATGATCTTCAATCTTCTTCTAATCCGATCATCTCTAAACAAATACAATAACAACAACAATTGTTATAAAGGAACTTTTTTTTTTGTTGTTGTTTAAGGTAAATTGAGGAATGAAAGACCGTTGTATTTGTTGGGATTCTTAAAGGCATCATCGTCATCATTGTCATGGCTAGGTACAATGACCTATCAGAGGTAAACAACCAATCTAACGAGTGTTCTTGAGAGAGCTCTGATGTTTGCCCCATCATCATCTTCATCATCATTAACGAAATTTTTCCAGCTTCATCCAGCAAAGTTGAATCAAAATAAAAAAAAAAATAAATAAGAAAAAAAAGAAGAAAACCGACTATGGAAGCCAAATCACTTTCCTTTGAGAGAATCTCTGTTCTCAGCCTCGGTAGAACCCCTGATGATGGTTGAGTTCTTACATAAAATGGAATTCCATGTTCACAAGTTCAAATTGAAATCCTTTTTCAATCATCGCCATCATCATCATCATCATCATCATCATCATTATCAACAACATCATCAACATCATAAGCATCATCATCATCTTCGTCGTGGTCGTCGTTGAACGTGCTTATCGTCATGCACCGCTCTAAAGACTCCAACAACAGAGGGAAGACCTCAAGTCGACCTTTAGTCATCGTCATTGTAGTCGTCGTCCTCGTCGCCGTCTTTTGGTATCATCATCGCTATTCGAAGACATCATGCGGCTCTATGCTGTGCAAGTTCAAGAAGTTCCAAGATCTGAAGTTCTTCTGTGCATTTTGATTCTATGCTTACTTCGATAGACATCACGGAAGAAGAAAATATTATTTCTGCTCCAATAGATACAAATGTACATGGAAAACTTAAGCTATAGATACACAAACAGCCATCATCAAACGAACAACATGTGGACGAAGTCAAGGGATAAAGAGTGCAATGGTTTAGTTTCAGAGTTTGAATTCTTTTTTCTTTGCTGCTGGACGACTGCCTTTGTGTTATGCCATCATTGCCATTGTATTGCCATGGAATTCCCATTCCATTAACCTCGTAAGCCTAAGCTCTGTTGTCGTTATATAGTATGTGAATAAGCTGCAGCAAAAGAAGCAGCAGCAACAGCTAAACGCTCCTGAAGCCTGAAAGTTACATATGTGGCATGCATGGTCATAGAACGTTAACATATATGTACGTAGAAGTTGAATCTTTCTTCCTTGCTCTAGCAAAACTCTTCCTAACAATAAAGAGTACTAGAAGAGGGTATTCTTTTTCTTCTTCATAGTCTATTATGATGATCATGCTATTGATGATGATGATGATGATGGTTTTGCTAGAAGAAAACCAGCAACAAACAACACGAAGAAGAACCCAGCAAAAATATAAGTCGAAGCAGCAGCAACAGCAGCAGCAACCAGCAGAAATTGCAGAAGCAGCACCAACAGCAGCTAGAGAAACAACGTCAGTAATGTGGAAAATGCGCATAGAAAGGGAGATCATTGCCCTTAAGTGAAGCATGGCTCTTTTTTAGCCACACAACGGCTGCTTCTACTATACACCTATACTACTTCTTCTGGTGCTTCACTCTACAAATGTTGTTGATGATGATGATGATGATAGTCTTAGTGGTGGTGGTGGTAGTCTCGAAGAAGTTAGTTTGGGTATTTATCTATCTTCTTGGCCTTTCAACGCAGACGTTGTCGAAGATGGTTGTTTCTTATTTTGTTTTTTTTTGCATTTTTCTTCGATGTTTTTTTTATTTTTCTCTCTAAAGTTAAACTGATTTAATCGATTGTTTGACTCGGTAGGGAGTCATAGGGGAGCCCAGCATCAGTATACGAATATTATAGAAAAATGTCGATAGAATCGAATTCATTTCTGAGGGCAAAAATGGATAAAAAGTTTGTTTTATTTGCGTTTGGGAAATTATTCAGTCGATTGAAATTGCTTAACAACAAAAACAACAATATTTTAAATAGCACTTAAAGGAGCGTTGTCAGGCAGAACAAAATTCTTTTGTATTTATAAATTAAATTTATATATGGAACACAGAGTAGTTTGGATTGATTACTAAGAATAGGAAGAGTGGAAAAACTTTGTTTCAGCAAATGATTTGTTGCTATTTTTTGTCTTGACGATTTAAACGATTATAAACTTAAACGATATATTTATTGATTGCTTATAGGTGATTCTTTTAGCCAGATATCGACGCATAGTTTACAACTACATGTTGGGATTCTGAGAAATTAATTTCAACAAGGAATTGATTAATTGATTCTTACAGAATATTTGAAGATCAGCTGTCGAAAAGTCGCCTACTGCCTATATATATTGTTTTCAGGTGCTTTGAGCTCGCAGAAGGGTTTTTAACGTCATCAGAAGACAAAAACTTGAGAGAACTGTGGAGAAACATACGTCTAAGGTAGACGAATCAAGTGGAAAGCCACCTCGAGCAAGTATTGAAAAAAGAAGGCTGATGAAGAAAAGCAAAGTGAATTGAAGACAAAAAAGGGCAAATTGGAGAAAAGAAGAACAATACGAAAAACTCAGGCCTGTACGATCACCAAACTTTGCTGAGATGTATCGTGTTAATATTGCTATTTCAGACTAAAAGTTATATCTTCATCAGCATTGCACGTTGTCTGTAACCCTTTTGCATTTTTTTCTATAGTAGTTCTTAGATTGACCACTAGATAACTGTGCTATTAAAAAGAAATATCCCATCACTTATTACTCAATCAATTGCTGTTCGATGACAGCATATTAAAAAAAACACTTGTCTTGTCCGAAGTTCACTGTCCCTATATTAAGAACAAATTCTTCTTGCCTTCGATTGCTTCGCTCTTTCGAAACAATTTATCAGTCATAAACTTCGTAATTCGTATTCAGAAAACGTCGTTGTGTTAATTAAATTTCAACCTATTAACAAAATCCTATCTTTAGCCAATCATCAAGAGAGATACGCTTCAGTACTGCCAATTAAGATAAAATCCTTCATTTAGGACGAAGAAAAGGAGTCATCATGATTTTGTTGCGTGTGCTTTTTTTTTGTTGTTGTTTTCTTTTCATATACAAAAGCATTGCTTCGTTGATGTTACTACAATTTTTCATTTTTAATGGACTTTTGCGAAAAATTAAGACTGTCTTACCCCTGTCTCTCTCTCTCATTCATTCTCTGTGGCTTCTCTGTGTCATAATTTATGACCAGATTGAATGAAAGGCCAGAGTACAAAATGACTTATCAACGGGTAGGCAGGTTTATGCTTTACAGCAAGTAGCTTCTGAAATCGAAGTTTTTTTTTTTTTTTTAATTTTATTTACTTCGAAAAAAATGTTGAGAGCATAAAAAAAATACAAAAAAAAAAATAAATGACCAACAAAAAAGTCTGTCATCATCATCGTCATCAACTTTATAAATATAAAAATATGTAGGTATGTACCGTTGCTATCAACAAATAAAATAAATAATACTTCATTGAAGTTAAACGGATTGCATATTAATTATGAACACGATACTGTTATGTAAGATCTACAGTAGGGATAGAAAACAGTGGAGACTTTTTGTTTTATGCATTTTTATTGAATTTTCATTATTTGTTTCGCCTTTTTTTAACTATTAAATTATATTTTTATAAATTGGAACATTTTTTTTTTCAGAATTCGTTTTGAAAAACTTTAGAAAGTTATGATGGAAAGACCTAGCATAGAAAAAAGAACAAAAGATCTTCAATTTTAAATCAACAAGCAGCAGAAGCAGTTACCGATAACAAAGGACAGTCTGTGATCTTCGCATGTCGGAAGACCTCGTGCAGTTTGAAAGCAGGTAAACATTGTTTGACTGCGAGCAATAGGAAAGCCCTGAAACTTCCACCTAGTGATGTCCTTCTTAGCAATTGATGAGGTCTTTGCGGTCGATAACGAGTTAAATCAATATAAATTATAAACAACAAATAGAACTCAAAACGCACAGTGTTTTTAAAATTTGGCCCGAGACAACAAGAACGAGCTATGAGTATAGAATAAACCCAACATCTTTTTTCAGAACCGAAAAAGAAATTGCGATTAATGTGGATGGCATTTAATACTATTGATTTAACAGTTTTTTAGGGCCAGATTTGGAGAACAGACAAGAATCGTGGTTCCAACAAGATGGAGCTACATCTCACACAGCCCTTCCAACTATTCTCCTCTAAGGGAAATTTTTGGTCCTTCGAGCTGGATAGAATTGAATACATTGATTCTTATACTGTTTATAATATTCGGGTTTTTCAATATATGTAGGTACTAAAAAAAAACTGTCAAAATGTCTATTTTTTTTATTTTTTATTATATATTGTTTTTGCTGACTAACCAGTATAAGCTTTCAACATAAATTTAAACAATCTAACCCTTCTCAGCTAACCCAATTATAAGCTTATCAAAGTAAAATATCTTCAAACTCAAACAGAACCACTAAGACCTAATCTAATTCGACATTCCAATCAAGCGATAACGCTTATAGTGCTTGAACATAAAAATAAATTCAACAAAATTTGCATATGCGTGTATTTTTCTTTAATTTTTTTAGTTCATTCTCGTTCTAAAAATAAATTTTTGCAACGATGAAGATGGTTGTTGTTTTATTTTTTATCAATATGTATATTTATATTATATGTAGGTATATCTTTTTTATTTTTTTTTAAGATTGCCTCAGATCAATTGGGAAGATTCTTATAAAGAATAGCTTGGTGGAAGACCATTGGCAAGACAATTGAACGCATGTGCGGTGACCTTTATCGATCCGTAAAAGGTTTAGGTTTTAGGTTTTTTTTTTTTTTTTATTTTTCTCTCTCTCTATAGATATTTTATACATATATACAGAGAAGGACTATAATTAAATCCTGAAGCGTTATCTTGTTTGCAATTAACAAATATCAACATGGAAACAGTAAAAAAAAATAAAATAAAATAAAAGTTAAAGTTAAAGAAGAACTTCTTTTAAGCTAGAAGCAAAAATAGCTTGTTAAATTTTTATGCAAAATTTATGCAAAGACATGCACTTCGTGAAGGTGGAGGTTATCTCAATCAATGGAGATTCCTTTCGGGAGTAACATGATTTAGAGAAGAATAAAAAAAAAAAACAAAAAAACGTTGAATATACCTACCAAAAGAATGTTCTAGGAGAAGGAAGATTGGTCGGACCATCTTTAGAGAGATATAGCTTGTGGAATTAATTTGTTTGCCGTTTTAGGGAAATCAATTTATTCGTGGCATGCAATGGGATGACTAAATTGACTTTAAATATTGTGTTTTTTCTTCAAGAAGATGGTCATGGTTAAATAAATTACCTAGTTAAAAATGGTGTTAATTCCTTTTGTATTTCTTTTTGTAACTGAAGATGTAATTTAAAAATTACAAAAATAGAATCAAGTTGCTGTAGGGATTTATTTTTCTCTTGAAATAAAAAAAAAAAATTGTAGTAAGGAATTTCTGATTTATGAAGTTGTTACAAAATGAATTATTGAAATTTAATTTCTCTATTTAAGAATAATCTTTTAGCAATTAAATATTCAAAGAGTTACACTAACTTTATTGTTTATTAATTGAATTGTTCACATCGAGTTTGTAGTAATGTGACTTTTGGTTAAGCTGACCAATCATCGGATTAAAAACAACAGTATCATAAAAAAAACTACTTCATATAACATTTTGTGATTATGATCTTTTTTTTAAGTATTTGAGTTATGATTTATAAAAGTAAAAAAATTTAAAAAGAGTTATTGTCTAAGTTGTTAAAAGAAATGGGTTCCAAATATGAATTGTTAGTTTTGTTATCAAAACAAACGTTAATTAGAAGTTACTTTGGAAAGTTTGGTTCTGTTCCACTTTTATGACGGAAAAATGGCAGATATACCATTTACACGATGAAGTCATGAATGAGGAGAAGGAAGATCGTGTAAATTCCACATGCATAGTGTGATTTACATATGGGTGACAAAATGGCATATTTTAAATTAACTGTCATACACATGTTTCATTATGATTATTGGTTTATTAAATCCAAAATTATATTAACACTCACATCAGGATAACAGTTATTTATTTTCCCTTTAATTGAAATCTTGTACAGAACTAAACAAAACGATTCTTATTCTTAATTCTCTAATAAATAATTTCACAAAATCGTTTTGCAACGTATTTAAAATTAATCATTTCTGACACCTTCTTTCTAAAACTTTCACCATAAACCTGTTATTCAATATACCTAAAAACAAATTGCCATTCACCTCTTAGCAAAATCAAATTCACCTCTCTCTCTCCATTTGTGACCTAAAAACAAAAAAAAAGCTTTAAATTAATCACAGGTTGAAAATAATCCCGATTCCAATCTAATCCGTCATCTTTTACAATCATTATTTTTTTTCTCTCTCAATTTTAAGACTATAAAAATCAAATCTGTCCTCTTTTGTGAATACCCTCAACAAAAATCCCATTTCAATTCTATTTCTCGCTATTTCTTTTTTTTTTATTCGTTTGCTCTTTGACACCCGAACATGTAAATCATCTACTTTAAAGCCCACATCTTTTTTACTAGATATGTATATGACATAAGCTATGTTTGATTTATATTCAAACCAAGATGAGCTTCTTACAACAAGAGTGAGCAGTCGCGGAGATTTTCATAGTTCTTTGAATGTACCGTATCGAATTACCTTTGCAAAAATAAAATATCCATCCATTCATCCAGATGGTAATGTCTGATGATGGCCATGGCAAGGCTTAAAGACAGACCAAGAGGATGATGTTGCTGTTGATGATGATGAAACTGATGATGGTATAAGTAGGACATATTGCTGACTGACACACACGAGATAGATAAACTCAAGTTGATTTGACGAAGTCTTTTGTTTAAATTCTTGAAAAAAAAATCAACTTCTTAACTCCCTGTCACGTATTATATTTTTGACAGTAATTATTCGTAAATGTGGTAATCACTTTTGGTTTGTGAAATGTCATATTTTTGTAGTTGTTTTTAAGTGGTGAGTTTCATTAAGAGATGACAGATAGTAAGAGGACAACATTTAAACAACTTTATTTTGATGCAAGAAAACAAAAAAAACAGTGTATGTGATCATAGCCAAAGTGAATGACACTTTGTGAGCCCGGGAGGCTTAGGTTTGAAAATAGACGTGACAAATTAAAACTATTGATCATCAACTCACAATGGTCTCATAATTGTTGCCTGAAGCTATATTTTTTGCACATCAAGTAGTTAGTTACCTAAGAAAGATTGATCATGATGTGAATTGTGTGGGGCTTAATTTTTAAATTGAAAAGATAGGTATGGGACATGGGTAGACCATTGTGTTAGGGTTTTTATGATTTCAGACTTTGGTGGTTGTAACCACTGCTGAAGTGAAAAAATAAATTATTTGGATTTTTAATCTGGTTGATTTGAAACCAGTTGAGTTAAGTTGTACTTTATTTTGGAATTTCGTTAGGAAAAAATAAATATTTATGTAAAATGAACAAATTTCAGTTTGCTTCAATTTAAGCTGAAATTTACATGTAGTTTTTAATCATCATTGCAAAAAGTTGTCCATCCTTCACATTTGAACTCTCATACCTGACCTGTCATTAAACCTACCTCAATCTTTCAACATCAAGCTAAACTCACCTTCATATAAATAAATGTGTATACCTACATTTATTCACCTCAAAAAAAAAAAAATATTAAGTAGCTGAGGTATCATGTTTCAAAGGTCACCCACAACGGATATACATAAAAGTAAATGACAAAATAATGTTTGTGCAGTAGCAAAATAAACTGTCAAACATTAAGTAATCAATAATGACTGTCATAATATGAACATTGTAAATAAAATGCATGTGCTTTTAGAGATGCCCATGAGCTTTGATGTTTAAATTGTGACTTCATTCCATGGGTAGGAAAATTAATGCTATTCGATTCACCTAATTAGTTCAAGTGTGTGTGCGTATGTAAAATATTTCAAACGTGATTTAAGTGATTAACACATACATATGTACATAAATGTGGGCAAATAACCAATATTTTTAAGTGGTATTTTTATTCACTTAACACTAAAGTAGAATTATTAATAACCGAGTTAATATAGAATATGGCATAGTGGATTGAAAACAAAATTACTTAGATTAGATTTAAGACCATTTACACGATGAAATTATTAATGGTAAGAAAATGTAAGAAACTATGGCAACTATTTATAATCAAGTAAATCCGATAGGCATTTATTTGTGATTCTTTTTGACACATCAAAAGGGAACTGCAATTTTGATTATTTTCTTATGTCAAAAACAAAGGAAAAATGTGTGATGTCTCCTTAAATTTGACAAGTATGCCAAAAGTTTGAAGGAAATTCATTTTACATACTTGAAGTAATTTTCGTTAAAGCTTATTTAAGTTTTTTTTCCCAAATTTCAGCTGTCAAAATTAAAGTAAAATATTCTTGAGAATGGTTCTATACGTTTACAAAAAGACCAGTTGGTACGTTTGGTAACTTGAAAATTCTTACAAATTTCCACAAAGTGTTTATTTTTTTTGTTGGAGGAGTGCTTAGAGATATAAAGTGATGACAAAATAATTGAAGCTTCAATGATCGCAAAGGCAAGACATGTGCGGAATATTTGACAACTGAATAAATTGACAGCTTAAAAATCGAAACGACATATTTCACTATGATCTTCAAGACATAATGAATTTCGAAAAAAAAAGGTTAACTTCCTTCTCAGTCGGTTTGAATTTGATCTGTTCATTGATTCGTAAAACAAGATCTGACTAACAACAACAAAAACTGACCTTCCGCTTTTTTTTCTAATGTCCAGTCCAGTAGTGTGTTGTGATGCCTACCATCTCAATCACTGCCAGACTTGGAAGCATAACTTCCTCTCATTGTATTCCGCTAGAACACTCACCAAAGAACTGCTCAGACTTAACTTCTAAAGGTAGATACTCTCATAAAACCTGACCGAGACGGTTGAGAATCTTTTGTTTTGGCTTCCTCATATCTTTTTTGTTCTGACTTGTATTTTATTGTTACTGCTTCTAGGATAAACCATTAAGAAAAGAAAACAAACAAAAAAAAAACACAACGAAACATTAGAAACAAAATATTGTTCTATGATAGTGATGAAGACCATCAGTGATGTTCGTACACCTGTTTGATCCAATGTATCTACAGCTTGTGTTCCAGTGTAAACAAATAGATTCTTCTACATATATATTTTTCTTGGGTAATCAGATCTTTCAAGAACCGGCATATTATATTAGACTAGACTAAGTCTTCCGATACAACTCAGTGAATCTGTGGTTTGTTGTTTTTGTTGTTGTTGTTTTTAGATGAAGAAACATATCGAAGGAGGTGAGTTTTTTAGCTACGCATTAACCATCATAGTCGGTTGGTTCTCTTCCTGATCTCGTTTAATATGGCATCTTTATTAAACTACATTAACCAATCATAAAGTTATGGAGTAAATGTATGTTGATTTTTTGTTTATTGAAGGAAGGTTAATCTTGAACGTAAAATAATTGATACACATACCGGCAGCAGATTATGTTACATGGAAAAACTAACTGACATTTTAACGAAATATTATTATTGCTCTTGTACTTTGGTTGTTGTTTTGTGGTTCTAGATTTGAGATAAAAAAGGATAAAATAAACTTACCTTCGCAGTGAAGACCATCGCCTCGATAGCCAGGAAAACAGGTACATGTGAAACTGCCGAGTGTGTTCGTGCAGTGCGAAAAGACATCACACGGTCGGTATTTGCACTCGTTCTCATCTGAAAGATAATAAATTATTAATTTGTATACATATATGTATAAAGGGTGTTTTATTTATTAATAGAGGTTTGGTTTTTAAATTGGCAACACTGATTCTAATGACAGTAAATTTGACAGCTGACGGAAGCTTACTTTAATTTTTTCAATGCCCAAAATCTTTTTCTCAATAAAGTCAACTAAAAGAAAACTCTCCTTTTTGTATATATTTAACCAATGTTTACTATAGAAAATACAAAATGACATTTTGACATTTCAGTGACAGTTTGGTTATAATTTTCTGTTTGACTTACGCTAAAAATGTCCTTTTTACCTGTCAAAATATTATTTTCATAATTCTAGTCTGCTAATTCTTTCATAATTCTAGTCTTTGTATCAATTACAAAGCTCTTGCCACCAGAGTGTCATTCTGACAGTTCAGACACTTTTGGGATATATATTATATAACTCTATGGAAATGAAATCTGTTCTTTCAAAAAGCGAATCCAAAAATTCAGAATGTAACAGCAAACTTAATTTTTCTGGTTTTAAGCTTTGTAATCTGTCAAAAAATTCGAACGCTTTTGACAGCTGTTACCATAAAAGGGAATTTTTCAATTTTAAGACAACCATCAGCGAGCTCTGCGAATGCTTTGCCTTCCTTAATTCGAATTTCTTTTCTAACTATACGTTCTTCTTTTTACAAATCTTCAAAACATTGTTAAATTCACTAATTAAGCCAGTTCAGGTTTCTGAGATCTCAGGGATCAACTTTTCTTGTCATTTCGAATAAAATTTGTTGAATTCGCTGTGAGAGTGCTTTACATTTCATTTTCATTTCGTGTGGATAAATCTTATTCAAGTTTCTTCCTCTTTCTCTCAATTTGACATTGATGGAGAAAAATATCTGAGATTTCAGAAATATGAATTGGCTTATTTATGGTAAAATTTATTGGTCAAGTGTTAATTCTAAATTGCCTATTTAATAATTCAGTTTGAAATTTGAATTCCACATCGTTACCAAAGAAACTTCAACTTACTCTAAAACTATAAACCAATTAAATCTTCTGTCAGTAATAAACATTTCTCTTTTTTCCCATAAACAAATGAATTTCATTGTTTTATGCATACCCACAATTTTGAAAGATAGAAAAAAAAAATAATTTCCCTTACAAAATTGATTTACTCACCTTGAACGTTGCAATTACAACCTCCGTATCCGTCATTGCAATGGCAGACGCCATTTAAACACACACCATTCGTGCACTGTGTGCCATCTTTATCACAGTCATCTATAAAATGTAAGGAAATATAAGTTAATTTCATTGTAATAGATATTGGATCTAAGAAAACAAAGTAACTGTCATTCACTATGAGATCTGTCATTTTTTATCTAATTTAAGATACGAACACACATTTTTTTTATTAAGTTATTAACACTTTAAGAAATATTATTTAGGCACGTTTTCAGAGC
This sequence comes from Epistrophe eligans, assembly GCA_951394125.1. Classification (NCBI taxonomy): domain Eukaryota; kingdom Metazoa; phylum Arthropoda; class Insecta; order Diptera; family Syrphidae; genus Epistrophe; species Epistrophe eligans. The sequence continues at coordinate 8,253,669 of OX596030.1, read as the reverse complement.
ATAATTTGCTATAATTTATTTTCCATAAAAATTACAACTAAAATCATGACCGAGCTGTCATGATGTTCAAAATGAATTCACCATTCTACAAAAGATTTCTGTTTTAAAAATGTCAAAGTGGCAACAATTTGCTATTTAATATTCAAACTAAGTGTTGAAAATCAGGTGTGTTTTTTTTTCATATAATTAGATTAGATTGATGACATAATTACGTGATATTTTTTAAGGTGAGGTGAATATAAATTATTAAATGATTTTTTTTCTTTCTATTAACTTACTTGTGCATTTAAGCTCTTTACTCAGCTCATCGGAACCAAGAAAACAATCTTGCTTTCCGTCGCATAATTTCGATAATTCGTATAATTGTAAATAATCTGTTGACTCATTAACTTGGCAGCCAAAGTAGCCATCTTCTAGATTTAGAAAAAACACTTCACCTCTAAATCGACTATTTTTTGTTTTATATGATAATTGTTGTGAAAATGCCTGCAAATAGAAAAAGAAAATAAATAACAATTATAAACTATGTATTGTAAATTAAAAATAAAAACAATTAAAAATAAATTATCGAATGACGTGCAAATTTATTATATTTTGTCTGTTTGTTTGCCTTATAAATGCTTCATCTGTCAATGAAGACGCCGCAGTGCCGGCGGCACTGCGTTTTATGAATTTCCTGTACAGTAAACATAATCAGTTAACTGTCAATATTTCAAAAGGTTTGACAGGATTTTTTGACATTTGCCCAATTGTTGTAGATTGAATAGCTAACTTGCTCTTAAAATAATCTGCAATATTGATTTACTTGTGTCTATTTTTTTTTTGTTACAACCAGAAGTATCTGACTGCCAAAAAACGTTCATTCAGGCTAACAATCATGTGAACACAAGAACACAGAAATTTTCTGTGATTATTTTCAACTCACCACGCCACACCGACTCATATTATAGAGGGAGGATATCTTCCATGTCACGCTCAACTGACATTAAAATCAATCTTCCTTCCATCATCTTGGGCTATTTGTTACAATTTTGCGAAAATGCCATATTGGTCGATGGATCCAATTAGACATGTCCTTTTTTTTTTTAAAAAAAGAAGCATTCCCCCTTATGGACTTTTGATTGGGTGGAAATGTCAAGATATATACCTACTCAACAAAAATTCAACAACATACAAGAGAGCATCATTATAATGACGTTTGTCTATTTGATCTTTGGACTTATGGGAATTATGGTCTATTTTTAATCTGACAGTTGCATGTCGTATGCTCTGAAAATTGGAAAAATGCACGCGATTTGCAGAAAGGGAATGAGTTTTGTATGCAATGTGCATTGTGCAGTGCAGTGCATGCATGATATATGTCAGTGTTTATTCAAGTGCAATATGCACACGACATTGAGATCTTTATTGTGTTTGTGATATCAGATTTTTTTTTTTTTTATGTTTATAATTGTGTGATGCTCATGTTTGAGGTAAACAAGATGGATGCGGAGTATGTTAACGGTGTGTTGGGAATTTTATGAACTTTGATGCTGCTGCTTCTGATGAAAGAAAACCTACATTATCGTGTAATATTTGAATTAAACTATTGTGTTTGGGTGCGAATTTGTAAAGGTCAGACTAACTATATATAGAGAGTGATTATGGGATGTAGGTAATTGGCAATGTAGTTATATTTTAATTAAAATTGATCATGAACTTAATGTTAAGGGCAAATGTTTGGAAATAAATAGAAATTTTGTATTAATGTTGTTATAATTTACTGTGCGTCATGGCGGCTAGAGTGGGGTAATTATTATACGTGAATATAACAGATTTAGGCTTCAGCATCTATCTGTTGAGTCCATGGTCATTTATGGAGGAAATGTCTTTTGGAGTAATTATTAGGTCTGTTCGAGTCAAGGATTTTTCAGGATTTTTGATAAAATGGATACATTTCAGTATTTTCGTATTGCATTAAAATTACAGTTCAGACGTGGGATAAAAAACGAGCTTGACAGCTCGTGGAGAACCAGGGTTTATGTTGTACGTTGGCGGGAATAAGGGGGATCTACATTTGTCTACTGAATTCGAGCGGCAAAGGCGAGATTATTTGGCACTTTATCGCAGAATAGGCTGGAATTCGATCACCAGACCTCTTGCGTGATACCCATTCTCTGGCTTTATCAATCAAACAGGAACCACAATTTTGTTTCTTATTTTTTAAGAATAAAAATCTTAAGACCAAATTTTTATAATACACTCGATGACAAAGAAAATTGATTCAGTAAATCAATTTCAAATTCTGTTGACAGATAAGATTTGTCGTGTTGAGAATCTGAAGTCATCAACTTTTAAATAAAAAGCTTAAATATATTCAGTTTCAAAATTAATTTCATAAAAGCAGATTTTTTTCTTACCGCAGAGCTGATTTATGAGAACAATTTTTTTAGTTTTTAGTCAAAAAACCATTAACCTTTCTCTCCAATTTAATATCCCAAGAAATTGTCCCACAGTAAAACTAAATCCAAATGAAAAAAAAAAAAATTAAATTAGCATACTAGCTGCCATTTAATATATCCTCTTTGCATACAACAACATCGCATCGCTTTCAGTCGCCCCATCAAGGCGACCATATCAAAATGTTTTATAATCTTTTAAGTAAAATCACATAATCACCGTTTTGAGGTCATTAAAAGTCCCGCGCATCTTCTTCTTCTTATTTTTCTAGCTTCTTGCTTCTCAGTGAAGTTACTTCTTTTTTTTCTTCTTCTAATATTTCTTCTTGTGCTGACTTGCTTGCTTTTAATCCATTGAAAAAGAATCACTGCCGACTTTCTTGCCCCATCTCTTAATATATATATATATGTTTTTTTTTTTTTTTATTTTCTATGGTATATCATCTCACGCAGGGAATTACCATGCAAATTTACATAAAATCTAACGGCATACTGTGTTGGACCATAAATTATTCATTAAATAGAAGAAGAAGAGTAGAAGACCTGGCAATTTTTTTTTTTTTTTTATTAACTCGCACAACAGTGGAAACACTCTTGTAATTGGTATCTAGAAAAGGTACGTGTAGAAGAAGAAGAAGAAAAAATTTTGGTCTAAGTACACACTCGATGAGTGTTAACTTCCCGTTTCGCATTTAAGTTGCAAACAAAAATTATTTCTTTTATTTTTTTAAATTTTTTGTTTTGGGTAGTGATATAATGTGTTTATGGACAAATATTGTATTTTGTATGTCAAAATGGATTGATGACAAGTTCTGTGTCTAAAATGTAAATGTGTTTAATGTTTTGGGGGCTAATGACATGAAGAGTTGTTGAGGGTTTGGCACTCATTATCATATCGTAATATTGATTAAATAACAACATAAAATCATGTTTATGATTTTTTGAGAGTAATGAACCTTATGGTAAAAAAGTTAAAGCGCCAATTGACTAAAAGGCATAGTAATAAAGAATAAAAATAAAAAAAAAACTCATGATTTATAAGTCGTCTGGAGTTACATATATAAAACTTTTAAAATGTTATTTATTTATCGAAATTTGGCTCTTTTCGTTAATTAATTATTAATTTATGATAATTAAATAACTAAATTATCAGTCTTAGAGGATAAAATTATCTTTAAGGTTCATTTAAATGAATTAAAAAAAAAAACACAAAAGTTAGAAAAATCAAGTTCGGATGTCAATTCTTTTGTTTGGTTGATTTTTCATTTTTTAACATTTTAACCAGAACCCAAATGTTTGGAAAACTTAATTAGAGAGTTGTAATATAATGAATACAAAAAAATTACGTTAAAACCACAGACCTTTTGTCTTGTATTTGAGACTTTTTGGCAGCGTTTTTGTTTGATAAAACGGATGGATAGGTTGAATGGGATTTTAATAAAAAAAAAAAAACAAAAATTAGAAAAGTCTTACGGAGCTGATAGATGTGGAAATGATATCTACTAACTGATGAGTCTAAGTGAGATCGCCGGGACGAAACGCCAAAAAATTTTGAATGGACTAAAGGCCGTTAAAAGCTATTTTGAATCTTAAAGCGTTGGCTTCGAGACCCAGCAGCCATAATTAGTCGATGATTCCATGATATATATAATATTCAACTTACTTTCAATATTATTTTTATTTTAAATCGCTCTTCTAGTTCTTTTTGTTACTTCCTTTTCATACAAATGTAAGTTGTATTAAAAAGACCGTAGGTGGACATTTAAACTATGTTTGTCTTTTCTTAATATTTTGTATATACCTTCAGCTAGAAGCCCTGGTAGCTAGTAGCTTTAGGTATTTTACTGTACATTTATGTATAGTTTTAATAAATAATAATAATAATAATAATTTAAAAGACCGTAGGTCGTACAAAAATAAATTATAATTAAATATTAAAAATGAATTAGCACGTCATTCTTATAAAGTTCCTTAAAAATATTAAAACAACAAAAATAAAATCTTTTTACTTACCGTACTCGAAAGAAGCACTATCCACGTGACTAGTGGCAAAAATATTTTCATTTTTGCTGAAAAGAAATTAAACAATAAAATTAATTAGTTAACAGTAATTTTCTAAAAAAAAAAAAACATTTAGACATATTTAGGTACATATGAAAATACATAAGAAATAAAATGCTTGCATGTTTTATTTTTTTACAACTTACAAGCCTTATTCACTTCCTCGAATTCATACAGGAAGGTAAATATACATAAACTGACAATAATGCAGAAGGAAATACAAAAAAAAAATAACAATCTTAAGAACTAACTTAACGCTACAAACCATTTGTTTGCCTTCCTGAGCATATCGCGAATTAACAAAATACAAAAAAAAAATCATAATAATTAAAACCCATCACACACATCATTATACTGTATAGCATTGTTTAAAGACACATTCCTTAAAAAGAAAAATTAAAGAAAGAAAGCAAAAAAAAAAAATCCTATTCCATACTTTATTGTTCAAAGGTAAATGACATTTTGTTAAAGAAGTTTCAAAGAAAATATCAACACTTTGACTGCCTGTGCGCGCGCTCTTCGTCTTCGTCTTCTTTATCTTTGTCATATCTATTATAGAGAGTCGTCTTTGCGAACAGCACAAGTAATCTGGTGTATTGACAATTCCTTTTCTCACGCATTGACTTTGTGATACACGAAGTATCCGAAAGCACTTTGAGGTGTGAATGAAAGGAAAATAACAAAAAAGTAAACAATATAATTATTTTTGTGACCGATAAGTGAATAGTTCAATACATTAATCAGTGTGTCTCGTCTCAGAGAATGAGTAAGTAATGTTGTTGTTATGGTTGTTGTGTTTTTTTTTTCTTTATCGTTCAGAATTTAAAAATTCTGAGGTATATGACTTGTCTTGAGGGTCAGTTATGGTGGTAAAAAGCATTCATTCATGAAGATTTTTACATATAAATGCACCTTTTCGTGATGAGAATAAAAAAAAATCAATGAAAAGTGAAAAAGTAAGTAAAACTTAGTTCGAAACTTCTTTTGAATTCTTTCAATTCTTCAATATTTCTTTTTCTGATCAAAATTCTGAAAAATCTTTTTCAATGGGAATGAAATAAAATACGAGATTCAGATCGAAAGAGATTTATTTTCAACAAAGAAACTTTCATTAATCGATTATGTTTGATTAAATGATAAAAATCTTGTGAAGGTCAAACATTCGCTCGAATTTTAAATAATTCTTTTTTTAAAGTGGTAATGAAGTTGTGAATAATTTCCTATATTTAATATACCTCTTCTAAATCAGATTTTTTAAAGATATTCATCTTTAAGATCCATAAAGGTTTTTTTTCAAGTTACAGATTTTAAAGTAAAAACATGTAGATTGATAATTTTAATCAAACAAATCTTTAAAACCAACCCTTTCGTCTCCTTTGTTGAATTTATCATGTAACATTATCTTAATATTGTTGTTTTAAACGAGAAGTGAAAGCAATAATTGTTTTGTTTTTAAACAATCAGAATGTTTCATCATTTTTTGAATTCAGGATGCCAAGAATCAAAGTTGAACTTCATTGACACCTCTCAATGATTTGTAGGTATAAATGAAAACCTGATGCTTGATTTTCATGTAAAGGCCTCAACCTTGAAGATTTCAAGTTATAGGCTTCGTAATGCAAGCAAGTAGAAAAGTTCACTTTTTTTAATTGCAATCATTGTCTCCACACATTTTTTGAAGGTTTCGCTTCAGAAAAAAAAAAATTGGCGTTTCACCCGTTTTCATTTAGTTCGTCGATAATGCTGCAAAAATTCCAAATGACATTAACAGCAAACTTCATAAAATAAAGAAACCTCAAAATCAAGTTCAAAAGTCAGCTCTTTCGTTTTGCTCGTTTTTTTTTTTTTTTACATGCAAATGGCTATCAAATTTTTGAATAAATATAAAACTCAACATGTTTCAAGGTTCTTTGAACTCATATTACATATAATAAAATAAAAAACAAAAAAACATTAAACATGCAGCGCATAGAAATTCATCTTCTCTTATAATACCAATCGAACAAAAGTTATCTCCAAACTGTCAATGTTTCAAAAAGCCAAAAAGTAGAAAAAAAAAATAAAATGCATAAACACAACCACGTTCACATAGGTCTCTCATTCATCTTGAAAGACCATCAAAGCCGGTTAATTAATTACACGTCGTAATCTTCCTATCAATTAACCGATAGTCAATAACATGAGTTAAGTTATTTTCTGGTTTTCTTCATCTCTCATCTTAATTCTTCTTCTTTTGTATGTATACTGTGTGTGTCTATGAAGTGTTATATATTTTGTTATAGTCCAATAGTTTTATAAAAAAAAAATCACTTTGAAGTTTAAAAATTTTTCAATCCATAAATACCTTTAAGCAAACAAGAAACAAAAGTAAAATGTGTAAAAGAAAAAAGAAATATAAAATAAAACTATCCAATCAGCTGTCGCTTTGGTTGAGTTTTCTGCCGGTTTAGCAGCAATGTTATACTTCCTGTATGTAACTATATTTTTTTTATTATTTATATTTTTCATAACGTTCTCTTTACTGATGGTGCGTGTTTTCAAGTGGAAGAGATTTGTTAAGTAACCAATATGGACAAGAGTTTTATTTGAGTAGAGTTTGAACCACATTAAGCTGTAGCAAACAAAGAGGAGGTAAAAAGAGATTATGTGGAACGCATAATACCAGAAAACTAGTCCAGATGTTGTTTGAAAGGTAGTAGATTGCAAAAATTAAATTAATTAATATTGACAAAGGAGTGTAAAAAAAATAATTGATATTGGCAGTTTCTTTGTTTTAAATTGAAAATATTTTTATTATGTATTACGCCCTTGCATGCACCATTTGGCTTAAGTTTGAAATTAAAAAAATCGGAGTATCCTGAAGCTGCCCATTAAACTTAAATAAAATACAAACAAATTTTAACTAAAAATATTTTCATTGAAGGTTTAAATGAAACAATAACAATTGGGTGAGCTACCACCAAGATATTATAGGCTGGAGTTATAGCTATTTCACGACTGCCAGGCCGATCATCGGACTCCTTTTAGTGGTGCTTGGTCATTGTTCAATTTTAATTTGAAAAACTTTTTGCCCCAGCTAGGTATAGAACCTTGACCAATATATTTTTGACTTTAAGAATTTCTTCACAAATTAAAGTTTATATATCCAGACTTATTTTGTAAGTTTCACCCGAAACCTTCACCTTAAAATTTTGTGTTCGCCTGGAATTTTAAAAGCTATTGTGATTTACCCCCGAACGAAATTTTATTCGCCTTCTAAAAACAAGTGAACATTTAGACTGTCAATACAATACATTCTGTCTGAAATTAATGCTGACTGTAAGGGGAATTTTTCGAACATGAAATTTTTGGTGAAAAGTGAAATGTTAAATTTTCAGGGTGAAATGTTATTCGGATGAAATTCACAATAGGGCTGATCAAGTTTATTTTTAACGCAAGCAATTACTCTATAGTTTTAATATATTTGAATCCTATTTCTGTGGGTCACGAAAAAGGAATAATTAACTCTTTAGTTTTGTTATAAATCGAAAAATAAATATTTAAGTAATAAAATAAATGAAATTTAAATCATACATTTAAATCAGAAATAAATATTTAAATCATATATCCAATCAAAAGCCTAAAATTCATTTTTTTTTTAAATTTTAAAATCCTTTTATATTTTTTGCTACATTCAATTATATCCATTCACCATTATATTTTTCATCTCATGGTCATGGTTTGAATTTCAACGAACAGCCTTCAACTCTTTGATCATAAACAAATTGCAAATGTCCATCTAGCACAAAATAACACACACCTTCTACATCTCGATCTTAAACTGCAACAACCCAGAGAGTTATAATATTCACGTAACAAAACTTGACTGCATTTTCCATATCTATTTATGGTCACTTCCATATTATAAACCCAGAAATGCTTAAAAAAAAAAAAAAAAACACCACACACACCTTCCTATGTACGAATACATCGATATACATTATTATGATGCGTCTAGTTAAATTCGTTTCGTTTCGATCTCACATGATGATATGTGCCACATTTAGAGCCACAACCTCAATCTACCATCATCAATCATAGTAACTCTCTATTGGCACCTTCTCTATATCTTTACACAAACACACCACAACACATAAAAATATATATTTGACTTTGCAAGATATTCAATTGGAAGTTTATCTGTATCTTGTTTTAGTATAAATATAAGATACTTCAAAGCCAAGTATGGGAAAGTTATGGTAACAAATGTAGTGCATTTCCGAGGGTCAGGGAAGACAGATAGATAAATAGATACAAGTATAGATGATGACGATCGATGGTGATTATATAGGTTGGCCGCATTACCAATTGCAGACTTATGGTTAAAGTTATTTTTGCGTGGGGATGTTGTTTGGCGTATTTAGATGATGTACTTGTAGATGTTATATTCGAAAGGAAACATGGACATTATGTTAACGAATGAGATACGTTTATACTTTGTGTTTTTTTGTTTTGTTTTATTTTTAATTTAAAATAGTTGTTTTACATTTTATTATGGGGATAAAAATATCCAGATGATGAGACTGAATGAAAACACATTACAAGCTATATAAGGTAAGAAAAGAATGTAATAGATAAGGAGAAGAATTTTTATATGCATTCATAGAAAATTCATACATTGTTGGTTAACAAGCAATATGCAAATTTCAATTAAGGTTTTATAGATTTCATGAAGGTGCAAGAAAATGTCTTGAATTGCCGAAGGAAGCCTAAACAAATTAGCAGCGGTTTTGGTTACGTCGAATGACCAGGACCATAGAATCTGCTATAAGTTTCCTTGATACAATTGCCACTCATGGATAGTAGCAAGGTTGCAGACCATTTGAACGACATATAGGAGACAGAATTTTGAATTTTCCAATAATTAAATTCTGCTTGAATTTTTATTCCTCATTGGATCATGCTACTAATTAAGACCAAAATTTAATTCTAGCTTATCATACGCTGTAATTGTATTTCAATATTTGGAGAAAATGGAATTGAATTTCTAAAAATATTAGAGTAATGTCTGCAACAGAACAATTTAATGAATTAAAAGTTTCAGAAAGAAATAATTGGTGAATAGGGAAAGAGAATTGGAGACAAAGTGGAACCTTGCGGCACACTATTATTTAATGATTAACTTACTTAAAACTATTTAATAAGGCTTTTACTAAGCGGTCGCGAAAAGGTTATTTTTAATCCAATGAAGAAGAGATTTTTGATAAAAGCGCTTGATGCCAAATTCTATTAAAAGCCTTCAAAATATCAAAAATGTAAAATTTGTGCAAAATTTCAATGAGAAATTCCATCAGATGAACGAACCTAAACTGATGTACTGTAGATCATTAAGAAGCCTTCATTCTTAATGATATTTACTGCTGGATTTAAGTTTTAAAACCTCTAACATATTAATGTGAAAAAAATTCAGTTATCAACCATGTAAAGGGTTTTCAAATAGGGACGGGTTGATTTTGACAGCTCGTGGCGGCCATATTGTTTCTTTTACTTCCTGTCAAAATATCGTCTTTTAATCAGTTACTAAAGGCAAATCATCATGGTAAGTTACAGCCAGCGTCAAATGATAAAACTAATTGGGTTTTTGAGCAGTTGGAAGTTGATCCCAATCATCTTTAGCGATGAGGCCCATTTTTGGATGAATGGGTACGTGAATAACCAAAATTGCCGGATTTGGGACGACACCAAACCACGCCAGATTCACGAGGTGCCAATGCATCCAAATAAAGTTACTGTTTGGTGTGGATTTGGGCTGGAGGCGTCATCGGTCCGTACTTCTTCGAAAATGATGCTGGCCAGGACATACCCGTCAACGGCGATCGCTATAGGTCGATGATCACCAACTTCTTGTGGCCTGAATTTTATGATATAGACACCGAAGACATATGGTTTCAACAGGATGGCACTACGTGCCACACAGCTCAAGGCACAATTGATATTCTGCACGAGCGGTTTCATGGCATGGTTATCTCGCGCCGAAGCGACGTGAATTGGCCACCAAGATCATGTGATCTTAAGTCGCAGGTCTATGCGAATAAGCCACAAACCACTGCGGCCCTCAAAGACAACATAATCAATGCAATCGGTCAAATTCAGCCTGATTTATGCGCCAAAGTTATCGAAAACTGGACCTTTCGAATCCGCGCCACCCAGCGAAGCCGCGGCGGTGGCCATTTGAACGATGTTATATTACGCACATAATTTCATTGATAGGGCTATCAAATAAATATAAAACTTTATTGATATCTCATTTACAACTTGTTTTATTCAATTTTAAAATCTACCCGCCCTTAATGGAAAACCTTTTATTTGTATTTTGTAATTAGCTCGATGTACTGAGAAGAAGCCACAGAAGCATATAGACTGCACTAGCATTATAAAAATGCTTAATTTATTAAAAATATGAACACTTTTTTAAAACGAAACCATATTACTCATAGAAAGTATTGTTAAAATGTAAGAAAAAAATAGAAATAAAAGAGCTGAGTTCCGAACTCTATTTGATAGTTTTATTTTTTAACAAAACAATTTAACAACTTCTACTAAAATGTGTATTTTTGTTTGATAAAACGCAATGAATAATTTCATTTCTTAAACCAAATGATATAAATTACTAGGGTCTTCGCATTTTAATGTATCAATCAAAAACAAAATGTGTATCTACCTCAAGATTTATTTTAAGAAACAATTAAAATAATTTTAAATATCATTAATGGATATAAACATCAAACAGATAACAAAACAAAAAAAAAAAAGTTAAAAGGATAAGAACTACTATAAAATAATTAACAAATAATAATAAAAAAAAAAACTATCTCATAAACTGAAAGCGAATCATGGTGTTCTTCTTCCAACACAAAGACCAGAAGCTTCATTTAATTTGTTTTATTAACGACACGAGGCTTAAGAATTTAATTTTACGATGTGTCCGTGTGTATAGCTAATGATTCATTGTAAAGTATATAGTCTTTTGAATTCTTATTGTTTAGGTTTAACAAATAGAAAAAATAAATAAAACAATTAAACTACTGTAAGGAAAGATCAATACAAAAGATAATAATACCATCAGGAGCTGTCATCAATCGTATAGACTTTTTGAAATCAAACAATCTACCGCTAGCTCTATATGTGTTGTATAGGTAAACAAACAAAGGTCGTTAAATTGGATTTTTTTTTATAAAATTTGTGCAGAGGAATAACTTTCAAGTAAGAGAATAAGTCCATGGCTATGATTACAAAAAAAAAAAAAAAACAGTTTAAATACAATGACGCCTTTGGAGAAAAGGAATACAATTTTAGGAAGCATTTTCAAAAATTGCACAAAAAGAAGAGATTTTTAATAAAATCCATTTTATTTTTATTTCTATGGTTTTATTGTCAAATTAAATAAATTCAGCTCCATTACGTCTTTACTTATCTATTTGAGTAAAAATATAAAATGAGCTTTGATGATAATATTTATTAACTTAACAACAAGACATACATTTCTCTTAAAGAATAACTCGCAATATAATGTTTAATAAATGTGAATTTCTCTACATCGCTGCTTATATTTATAATGCACATTGCACATTCTGGACTTTTTGTAATAAAATTCTTTTTTAACTGAGTCATTGTGACCGAAGTTTTTAAATTGTATCTCATTCAACAAGTCACAATCTAAGAAGAGACCGTCATTTAAATCTTTATCTTAAATTCTCGTGCACACCTTTTAAGTTTTAAACTCAATGTTATCAATTTTTAGCCATCTAATGGTTAAAGGTGTTCCCTTATTTAAGACTTTTTTGTATATGTATATATCGATTGAAAATAGTTACATAGAATAAAGATGGCGGTTATTTCTTGTAAATCAGAAAGTTAATTAAGTGATTATGAGATGATCATAAGGTGATTACTCAAAAGCCATTAAAATTGCTGTAAACTGTAATAGAGTTTTTGTTGCAGGATAGTTTTACGTTAAAATAATAAAATACAAAAAAATAAGGATAATGGATTTGTTGATGAGTTACAAGTGATAAACAAAATGTTATTTCCTCTCTGTTTTTTTTTTTTCTCTATTTTTGTTTTTAGTTCTTTCTCTCAATGTGCGTAAGACAAAACCGCACACACTATACTCTCAATCTTAACAAAACAAAAAAAAACGCACCTTAAAGTCGCCCAACCATACCGCAACACTATAACCTCACCTACTGCATGATAACAATCACATGGTATAAGGTAGCTTTGGCTAAGGGCGAAAAAACACAAGTCTGGAGTTATGGCCGTCACATTTTTTGTAGCTTAGTGTATTTTGTTTAAAAAAAAAAAAATGTTAAAGATTTTAATCACTTTTGTTTGTGTTGTGTTGTGTGTGTTTTAAATGTAATACCAACATGATCTTGAGTAAAAGATGCCACAAATTTTTATTTATTTTTTTTTTTTTTTGGTTCAGAAAATTATAGTGGAACGCCCATATGTTTACAAAGAAAGTTGTAACAGCAGAGCGGAAGATATATTCATCTTAGTAGTTAACCTCTGGGTTGTTTTTTTTTTGTTGTTGTTGTTGTTTTGGGTATGTTTCTTTGTTTTTCTACAGAATCAGTGGTGCGAAAAAGAAAAGGATTTCCTATTCAAAAGCTAGTAAAGCACCATTATAACATCACTCTATATATTTTTTTCTTTTTTTTTTGTGTCTTCTTTTTTAACCATGATCTAATGTTGCATTTAAGTTATGAAATATAAGTGGACGTGTCTGTTGTTATTGGACATGAGAAATATTAGCAGATATATTTTAATATTTTTGTTTTGTTGGTAAAATTAATAAGCTAGTCATAATATTTACAAAAAATAATGAAACCAAAATGTTTTCTTTAGAAATTTTTGTAAGAGTTTTAAAAATTAACAAATTGCGATTGAATAATTCAGACCTCGTTTCTCTTTTTTGGCAAAGACAAATTTTGTGTGTTTATATTGTTAACAAAGATATTAATAATATCTTACTAAAATGCTTGCCATCATCGACTTAAAAAACACGTAAAGAATAAATTTGTAAGTTTTAGTTAAATTTTGGTCATACGTTTCCATAAAATGTGTCTTTTTTTTTGTAAAAAAAAATACTATTATTTGTTTTGGTATGTCAAAATATCAACAATCTAAACAACTAAACATATTTTAAGATCTATTTTAATACATATTTCTTTATTTTTTCTATAGATTGTGAATAAAGGCGAAATAAATAGATGACTACTTTTAAATCTGAAAATTTCATACAAATTAGTCGAGTGGTTTACAAGACTATAGATTCTAACGGAAGGTATTTTATTTTGTACGCCAAGATGGGCGTGGCAGTGAGAGGGAAAAATTATTGAAGTTATTCTTTATATTATAAGATTTAAGAGAGAGAGAGAGAGAGAGAGCAATCACAAAATGTAAGGTTTGTAGTTGCCAATAAAACCAACAAAATTTATAAAAAGTGGGCGTGGCAGTGGATGGATTTTCAACAAATAACTGATATCATGCTTTAGATTTAAGAGAGTTCAATTAAATTTGAGATTTCTATTGATAATTACAAAATTTCTGTTTTCTTTGGATGTTAAATAAACGAGAAAACTCAATAAATAAATTAAAGGGGGCGAGGCAGTGGGCGGGAAAAATTATGGAAGCCATTTTATATATTATTAGATTTTAAAGAGAGAGAGCAGTTATACAATTTAAGGATTCTAACGACGTTGCTAAGAAAACTCAAATGTATGAAAAGTGGGCGTGGCATTAGGCGAATTTCCCAAAAAAATTAAAATAGACTAAGTTTAAAAAGAGCTCAGTTAAAAAAATGTAGGTTATTATCAAAGGAAAATACGCATATGGATCCATGTACATACATATATGAAAAGTAGGCGTGGCAATGGATGGATTTTCAACAAATTACATGTATCATGCTTCAGATGAAAGAAAGTTCAATAATTATATTTGAGATTTCTATTGACAATTACAAAATTTCTGTTTTCTTTGGATTTTAAATAAGCAAGGAATCTCAATAAATAAATTAAAGGGGGCGTAACAGTGGGCGAATTTTACTAAAATCACTTTAAATGCTACAATATTTCTAAAATCGGAGATAAAAGTTCGAACTACTATTATTATTGTGGGGATCTAATTATTATTTCTTTAAAAAATTAAAAAACCACTCAAAGTTCTTTTTGCTATTACGTAACATTAAAATTTTTAATTAAATAATTACTTCAGGAATTTTTTTTTTAAATAAATTAAATAATATTTAATTTTAAGTTCTTGATAATAGGTGCATCTTAAAAACAAATAAATATGCCTACCTCTTCTACATATTTATAAAGTTGTGCCTCTAAAATTATAAGATAATCATTTTTCAAATAACCTTTTTTATTGCATTTCTTATATAGAATTTAAATTTAATAGTTTTATTTTTTAATTGTTTTCCTATTAAAAACCATCAAATGATCCACAGTCACAAAGCAGTGAAATAAAATTTGACTCACTGTATATTGTATAACCTAAAATAATTTCAAAGACCTCACACAATGTTAACATAATGCCGCATATAATGGCTTTCTTCAATTATATTTTACAATATCAAAAATAAAATGGTAGTCAACATTAAAAGAATATGATAAAAAAGAACAACAAAAATCTTCTACTGTTCTCAATGCAGGCGAAATTGCCTGCAGCAGCTATTTGGAAAGTAAAGTTCCAGCACTCCTTTTTACAATCGGGGTACTCCAACTTAACTGCATTACACTACTTTTTTGTTGTTGTTGTTTTGTCATTACCATTGGGGCGCCAATATCTTTTTTTGCAAATCTTTCGTTCTTCAAACTACCGCTGCTGCTGTGCTGTTGGTGTGTTAAATAAAATGCAAGTTTGTTAGAGAGCTCTTGAAAAATGACTTCAGCCTGGACTATGCACACTGCACTGTGCTTTATACAAAGTGGTTGCTTTGACTCTAGAAAAACAAAAAACAAAAATTGAGGTAAAACTGGCGCTGAACTCTTAGCCGTGGGTGCTAACTAACTTCGTTTAACAGTTAGATTTTGATGCCAATGGCGAAAAATACTATATATCTTCTCTTCTATATAACAGACCCCGAGAGAGACTATGCAGCAAAAGCAGCACATACAAATGGGATATTCGATTGCTGTGTTAGGAAAGATAGTTTTCTGTATAGCTTCTTTGTAGATTGTTGTTGTTGTTGTTTGTTGGCTATTTAGAACTCTTCGTGTAACATTGATACTTGTTTTGGTATTTTTAATTTTTTTTTTGGTTAACGTTTTCGGGTGTAACAAGGTAAATGTTAAAAGAAATTTACTGTTTGTAGATGGAATGTTGTTGTGATTGCTTTTAAATTGACTAAAAATGGCAACAACAAAGATTTCGTATAGACTTCGTATCGAGAAGAAAAGAATCGTTTTTTTTTTATTTGAACCATACACCGTGGGATAGAATATAATGTTGTACTAGATGAAAAGCTAAAAATAAAATTGTTAAATCCCTTTGGGAAAGACATGAGCAAAGCATATACACAAACTCACACAAAAGGAATTATTGTGTAAAATTCAAAAGCAAAGACAAAACCAAAAAAATAAACATAAAAAATCAAAGTGCAAGCAATGTCAAACAAGAAGCTTGACAAGTCGGTTGACAAGAATCCAGTTCGTCTTTCGTTATTTATTTAATTTTTTTTCTTCTTCTCTTTTTTTTTTTAACTTTTAACTGGGTGCGACTGACAACCAGACAATTTTGCTCACAGACAAATCTTTTATTCAGAGTTTTATTTTTTTGTTTTGCTTCTTCTGTTTTTCTAGCTGTTTGCACAATATAAATACTCTCCTTTGTATTTTGCCTTAAAAACAAAAAACATCAACTTCACTCACATCTACCTATCACATATTGAGAGTCTAGGAATTAAAATCTTTCACGTTCAAGCGATTCATCAATAAAATGCCGCATGTTGCAGTTTTCTTTTTTTTTTTTTTTTTACTGTTGGTCCCTTCATCTGTCAAGTTCACTTTTATTTATGGTCCTTCAGCTTCTGGTTGGTTTTTTTGAAAAACAGACACCATCCGGTGTCTTTGTCAATTTTTATTGATAGTCAAGTTGTTAATAAAGATTTTGACATGTTTTTCTACCAAACATCAGACAATAGTGATCGTTGGATGAACGTTATCAACAGTTTTGAACGTCACCTCACAATTGAGTTACAAGAAACTCGTGACCTTTTTTTTTTCTTAAAAAAAAATATAAGTGTATGTCCCTCTTGTTAAAAATGAAAATTACCTGTCTATAGGGAGTGTGTCAGGGAGCTAGACATATATAGCAGGTATGTCTGCTCACACTTAATAAAAAGGTCAATCTTTCAATTGCAATATATTCCATGATTCATAAATAAAAAAAAGAATTGTTATACTGCATGACCTGATATGAATTCTAATTAAATATATATCCCTTTCTTATAACGGAAATCATGTTCATTGGAAAACCTTTGATCTATCAGATATCCTTTACACTTTTAGAATCATAATTCACAAGCCCTCAGCCTTATACCAAATGTTACATTCCTTCTTTCTTATTGATAGAAATCAGTTTTGAAAACGAAAGAGTTGTGGTGGGAACGTGGAAAAGAAAAAAAAAACGGAAATTTAAAAATATTTCTTCCTGTGTTGCTCTTTCTGTTTGTCATCGAAATACTTTCTCACCATAAACAATAAGCAATTATGAAAAATATTTATAGCCCTTCATTAAAAGAAATAGAATTTGAAATGCCTCAGTATGGTTTATTTTTCTTTTGAAGTTAACCGATAGAATGTTGTATGACATTACATTGGCATAATAATTAGAGATAGTCGTTCAGAAAGAGAATTATTCGATGTACACACCACACACACTTCCTAATGGAAGCAGAAGAACAAGAAGTTTTGATCTGCTTGTTTTATTTCTCTGCATAAGTGATTCGCTTCTCGTTTTTTATTTTTTTTTTTCTTCATTTTATTGTACCTATTTTTTCGTTTTAATAATTTATCTATCATGAGGAATGGGGTTTGGCATGAAATGAAAAAAAAAAATGATTGGTCTATGAGATGGTAGTTTGATGATATAACATTCCCTATATGTATATAGTTGCAGATGTGGGGATTAAGGTGAATGTTTAAAGATGAGCCTCGGGAAGTAGTACTCTTATAAACTGGTTAGATAAGTTCCAGTTCTACTAATAGCAATAATATTTTATTGATTCGTGTTTTTTTTTTTTTTAATATCAGTAAGTGTAATTGACTACCAATATTTGCTAAGAGAATAAATTGTTATACGTGCTGCCAAGTGAGTTTCAGTTTATTGGTTTAACAGCGGGCTATATAACTGTTTTATCTTCCAGTTTTATAGTTCATACAGATTATATGAGAACAAAATATGTTATTGGTAATGTGTTTTTTTTTTTAATCCAAATAACAGTTTTAGTTGAGTGAAGCTTCCGATATGAGAGTCGTTAGATTTTGAGAGTTCATAGTAGGCCAATATTTTAAAGTTAAAATTATTGTTGTGTGGCATATTTCTTCTTATTTTTTAATGAAGCTTCCTTAAGATCTTTTTAAGAAGTTTTTGCTTCGATAAAAACTTTTTTTAGATTATTGAAATTTATTATAAGAAACTTAAACGAAACTCTGTGTGTTATGGGGATAAAAAGAGAGACTTTTTGAAGGAGCCCAAGACTGAAACTCGGTTATGAAGCTTATTAAAAAAAACTTACAGCGATATATAAACTATATTAGAATTGAAGTGACTGCCAATTGTAAGTTTTTATAGGAGTGTTTTAGAAAAATTTTGATAGTTTTATTTACGAAGCTTTGAAGAAGGAAATAAGTAATCCCTTAAAGTCTTGTTTCATTTGGAACATTTCATATAATTTTGAAAATTTCCTATTTTAAGGCATTTAAAAAAGTAAAACTTATACAAGCTTTATGGAAATTGTAATTTAATTATTAGTTTCCTTTAAGCTTCCTGAAAATAAAATATCTTTAGGCATGGGACTCACTCCCGCAAATCTGAATGATTTTTCGTGTACACATTTTAATCACGCTAAAATCATGTGGGAATAAATTTTGCCTAGTTATATCTTATATGTGACAAAATTTAACTAAAAGTCTTGTGGAATCGCAAATATTGATGTATATAGGTTTTTATGTGTACACCTATATAAAATTCACGCTTGCAAAATTAGTTCCCTGTGTTTCTATTTAATATCAAAAACGCACATATTCATTTTATACAAGGTTTATGGAAATTCATATTTTATTACTTTTTTTTTAATTTTTTTTAATAATTTAAAAATAATTATTTCTAATTTTAAAAATAATTCAAATCATTTTTTCTGTTTTTGTTTTAAGCAAACATCATAAAACCAAGCTTACAGAAATTTTAAGCTCTATAAAGAATTAATTTGGAATATAAAGTTTAAATTGCAAAATCGCTTTCAAATAATTTTTTAAGAAATTCACTTTATTCTCTCATCTTTCAATCTCATAATGCATTTTTTAAATTATTTTACCTACAAAACTAAGACAAAATAAAAGAGTTAAGGTTCGAACTTGTTTAATATTTTTGTCTTTTTTTCATCATCTCTTTGGTGTGGTAATATGGCTTACTCTCACGCTGTAGAAATTCACCTAGGACGATTAGAAAAAAAAATTGACCAAACCATAACTTAGCAAACTGCAATATTATTGCAACTTACTTGCAAAATTTGTATTATTTCTTCTTCCACATGAAACTATATCGTTCTACCATCAATTTTCGTTTTTGTCTTGCAATAAATTATCGGTTGACTGGTTGGTAGGTATCTTATGCTTTCTTTGGCGGAAGGACGCTTGAATAGAGTTAATGATAGGTGTGATTAGGATAAAAATAACTGGATTTACACGAAGAACACTTATTTGTAGATCTTTTTGCCGCCACCATTATAGTAGCTTCATATATATGTACATATGTAGTAGCGCAGCTGACATTGTAGCATGACAGAGTACCATCTATGTTTTTTTTTTTGTCTGATAGGACGAGACTAGAACCCGTTCGACTTGGTTATGCCACATTAAATCATATCACATCATATGGCAAAGCAAGAGTGTTGCCAACATCAGTCATTTGAATGTTGGTATACTATACCATTATAACAAGGATAGATATTCGATTTAATTAACCGTCTCGCAACCAAAGTGGTAAATGGACTTTGGATATTAAAGTGATGGCTGAAGATCGAATAATGAGGATGATATTCATATGTGATGGATCACCAAGCCCTTTTTGCTGTTTGAATTTTAAAATTAAAAAAAAAAAGAAATGAGAAAAAAAACAAAACATGTGGAAAATGAACTCACTTGTAAGTGATTCATCTTTTTTTTTTGTTTTTTTTTTTTTGTTGCAATGAAAACTGCTCACTTATCGAGTGAAAAGTTGTTGAACCTGGTGGCACAGGCTCTGTGGTATGGAAAGATAGACCAGATGTGCTAAAACTGGTTAGGTATAAGATACAATTTTATTGCACTTTAATTGCCTTACTTAAAAAGAAAAGCAACAACAACAGCAGAATCAGTATCAGCAGCCTCCACGCGAGATACATGTATGCATTGCGTATAGCAAGGTTGTGGGATGGGGTAAGGGATTTTTAAACATCATGGTCAGTGCAGTGTGTAATAAAAGTAGATTTTTTTTTATCTTCTGTAAGTGTCTAAAAGATTCCAAATATTTGCATCTTCTTTTGATGTTTTTTTTGTTTTGTTATTTTGTTTTGTATCTACAATCATCTTAAAAAGTTGGGTTAATCGGTTAAGAGGTTATTTAGCCAGAGAATAACCCTTTTGCCCTTTTTTTTGGAATTTTGTTTACCCCCATCGTTATATCGTCACTCTTGAATTTTTTTGTTTGTTTTTGTTTTCTTTTTTTAAATGGACACTTAACTTTGTTTTTTTTTTTTAATGCTTTTGTCATTGAAATGAAATTAAAAGTAAATACATTGTGTTGGGATAAAACGTCTTGTCGGAGCGACTGAAGACCGACAACCGACTACGCACAAACAAATTCTTCGAATTGGAATTTTAGTTGTGTATGAGTGAAAAGTAAATGTTGTCTTACTGGAATATAGTGTCATCCGGTCAGGAGTTGAGAAAAGAGTGGTTAAGTTGATTATTATTATCATTTTTAAGGTTAAGTTTGGGATTTCAAGTTACCTACACATAAATATTTAAAACAAGTTAAGATTAATTTTTTAAGAAAATCCAAAAATAACTAAAAATTAAAATAAACTCGTTAAATCAAGGAATTATAAGATTTTTCAACTTGTCTTACCATCGAATTTATTTTTGATTCAAACATTTATGTAGAACAGTTCAAGGATTGATTTAGTGCTTACCTGGAAATAAAAAATAAATAAGAAAAATTTAGTTAAATGTGTAAAATTTATTTTAAATATATTTTTAAGTTTTATTTAAATTTATAAATACTAAAAGTCGTATTTGTAAGATTTTTGTCTACTTAGACACTGTCTAACTATTTTCAAATTGGTGAAAATATGCTCTATTTAATAAAAATAAATATCACATTATTCAGGGTTAAGACAATCTACTCTTGTGTTAGACACAAGGCAGCTATAAGACAACAATAAACCAGGTTTTTGAACACATTTTACAAAGTTGGACAGTTGTCTAAAGTTAGACAACGTTTATAAATAAGACCATAAAACTATATTTCAGAGCTAGCTAGTGATGATTTATTAAAAAAAAAAATAAAATTTTAACAAATATGTGTGTTTCCTCATTGAAAAGAAGCATACAACTCGAGTTCTCAAACCTAAAAGTTCAAAGATAATCCAATTAAAATAACAAATTAAATTCTGTGTTAAAATTATTTGAGTTTTTCATGTCATTATACTTTTCAACATAACAAATTTCCCCCTGTATAATTCAATTTTTCACTTTCTGGAAGTTATTGCTTTTAAAAGGCTTGTATTGAGTTTGTAGATCGAAGTTTAGAAATTTCAATATTATAATTTGGTATATCTACAGGTTCTTTACGAACTGTTTAAGGTGAAATTTAAAATGTAATACTCGTCTAACTGTATATAGTTTCGTTAATATGTCAAATAGGCTTCCTGAAATTATTTTTTTAGAAACAGGCAAATAAAAATCAAAGAAGAAGCTTTTATTAAGAAGCTTTATTTAAGAGAAGAAGACTGCTCAGAAAAACCTGAACAAAGCTATTTACTTTTGAAACCAAGTGTGGGAATCCAGAGATTCGATAAAACTTTTGTAGGCAAGTCTTACGGAAGCATTGGTTGTCAAGAACTTTCACGAGAAACATTTATTTCAATAAGTTGGTCTAAGCAAATTGATGTCAATTACTTTTTCCTGTAGACACAAGTTTGGTGCAAGAATAGGTACATTTTGACAACAACTGTCAGTTACATGGTTTTTGGTTTAAATGATGTCAACTGAGCATAAAAGTTAATTTTTTTGCAAAGAAAACTGAAATCCTCTGAACATAAGTATCCAATTTTCAACCATTTTATCAGAAAGCTGTGTAAATTCACAAAAATATAATTTGCAAGCGTTGAATGGTTCACTATACTGACTAAGAATTTTTTGACAAATTTACTATTATTGGAAACAGTGTTCAGCAAAAAGAACTCTTGGAGATCTCAGCAATGTCAGTTACATGAACAGGATTGCTCAGTGAAATTTCTCAGTTTTGCTGTCAAAACTCTGAGGAAAAAACTCTGGGATTCGCTTGCTCACCTTTTGAGTAAGAAAAATCTCTGAGAACTAATTTTTCTGAATGCGATAAGTGTTGCCATTTTAACATCCAAAAACCCTTTAAAAAAAAAAACATCCTTAATTTTTAACACCTGTACACTATATGACACCAACAAACATCGAAGCTTTTTCGTTAAAAAAATATGAAAAACTTAATGAAAAACCAGCTCAATCTATAAAAAATAGTAAATGCGTTGATGTTATCACTCATTGAACATGTAAGGTCTTTGATCAAATCAAATATTACCTCCGCTAATTGGTCAGCTGTCAAACTAAAATCAAGCCAATTTCTGGCTTAAATGTGAGAGTTTGCCAAAGACAGGCCTAGAGATAGCGTCATCCACAAGAAATTATGCATATACATATATGTTAGTATACTTTACATGCACTAAACTACATTGATTTAGCTTGTCATGTCAATCCAACCTCAAAGAAGTTTTTTTTTTTTTTATTAAAACGTACTGTCATCGCTTATTTTCTTTATATGCGTTTGGCCAAAATGGAAAGTTATTACTGATGGTTGACTCAGTTAATGCATGACAGTAAGTTGTCACTTTTATTATTTTTTTTTTTCTGTTCCGTCAACACGAGTAGTTGAGTTGATTACTCAATAAATGTTTGTTACTTTCACTCCTGTGATATTCGTCACTCCTATTTAATTTATGCTTTGTGTTGAAATCACGATAAATTCCGTTCACGAATATTGACTCCTGATATTGAACAGTTTTTTTTTTTTTTTTTTTTATTGATGAAATAAAAACATAGCACCATCATGTCCAACTGTCAACATTAATTTATTATATTTTATTTAAAAAAAAAATCTTTTTTATTAAAGCCTTCTTCTTCGATTTAACAATAAACACTTCTGTTCGCATTCGCACAAATATGTCTTTGTACATCGTTGTTGGACGTTCGATTTCTTGTGGTCATCATACCTATAACTTGGCTAATTTACAATTTGTGGTTTTAGCATGTCTTGTGGTTTTCTTCATTTAACAAAAAAAAGAAGACAGAAACCATAATCGATTTAGGTATATCAGACAAGAGAATATATATATTTTTTTTTTTATCTAGAATTTGTTTTCATCTTTTGACGATGTGACACACACCCACAGGATATTCTTGTAATCAACAACTACCACAATATTATTCCCTTTTCTATTTTAAGGACATTCTTTCATGTTTGTATGAAAAATACCACTCATACAATTAAAAAAAAAAAAAAAAAAAACTCACTTGTAAACAAGCCGCAAGCGAAGAAATCTATTTTTACACATTCATAGTTCTGGTTTCTACATATATCTATACATTTTGTATCATATCATTTAGGAATCATTTAAAAATATAAAAAAAGGATTCTCTGCAGAAATCATGAGCACATGTATAACTGCAGAGGACGACTATGACTATATGATGATGGGCTGTAGTATTTTCATAGGCATGAGGTGTATCCAACAGCAACATACATACATATGCACATATATAGATAGGTACTCAATTTGTGTGTTATATGTGTCCAAATTGAGTGTATAATGTATATTTGCGCTCTATACGCCTATTAAGCGAGTGCAAAGAACTCCACGACGCACGGCGGTGGCGCAGTTCGATGGTAAATATATCCTACCATCATCGTTGTCTTTGGTTTTTTTTCTTGCTTTGGTCTATCTTAAGCACTTAACATTTTCTTTTATCACCCCATTACACTCATTATGGTTTTGAGAATGGAAAAAATAGAAGAAAAAAAAAAAAAACAAGAAATGGTATATAATTATAGCGCAAAAGCAGTTATAGATTTCGCAGATTCGCACAACAATAAAAAAATTAAGAAAAGAAAAATAATCATAAATTGGCGCCTTTTGTTAAAAGTTTTTATTTTTATTTTTTTGAATTCTTGTCTTGGACTGTATTTAAAGCAATTGAC
This sequence comes from Epistrophe eligans, assembly GCA_951394125.1. Lineage (NCBI taxonomy): Eukaryota > Metazoa > Arthropoda > Insecta > Diptera > Syrphidae > Epistrophe > Epistrophe eligans. The sequence goes on along the minus strand of OX596030.1, from coordinate 8,229,409 downwards.
GTGCAATCACGCATTAACTATATACAACTTTAATTGTCTTCAAAAAATAAATAAAAAAAGAACTCAGAAAGGAATATCTTCGCGGGAGGGCATTTATTTTAATGGTAAAAAAAATTGTTACCTTTTTTGAATCTTTCGCAGAAGGCGCGACAAGTTAATAAAAAAATGGTTTAATTATTTTTCAACTGGCTTTAAGTGCCATTTTGGTTGAGATAAACTGTGTGTTTAAACTGGTTGGAAGTGTTCTTAGAATTTATTCAAGTTCTAGGTAGCTAATTGAGACTTTTTTTATCCTTAAATTATAAGGGAAATAAAATTTAATAGTCAGTCGGTTTTTGGTTTTGTATTTTTATCATTTTGTTTCGGAAACAAAAAATATATATAAATAGAGGTTGCTTAGAAATTTCCTGGGTTTTTGTACCTTTTATATGACAGTTGAATCTTTCTGAGCATGAACTATGATTTCATCACACGAAATGAGATCAATGGGATAAGGGAATGGAGTTCTTTCTTTTGCAAAAGATTGTTTATTGAATAATGTTGAAGAATCAATCCATTCGCTTAATTTTATAATTCGTTGGACTGTCACGCCAGAGGCCTGGTTTAAAATCCAGCTTCTTCCATTTACAATATTGTTTTTCCAGGGGTAATACCACTTGCGATGAAGTGGAAAATCCTCCCAGATTATTGCTTCTCATGGTAAAGTGTCTTTAATATTAGCCGTTCGGATTCTGCAGAAAACTCTAGGTCTCCTATAATCCTATCGACTGACAGAATGCATACAGGAACGGTTCAGAGTACAATTCACTAGGCGGCATATGATTAATTCGAAATGGTTTCTGTTTTGTGTTTAGTGACCGAATGGTTGGCATTTAAAGGGTTCCCTGCTAGTTCCAGGTTAGGACCAGCTGTGGTTTGAAAATATATTTTCCCAAGGATTGAAATTTTCCGAATTAACACTGAATCACTTCAGAAAAACAAAGCTGTAGGACTAGGACTTTAACGGGTTTTCCTAAAAATTCTTACGAGCAGGACCAACAATATCGAGTGAACTACAGCTGCACCCATCACTCAAAGAGAGATGTTTGGGATTATAAAAGCTACCCACGATAGTGGCAAGCTCCCAAAGAAAGTAAATGGATGGAAAACAAGCTGAAATCTGTACTGGAATTGTAGACTACATTGAACTCCTTCAGCTTCTATTCATCGTTTTTGTATAGGTCCTCTTTGGTGTATTCTAATTTATTGCTATTATGAAAGCAACATACGATGTGAGTAAAAAGTCAATGACTGAGGTGATTGGGTCATTTAGATTGAATTGAATGGATACCAAAGCTCTGGCCCGAAGCAAAGAGTCTTTGAGTCCAACCCCAAAGACACAGCACAGTAGAGGAACACAGGGATTAGCCGGGTCAGAACTTCAACCAATTTGGCAAGCAAAACTAGGAACTGGATGATGGGTGGAAGAAGTTGTTGGGTGAAGCCCTGGTCCATTCTGGACTATTGGGAGCGCATGTAAGTAAGACATCATGTATCCAAATGTCATATTCTGCACAGAGGAAAATTGACAGAGGAGTCAAAAATTTAGATTTGAGTAAGGCAAGGTTGGGTAGGTTAGGTACTGTTACCTTTACATTCTATGTAATTGGTAAAAATCGATGAACTTCTTGGATATGACTGCCCGCATGACGTATGCCTACTCTTTCATTTGTAAAGTTAGGTTAAAAGGGATAATTACGCGGCAAGCCGTGTCACCTTACTCATATCTCAATGAATCTATTGCGTTCCCCAAAATGCAAGGGTGATAGGTAAAAGGCAGAGAAAACGGAAGGAGAGTAAGTGAAAAATTTGATACTGGCTATGCCTCCCTGAATTATCCTTAGTGGCTTAATCGAGACGTGACCCAGTTCATCAAAAAAAATTTTGTAAGGACTGTTTCTACTTTGCTCCAGTAACATAAGTGTCCAGGGTACTGTTTGGTTTGGTTCAAGAGATGCACCCATCTTAGAAGTAAATCTGCCATTTCCGGCTTATATATGGCATGCTATCCTGGGACCCTTTGAAGGATAAGTGCATTTGTTTCTTATATGTCATAGGGTCACGGATTTTCATGAAATTACAATAACGGAGGAGCAGAGATTCAATCAAATAGACTTCGTGGATGATGCATGTTTTGTCTCTATCATAAGATCATGGATCTCCATCAAATAACAAGAAGGGTGAAAAGAGATAGCGAAATCATCAGGCTGATAATGACAAGCCCTGGAATTCCTGCCAATAACACGCCTCCAGAAATGGTTGAGAGTTGTAAGTCACTAGCCCCTGATTTCATACGAGCGGTTGCGCCATCCAATTAATAATTAAATTTATTAAGCCCTGGAACTTCCAGTTGAGATGGTAGAGAGTATTCCTCGGGAATACCTCGGGAATATCGTGTCTCTATTAATGACTTAACAGTCGAAACCAAAAGGTTTCAGAGATGTTGTCTAGGATCCCAGGCACAAATGTACTATCAAAGGAAGGAAAATAGATTTTGTCTCAACCTTGAGTTGTTGCATACATTGAAGGACATCTTCTTTAATTGCTTAGTTACTAATTCTCATTTTTACATAATTTTTCGAGAAAAAATATATTAAAAATATTAAAAATTAAATAATTAACAAAAATAAAGTAAAAAAATAATGGGACCTATTTTATATTTTACTAAGATCCCATGTGATCTAAAAAATCCTCATATTTAAATTCAATTTTAAATATTAAAATCCATTTATCGTCCCCAAAAAAAAAAACTTTGTACCATTCATTTATGCAATCGGGCCTTAAACACTAAATTTAACATATCTATTCATTTCATTGTGAAATATTATTTAGCTAACGTGTTAATATACCACATTTTCGTACAAATTTCATGACTCATAAAGTCTTTCGTTAAAAAAAAAAACTCGTGCTGTAACTTATTATTCATACAAAAGACCAGTCTCTCGCCGGTATTGAAATGTATTAACCATAAAACCACTTTCCGCCTACCATATACTGCTTGCTACACATACAACATCGAATATGAGAAAATCATGCCCAATACTCTACTTTTTTTCTCTTATTTTTATATGTTCACCAACTAATAATAATATACAAAAAAAATAATAACTAAAAATTTAGTTGTAATAAAAAAAAATCCGCCTCTTTTCTCAACTTAAGCCCACTCACATTCACCAAAAGGCCAACATTAACAACAACAACAACGTTAACAGCCGCACTCACTATTTAAATAGACACTCTCGCTCGCCCATACAAATGACCTTCTTTTACGTAACCACACAATATATTACTTCAATGTTGTAGAGCAGTGGCAGTGGCAGCAAATAGCAACTCAACAACACAGCAACCAGCACCCCACCTACGTGCAGATATTCAATTGAGATTATACCACAAAAAGAAAAAAAAAATTCATATGGAAACTCAAGTGAACTGAATTTCAAAAAGTCACCAAGTTGTCGACTATGTTTATTCATATCTCAAGCCCCCACATCCAATAAACCAGTCGTCCTTCAATGTAGGCTCTTTGGCTCAGAAAGTAATAATAAAAAAAAAACAATACTCATTTGATATTCATTTTGGAAGATAGGTAGCTTAGTATCTTGTCACCATCATCAACATCATCGTTCGAGACAAATATGGCAACTCAAGCAAAAAAACAAAAACAATTAAGCCCAAAGATAGACCGCAAAAAAAAAAAAAATTACTTAATCGCGTATAGATTGCCTTCAATGTCATAATGTCATCATCAGCACACAATTGCACATCTGCAGGATCGACATGAGTATGGTATTTCCTTACTCCGCGTGACATGGTATATTTGCATGCAACATGTTGCAGGCCACTATTAACACCGTAAAATCAGCGTTGATTGTGTTACAGTGATTTGATTATTTCTTTTTGTTTTTGTATTTATTTTTATTGCGGTCAGTAGTTTTTAACCGCAAGGCTGACGACGCGATGCGACTCGACGCGAAGTAAAAAAAAAAATATAAGTATACCCCTAGCGACGAAAAATGGTAACACAAAAGAAGAAATAAAACAAATGTAAAAATAAATCGCATCTTGACGGTTAGCCTTTTATTGCACAAATGCATCTTCAAGTTGCGAATAAACGTCGTCGCTCGTAGTTCGTGTGTTATGCATGCATACAACGAATCATTGTTTACTTTTTAATTGGGGAAATAAACCAGACGAACAAATTGGCAACAATGTTCTCCTTTAACTGTTTTGTTATTCTGTTTATATATTTGTTATTTCTTATTGTTTGTTGTTATTGGTAGTATTTTTTTTTTTTCATGACCGCACCCACCCGCCCGCCGCCCGTTCTTGGCTTTTTGCACTCCAATGATATTTTGTCTGTACCATGTTGTTACACAAGGTGCACCTAGTATCAACATCAAGGTAGTCTTGTTTTCGCTAGAGAAAGACTGGACTACACTACTTCGGTTTGACCTTTATGCAAAAGTACCTACCAGTAAACCGCTGTCACTGCTGCCGCCGCCGCTGCCGCCGTATGAATTATTTCCCGATTTAAGTGGCAAACGCCCACTTTAAGCTTATAGACTTTGAAAGAAGTTAAGATTTTGTCACTGATGGGAGCGAGTAATACCTATGTATCTAGTGAAGAAAGAAGTCGCCCACGTGGGAAAATAAACAAGTTTATTGCTCAGCTCTTTCGTTTTATTCTTAGCAAAAAAGAGTTTTAGAGTCTTATTTTGTGTGTGTCAAATGAGAATTTTTCAATGAGTTCCGGAATATGGAGTTTAATTGGTTATTCATGAATAATTATAAAAAGACAAAAATTTGCAAGTGTGATACTTTAATGAGTTTGTAATTATAGCGAGTTCAAGATACTTTAATATTCATTTTGTTTAATGGAATTTGTATGAGTGGGAGTAGTATTTTAATTTACATAGAAAATGGAATTCTGCAAGTATTATGCGTCATGGAAGGCCACTCGTTCTTTTCAATAAATTGCAAGAACTTCAAATGAATTTTTATGAATCAAAGTTTTCTATGACATGTTCAGTAATTCTAAAATTCTCCACATTTATTTTTTTAGTATTTTTGATATTTATTATATATTTAGATGTATTATTTAATTAAATAATTGAATCATGTATCATTTCCTAATATTGACTTCTGAACCGTGTCATGAAGCATGTTTAGTACTTTTAAATTGTTTAATAAATAAAAGTCTCCAAAATTCGTAATTTACTGAGTAATATTTTTTTCTAATTTCGTGGATCGTTTATTAACTATAACTCCTGAGCGTGATAGCTTGCATGTTTAATACTTAAAATTAGTCTTCAAAATAAAAGTCTCCAAAACTCGTCATTTATTTTGTAGTATTTTTGAAATTTATAATTTTTTTTGGTTTTATTCTTTAACTTTAGAACTGAATCATTCCTTAGGATTGAATAAGAATGTATTTTCTTTATTCCTTTTTAATTTAAAGAAGGCTTCTGAATAAAAGTCTCCAAAATTACTTTTACTTTTCAAAATTTATGGATAATTCTTTAAGAATGAATCTTGAACCTGAAATATTGCCTAGTTCAAATTTTTCTCAGAAATAAAAAAGTCTCCAAAATTCGTCATTAAGTACCTATGTAATAATTTTGAAATTCATTCAATTTTTGAATTCCATAATATTGAACAAGAATTAATTTTCTTATATCCTTATTAGTTTTTAGTAGAGTTTTGAATAGATGTCTCCAAAATTTGTCATTCAAGTCGAAATAATTTTCAAACTTTATGGATCATTTTTAAAGAATGAATCTTGAGCATGACATATTGTACTTCAAATTAGTCTTAGAAATAAAAGTCTCCAAAATTAGTCATTTAGTTCTTAATAATTTTGAAATTCATTAAATTTTTTGCTTTATTCTTTGGTTTTACAGTTGAATCATTAACACTAAATAATAATTTATTTTCTTCAATTTTAAGTAGGTACTCTGGCTTATTAGTAGACTTATAAATAAAAGTCTCCAAAATTAATCATTCATTTTGTAAATTTTTTGAAATTTGATTAATCTTTGGTTTAACATTGACATCTTAGCTTGTTATAATATATGTTAAATATATGTGACTAGTCTGAGAAAAAAAGTCTCCAAAATTTGCCATTCCTCAAATACTATTTTTGGAAATTATTTTATCTTTGGCATTTATCTTCGAGGTAATTGCAAACTTTTCAAGTCGATGTATAACCAAAATATAAAATTCTAGTGGGGTTTTCTCTCCACCATACAAAATTTCAGCTTTTTGCATTTTATAAAATATCATAGAAAAAGCTTTTACTTTAAAGGCCAATTCTGGATTTAAGTTGTACCTACTACAAGAAATGCAATGGAATCTTTTGATTCAAACTAAGTTAAATTAATAAAGAGCTAAGGTGAAATGTGGCACATTCCTTAAAACAGTAGTTTCATATTGGCAAGGTTTTAGTTTACCTTAAAATAAGTAATCAATAAAGTTAACACAACTTCCGGAAAGGCAGTGTGATTAACAAAAAATCTTCAAGAAAACATAAAAGAATAGAAAATTAGCTCATCATTTCTAATACAAGTTACTAGGTTAAGTTAATTTTTTTTTAACAAATGAGTTATGGGTTAAATCATGTTTCTGCGTATTTGTTTTTGACCTATTAGTGAAGGTCATAAACTAACAATTAAAAAATTGATTTACTGTTAAAATTATTATAGGCCTTCGCAAAAAAAAAAAAAAAAAAAAAACTTCCACAATGAACTTCTACCATAATTAATAACCATAAAAGCCTAAAATCAAAATTTTGATTAATAACCAAGCTTACTACATATAACCATTAATTTATAATGATAATCTATTGCTAAGTAATTTGATTACCATCACTTCATGTGTGTGTGGTTATGTGCAATTTTTTTTTTTTTTTAAATGAACAAAAGAGTTTCTTTCTTTTCAATTCAAATGCTCATGTAATTCAATCCGGAACATAAACTTAATGGTTTTGTTGTTTTAATTATTAGCCTTAAGGTAACAAGTGTTCATATTAACCTTGGTCTTCCGGGTTCTATCTTTGAATTTAATAAAAAATCATTAATTATTAAAATTTGTATTTTCCAACAGACTTTACTACACACAAAAATAAGTCCAAATATTGATCAAACCATTTTAAGGTGTCCCTGAATTTTTTGTTTGTTTGTTCGTATCTTCTTCAACTTCTGTCATTCACTCGCTCTATACAAGTAAAAACCATGCATCTTCAAGGAAATCTGTCAATTATAGCAATATTTTACCATTGTGAATGTTATTTTGCATGCACAACACAATGCACAGCACTAACATCATTTATAAATATCACGATAATTCGCTAACAATTTGCATAAACATTCTGCAGTAAAAAAGCAAAAAAAAAAAAAAAAAATCCCAGCTAAAGTTTCTTCATTCTTAAAATCAACTATTGTCGTAAAGATTGTGTGGTAAGTAAAGAATCCTAGCAAATATTGAATCAAACTACTCATCATCACAGCTTGCACATTGTAAGTTCTTTTATTTTATTTTTTATCATCTTTTACTCTGATGGTGTCTCCGACATTTATTGTTATTCATAACCAGAGAAGTAGAAAAATAAAAAAAAAAAAAGAATCCGCAAGCACGTTCACATTCGAAAGAATATACAATACATATATTGAATAAATTGAATTCCTTTTTGTTTTTTTTTTTTGCTCTCTACCCAAGAGTGTATGAGAGAGTGTGCCCTTTATAACATATCCCATGGGATAGGTTCGTTCTTTAATAACAATATTATCCTCTATATAGGTACTGACTTTTGCTGGTTTCTTTTGTTAATATTTATAACCATACTTCTCTCGGCCAATAGACACATGGATGGAATCTCAGATCTTCGATAGAGCAAAAACGATAAAAATTTAAACCGAACACCCTTCTCTAAGATAAAAGTTTATTTTTATTACAAAAACGTATGCGGCTATACGTAGTTTAGGTTGGAATTCCCTTAAAACAGGTGGATTTATGCATGATCTTTTACATCTCTAGATTCTCCTCTGTATGAAGTGTCTTGTGAATTGAGTGAATTCTATTCAAATTGAAAAAAAAACAGGGGAATTAAATTAAATAATGCAAAAAGTAATCCAAAAATGGCTGAATTCGAAATGGGATTTTATTTTTTTTTATTTTTAACTAAAATGTTTGTATTCCTTATGGAAAGTCCATTGACATTGATGTCTTGTGACAAGTGAACACCAATCGATGTAAGCTATATAGCAAGCCCATTTGGATGAGACACAGACACAGAAAAACGATGATGATGATGATGATGATTGATAAAATTTACATACCCCCTTATAAGCCTAACATACAAAGTAACCATCATCAAGCGTAAAGTATAAAAATTTTACCATACCATACCCTACCCTACCCTACCCTTTGTATCGGTCGGTTAGCATGAGGTAATATAGGTAGCAAAGAAATGAGCCTGCAATGAACTCTTTGGGTATTCCTGTCATGTTTTTCCTTTCGACCAATCATGATGATGATGATGACGATGGCGGTGGTGGTGGCTAAGGCGGCGGCGACATTGTTGATATCTTCGTATCGTTGGGATGGATGAACTATCCAGCCATAAAAAACAAAACGGTTAAGTAGGAATATTACACAAACAATTAAATTGAGCCCTTTTTTGTTTTTCTTTTTTTCCAGCCGGCAATATAATATGATGATTCATTTTGAATTTAAAATCAAAAATAAAATAGTCAAGAGTGTTTACTAAACATTTGCCACCAATGGATTATTTCCGCCGGATAAAACCAATATCGTCGTCGTCGTCATCGTCATCGATTGGATTATATGAGTTTTTTTTTTTTAATAATATTAAAACAATCTATTGAGGTAATGCACGCGCATGCGTGTTTTGTAACTGCACTCTCCTTAAGGTAGCTCGGTATAATCAACATGTGAAATGCTTCCGGTAAAGAATATTTTTTTTTATATAATTGATTGCCTGTGAAAAGAGTTCTCGAGCATACATACATAACTATAAAAATAACAAGACTTTGATGAAATTCAAAAAACGAAATGAAAGAGTTGACGCACGAACTTGTTTTTTTTATGTTTTTTTTTCTTTGTTAACTTGAAAAATGTTATACATGGTTTGCGTGTTAAGGTGCTAAGAAAATAGATAATAAGTCTTATGAATAATCAGAGATTATATACATATGTATAAAGGATTTTAAGACATATCAATTAATTCTAAAGTGCTGATTTGAAATTCTTTCGTTCTGGTTAGCAAAAGGGATTAACATCATTAATGATGAGCTGATGGATGTTGTCAGAATAAGAAAAGTAGATATAGAATTTAATTGAAGGGAGACTATAAAGGCATTCAACTGTCTTTATAACTCTATTTCGACCTGAAAAGATGATTGATTCCATAAAAAATATAATGTATGCCTTTTGTTCAGCAAAAACCACTGAATTGAAATCAAAAGAATCCTGTTAGATACGAAAACTTCAATTTATTAATCATAGACAATGTTTTTTTTGTTTGAATACATATATACGAAATAAATAACAATCAGTTTTGACAGCTATAACTCTGCAAAACTTTAATCTAGCTTTGCGGCTCAAGTCTTTTGTTTATCCAATTTTTATTCCTTTAGCATCCACCTTTTTGACATAAAATTTAATATTATCAGTTTATTTTTATCATAATTTACAATTTAACAAATTAACAAATCTGTTTGTTTTTTTATTTTTATGATGGTGCTGCTTAAATCAACATCAACCTGTCAAACAAGTCAACCGGTAGTTTTCAAGTTTTGACCTCAACTCTTTTGTTTTTGTTTTTTTATTATTAAATGAATATTTTAACTCATTAAGTATATAAAAAACCTATATATTAAAATAAAACATCAAACAAAAATAATCTATTTAATCTGTAATTGGTCATCATGTACCCTAGGGTAGCAATTAGCTGAATTGTATCTTAAAAAAAAAAAATATATAAAGCAAGTTTCTTATTTGTTCAAATCGTGACATCAGTTTTGTTTGTCTGTTATGACTTGTTTCTGTGTGGTTATGGTGCAGCTGGATTAAGTCAAAAAAAATAAAAAATAAAAACCTGATATTTTACTTTCGTTTTTAATTCGAGCACCAGATTTTTTTTTGTGGATTCTTGTTGTTGTTGCCTTCAATTTGCAATGTCCTTTATCAAGTTAAAAAATGAATAAACATACATTAAAAAAAAAAAAGAATTTATCTTCAACCACGAATGAAATTAAGGTTACCGAATCATTTTATTTTTTGTGGTTGGATCACGATTTTTTAGGTCATAAGTGAAAGTAAACTTTTTTTCCTGGCAATCGATTTTTTGCAAAGAAATATTTTGCAAATAAAAATAATAAAATCGAATGTGCGAGAATTGTATGAGAATTTAAAATCCAAATGCGTTTTCGTTCGATGCTCGTGTATCGCCCACAAATTCAGTAGGTGACATTGAAAGACGGGTGTTTGCTTACATATGTATATGTTGTGCCAATCAAACACCTACAGAATGCTTAATAAATTATGATGGCGCATTAATACAGATGGATAAAAAAAAACAAGATTTAATTAAGCAGAGGTGGTTTGGTAATTTATTGAAATTATCATTCCTTCTAAAAGTAATTTCCAGAAATTATACGAGTCTATATGGAATTAGTCTTCCCACGAGAAAATATTTTGAACATATTTTGCCAAGATAATTTGCTTAAAAATAAAATATATGATTCATTTCTTAAACAAACCTGCAAAGAAAAATAAAAAAAAAACCCAAACCAAACTTAATTTGAAAATGCCATTTTAAGAAGTTGATTAACCTTGAAATGAAAGGTAGTTTTTCATTCTGGTTATAAACTGGTTAATGTGTGTATGCCACTAACTGTTATGCCAGGAGAAGGAGACTGTTAAATCATTCAGTTGTTGTTTTTTTCTTTCATTTTGTTATACTTCCTTTTGTCTGTTTTAAGACAAGATTGTTTTTTTTTTTTTGAATGTTCGCCCGCTGCTGATTGTTATGGTGTGGTGAATATAATGGTGCGCAAAAAGCATTTACTTTGGCTCAAAGTGAAAGTTTTTTTTTGCTGTATTCCATATTATCTGCCTTTATACAAAAAAAAAAAATACTTGAACTCAAAATATTCGCAAAATATCAAAAAAAAAAAACAAAAAAAACACCAACAAGAAAATATACTTCAGTCGTATTTTTTTTAACTTCTTATTATTCCCAGCATCTCATCTCTTTCTTGGTTCACTTTTCATATACTTCTTTGCATTCAAATGTGTATATATACACCTTTAGCAAAAGATGCAAATCCCAAGGAGAAAAATAAAACCAATAGATGAATGAATGAAGAGTGAATATATTATAGAGAGTTTGAAGGAAAAATTTCTATTTTGTCGTTGAATGCATCAACAAAAGAGCTAAAATGTAAAGGTATAACGATATCTATCTTTGGTAATATGAAAATAAACAATGGCACCTACTCAGATGTCACACAAAGTGGGTCGGTTGAAGATACTTCATACATATATAGAGTTGCTGCTATAATAATAAAAATAATAAGTGTGTAACTGTAACATATGGAGGGTTATTATAATATAGAGTTGAAAAGTGAAGTTTTTTTTTTTTTTGTTTACCTACCTACTATCGTTGGTGATTTTGAATTTTTTTTGTGTTAGCATTGTCAATGAAATGAACTATAATTGCTGTTCGTTGTGGTATAATAGAAGGGAAAGCATAAATGGTTTTTTTTTTCAATTTTAACAAAGTTATAATTTTTTTTTCTTAAGATATTTAGAAGAAAGCGAAAGTTGAGTTGAAATTTAAGCAAGGGTCAAAGATCTTTTGTAATTTAAAAAATATTGCCTCTGGCTGGGAGATTCTTATATAATTAGGGTTGAATTACAATTTGAAGGCAAAATAAAAGAGCTGATTATCGAACTTATATTTATAGTTAATTTTGTACAAATTTAAAAAATAGAAAAATAATCAGAAAATAAACATAAAATTGACAAATAAAAGCTTTAAAATGTTAAATTCTCTATCAAAATATAATTAAAGAAAAAAAGACCTGAAGCCCACAAAAATAGGATTCAAATATATTGAATAAAAAAGGTCACGAAAAAGGAATAATAATTACAAATCAAATTTTAAAAAGTCAAGATCTATAAAAAGAGAATGAATAAATAATGAAATAGTAATAAATTTGTTCCCACAAAATTAAGAATACAAAAATTATACAAAAAAAAAAAAAAAAAAAATATGAATATTCAAAAAATTATTTCAACTTTTATTCAAAAAGTAAGAATAATAATTATTCGTGGTAAAATCTTTTGTAACATTTGAGTCATCCACCGTTTACTATTTTTCGGCGATTTTTAAGCTGAAACAAGATCAAGTAATCGTTAATAACGTTTAATGTTAAGTCCTTAACTTTTAGACATTTGGCATTTGTTATAGTTTTTTATTAACTGATAATATTTTCAATATTCAAATTGTTTAAATTTTGATATTTTTTCAATTCGAAATAAAGTCGACCTTTTATATGAAAAAAAAAAAATATCTTAAATATTACGTTAAAATTACGTTTTTATAATGAAATAACTATTAGGCAGCATTATGAATTAAATAAATAAATACAAATATGTTAAAAAGTGAAAGAAGAAAACGAAAACCTTATGTTCATATCCGGAATCTTCGCCCTCTTTTTCTTTCCGACTATCAACGAGGCAAGATCTTTTTTTAATCAATAACACTTATATTAATAAACGTTAGTAAGAGTGTTTCTTTTCTTTTAATTGTTGAGTTTAACAGTTCCACGAAGTACTCATAACTTGTTGACAAGTGTTTCAAATGACATTTACAGACAAGTGAATTTCCGGCCATCTTCTTGAAGGTTAGGCTACTTCTTAACCACCCGTCAACGTGTCCAGCTCTTCATCTCAACCTAACTTAAATTGCTTTCTATAAAATACTCCTAAATAATATTCTTAAGTTTATATGAATTATAATAAATAAATTGAAGTTTGAACCCATAAAACTACATTAATAATATTAAACCTTTTACATACACAACCGGGGAGCTTACATTGAACGACGACAAAATGCGATTCGCCCCGTACATTCATAATAAAGTAATAATAATTACCCCCCCCCCTCCCGTTACCAGAGAGAAATTTAAGAAAGAAACGAGGAATCAGTAAAATTCAAAATTTTTTGTTATTGAATTCATAAAATGAATTTTTGAAAAAGTATACCACAAGGTTGAATCATGAGGCCTGTAATGTTTAAACTTTTTATTAATAGCATTACAAATATTCTACTAGAAGTAGTGTTACTTGCAATTACTTAAACTCAAGTGATACTAATTTAATACTAATGATCTCATTTTTCTGTCTGAAATTCCTCAATGATTCTTCAATTTATGATAAACAAGCTTGTAAAATAACCTCAGATTAACTTAGCAAAGTCAAAGCTAATAGTTTTTGAAGTTTTTCGAGAAAGGAGTAGGTAGAGAGATAGTAAGGTTGACATTGTATAATCAAGACGTAGTAGATGAGTATTCTGGTATCGTAAAGTAACTTTATTGTAGAACTTAGGCTGGGTAAAAACACTAAGCTCAAATCTTTAGGAACAAAAGGTGCTATTTACTCATTTGTGGAAAACACTTTGCTCCAAGAAAAAACATCTACACCTACATAAATTTTACAAATTGTTTAGCGCTACAATGAAGTAAAGCTCTTAATGAGTTTGAAAAGGTACTACGATACTAATTCCAACGGATTCTTAGACTGCCAAATATAATTCCAAAATGGGGAAAGTGAAGTTCCAAACATTTCTGAGAGTTCTATAAGCTATTTTAAATTTGTGTAAAGCAACTTATTCCATGCCATAATTTATTCCTATTATTTTTAATAAAAATTTCAATAAAACCTTATGTAATCTTTAAGATGAGTTTTCTTTTAAATAACTGCAAAACCTTTCTATTTTTCATTTGAAATATTAAGAAAGTTGAATAAAACACATTCAAATCATCCAGTTTCCTGTAACTTCTTCAGCAACAAAAAGAAACAAAATTGACCAGCAATTTAAAGAAGACAAATTACGTCCTACACCCACAATATGCACCCACGTTTTATTACGTTCGTATGATTTGTGCTACCAGTTAACATTTTGACTTCAAAAAAAAAAAATAAATAAATAAAAAAAAGATTGTGAAATTAATTGGAATTGTGAAATCTTCATTCACAATTGACCGCAATACGGTCACTTTATGCAGCTTAGGTATAAGACGTATGTATTTCTTCTTTACCTATGTATATATGTATTTTTTTTATTTCAATCCAAAGGCAGAAAATAGTCAACTCATTCATGAACATCACGAATAAGTTTTTTTATGTAATTTATTTTGTCAGCCCTCGCACGTTCATCGGATGCATCTTGTCTACTGTATATATGTACGTATGGTTGACGTTTCTCTTATAATTAATGCAGATAATTAATTTTTTTTTTATGAATGAATTCATGTATCATGCGTAGCGTATAGTATAGAGAAATATATACCTACTTGCAAAAGATGCGTATCTTTTGTTTATAAAAAAATATTGAATACAATACAATTTCGATTTTTTGTTTTTTATAAGAAAGATGATGATGGTTCACTATAAAATATTTTGTTTTTTTTTTTAAACAAAAAGTAGTAAACGAACAACGCAAAGACTATTTAAGCACGAGAGCTGAATGAAGAAATTGAAGATTTTAACTAGACATTAATATGTTGTTTGTGAACGCCTTCAGAATTTTGTATTTATATACGCATATATTTTGTTTTTTTTTTATAAATATAGATTTCTTGTATTTCTTCTTTTTCATTTAAAAATAAAATCAGTCATGAGTAAAAATGATAAAAAGACGATGTTGATATTAAATGGGGGATGTGTGATGACGGTCGACTGTCATATCGAAGGTTGGTAAACAACACACCACACAACACCACCTGCGCGTAATATACATATTTTCTTTGGATTTGTTTGTATTTTTTCTAGTTTGAGTAGGTAAATCAGATGGAAATAAAATATTTAAATAAAAAGTATTTTCCTAGACAGATTTTTTGTGGAAAAAGACAGTTGTTGTTGATCATCACTCATCACTCATCACTCTTAGCGTAGGTATATTTTGACAGTAAGTTACTTTCTGTATTAATTTGTGTTTGAAACATTAGCACTTCCTCAGCCGAATTTTGATTTCCCTAAACAAGTCCTTATGGCATTATGAGTTATATTCCGGGATTTTTTAAGTTTAGCTACCATGAGATTGAGCAGCTTTGAACAGAGGCTCTAATTTTTTTATTTAAGCCTCATTTAGTCTAAACAAAAGAGTTAACGTTAAAACTTATTTTATGTTTTATGAAAATTGAAATGAAACGCGTTATTTTGAATATTAAATCAATTAAATAAAATGCACCCTACTTTCTGAAATTTTTTGTTCAGTTTTGCAGTTTTGATAAGCAGAATTGAATGAAGTTTGCACTTAAAGTTTTACTTGGTTCAGGTTCCCTTTAAAACCATAAATATATTTTATTTCTTTAAGTAAACTATCCTCAGACAAAAATACTAATTCGAAAATAATTATTAAAATAATTATTAAAAATAAACCAAACAAAAGAGTTGACGCAAAAACTTATTTCATGTTATATGAAAAAAATCATACACCATTTTAAATATAAGAATCAATTAAATAAAATCTATGAAATTAAAATTCTTATTAATAAATCCACAGAAAATTATTTTTTCATAAATTTATGAATGTTATTTTGTTAAGCAATATTTAATTAAAGATGTGTCCTTCTCTTTTTTTTAAATTAATTTTATCTTTTTTAAATGATTACACTATTCTTTTCAAAATTTATATTGTATTAAATTCTGAATATCATATGGACTTAATTTCTATTGAAGGTTAGGGAACATTGAGGGCGTATTTTTAGTTAAGGTTTTTTGCCTGAAGGGTATTAAATATTTTTTTTTAATTACAAGCCATTTTGAGGTTCGTTTTTTTAAGAAGGATATACGAATGAAAACAAAACTCTATATAAGGCGTATTTTTATTTCTCATTTAATTTTAGGGTAACTGATCAAAATTAATTGAATTGAAGAATTTTTTCCTTTAAAGTATAAATGATTGTATTTATTTTTGAAAGGGCGTATTTCCGAAGTTTTTTGTGGTTAAAAAACCAACCATGTAATTGAGCTAGATATCTTTAGAAATAATCTAAAAAAAAGTGTATTTCTGGTTGGTTTTGTGCTTCAGGGAATACAAAAAAAGGTACAGTTTTGAATGCCAAAGGGTCTTATGTATGTTTTATAAGAAATTCGCAAACTAATTTTTTTTAATTTGTTTTCTTTTTTATTATTTCATTACGCTTGGTTTTTTTGTATCTCCTATTTAATTAAAACCAACCATTGTAACCAAAAGCTTATTGACCTCACGCAATTTACTACAACATTTACACGCACATTAAATTGTAAGCATGAAGTATTTTATTATTTAATCTCGAATTCTTGAAAATCATCAACACAAGACACGCAAAGATAAGATAAATATTGATTTTATTTCTTGACTATGATTAATTTCTATTTTCATTGGATTCAAATTTAATTTATATACAGACATAATTGTTGTGAAAATTAACTTTTACATTGCATATTCCAATAAAATAAGCAACACAAAAAAAAATTAACCAATGAAAGGTTACGAATCAATTAAGTTAAATATTCTCTGAATACAAAAGAACTGACATGCAAACTTTTTCTTTTTTTTTAAATAATTTTATCATTTTCATGCCTTTTAACATAACTTTTGTTGTCATATCATCATATATTCGGGAATTTTAATTGTATTTGAATAAAATTGAAATGAAATCAATAGAAAAACCACAAAAAAAAAATTAAAATATTCTTCAAAACACAAGAGTTGACATGCAAACTATTTTTTTTTTAATTTTATTTAATTCGTATTCATGCCAAACCACACTATTTAAATGTTGATTTTTAATATATTCTCAATGACATAAAATTCAATAAAAAAAATTAAAATTGAAAATCAGTCGAAACAAAAAAGTTGACATGCGAATTCTAAAAACACAGCATTTAGGTGTGAGATTAGATTTCAAATAAAAATCATCATCAGATAGCTTAACAAAATAAAAGCAAATCATTCCACTTGGATTAGCAGCATTATATTCGTATATTGTTTAAAAAAAAAATAAAATAAATTCCCATCACGTTGTCCTACTTACTTAACAATTTTATTTATCATTAGCAAACTCCAACATTTGCACTTTCTATTAAAACTTTTAAAGCCAGCATGTGTTGTTTTTTTTTTTTTATTTATATGGCTTGCGATTAGCACACTCTAATACACCCGATTACAATTGGATCAAAATTAACAAAAACAACAACAACAAAAAACTTCAAGCGCCACATGCAAAAGCTTGATGAGCTACAGCTGATTCACAGCAAATTCCACTTAATTACTCAACTTCAATATTGAAAACAATAATAGAGACGAATAAGAAACAAAAAAAAAAAAATTAAAAATTACAACAGAATAGCGAACGAACGAATAGACGTATATCGTATATATAGTGAGTAGCTTAAATCAAACAATTAAAATCAATCTACAACGTTTTTTCGTTTAATGACTTCTAAAGCTATACACTCGATTTAGCGTTCACCGTACCACGACACGACAATACTGAACGAACTAATGAACGATTTTAAATCAACTGATCGAATATTTCTACACAAGATTGAAGTTCATCCAACGAAATCAGCTGAAAAGTGTTTTTTCATTCAACAACAACAACGAAAAAAAAAAAAAACTTAAAACCAGTATACCACTTTTGCTGAAAGTGTTATACTCTTGTGTTAAAGTATCTAAGACGTTTTTCACACATATACAAATTTTTGTATTAGATATGGGCGAATACAATGCCTACGCATGCCGATTGTTAAGACAGTCGTGTCAGCTTAAAAAGCCGCCGTGGTTTTTTGTTTTGTGAAATAATTCCACCGACTCGACATGACAGCAACAGCAGCGGCGCGGCGGTGGTGGTGGTACTGGTGGCGCTCACCACTTCTCGTATCTCAACATCAACCGCTTTCAATCGGACAAGTTTTTATTGTTTATTTCCTTTAGACTGCAAATTCAGCTTCACAAAAAAAACACAACACAGAGAACGTGGTGTGTGCAGTAAAACGTCAGTTGAAATTTAATTCAAGTAGATTAACTTACCACCGCCCCCGAAAGCCCTGCTCTATGAATGCTGATGTATATCGATGCACACACAAATAAAAAAAAAATACATAGCTACACAAAAACACTTATATTATTGCAAAGTTTTACTGCTATAATCCAAAAGCACAAAACGTGTATACCGAAAATATCTATGACATCACTTTTTCGTTATAACTGGACCCTCACTGATAGATAGATTGTGGAGGTAAATAACTATCTATGTCTTTTGAGGCACTGTTCATTTTTCTAAGTTTGTGTACAAGTATAAGATACTTCACTACGAATGCAAATGAACAGTGGAATTTTGAAGAAATCCGTAATAAGTTAAGTTGACAGTTTGGCGGTATTTCTTGTTTTTTTTTTCGATCTCGGTTAATCGATATGAGTGTCTACGTGTCTATGTATCTTTTTGTATCGATGATGATAGATTATGATGTCAGTCGTCAATTTTTTGTTTTGTTTTATTATTATGGAGACCATAAGGATTTATTGTTAGATATATATGTGAATGAGCAATTGCTGACCTACAAACAATTGATGATTTTTTTTTTTGTAAAAAAATACTTTAATGGCTAAGGATTAGTATAGATTTGTATTCTGGAGACGTGTCTTTTTTTAAATAATAAAAAAAAAGTAAAAAAGAAGATTTAACTGAGGTCATGTTAAGAGTGTTGTAAATTTATTTATGTGAAATATCACATAAAATCTATAATTTATGAGAAAGTCTTGGGTAAAATATTTGTGCAATTTAAAGTGAAACATTGCTTTTGTGGTTTTCTTGTGCTTTTGCATGTGCCTTGAATTTAATATTTTGTTTTATCTTCTTCTTTGGAATGATCTTGAGTGTGATTTTTCACACAATTTGAAATATTGTTAAAATGCAAGGTTTTTGCAAAATAAATAACAAAAAAATACTAAAAAAAAAACAAAACATTTAAGTAATATTTTATTCATAACGAGGTTAAATGTCTTCACTTAAAGAGATTTTCATGATTGTTTGTCTTGTTTTTCAAAAGCATAATAATGAATTTTGCAATGATTGCAAAGAGATGTTTTTTACATAATAAGGTATTTTAAAATTATTATGAGTAAATATTAAGACATGATGAAAATCAATTTCTATGATTTTTTTGGCATTCATAAAAGTTGAAATTTAAACCAAATGTTACTTTTATATAAATTTAATTAAATGCTAGGTTTTTAAATTGAATTTCTGGAGGAAAATTGAACTTCCTTAAGATAGAAGAATCAGACACAAAAATGTTAATAAAATCATTATAAATTTTGACTGAGTTTTTTTTTTGTTTGTACTTGGAGTTAATAATCAAAATTATGACTAAAATGATCGTGAAGTCCAAAAATGTGGGTTTTGCTATTCTTTCCATTAGTTTGTGCGTTCGCGTGTCTATTTTAATTGGAACGAGAACCTAAATGAGTGGAATTTTTGTTTAAACTCATCTAAAACGGGTATAGGAACCAACAACGATTTTTTTTAACTTTCTCGAAAGCGACTTAAACGATTTTAATTAAACTTTGTGCTTTGACCTCTCAGTAATTTTAAACGAATGCGTTTAATTTTGTACAAAAAATCGCATCACGGAAGTAGGATTTTTAGTTTTTTTTTTTTTTTTTTGAGAAAATTCCCTTATTTTTGAGTTATTCGCGAATATTTTCTAAATGGCTCAATCGATTTTAATGTTATTTTGAAATCTGCTGTTTTTTGATAGTGTATACAATATTGCATTACAAAAAATTTAAAAATACTTTTTTTTTTAAATACAAAAAAATCAAAAAAAAATATATATTGATTTTTTTTTGAAAATGGCCGTATTTTTGAGTTATTCAGATTAGAGCAAAGATTTTTAATGGCTTAACCAATTTACATAAAATGTTGGAATCTGATGATCTTTTAATTATTTTTAAAAATATTTGATTTAAAAATTCGTTTTTAATAATTAAAAAAAAAATCAATTTTGACGTGTTTTTAAAAGAAATTTTTGTTTTTGAGTTATTCGCGCATAATTTCCTACCGGCTTGACCGATTTTAATAAAATCTTAGAATATGGTGGATTTTAATAGTAAAAACAATTTTGCATTTAAAAAAATTAGAAATTATTTTTTTTAAGCAAATAAAAAATCAAACAAAAAAATCTAAGTTTACTTTTTTTTTTTTAGATAGTTGCCCTATTTTTGAGTTATTTAGATTCTAGGAGATATACTCGCTTTACTGATTTACATATAATTTTAGAATCTAATGCTTTTAAATATTATCCAAAATATTGGATTTAAAAGATTTTTTAAATAATTTTTTTTAGCAAATAAAAAATCCATTTTGACGTGATTTTTAAAAATATTTCTTATTTTTGAGTTATTCACGAATAACTTCCTATCGGCTTGACTGATTTTAATAAAATAAAAGAATCTGATTGATTTTAAAAATTAAAACAATTTTAAAAAATTTATAAATAATTTTTTTAAAACAACAAAAAAAATCAAACAAAAAAATCCATGTTGATTTGTTTTTTTAGAAAATTGCTCTATTTTTGAGTTATTTGGATTCTAGAAGAGATACTTAATGGCTTTACCGATTAATATATAATTTAAGAATCTGATGCTTTTGAATATTATAAAAAATATAAGATTTAAATCATTCTCTTTGTAAGCAAATAAAAAATCCATTTTGATGTGATTTAAAAAGTTACCCTATTTTTGAATTATTGACGCATAACTTCTTAATGGCTCAGTTGATTTAAATAAAATTTCGGAATCTGATGCTTTTTAAAAGTTCAAACAATATCGAACTTACAAAAATCTTAGAAATATTTTTTTAACAAATAAAAAATCAAACGAAAATCCATTTTTTTGTACTTCCGAACTTTTTTGTTTACCAAAGGAGGTGTTTCTTTTGATGTAACTGTGAATATTTTTTTTTTGAAAATATCATTACATTATCGAACTATTTACATGTCTGTCTTAAATCTTTAGCTACATTATAGTTGTTAACAACAAGAGTGAATATTTTGTTGTTCATAAATTGTTTTAATTTTCTCTTTGTTTATTTAGAGTGTCAATTCCGCAGTTTCCTCCTTCCTCTGATCTTAAAACATTTTAAATCTTTTGGCATTTGAATCCAATTAGGCCTTATCTAATGTCTCTATTCAACACATAAATATGAGTTCAAATTGATTTCCAAGTAATTAAATTTTTTTTAATTAAACGAATTATTTTTAAAATTGTTGAATTGCCTTATATTACCTCTCGTTAGCTTAGTTATATTTTTACTTTAAAATTACATCTCTATATTTTCTTAGATGTGATAATATGTTTCAATTTATTATCGTTGTTTATACCTTTAGCAGTTTAGTTGAACTCTTCGTCTTCGACCATCTAAATACATAAAAAAAAAAAACAAAAAAAAAAAACCAATTCCTTCCTTCAACTATATAATCGATACCATTAACTGATCTCAATTGTGACTCATGATCACAGTGGCTATGTTCACTTGAACACCCAACATTGCACAAAAACCGGCTGCATGGCGATATATGTACATTACATACAGGTACAAAGAGATGAAACAAATATAGATCCAAAGTCATGAAAAAAAAAACAGACATAAAGTCGGCTTTAAGAAAAAGTTGTTATTTTGAAAGTTATTGAACACTCCATTAAACCTGTCCGATCGGGTCTAGGGTGTGTACGTTCACTTACAATAATGAATACAGCCCCTTGTATGGTATTTGTTGTTGTTGTTGTTGCTGGGTTGCAGCTATATAGCTGCTGGTTTGCTACAGTTCAGTTCCTTTAAGAAGTATTACGTTTCCCAGGTGGTTGATACACATATATCATATCCATCCATACATATACCGACGACGTCCGACGCAACGACGAGGTACGAGTATATTTCTGCTTAAATACCCTCCGTGTATAATGATTATTACAGTTATTATTTTATTTTTTCGTTGCTATTAATAGCCAAAGTCGGTTAATCACAAAAGAATATCCAGACATACGATTTATTTCAATAATGGATTAAAATCAAAAATACCAAACAGGATAAAAGATTTAGGTTTTTTATTTTAGCAATTTTAAGCGAGATTAGTTCTCTGGAAAATGAGGAATTTGATGAAGAAGTGGTCAGGATTCTTAATATTCCCACCATCTCATTCCATCATCGGTCAACAAATTTCAATGATTTTTAATCGATATGGAAGAGATGGAGATTCTCAACCAAACCAAGTGTCTTCCGGTTCCCCTCGTGTTTATTTTTTTTTTTTTTTTAGGTCACAACCTGCAATGTGTCTTCTTTTCTTCATATATACAAGTATACTGAACCACATTAAGATTTTGTAATACTAAACACAACGTCACTTCTTTGAAATTTATTTACCTTAAACCGATGAGAAACTCTGCGAACCATGAAGCAATCAAGAACAATCTAAACCATCATCAAAGCAACATCGTTAGATGGCTCAAAGTTATATATGTACCTTTGTAACGATTAAAGAGTTGGGAAACCTAGCAAAACCGTTGGAGATGTGTTTTTATTTTGTAAGCATAACAACACCAATTTATTTTTGTCTATTAATTACACCCAACTTAAGTAAATATATAAGATGGGTGGAGGATATTTGGTGAGTGTAACTGTAAAACGAAAACAACAAAAAAAAAAAATACAAGAAACAGGAAGATAAAGTCATGAAACCATGATAAAGATGCAAGAAGATAATATATTTTAATGGCCTCTTTTAGATGACCACTCAGTGATATAATGGTGAAGAAGAAGAGTTTTTTTTTCTGTTGTTTTGGCTCGAAATTCACTTCACTTTGAACCCTGAAACTTATTGACACCAATAAAATAATGACTAATGACAAATGAATGATCTAATGTCTTCAGGGGATAGTGACCTTTCCAAAGTAACAGTCAACGAAAAAAAAAAATATATTTCTTTCTCACAAGTCTAGTCGACAGAAAAAAAAATAAAATATGAAACTGGTTTAGAAGTTCGCTGATGACTGAAAAATACATAAACTTGCTTTACCCACACACAAGTCTTTAACAGCAAAACAACACACAAAAAAAGGTTAACAAGAGGTCGGATCAAGAGGGAGTATGGGGGGGGGGGGGGCGGTAAAGCGAAGTATTAAGCGAAGTAGCAGTGCACTTTGAGTTAGTCTTTTTTTACGCCTTCGGTTATCAATTTATTTGAATCTTTATTCTTTTTTTTTTAAGTATTATTAAAGATCCGGCTAGTGTTGAGTTTTGAAATTGCACTTGAAATTTATATTTATATACTGGAGGCTCTATCATAAAATATTTAAATTTTTGAAAATCTATAATCATATCAAAAAAAAAAAAGTCAAGCCTCTAGTCAAAAAATATTATAATGTGCATATTAATTTTTTTAATTCATTTCTAATTGCTTTCATGTGTAATCTTTTTAGAAGGTGTTAAAAATTTAACCTTGATGTTTCTTTGGCAAATTGCCCATGAAAAAAATTTTTTTTGTTTGTGTTGTTTGTTTGTGATACGCGTTATTAAATTTGATAAATTACAATATCGATCAGATTTATTGTCATTGTTTGCTGTTTATTTTTTTGTGTGAGGAAGGGGGGAAACATCATAATAAATAGCAAATAATTTGAAACAAATGAACACGAACTTGACCTGAAAATATTATTTTAGTTTTAGAATGTTTTGAGGAAGTTAAGATAGTTAATCAATTATGATTGAAAGATCTGATAAATTATGATGTATGTAATACATATTTAGTTTCGTGTGTAAGTCAGTAGACAAGAATTTCATCATACACCACTACTAAAGCGCAAATATTCATTGTTAGGACAATTTTAATTCCTTAATCTGTCTTTACATTTTCTTAAACGAATTATAATATTTTGAAAAATTATGGCCAACATTTTCATAACCCCGACCAAGAAAGAATTTAGCGATTTTCAAAATTAATTTATCCCTTCAAATAAAAGAGCTGATCTTCGAACTTAGTTAAACTTTTTATTCTTTTTATTCTCTGGGTCATTATTTTTTTAAATTTTATTTATGTGAAGAAATGCAATAAAATTTGGCAGTTTTCATACCAAACTAGTGAACTGAGGTTCAAACTCTAATTTATATGTAAAGGCGGGTCGATTTTAAAATTGAATAAAACAAGTTGTAATGGGTGATTTTTTAAGAGGTTTAGAACTTTGAAAAAAAAAAAAAACACACAAAATTCGAAAAAATGAATGAAATATTTATTTGAATCGATAGTTTAAACCTTGCAATTTAATGTTTAAAGATAATTTCATGCAAATGTTGACCGCGGCTGCGTCTCAGGTAGCCCATCCGCTGAGTCCAATTTTGGCATACTCTTTCACACATATCGGCCGGTATCTCACGAATGAATGCATGGATGTTGGCTTCCAGTGCGTCAATCGAAGCGGGCTTGTCCCTATAGACATTAGCCTTGACATACCCCCACAAAAAATAATCTAATGGTGTCAAATCGCACGATCTAGGCGGCCAATTGACCGGCCCGAAACGTGAAATTAACTGTTCACCAAACTCGCCTCGCAATTGCGCCATTGTTTCGCGTGCTGTGTGGCATGTGGCACCGTCTTGTTGAAACCACATATCATGCAAGTCAAGAACTTTCATTTCGGGCAAAAAAAAGTTTGTTATCATCGCTCGGTAGCGTTCACCATTGACAGTAACGCTGCGATTCGCATCATCTTTGAAGAAATATGGCCCAATAA
Source organism: Epistrophe eligans (assembly GCA_951394125.1). NCBI lineage: Eukaryota > Metazoa > Arthropoda > Insecta > Diptera > Syrphidae > Epistrophe > Epistrophe eligans. The sequence goes on along the minus strand of OX596030.1, from coordinate 8,204,289 downwards.
TGCCGCCGGCCCATAAACCGCACCAAACAGTGGCTTTTTCGGGATGCATTGGTAGCTGTTGCAATGCTTCTGGCTGATCTTCACTCCAAATGCTGCAATTTTGCTTATTTACGTACCCATTCAACCAAAAATGAGCCTCATCGCTGAACACAAGCGGATCCTCGGCCAGCTTTCCAAGAGCCCATTCACCAAAAATTCGGCGTTGTGGTAGGTCGGCTAGCTTTAGTTCTTGCACCAGCTGTATCTTAAAAGGCTTTAAAAGGCTTTACGCCCAAATCCTTCCGCAAAATTTTCCACGTAGTGCTGTAACAAAGGCCTAACTGCTGGGAACGGCGCCGAATCGACATTTCGCGGTCTTCTGTCACACTAGCTGATACGGCCGCAATATTTTCTTCACTACGCACAGTACGTAAACGTGTTGGTGGTTTAATGTCCAACAAAGTAAATTTGGTGCGAAATTTGGTCACAATCTTCCGAATAGACTGCTCAGAAGGTCGAGAATGCCGACCATAAAATGGAAGCAGCGCGCAATGAACATTTCGAACCGAGCACGAATTTTGATAGTAAAATTCAATAATTTGCAAGCGTTGTTCATTTGTAAGACGATCCATGGTTAAATTGCAAACCAAACTGAAGCTGTTTGACAGTGACACAAGGTACTAAACACACGTCAGCTGTCAAAACCAGTGTTGCCAAAACCAAACCAGCTAAAAAATCACCCGTTATATGAGATATCAATAAGGTTTTATTTTTATTTGAGATCCCTATCAATGATATTATATGTGTGAAATATAACATCGTTTAAATGGCCGCCGCGGCTTTTCTGGGTGGCGTGGATTCGAAAGGTCCAGTTTTCAATGACTTTGGCGGCTTATTTGCATAGACTTGCGACTTAAGAAGCCCTACAAGAAAAAGTCCAAATGTGTTAAATCACACGGTCTTAGTGGCCAATTCACGTCGCCTCGGCGCGAGATAACCATGCCATGAAACCGCTCGTGCAGAATATCGATTGTGTCTTGAGCTGTGTGGCACGTAGCGCCATGCTGTTGAAACCACATGTATTCGGTGTCCATATCATCCAATTCAGGCCACAAGAAGTTGGTGATCATGGACCTATAGCGATCGCCGTTGACGTTGATGGCCTGGCCAGCATCATTTTCGAAGAAGTATGGACCGATGACGCCTCCAGCCCAAAATCCACACCAAACTTTAAAAAAAATTAATTCAAGTAGTTTATTGTTAAAAATACAAAATTGTGGACCTTTGAAGTTTTGATATAATTATTATTGGTAGATATAAGGTAGACAACTGTTTCGTAACTACCGCTTTTCAACTAATCTTCGAATCCATTTATTTGTTTTCCAACGGGTTGAGAGAAAAAATGTTTTTTATATACAGCCTGGTGTTTTGAAAAATTGTTGACTTTTAAATTGAACGAAAGACCGTTTGTAATTAAAAAAACAAAGATATTGCACCCGAATAATTACCTTGAGGAACTCCAGAAAAAACTACGAATTTTTTAAAAATTAAATTCACAGAGTACAATCTACTGAGATTTCAGTCAACTAACGAATTTTACACTCAACCCTAGTTTGATATTTTTAAAGAAAATCCTAATATTGAAGTTTGTCAAATGCCTTACCCATTCCGCAAAAACACAATCAGCTTGTTTTTTTTTTTTTTCTTAAAATTTCCAATCAAATGATCTCAAATATCGTGTGATTTGATGCAATGATTTAAATTTTTTGCCAATGCATAAGTCGATGGATTTTTGTCAGCCAAAGAGACAAAATCAACAAAGAAATTTAAATAACTTCTTTTTGAAGTCCACAGAAATCTGTCAACGTAGAAATTAAATCAAAGAATCATAAATAATTTATTTAAAGTCCAGACTTGAAATAGCCTTGCTCACATTATTCAATCTGCTCTCCTTGTTGACAACAACTATTCACCTACTATAAGCTAATATTTAATTATTTGTTTTTTTTTTTATATAAAAATCTCCACATAAACAAAGGTAAGAATTAAAAAAAAAAAAAACGAAGATTTTATCCCAAGCAAATTCATCCAATCATGAAAAATGACCATTATTAATCTTCTTATGGGGACCCCTATGGTCCTTTATTACACAGAATAATATCATAAAAATGTATGCACTTAAATAATTGAATAAAAAATGCAAATTTTCTTTCCACATCACAATTTCCATAATATCAAAACTACCAGTGCTCTGTGTGGCATGCTAAGACTGACTACCAGGTAGATACATACCTCGAAGAGAATTTAAACAAAGAAAAAAAAATTAAAAAAAAAAAACTGTATGTATATAAAAGAATTTCCATTCATTAAATGCAATCACTATCATTAAGAGGTTTGTCGCTCAACTCTTTTGATTTGAGCAAAGCACATGGATTCTTTTTTTCTTGGTTAAATAAAAATAACAAAAATTGAAAATTGTTATATTGCTGTGGGGGTTTGTATTTTTTTTTTCCTCTTCAAATATAAGAAGTCCAATAGAAGTATATACTGACCATCCAAGATAGGTACTCTTTGCTATCGCTTATAAGTGCTAAAGTAAACTAAGAAAATTCACTTGAAGGAAAATTCTTTTCCGGGTTTTCTTATGTCTATGTGTATATGTGTTTGTTTGTGCAATAAAAAGCAATAGAATATGATGAAGAACAAACCCATTAAAGGTTACCATCATTATGGTGTAAAAATGAATACAAGAAGTCACCTACTCGTATAAATTTTTTTTTCTATCTACACAGATATTATAAGAAAACTCCTCAAGCCGGCCATATATAAGACTGGTTTTTTGGTTAACTGGTATAACAACCTGTGCAAAGATAACTTGTTAATGTGTGGATATATTCTTAGATTGTTATTGGAATCTTCATTTTTATGTGACTTCATTCTTAGAAGATAGAAATATTTTTTATTTTTTTTTTTTAAATTGTAGGTCATTCATAATCAAAAATAAGATAAAGGGTTTTATATTACAAATAAAGATTAAACGAAAAATGCTGACAAAATAAATTGTTTCTATTAATTTTTGTCACTTAATTGTGAAAAATTATTTAAGCTTCTTTTGTAGAATTTAACGTTTTTATTTTGTTTTTCTTTTTTTGAATGAATAATATTCGTTTAAGGAAATTAATTTTATTTACCAGAAGTAACGGTAAGTAAGATTCTTATATTTTGAGATAAAAATTTAAAAAAAAATACTCCGAATTTCTACCTATGGCTTATATTTTCTTAGAATTTTTTTTGTAAAGAAAAATGAGCTTAAATGGACCAACATTATTCCTCTAGATTCTTAAAATTCAATTAAAACTTAGTGTTACCACACTTAAGTTGTTTTATCATTTAAGTTTTCAATTAAAAAAATGAAAGATATTTTTTATTTTAATTTTCTTCAATGTTACCTTGTTAGACTTTAATGATTATCAACTTAAAATAATATAAATTTATGACACACAATTAAGCCAAACCTTTTTCTTAATTGAATTATTTGTCTTAAACAGGCAATGACACTTCTGTGTTTTTTTTTTTTCTTTTTTTTAAGCTTGGTGTGATTCGGTGATTGTATATGTCCTTAACAACCAATTCATCTGATGTGTCAGACGATTAAATTGTTAACGACCGTCATTTAGTTTTCTTAATTTTTGTTCCTTATTTCAATTTTAAATTGATGTCGAATTTAATGTAGTAGTTCTTGTCTGACACTCTTGTTCAGTTAAAGTGAGAGGATATTGATTGATTAGGGTAATAAATCAATTAGTCAGAAAACATGACATAAGGATTTATGGGATTATTTTTTTTTTTCACTTAATCTCTTTCTTCAAAGGAGCTTTTATATTTTGGAGAAGAATTTTTAACTTTTAATAAACTTTGCGCAATGCTTTTGGAATATATGAATTTTTATTTATTGCGTGAATTTTATTTATTTGAATTTGATTTGACACATTAGAGAATATACATTATTTTTGAGACATTTTAAATTGGAGCATTTTAGGAAATTAATTCGCCAGTTCAGCCCTAAGATCTCACCACTCTCAAAACACTGGATGCAATTTAAGGAAATTTCCATAGGTTTTTTTGTCAAAAAGTTGAGATTAAATTTTTCCCAATACGATTCCTCGTTGGTCATTTATAAAAAAAAAAAAAAATAGATGGGAGTGCTTAAACACAAAATTATTTTATTGAAACATCAAGATATTCGAAATTCATTGTTACTCTAGTTACATAAACATAAAAAAGAGCAAACAAAAATAAAATTCAGATTCAGGTCTTTCACCTAAGATAAAATTGTTTGTTTTCATTAAAAAAAATTCTAAAATCCTTTTTTCTTGTTTTCTTTAAATAAAATACAGAACTTCTTCGTATTTAATTTGGATTCTTTGTAATCCATAGTCCACCGAACTTTGACCGATTCTTTTTTTTTTATAAAAAGAAATAAATAATTTATTAATTTATTCTAAGCGACAAATTTGAAATGAGTAATATCTCTTATGTAAAAAAAAATACAAAAAATATTTATCTCTTTCTCTTTCTGTATTTTATTTTTAATCTCAAATTGTATTATTGTATTGGTTTCTATCAATTATTTATGTGTCCAATCTCCAATTAGTTAACTGTTCTTTTCAATTTATTTGAATATCCATCAATGTCCGTTCAGAAAACAAGATTTAGGTCATTTCATGTAGGTATTGGATGAGATCATTTTTAAGTAAGAATTTATTATATTCTCGTATTTCAATAGACTAGAAAAGTCAGTTAAAATTAATGTTAGACATAAAAAAAAGTAACAAAATAATTATAAATACATAATTTGTTGTGACTTTTTTTTTAATATACTTAATATAAATTTAACCTAAAGACCTACATAATATATCTATTAAAGGCTTGATGACTCAATTGATAAAAAAAAATTATAAGTATACAAAAGAATTAAAAATGATGATATCATTTTCAAGTTTAAGTTTAAATATAAATTAAAAGAAGCAATCAACCTTAGCAAAGGGGTATTTCAAGTTTCGTTTTAAGTACAAATATAAATATATACAATATATGTGTTTTTTTTTATATGTATTTGTGTGTATAAAGAAATAAATACCAAACAATCAACCAAGTTATGACCTTGAATCTAATTAAATATATCTCTGTTCAAGGTGAAATTCTGCAAAAAACAAAAAATGTAAATCAACGTAATTTGCACGGTTTTGAAAATTTAAACATTTACTAAATTGTTGTGATTAAGCATGTAAACAATTTCCGGTATTTATTGAAGAATTTTTATTTGAGATTAATAATTTTAATTATTATATAAATTCTTTATTTAGAATAAAAATTCACTTGTAATGAAAATTGCTTAAACAATTTGAATACTTAACCTTGTTTCAATTAAATTAAATTATTTGTATACGGTTAAAGGTGGTTATAAAGGTTGTTTACGAATTTATTTTAAATCCAGCCTCAAAACTCCTTTTTTCGTTTCAGGTTTTTTCTAAATAAGTCTAGAAGCAAACAAAATTTATATTTTGATATAATTGAGATTATGTTACATCTTGGGGTAAATTTTGTCAACTTAAATTATATTAAGCCATTCTGAAGTACTAATCTTATTTTTATAAAATATTAATATTTTTATTTTATTTATATTTATTATATTTATTTTTTTTATAAAGTACTATTTTTTTTTGTCAATATTCTTCTCGGAGAAATCATTGGTTGAAATGTATGAGTAAAGTATTATTCGGGAATTAAACAGGGTTAGGCAATGACTGAAATCTAACAAACGATTTCTCAAAGGGGAACATTATTTTATACTTGAAAGATTGAGATTTTATTTATTTCATAGGAAAGGATTACTTACAGATTACGAATACAAATACAATTAAAACAAATTAACTCGTTATATAAAAAAAAATCCTATGAATATAACCTAAAAGCCTTTTTTCAAAATTATTTGATTAGAGTTTCTCAAAAACCTCGCGATAAGCTTTGTTACAATTTAGAGAATCCTCTTAAATTTTGAAATTAAAATTTTCAATGATAGCTATAACTGATACTTTAAAAAATTCATCTGTGTTATTATTTACGGACACTTAGAGTTATACGAAGGGTTTACTAGGTTATGACTAGCTCTTAGTAACGGTTTTTTTTTTATAGAGGTATAGAACTTGTTGAAGTAAGTTGGCAACACTATTTTAACTAGCAGCCATTTTGTCGGCTGTTAAGTGATTTATTTTTAGATTGGTTTGGCATTTCAACATGAATAGACTGACACCTGAACAACGGTTCCAAGTTGTGCAAATTTATTTTGAAAATTATGGTTCTGTTCGAAATACGTATCGTGCACTACGTCCATTTTAAGGTCAACATTTTGTTAAGTGATGAAGCTCACTTTTGGTTAAATGGATACGTCAATAAACAAAACTGCCATATTTGGAGTGATGATAATTATCAAGTGTATGTTGAGACACTGTTACATCCACAAAAACTGACTGGTTGGTGTGCTTTATGGGTTAGTTGAATAATTGTTCCGTACTTCTTTAAAAACGATGCTGGCCAGAACGTTACAGTCAATGGTTACCGCTATATAGCCATGATTACTAACTTTATCGTTTATCAGTTGAACATCCATGATGTGCAGGAGCTGTGGTTCAAGAAGAAGGCGCAACATGTCACACAGCTCGTGCCACAATTGATTTATTGAAGGAAACATTTGTTAACAGCATAGTTTCACGTTACGGATCCGTGAATTGGCCTCTACGATCGTGCGATTTAACGCCGCTTGACTATTTTCTGTGGGGATATGTGAAATCGCTAGTCTACGCCGATAAGCCTGAAACGATTGACAACTTGGAGGACAACATTCGCAGCGTTATTGCCGATATACGGCCACAAATGTTGGAAAAAGTCATCGAAAATTGGACCTCCAGATTAGATTACGTCCGAGTCAGCCGTGGCGGTCATATGCCAGAAATTATTTAAAAATTATAATGTTAGAATATTATCTTTCGAATAATTTTAAAAAAATCATCTTTGTTTAATTCCATTTCAAAGTTCTAAAAATCTAAAAAAGACACCCTATATAACTTTTGTAAGAATTTGAAGATTATTGGCGACTATACTGCACTTGTCGAAAACCAGTGCTTAGTGAATTACAACTCCCAACAATTTATGCGAGGAAGGAATCGAGATTTTAGAACTGCCTTATAAAAATATAAAATTAAAATCAGAAATGTGTGGCTGTTTGTTTACAAGTTAATTCAAAAATTTCTCCATCTCAATGATATAACACTTATTTTTTCCTCATTTTATACTGCTCACAAAAGCATTACCACTTTTCAGTTAAAACCACTCTTTGTATAGCTTGTTTTTTCCATTTAAAGCAGCTAGCAACTATTTACCGATCAGTGGTATTTGGCTATACAAAAAGTAACACTTTTCCATCTTAACCATACATTTCTAAAAAAAAAAAAGCCATAAACACCATCATCGTCATCATCATCCTCATCATCATAACTTGAAATGCAACCAACCACCTTGTCGAACCATATTTGGATTTTTTCATTTGACATCCTTACGGATTGATCTAAAGATTATCATCATCATCGATCGGTCGATTCACTGAGCAACTATAATAATATGAGTGTGTGTGATTTGGATTTGCAGACTGTTGTGAATTCGATACCATGGTCATTTAGAAAAAAAAAATACATTTATATAAATATTTTCAATCGAAATGTTAAAGTTTCAATAATTTTAATGACATGGTTTGGAATTACCGTTGCACAGAATCAAAATATGGTCAAAACTTAATAACTCTTTCAACCTCCCTCAATATCTTAAGTGTGTGACTGTCACACGGTCATATAATATATTTACACTTCTGAGGTGGGTTGATGATGTAGTGAAAGCTGTTATCTGAGTGTCGGACCATTTTGAGTGTTTGAGAGTAGGCGATGTCATGTGTTTTTGGAAACTTGTCAAGCTGGATGATGAAAAGAAATTAATGCTTATATGAAATACCATCATTAAATGTGTGGCGTTTTTTTATTCCTTCCTGGTAGTTGTGTCATGAAGACATTATAAATTTATTGAATTCAACGTGGGTTGTGTATATGAAAAATCCTGTTTCCGGTTTAAAAAAAAATTAAAAAAAAAAACAATAATCTGTGTTTTATGTGAATGTAGGACTAATATGCTTAAATTTATAATAAACCACCAAAGATTTGTATAAATATTTATAAACATGACTGCCTAAGGTGTGTCATGAAATTATAAGGGTGCGGAATGGTTTTTGATTTTATCCGCTTTATTTTTTTGTTAAGTAAAACAAATTCATTATTCTGAGACATATTGTGTCGAATTATGATTGAATTGTGTTGCAAAATAAATTGTATTGTTTTTTTTTTTTTTTTTTGTTTGTTTAGTTTTGAAGGATGTGACATAAGACGCATTGTATTAAAATTTTTGAAGGCTAAATGTGAAGTATGTATTATTATTTTGAAGGTTCAAGATGATTTGCATACAAGAAGATTTTTAATTGAAAAATTGCATCAAGGTCTGAATTCGAGCTAATTGTGATATTTTTTTTGTTGGTAATTTCAAGGAATTTTAAATCATAAGTTATTGTTTTAATCATAAATCATTTAAAATAACTCATGGTCTTCCGGTTATAAAAAGAAGATGAAAAGCTTGTATTTTTTTTTTTAAAGAATTGAAAAGAATTTGCAACAAATAATTTCATATAAATTTTCGTGCAATATAAAATCATCTGTGAATGTGTTCATATTCATTTAAAATCATCACTCTGGGATGCTTAAAATATCATGCCGTTTTTTCACGAGTCAATTTTGCCTTGCAGAGTAAATCGAATTGTGAAAATGTAAATTTGACTCACGTCGGGTCGCAAGTATTAAAGTAGACCCGCAGCAAATTTTTTTCGTGCGACACGCGATGGAAATTTGTCTTTTTTTTTATTACCTACTATGTGTTAGTGCTGTGAATGTGTGGTTAGTCGCATGATGTCAGGAGACGACTGGCCGCACAGGAAAAAAATCAGCTTTTGAAAAGCTGATAATATGCAGAACTGAATAAATTATAAATTAATCCTTCATTCAAATAGAATGGGCGACACAAAATCAGGTGCTGCACATCAATGATAAGCTCTCCTTCAAAGAACATGGCAGTGACTGATGCGAGGAGAAGATTTGGTCTCAAAAACATGAATCTGAAGTAAGGCAAAGTGTTATACCTTAAAGTGTTATGCGTTAAATTTTAAGATTTTAGTTTGAAATTGTTACGAGTGTGACAAGTTGATGTTACAGGTGTGACGAAGTATGAGTTTTTCTTCGCGTGAATTGATTTCTCATTATTCTTTCATTATATTTAATTCATGCCTTAAACTCATATTGGGTAACAACCGTAACAGAAACCTGTCACACCCGTAACAATTCCAAACAACATTCATTGAGTTTACTCCATGCATTCAATTCTCATTATAATTTTGTTTATTATATTAAATTTAACGTTAAATTCATACTTGGTATACATCCGTAACATTATAACCTGTCACATACGTAACAATTCCAAACTACAGTCTTTGAATTTAGCCTATGCATTCAATTTTCATTACAATTTTGTTTATTATATTGAATTCATACGTAAAACTTACACTTAGGTCACATTGGTTACATAAACCTGACACATACGTAACAATTCCAATCTTGGAGTTTAATGCTTGAATTGAATTATCATTAGAATTTTGTTAATTGTATTCAATTCAGGCGTAAACTTGCAATGTTAAATCCGTAACTAAAAACTGTCACATAAGAAACAATTTCAAATTTAAATGTTTTCCTCGTTTTTTTTTTTTTTGTCAAATTGGAACTGGGCTTAAAATTCCAGATAAATATTTAAAAAAAAATATGAAGAACTCTCAGTGGAATATTTTACACCACATTGATATTAGTTGAACGTAACATTTCTGTTTTTTTATTTATAAAGGGTATTCTGTGTAACACCCGTAAAAATGAAATTACCCAAACAAAAAAGTATGATTCGCAACTTGCGGCTTTTTTTGGAGTTAGGTATATTTAAAAGAAACTTGCTTTATTTTTTTATAATTTAGTAGATAAGTGAACAAGAATGATGATTAATTTCCTATTAATTATTATAATAAAAATATTCTTTTTTTTTAATTCAAAATGAAAACCAAAAATAGCACCCGGATACAAAATTTCTTTAATGCTTTTTAGTCAAAAAATCATTAAAAATAAAAAATCTTATCCAAATCTTCCTCCCACATAAATCAAAATTAAAATCAACTTAAACTTCACAGTTAAAGAGAGAATAAAAAAAAAAACCTATATGTATGATGTTCATCTATTGCTTCTTCTTTTTTATTTTATTCTTCTACTCAATAAAATTAAATCATACTACGTGTGCATTCGACCATAACGAATTCTCAATTATTAAGTAACCTCAAATTATCATTTGTTTAGCTAGTAATTTAATCTTTTTTTCTCTATTTTCATTCATGTCAATTCGATCTTTTTATAACTACGTAGATTATAAATATTGTTTGTATAAGAAAATACATAAAATCCTAAGGTAATTGCTTTTAATTAATTTTCAATATTTATCCATTTTAGCATAAATGTCTATTTGATATTCATATGACCTTGAAGTAAAGTGATGTTCTTGGCAAAAATATTAAAAATAAATATAAAAAAAAACCTCAAAGTCGATCTTTAATTAATCAGTGACTAAGCTTCTTTTTTTTGTTGCTTTAACATCAAAAGAACTCTAATTGATAAATAAAAAAAAGTATTAAATGATGGTCTTTAATTTAATAATAAAAGACCTTAAAATTTATTTTTAATTCAATTATATAAAAATTACAAAAAAGAAAAGAAACTTACCTATATTATTTTGAATATCATTTCTCCCAGGAAATCTTATTTGATGATTCAGTGTGATTTTGTTTTTTTTTTTTTTTTCTCGACGAACGAATTAACACACACAAAATCTAATTTATGTATCCGGATTATTTATTTTTTTTTACTTAATTTGGCAGTGTTGATTGATATAATTTTTCTTTTAATTATCTTTTGAACACTTTCTCACGTTAATTCTATGGAATTTTTAATTTCAATTTCTTCCAATTAATATTTTTTTTACTATTTTAAATCACGAATATTATTTAATCTCAATTGTTTGAACACAAATTATTCATTATATTTTTTTCCACAAACTGAAAATAAACAATAAAATAAAATTCACAAAAATTTTTATTAAATAATATTTTTTTTTGTTGATTTTGTTAATAAACAAATATATATTTTTTTTTTGTTGATTTTTTTATGAAGATTAGATGCAGTGAATATGCTTTGGATACGACACTGATGATCACTTCAGATATTTTTCGAAACATTTGTTTGAATATTTCGTGAAATATATATAAATGGATAGAAATATAATTAAATTAAAAAAATTTTACGTAAAATTTTCACAGTTGCATAGAAACAAAAGAGCTGAGCTTCGAACTCTATTTTAATATAAGTTATTTTAGATGAAAGAATATTGTAATTTTTAAAGATTCTTTGTTCGATTATGATTCAAATTTATTCTGTTAAATGAAAAAAAATGAGTCACATAACGTCATACTCGTATATTTTCTTATAAATGCAGAATTTGAAAAAGAGATCAATTTTAAAGTGTACATCAAATTAAAAGCGGTTGCCCTAGTCCTGTTTAAATTGCCTTAGGGTTTATGCAGCCTCTGTTTAAAAAAAAAAAGAAAAAATCATAAATAACTATTTCTTATTATATTTTGCTAAAGAGATAACTCTGTGACACCGCCCAGCATAACTCGATCGGACTTTAATTACAAATCAAATTACTGTCTTTTAATAGTTTTAGTTGTTTTTATTTATTTTTAAATTGCCTAAAGGGATTTTTTGTATTTATATTTATTTTTTTTTTTAAATACAAATTTTACACAAAAGCTTCAATTTTATTGTTCGACTCTATATACTAGCTAGAGGAATATCAGAATCAATTTAAGAACAAAACAAAAAGAACACACACTCTTCATCTGCCTATATTGATGATGGTGGCGGTCGGTGGCGAACAAAACAACCATCGGTGATGGTGACGAAGACGATGACGATCGACGCAACGGCGGCGGCAATGGCGCATTCTATATAGCTGATACAGATTGAATGTGGTATGAAAAATTGCAATAATTGCACTGGAATTCCAATGAAATTATTTCAATTCAACGGAAAATTACGAATCCGTGGTCTGACATAAAGTTACCTACATATACACTATATGTACATAGCTCAGCTATGATGTTGTTGCGACTCAGAGTTGAAATAATTTTGATGTGTTGTGTTTTGAGTGCTCGTGATGTTTAAAGTAGGGTTTGTGCGCTTGATGATATTCTAGCCAATTTAATAGTTAAGAATTTACTCTCTCATAGTCTTTTCTTGTCCTATATCCATCCTGTGCACTTCTGCTGGGTAATCATTTTAAAAAAAAATTTTTTTTTTTTTAGTTTGATGTTATTAAAGAATAAGTAGTGAAACAACAAAGAGAAGAATGGGAGGAATATAAATAAAGGAATATTGAAAGATTAAAAAAAATAGTAGTTCAAGTCCTACGGAGATCAATTGGGAGGACGTTCAGAGTATATTATCACGATAAAAGCCTCAAGAAACCTATTTTCATTTTATCACGCCTTTATAGCTAAAGTGTGATGATTATTTTAATAAAACTGTGTGATAAAAGGAAATTGAAAAAAAAAAAAATTCTGTTAATAATTGCCATGCAAACATTTTTTGAAAAATTAAATCTAAGAATTATTTTTTTTTGTGTTTATCACAATTAAAATTTTATTTCTCTTCTAGAACCGTTTTAAATTTGATTTATGATTTTCAAATAATTTATGTAATTTCAATGCTTAGTCACAATAAAATATTGAGGCCTGTTTCACGATGTCAAAGTAAATATTGGCACACGGGTAAGAAGCCCACATCAGCACAAAAATTTACAATTGTCCCTCGACCCACCTGAATGATGCAAATAAGTTTTTTAATTGTGGCCCTTTGACAATATTTATGTTTTGGATAACTGATCAGAATTTTACTCAAATATTGTAAAACATTTCTTTAATCTTATATATACATTTTTTTTAAATAAATAAACTGGCATTCTAAAGACATAAAAGTTAGATTTCTATAAATATCTCAAAAATTATCAGTTTTTTTTTTAAGAATAATAAAGGAAAATATTTAAGCTTACAGAATTTCACACAAAAAATATTTTACATTTTTTTCCGGAAGTGCAATAGATTATGAGAAAAACGTGCAAACGATGTTCTTTAATTAGCCTTTTATTTTTAGAGAAAAAAAATTCTTCTGTCTAGTGCTTGCGGTCTTATTCTCAGTTCACTCCGTCAAATCATTTTTACTTCTCAGTATTTCATATCTCCCCCTCATTTTGTGATCATCATGAGGCAGCCAAATTAGGCAGGGATTTTTGGATATTTTTTTTATAAAAGAAGTAGGAGCGAGATAAAATACTGAGAATTCAATATGAGTCGACGGAATGAGTATAATATGAACCATCATCTATGATATTCAGAAATAGACATTAGACATTAGTTAACAGAAGAAGAATGCGTCAGCTTAATTCTTGTTTTTTTAATTATCTCAGGCGTGGGCTATATTATGGTATTAAAAATGAAATTTAGAAATTAATTTTAAATAAAAGGTCATAACTCGACCGGACAAAAATACAAAATTGTCTTTTGTCTCACTCAAATGAGTTAGAAATTCACAACAATTCACTTTTAGACTTATAAGTCTACCCCAAATTATTTATATGTGTTCTCTCGTTTGGCCAAAATAATTGCTTTAAATTTTTCACGCCAGACAAAAAGTATTTTTTTATATGAAAATTTCATTTCTTTGATATATTTTTTTTAAACCTACTCTATGCAAGATTTTTAGTTATTTTTAGAAAATTTATTATTTATTTATTGAGAGCAGTAATTGAAAAAAATAATGCATTAAAGTCGTTAACAATAAATAATTCATATACATCGTAACTAATTGAATTAATTGTTTTATTTTCGATAATTTCAATACTCATCGTCAGACTTGAACTCAATCTTAAATAATTTTAAAAATACATAGGAATACATCTATAATTTATTATTAAAAATAATTTAAAGTCTGATTATAAATATTAAATTTCACTAAAACGTTAACTAAAATATAAAATATTTAATTTAATTTTTTACCTTTTTTATTTATTCCTAAAATTTAATTTGTCAAATATTTAAATTTTGTTTTTTTTTATTTATTAAAAAAAATATTTTCTTTAATGTAAAAAAATAATTTTTATTTAATTTAATACTTAACAATTTTAATTCTTTTCGGTTTCCAATAAATTTTTCATTTATTTAAAATTTTTTCACTCCGGGTTTTCAGAATAAAATTTAGTCATATTGCTGTAAGCAAGGTAACATTTTTAACTAACTAAATTTTGTTTAAAAAAAATCCCTACAGGTTCTTGGATAATATTTGAAAATTTTAGAAGAAATAAAATTGAAAAAAAAATATTTACTCCTAAATAAAACTATTAAAAGAATTAAAAAAAAAAAACTTAAAAACCAATTTTAAAAGCCAGGAGAGTGATATAAATTCATTGAAAGGCGTTAATGCTGTTTCATATAAGGTTCTGTTAAAAATTAAAACGATTAGTTATACAAAGTATATAAATAACATTTTTAAATTGTTCAGATTTTTGTTATCAAATAAAATTAAAATCTTTGATTGTTAAAAAATATTTAAAAATAATTTAATTTGTATGTTTTATTCAACTTAAATAAGTATGAACGTATTTTTTCACTTTTTTCACACAAAATTAAAAAAAAAAAAAAAACACTTGAAATAAAAAAAAAGTATTCTTATTTTTAAATATTTTTTAAGAAGTTCTTGGGCTAAATATTTTTTTTTTCTTTTTTTTTTTAATCTGTTTTTGATGTGACTTTTCGGATTTATTGAAATTAAAAATATATTTATTTCATTTCAATCTTTTCACCAAAAAAAATTAGTTTTAGATTTATATCTAAAATATTTATACAGATAATAAAAATTTATTCAATGTTTCTATTTTGTAAAGCAAGGATCTTTTCACTTCTATAAAAAAATATTTTATTTTTATCTACAAAATTTATATTTTGATTCCAAAAATATTTTCAATTTTTGTTTGACTAAAAAAATGTTCTATTCGTTCAATTTAATTTATTTCCTCGCCAATTAAAAAAAATGTAAAATATAAGTTTAGCCTATAGAAAATTAAAATAAATAAATCTAAAATTTTCTTAAAACCTTCCAATAGATTTTTAATCCATCAATATTCATTTAAAAGTATCATATTTTCTTGTCTCTCTAAAAAATCTTAAACAACTAAAATAATGCAATATAATCATTATTGAGAAGTCAACCCAACCTATGAAAAAAAAACAAGTAAACTACACGCGCAAAAACATTATCTTCAATAAAATATCAAAGAAAACCCATCGGGCAAGTCTTTTTTCCGTAAAAAAAAATTAATCCACTCTATGAAGCCAGCAGAAGAATTGCACAATAATCCAAGACTACATAAAAAAAAACCATACACGAACAACTGAATTACAATGAAAAAATAAAATAAAATAAAACTACAAATTTAAAATATTTGTAGAGGCGTAGCTATTCAGTAAAAAAAAAAAAATAAAAACCAAATCGAATAAATATCTTGTGTGTTCGATTTTTGCTAAATATAGACTTGGCTTTATGAACCGGATATGCGAATTAGCTGCTGTAGCTAAATTCCATCTTACAGTTGGGGCGGCATAATTTTTTTTATTTTTCTTGTATATAATCCACTGATGTGTCCATACATCTGTTTGAATAAATCCTTGTAAATGTGTTGTTTGGATGAAAAATTCCAAAAATTTCACAAAATATCACTTAATCCAAGTGGGAAATTTCACAATTATTCAATTTTAATTTTAATTTTTCACAAAATCATACATTTTTTATTATTTCTTTTTAATTTTTGAACTGAAGTGATCATCGTCATGAAGTAATCCTTTTTTTAATTTAATTTTAATTAATGATGCAGGTGCAGAGTAATGTTGGTTAGCAAAAGATTTTTATTTTAATATATATTTTAAAGCACAGATATGAATTTTTATTTTTTTTTTAGAGAGAAAAAGCATTTTTAATTGAAATTTTAAGCAAAAGCACACAAAAAAATGCTTGGATTATAATTTTTCTTTTGTTAATCACAAAAACGACACAATATTTCAAGCAAAAAAAAAAAAAGGTTTAAAATTCAGCATGAATGTATGAGAAGAATTAATATTTGCAATTATTTTTTTTTTATTAAATCCGAACAAAAAATGTTAAGCAAGATCCGAAGTCGACTCACCATTTACCATGGCTAAAATGCCACAGAAATACGGATCGCGAATTTCTTTCTCGTTTGCGTTGTATCTTTTCTATTTCATCTATTGCCACGATTTTTTTTTTTAAATTCTTGTTTTAAGCAAAAAAAAAATTTCTTCTTTTATTCCCAACGAACGAACGAGACGACAGGAAAAAGAAGTTAAAAAGAAATAGAAAAAAAAATTTAACACACGAACAAGAAGTGATGGTAAACCGAGTAAAACTCTTACGCGAGTATGGTATTTATGTCTTAGAGGATATCTTTCTAAGGTATAATTCCTTTCCTTTTTCTATGTATTGGTGTAAGTTCACATATACATATATGCAGAGAGGAAAGGAAAAAATCAAATAAGATAGATTATCTACACGGCACTCGCTAATAAACTAAGCACTTGTTCTTCACTCGAAGTCTGGAGAAAGACTGAAGTTTTACGCTCAGAGTCGAGGAAGATATTTAATAAAAATCCAGGTCCAGCCGAAGAGTAGTTTTTTTTTTTTTTTTTCTGGCCAAGTTGTTCTCTTTGGAGGTGGTGAGGTATGATCATTCTCTTGAGGGATCATCTGATTGAATTCAACATGATGACGTAAGAATTCGGGTTGCAAACACCGGCAAGTATAACAGGTGAGGTGAAAATACCATTTCGGGCAGTTTCCATAAAAGAGAGAGAGAGAGAGCAGAAACAATCAACAGGTGAGATATTGCAAGGTAACCCATTCCAATATGGAAACAAAACACGTGCTTTTTGGCTTCTTCTCTTTTACATACTCACGATGTGGTTTGTTTACAAATGTGACGTCATTGGGATATCATTCATATGGGATATAATATGTGTGAAAAAATAGTTGTTAGTTATTTACACTCTCTTTCTCTCTCTCTCTTGGAATTCTGCGCAGAATAACGGAGTAAGAAGAGTTTTTTATTTGAATTAAATTCTCCCTCTCGCATCTCATTGCTCTGATGCTGATGACGAGAGACAAATCTCTATTGACATTAGATCATTCAAATGAAATTTTCAATCATAAAAATAGAGAAAAAAGCAAGTTTTTAACTCAGCTCTTTCGTTTTGTTGAGGGATTTGTTGTTGTTTTTTCCTTATTCTTTCTTATAATGAATAGAAAGAGATATTCAAAATTGGATTTAAAACATTATAGTTATACTTTTAAATAGCATTGTCTTAAAAGCAAAGAGATAAAAAATATAGAAAAATAATACCTAACGGATTTTGGAGGAGATTTTGCAAAGTTGTGAAATTCGTAGAAATTTATATTGTTGAATTAATAAAGATATTTTAAGCAATTAAATGTTTAATTTATTTATTGGATTATCAAGGTCATTCTTTTATTCAATGTTTCTTATTAATTTAGAACTAATATTTAAATGTTTTAAGTAATTGCATTAAAAACTATATGCATAAAAACCTCATAGGCAAATACTTGAAATTATTATTATTAATATTGTTTGAGAGTATTTCTAGAATATTCTTTTCCATATGACCATATTGGTTTAATTCTAATGCCAAATAAGAATCTAAGAAGACTATATAGTAATCATTAAAATGAAATTAACGATGTGTCAAGGTTTTGCTGAATTTTCTGATGATGTGATTGAATTCTGTAACCGGAACTTATCCATAATGATTAAAAAAGAATTTTTTCTTTTGATGAAATATTAGATAATAATAAGGGCTGGTACGTCTGTGGGTCTGTACGTTTACTGTAATTTTACTTAAGCCTAAAACGATGGTGGACTGATTTTCTTAAAAATTTGTGCAGAGCTTTTTATTCTATTCCCTTAAGGAGAAATAGAATTTTATTTCAGTTCATCTAAAATGGTTATCTGTTATTTAAAAATTTACTTTTTCCAAATTTTCTCAAAAACGACACTAACGATTTTTATTAAACTTCGTTTCGTGACCAAAGCGATTGGAAGAAAACTGCATTTCTAATTTTTGGTAAAAAAAATTGCACTGACGAAATAATGTTTTAAGGTTTTCTTGACAAAATTGACTTAGTTTTTAATTATTCACCTATAAGTTTTAAAAAACATGACCGATTTAGTTATAATTTTGATATCGATTTTGATTTGATTTTCAAAAGCATTTTTTTTTTTAAACAAAAAAAAATAAATCAACCAAAAAATCCATTTTATTGAAGAGTATACTTTTGACTTTTCGCAAGTTTGTTAAACCTAGTCATGCATAAAATATGCAAAAGCTTTCAAGGTTGGTAAAACAAATTGGTATCTAAATAAATTCAAATAAATGGCACAATAGCTCATGTAGAACCATGGCTTACTGACTTACAAATCTCAACCATTTCTGTGTGTGTTTTATTGCAAGAATGTAGGGGACCTACAATTTTCTCCTGAATCCGAATGAATGAGGTCCTTTTTCATGACAAGAGATTCCTTTTAAATTGTCCTTTGGTTGTCAAAGGCTGAGAATCGAACCCAAGATCTTCGCCGTAATAGTCCCACACACTAACCATTATGCCACCGAACTAATACCTTGCCATAAGATAATGCAAATTCACAGGTGAATCAGTATTAAAAAAATTTCAATGACTTGTGTCTTTTTGAAAGGGGTTTTTGTGAAAAGGGGCGTGGCATTCGTGAAATATCTATACCTCCAGTCTATAAAATCTTGATGTTTGTTGTTCGTTCAAACCTTCAATAGAAATAGGTCTTAATTTAATGAACTTGATCGTCAAATGCTATGATACATGCCAACTAACAAACTCTCAAGAGCTAAGCTTTTGAAATCTGAAAAAAAATCTCATAAGACTCTTTCATGTGTTATTGCCATACTTAAGAATTATTATCTTGTTATGAAACTGAAATGGGTCTAATAACTTTTTTATTTTAAGAGCTGAACACTTTTGCAGCTTTAAAATAATTAAATCTCACATAACTAGGCCATTTAACGCTTTTAACAGTGTTATAACAATCTAGTAGTATTCTTCAAGAATAATTTTAGCTCCCCTACATTACTTACTTACTAACTTAAGGTGGCGCTACAGTCCAGGATGGACCAGGGCCTCAACCAACATGCCTCTCCAACCAGCTTGGTCCCTAGCTTGCTGTCTCCAGTTTCTATGAAGGTTTTTTTTAATAATACAAATTCTATATACTACTGAAATACATCAGTCAATTAGAAGACTTAGCACTATTTAATTGGACTTGTTGAATTATTGATTCAAAATAGCTTTTAACGGCCATCAGTCAACTGATGAGTCCAAGTGAGATCGCCGGGACGAAACGCCTAAATTTTTGTCGTGCGCCACCTAAGTCGTGGTCTTCCTCTACTGCGCCGCGGCGTCCCACGGGATTGGATTCGAAGACTTTACAAGTCAGGGGATGGGTGTCCATTCGCTCTACATGACCCACTCACCATCTATGCAGACGGGCCCAAAAATCACCCGGAGAATTTTCCTCTTGAAACATCGTAAAGCATTCTCATCCAGTTTTGACAAAGTCCATGTCTCTGCGCCATATATAAGGACCGGGATGATAAGTAGCTCGATAGAGAACTTTGCTACTAAATTGCCTTCTTAGTCCCAGGAAGCAACGATTGGCAAGAGTTATCCTCCGTTTGATTTCAGCGCTGGTGTCGTTGTCTGAATAAATAGCGGAGCCTAGGTAAAAAAAAGTCCTTAACTACCTCAAAGTTATAGCTGTCTATGGTGACGTTCTGTTCAAGACGTCGTCGGTGTTGAGTGTCCTTTCTTGATGACAACATATACTTGGTCTTTCTTTCATTGACCGCTAAGCCGATCTTCTTCTCCCCTACATTAGTATCTTTAAATTCTTGGAGCATCTTATGAGAGAAAAATGTTAAACAATTGGCATTTAATCTACTTCTTAATAAAAAAAAAGAATAACCTAAATAAATTTAGACAAGCACTCAGAAGTTATTGCTTGGTACTCTCTTATTTTAGTACTCTGAAATATTAAATGTTTCTTCATCGTTTATTTTTTCAACAACCCTTAACCACAGCTTTCATTTTATGTACTCATACTCAAAAATTTACTACTTGCTCTAAGACTATATTTCCTCTTTGTTTAAATAGAACCTTAAATATTTAGATGATCTTATGATGGAAAATCTTACACTTGAGGCAAGAAAAATTGAATGGTTATCCATGGCTCAAGAGTAATGTCCAAGTTATTTTAATCTTAGTTTTTATTAAAAAAATTAAAAACAAAAATTAACTCAACTAATTAAGCCGTTGTTTGTTTATTTATTTAAAATTCATATGAACCCATCATCAAGTCCATTTCACAGGCAACCTAAGCAAATCTCTTAACTAATTTTGTAATTTGCATAAATTTGTTAACCTCATTAATTTTTGTTGATTTAAATTAGTTTTGTCTTTTCTTCCACGACATTCATGGGTAATATTAAATTCAATTTAATAAAAATAAACTTCTTATTCATTTAAAAAAAAAATTATTATAATATTTTTTTTTTCACTCCAAGTTTTTTCATAATTAAAAAAAAAAAATCATACAATTTGCCAGAAGATTTTCTTAAATTTTAATTAAAAACAATTATCTTTTAGCTTTGGGAAAGGGAAAACCAGCCAAATAGTTCTTAACACGCGAGATTATTTTTTTTTTTTCAATTAATTAAAACAAAACAAATTCTGACCATTGCGAAGCTGTTGAAATGAAAAGATAAAAATTAAAACACGACAGCTGTTATAGAGTCACCATTTATAATACCTTCATTTGCCTCTAAGCCCTAATTGGTAGATTTCATCTCAAGTCCTTCTAAAAAGAGAAACAGAGTGCTTCATCTAAATTAAGTCTTTTTTCCTCAACTAAGCTAATAGCTTTTTTTCTCAAAGATGGAATCTGAGTTTTGTCAAGAAGTCGTGCATAATTAAAAATCTAACAAATATTCTCCTGCTGATGTGACTCGTAAAAGCCTGTATGGTGTATCTAATGGCTTTCAAGGTAGAAACGAGAAGACATAAATATCAAAAACAAGCTCCAAGAGGGAATATCACAAAATGTGACATTTATTTTTAGCTTCTTTGGTCTTTGGCAAATTCTTCAACTTTTTCAATTTTTTTGTATAAAAGGATACCTACACCAAAAAATAAAAAGTTGCATTCAACGAATGCAATATCATTTTGTTTTATTTTTTTTTTCTTGTATCCGTCTGGGTTGTGGTCAGATGTCCAGCGCCATGCCGGTATTTCTCATTATTTTTGTGGTTTTAATTTCACTTTTTTTCTCCTCTGCTGCAGACTGCGAACAAAAAAAATTAAAAAAAAAAAAATCCACAAGACAGACGGATAATCTGCGTACAAATCACTTCTTCAGATGCGCGTTATATGTGTTGGGAAGGGCAAAAAGTCTAAAAGGAGTGAGTACCTTTAAACCTACGTACATATGTATTAGTTTGTCGGTATGATTTTGGTGACTTTGGCCGAGAGTTGTTGTTGAAGTTGCAGACTTTTAAATGCGGGATTCTGAAAGATGTGGTAAGATATTGATATGGTATGCCCGGTTTGTGTATAACGCATTGTATACGAAAGATCAAAAGAATGTGGTATTTCTTTGAAAGATGTTGTTGTTGTTATTTTTGTTATTGTTTCAGGTTTGATGAAGAGAAAAAATGTTTTAACCACAACACTTAAATGGGAAAGATGAGACTTTGTGATTTATTTAACAAATGTTTTGACTTATTATTCACATTTTAAAGCATTTGTATGGCAGTAAAGGAATACAAAATAAGAAAAACAAAATTAAAAGCGTTTACTTTTCATGTAAGCATGTATGGCACAAAAGTGAAACTGAACATTATGAATACAAAATGAATTTGGGAGCGATGCAGCTCGTTGATAATCAGGGCCTTATATATGACACACAACTCAAAAACATTTCTGTCGACTTTGAACAAATAAGGTGAGTTACATGTTAAGTTTTTTTTCATAGTTAATTGGGGGTGTTATTTCTTAGAGAGCCGACAGACATCTTCAAACTAGCGACTACTTTTAAATTTTTGATTTTTTTCCTAATCATCTGCCATTTGTCAGAATTAAGACAATTTAATTGGTTCTAATAACCTTTAAGAAAAGATAGCTTTTCCAATTTTTAAAATTCCTTTTGTCTTCGATAGGTTATATAATATTTCAATTGATTAAGAGAATGACTCAAGGGCTGGATATATTTTCAAATTTTAATAATTTTTTTAGGGTGGGTATCCAATTTTAAAACAAATCATTTTACATTTTAAATTTTATACTTAGTGTATGGCTTAACTGCTGTATATAATTTTCTAAACTTAGTTTTGTTTAGGGTAAAATGAGGTAAAAACGAAAGAATCCAAGAACAACTTCTTTGTAATGAAGGCTTAAGGTGTAAATATTTTCCAGTATATAAGAATAAAGAATAAAGAAGGTAATCAGCTCAGCTACGATAAACGGGTGCAGCTATCGAATTTTTAGTTGGTGTTACCAGAATAGCTGAAGCATTAACGGAAGTAACGATTGAATTTATATTTAAATTTTCTCCACATTCAATTTTATTAAAGTAAACATTTTATAACTTAACTCTTTTGGAAACTAATGCATAACATGTGTAATTTTTCTTCCCATTTAAAATCACTAAAGAAAACTTAAAATTTGTTATTAAGCTCTCTTGAACATAATTAATGAATATATAGTGGGGCTATTGTACTGCGACCTACAGATCTATTGTGCTCCTATCTTGAGCTGGATGAGATTTCTCACCTTACAGCATTTTGTTCAAACCTATTTCTTTGAAAATTGTTGAGTATTTGAGGTATTCTCAGAGAAATCAAAACATTGCCATCATGTCACTATCAGTTCTAAACTGGTATGGGAGTGTGTTGGCAAATTAAACGAACTAGGCAAGAATAACAATGTATCACTTCATTGGGTACCAAGCCACGTTCGTTGGTGTCCAGGGCAATGAAGTGGCAGAATCCTTAACAAAAAATAGGTGCAACAACACCCTTAACGAGTCCAGAGCCCTATTATGGAATAGAAGAAAACATGATTAAAAATAAAATCAAAACAATAGAGAAGACCAAAAGACATGCAATTTGGAATGAACTCCCCAAGCTCAGACAGGAAAACTGTTACTTGGGAATTATAACCAAGAACGTTTTACATCCTGTATCAGTTTAAGTAGTTACAATTTAAGGAAAATAACGGGTCTTCTCACTGGTCATTGCAAACTAAAAAAATACCTCAGCATCCTTGGCTTGGTGAGCAATGCCATTTGTAGATTCTGCAATACCCACGAGGAGACACCAAACCACATCTTAGGTAGTTGTGAAGTACTTGTGCATCAATGACATAGGTATCTGTGCCGTGACCAGATAGAACAGAGTGAATTAACCTCTCTTAAAATACTCCAAATACTGAAGTTCCTCAAAGTGTCTAATTTGGAGGAAGAGCTGTAAATGAGCACTCTCATCTAGCTCTAAAAGGGGGGCACAATAGATCTTAAGGTCGCAGTGCAATTAATACCCCAAATATTCATTCATTTATTCATTCTCAGAAAGGATAAATTGCTCTCTTCCGCCTGATAGCGTCCTAAGTATTTATTTCCTTGAGTCATAAGTGTGATTCCTTATAAATATTGCAGAATGTGGCACTATTCACTAAACCCTGAGTATTTAGGCGCCTTCTGAGTTTTCAGTGGCCGGTGAGTATTATAAATATGTAAACGAACGTCTTTTATTTTTAGTTTCAATATTTATTCGAACTTCATTTAGGTTAGAGAGAGAGTAAGTAGTCCTATATTCTGTATTAAGGCCTGAGAGAGAATGAATCGTAATACATGACATTTAAGATGTAAAAACTTGTTAAAATGACAAGTAAGATAATACTGGTTTTTAAGGATGCTGCCAATAATACATTTAAGTGAGAAGGCCCGTTATAATTCTGAGGTTATTCCTAATTAAGCTGGCGCAGTCCTTGGAACGTTTTTTTTTTTTTTCATATTTCAATGTACCGCGTGCACTTTTCTTATAACGGGTGATTTTTTTAAGAGGTTTAGAACTTTAAAAAAAAAAAAAACACAAAAAATTCGAAAAAATGAATGAAATATTTATTTGAATCGATAGTTTGAACCTTGCAATTTAATGTTTAAAGATAATTTCATGCAAATGTTGACCGCGGCTGCGTCTCAGGTAGCCCATCCGCTGAGTCCAATTTTGGCATACTCTTTCACACATATCGGCCGGTATCTCACGAATGAATGCATGGATGTTGGCTTCCAGTGCGTCAATCGAAGCGGGCTTGTCCCTATAGACATTAGCCTTGACATACCCCCACAAAAAATAATCTAATGGTGTCAAATCGCACGATCTAGGCGGCCAATTGACCGGCCCGAAACGTGAAATTAATTGTTCACCAAACTCGCCTCGCAATTGCACCATTGTTTCGCGTGCTGTGTGGCATGTGGCACCGTCTTGTTGAAACCACATATCATGCAAGTCAAGAACTTCCATTTCGGGCAAAAAAAAGTTTGTTATCATCGCTCGGTAGCGTTCACCATTGACAGTAACGCTGCGATTCGCATCATCTTTGAAGAAATATGGCCCAATAATGCTGCCGGCCCATAAACCGCACCAAACAGTGGCTTTTTCGGGATGCATTGGTAGCTGTTGCAATGCTTCTGGCTGACTCCAAATGCGGCAATTTTGCTTATTTACGTACCCATTCAACCAAAAATGAAGGTCGAGAATGCCGACCATAAAATGGAAGCAGCGCGCGATGAACATTTCGAACCGAGCACGAATTTTGATAGTAAAATTCAATAATTTGCAAGCGTTGTTCATTTGTAAGACGATCCATGGTTAAATTGCAAACCAAACTGAAGCTGTTTGACAGTGACACAAGGTACTAAACACACATCAGCTGTCAAAACCAGTGTTGCCAAAACCAAACCAGCTAAAAAATCACCCGTTATAAGAATACATTTTGCCGAACACTCCTATTTCTTGAATAAGAGATCTTAATCTCACTATTAGATAACAAAATAATCATTTAGAAGAAGGATATCAACTTACTTGTAGTGCCCAACTGGACTTAATTTTCTTTTAAGTACCAAAATGGACAGGGAGGTTTATATTTTTTATTATTCATTAACCTAACTTCATATCGTTCTTTACTGCTGCTCAAATTACTGAATTATATCAGTATTGCTAAATAAGAATCTTTGCATCTAACTTCTGATTGAACATTAACACTTAATAAGTATTAAATTAAATTTCTTTGCAAGAAGTGTGTTGGAATTTTTTGTAAAAGAAATAAATTTGAATTTTTTATCCATCGACAAAAAAAATAATTGTAACTACCAACCAACATGCATATTGAATTGTTATATAGACACTTGGACAGAGTGGACACAAGGACACCCATGGTGATCGGGATATTCATGTAAGCAAGCATCACATGCCATTTTTTCTGAATCCCTTCTTAACTTAAATGTAATCGTGTAAAATCGTTGTCAGTTTAAAATGTTTTAAGATAATCTTTTCTTATTTGTGCACGCAATTTAAATGCAATGTAATATTATTTTAGTCATGCTTAAAAATAAATCTCTCTGTCAGTCCCTTCACAGATATAAATACATTTTTGAAAAAAAAAGAAAAAAACCTAAACACAAAAATAACTATAAATCCAAGTTCGATTCGATTTTTTGTTACAAACGATAACATTATAAAGCATGACACATACATGACATAAATGCAATACTACATCATGTCATTGCGTTTTTCTTTTGCACATTATTCCATTTTTCTGGCAAAAAAAAAATACTTCAAAGGTTTATGGTGGAAAATGCTTCTTATCTTTTTTTTTTTTAGTTTTAATTTTATTGATAATTTAAATATGATAGCAGAAGAGCCGACAATAAATTTTGGAAGAGTATGTATGGTCAAAATTTAATTTAACAATTCGATTAAAATAACTTTGTAGGCTAACCTTATATCGTATTTTTTTTTTATTTTACAGAACCCAAAAATTAAAAAATTTAAATTACCAAGAAAAAATCCGATAAGGTTCTCTTAAAAAGCTTATTTCTTAAGGTTCTTTTAAAAAGCTTATTTCTTAAGATATATTAATCGAATTGTCAAGATTGGTCATATGAACTGACTCACAAAAGAGTTAACTCCAACTAGCCGAAATGAACTAATTCCCACCAAATTTGTCAGTGTTAATGTGTTTCCAATAATGAAGCTTAGTTCATTTTCATTCGAGGTTGAGGCTTAGTTGTTATAAGAACTTGCTCTTATATGTGCAATTACACTTTGGTTTTAAAGTCTGAATAGTTTAGATATATTCATCTGATTTAGTTATGGGGGCCTATATTTTATACCGCCTGCCAAGAACGTAGTCAAAAAATAATTTTAATTTAGTTTTTTTTTTTTAAATCCAACACTTGTTTTTTTTTGAAAATGTTTATGTTATGTGTGCTCTTGTGTAAAAAATGTCAATAAAATCCGTTCAACAGATAATGAGATAATTGACAACTGAAGAAATGGTTCTATGAGAGATACCACTTTTAATCGATAGATACATTTTTTTTCCAAAAATATGGTAGATCTGCTATAAAAAAATTTAATCAAAATCATAGGAGACTTTCCTTACAGGTTTTTAAACACTTGGATGGGAAGTGCCTTTATTTTTTGGTTATAAGAATAATTTTTATTTGAAATTAAGTTAAAAACTGCTAAACACTAAGTCTAATAAAAATTAACCGAGTCGTTTTCGAATTATTAACTTAAAAAAAAAATTTTTTTTTTTAATCGAAAACAAAAATTGAAAATTTTGAAACACAATACATTTATCACTTTTTGAGATTTTTTTTAGAAAATCGAAAATAAAAAAATGGTTCTATGCCACTTATAACAATTTTTCCGATTTATTTTTTATAATATGGTAATATTTATTTTTTTTTTAAGTTGTGGGCACGTTTTTAATAAAAATAAGATTTTCATAATTCGGTAAAAAAAAATTGTCTGCTGTTATTTTTGATCTTAAACAAATGGAGATTCGTGTTGGGGAAATGCCTAAAAACCGCTAGTAATAGTACCTACATATCGCAAGTAAAAATGTTAGTACATGTTATGAACCAATTCCTTTTTCGATTTTCGATGAGAATTAGTTCATTGTGAATTTATTCTTTTGTGAATTAGTTCATAGGACAGGTTTTCAAGATTTATTAGATCATCAATTTTTATTCATTTAAATGGTAAAACTCCTGAAGCAAATAAAATTCCCACCACCATTAAAGGCGGGGTAAAATCCTCAAATAACAGTTTTCTTTCAAAGTTATAAATTTAGAAATAATTTTTAACGATCAAGTTTTATTAGAAAATTTCAACGAAATCCTTTTAAGATTCTGATTTCTTTATGGTAAATATTTGTTTTAAATTAAAAAAGACTTATTAAACTAATTAAAATAAACTAAGCACCATGATTTTTTTGTTCTTATTTACCTAATAATTTATCTGTCTGTATTTTCTTAAAAAATAAACATTCACTGTTCGGGGTTTATGTTAGTAAATCATCCATTATTTTAAATTTAGAAAAAAAAACAATACCTCACGTCCATCATTGTATATATGTAATACATATTTATATAAACAAATGAATTAATCACTTTTAAGCTCTAAACAAACCAAGTATATTTGGCAATCGGAAGAAGTTTTTGTCGGCCAAACTAACGTAACTAACTAATTTAAAATGCATGCGCAAAATACTTTAAACAAAGTAATTTATTATTCTTATTTTTTTTTACCCTAAACACATACACATATAAGCATGTACATATTTAAATAAACAATAGATCAATCAGTGATAATGACTAGCAGCAGCTATTTGTAAACAATACTGCACGAGCACTCACTTCTTTTGCTCGCCTCTGATATATGTTAATTAATGCCAAAAAGAATTGTCTGAGCAGCACTTTGCTTATATAAATGTACTTGCCGTGGAGGTGTGTTGTTTAACTTTGCCTAAGAATACTCTTGCGTCAATTTTTTTAAAATTTTTTTTAAGGCAAACAAATTCAATTATACTGTTTAGGGGTTTGCAAAATGCAAATTAGAAATTATCGTGATTGAATCGTACGACTAAAGTGTTGAAATATCCGCCAGTAGTGCCTATGGTAATTAAAAGAAGCTTATTGGGATCTAATATTTTTCGTGTAAGGTTTATTTTAAGAATACTTTTTCTATAAAACCATAAAAGAGGCTAAGGAAATGATATTTTAAAGACTAAAAGAAAGAAACATGCAGAATAAAACAACGCAGGCAGGTATAAATTAAATCAAAATTCTAAACAAAAGAGCTGATATCCGAACTTGAAAATCACAAATTTTATATTTTATTGATTTTTATTCCTCATCTTGACATATTTTTATAATAAATATTAAAACTATTGATTTCAGTCTCTGAGTAAATTTATTTTGTAGAATTCAAGGTAAATATTCAATTTGAATTGACACCAAAACGAGATATTGCATTTTTTTTTTGTTAGCAAACAAATCTCCAGAACTTCTTTTTCTTATATTTTTTTATTGATAAATTCCAATCGAAATAGAAGGTTTATATTTTCTATATTTAAAATAAACTTTTGAATATACCAACTCTATAATTTTTTGTTGTGCTTTTTTTCGCACGCGATTTATCATCTTTTGATTATTATCTGACATCGACTGACTGAGGGTAATATTGAATGTTAAATGCCCCAGGCATTCGTATTTTTTTTTTTTTTTTTGGTGTGCGCACCTTTAATCAGATTATTATTTTTGTAGAGCCAATGTTAAATTTATGATCAGGTGAAAAAAAAAAAAAATTCAAAACATCATTGATGTAGTTTTGTTAAAGATCTCCAAATAAAAATCCATTAACAAAAGATAACTTTGAGTTTATTTAAAGAACTACAGTCACGCATCATTTTTTGTGTGTTTTTTTTCTTTCTTGCAAAGTTTAAACTACAAAATAAAGTGCCAAAATTATACGGTAGTTTTGTTGCTTTAGTGTTCGTTATAAATATAATTTCTTTTGTGGTCCACTTTTAAAAAGATCAATGCGTGCAAAAAATTATTTGAAATTTAAACACAATAAGGCCAATGATCTTTGAACCCTATAGATATTTTATTTTTTTTATAAAACGGACTTTCGTGGTTTTGAAGTTTTTTTTTTTGCATTATTTATTAAAAATTTGTTCGTTATTTAATGACGAAAAATGAAAAATTCAAGAAAGGCTTTGCGTTAAAAAAGACATTTACTACAAATAAAAGAGATTGTTAGTGAGTTCAAAAAAATATGGGAGTTTTAATAATTTATACAAAAGACAACATTTGTGTAATGTATTTGAAAGTGAAATAAGTCCATTTTTAGATACACATTTTCAAAAAAAATAAAGTAAACAGAAATTACAATTTAATGGTACTTATTTTTTGTAATAAAAAGATTTACAATTAAGAGGCACATACTTCCTTGTTTAATTTTTTTTAATTAGTCTTTTGATTATAATATTATTTTCAAAAGGGTATTGATATAATTAATTTTATTGTTATCAATATCATAGACAATTTTTATAAGGGGCTTATAATTCAGTAAAATGAGGCATCGAAGTTAGCATTTAATCGGGGTTTATTGAAGTTTTAACATTTGGTTGGAGGTGTCACTAAAACACTGCAATCATTGCTTCTTATGGTTTCCGCCAAGAGTGACCCAGAATCTAAAATTTAAATGAAAATATCAATAATCTCAGTGAATATTAGCTTTACGCTTTAAATAGTTAAACAAAATTTGAAGAAAATACTTCCAGCAAGTAGAATTTTTTTTTTGAAACTAAAAAATTGTCAATTTTCAAAAGTTACTTTTAAAAACTAAGCCGTTGACAAGCCGGTTAGTAGCTGTTGGTAAGTTGGTTAAAAGTCGTTGTTAAGCCGGTTAAAAGTCGTTTATAAGCCGGTTAAAAGCCGTTGTTAATGCTAAAGTTTAAGTTTACCTTCTTAAGTTAAACCCTGAATCTGACGAGTAGGTATACCTCAGCCTTAGAATCCAAGGTACATCACCAATTGGCTTTTTTTATTTATTTTACTTAATTTTTTCTTTCGTTCGGTAGGTATTAGTAAAATATTATTGCGGAATCATTTTTGAGAAAAATTTTACCTCATTAGTTCATCGAAATTAATTGTTAGTTCAGAAGAAAGTTGAAAAATCTCTAGAGGTCAACATTCACAATACAAAACCAAAACTCTCTATTTTGATATCGTTTTAATGTCACCTTTAATTAAAGTCACCGCAATAGAATATTTTTTTAAGAGGCATAAGTTCACTTACCTTATTGTACACAAACGTATACAATATACGTATATCACAATTTCACAAGTAAAAATTGATTTATTCACTTAAGACCTAAAAAACGAACTCCTCCCAAAATCAAACCCACCAAAA
This sequence comes from Epistrophe eligans, assembly GCA_951394125.1. Classification (NCBI taxonomy): domain Eukaryota; kingdom Metazoa; phylum Arthropoda; class Insecta; order Diptera; family Syrphidae; genus Epistrophe; species Epistrophe eligans. The sequence goes on along the minus strand of OX596030.1, from coordinate 8,173,307 downwards.
GCATCTCCATCCATGTTGTTCCATACCTAGGTGAGCACCCAGAATCAAATCATATGTAGGTGCCAAATGAAGGCGTATGTGGGTTTGCCATAGTAACAACAACGGCAGCAAAAATGAACTGCATCATCCAATTACGTGCGATCTTCACATACGATACGCCAACGTTAGAACTGTCGCTTTTATTCAGTTCAATTTGGTAAGGTTCCGTCTGCATATGGCAATAGCATGTTATGTTAGACTCGATAGGTATATAGCTATAAGCTGTTGGTGTCGGGTTTGGTGTGGAGCACTCTCATTGTCACTATACCATCGATGTATCTGCACTCTCGGTCTGCACTGCAGTATATATATATAAATGATTACTCACCGCAGCGCAACCAACTACCATATAAAAATATAAATAAAGTGAGTTCTTGAGTTATTTAACAGTTGTTAGGTCTTCAGAGTTATTTTATTCAAGTAAACAGATGAAGATGATTTAAATAAAGTTCCAGTTTGTTGTTTTTTTTATTTTTGTATATTTAATTAGAAAAGATGAGACATTTGTTAAATTTGTATATTTTTATTTATATTGACAAGAGACTCATTTAATTTGGCGCTATATTTTAAACCAGTTAATAATGTCCGATTGAGTTATATAGAAAAATAAAAAAAACCAAGAGAGGCTTCTAGAAATTCAAGGCATCGCAGTTATTTCTAAATCATTGACACCTTACGGATTTAACTGTCTTTCCATATAATAAGTCTGAATTGATGTGTTTTTTAAAAGATGTTTTATAATTCCAACGTTGGACGTGTTTTGTTTAATAATTAATTTGGTAAAAGCAAAGTACACCTACTCAAAACTTTGATCTGACTCTGCGCTGTCTCCGGTTGTCTGCTGAGTGAAATTCAAATTATACAGACATTACTTTTAGGTATATAAGAAGTTAGTCAAACTGTTCGTCGAATTTTTTTTGGGAAGCTTATGGTATCTTTACCTAACGTAGGCTGATTTAGATTAATGGCTTTTGTTTGGCTTTTTTTCTGTAAAGGTGTTATACCAGACGATTTTATTTTTATTCTTAATTTCATATTATTTTGAAATTATTTTATTTAGTTTTTTTTTTTATTTGAACTAATGAAAGCAATAAATGTATTGGACATCGAATTCAATTAAGGAAACTTAAATTTATTATTATTATTATTTTAAAATGATATGGGTTCTTTCTTTAAAAAGTTGAACATTTTTATTATTTTAAAATGACCAATAATGCCAAAGAAATTGTTGAATGATTTGTATTTGGTTAATGAACTAAAAAATTAACTGTAACTGAATTCTAGAAAGTGATTTGGAATAATATTAACTTTTTGTTAAAGCAAGTATATTGTAATTAAATTTTTATAAGATTTAAAATGTAATCCAAAAAAGGCCTTGACAAAATGTCAACAAAGGCGATTTGTTGGTAATTTTAAGGTAGTGCAGCAATACAAGTTCTAAAAAACGCTTTATTTACTTTTATATACTTTCAATCTGTGGCTGTGTTTGCAAAGTATTCTTCCACGGTGGAATTTAATTATCTTGAATCGACAACATATACGAGAAAAGGAGTTATGGAATATTTAGAAATGGAACAGATTTATTTTGACATTTCCTGTTGTAACATTTATTGGTAATAAAAAAATAAAATGTCAGTTCATTTACTTTGAAACTCTGTGATTTCCTGTCCAAAACTACACATTTTATTCTTTTTTATATGAACTTTGACAGACTTTTGTGTTGTTTTGGACAAAAAATCAAAGAGTTTTAAAGTAAAGGAACGCACCTTAAGAGAAAATGCCAATAAAATCTGATTTCAAAATCGATAACAAATCAGAAAAAGTCATTATTCCAAACGTCTCAGAACTGCATTTTTCCAGAGTAAAAATCATAATCAATTGTCTGTTTTTTAGTTTTTTTAATCCCGATATCGTATAGCCATCCTTCAAAGAATCTTGAGAGTTTATGGCTTGATAGATAGAGGAAGAACTATATTTTGATCCATGTAGAATATTTCGCGTTCGTAATGTCCCTTAAATTTTCGGAGCTCCAGCCATCAGCACTGTAACAATCGTTCGATGAAATTTGAAAAAGTTTGACTGAGTTCCAAAACGTATCAAATGCGTATTGTTTGAGTTTAATTTTGTTTGGATGCTTTCATTTGACAATTTGAAGTTTATACTGAAAATGAAACAAAAATATGGAGTCTTTAGCAAAGTAAGATTATTTTTCTATTTTTATTGTTTTTTTATTCACTTTTATTACGATCTAACCGCGTTGTAATTTATAATTTAATTTGCGTTCCGAAATGTCAGACTTCTGCAAAGTAAAATGTATACAACCCATCCGGGATGCGTTCCAGATGTGCACACAATAGTGTAATGTTACCGCATCAACTTTTTTGTTTGACGTTTTCGAACTCAGCCTTTATTACTGTGGGGGACAAATCATAATTTGACGTACGCAAATCGTGCTTAATCTAAGCTCCCATTATTCTCTCGAACCATCAGCTAAAACCATAGCCAGATTTTGATCATTGTGGAAAATAAGTTACAGAAAAAAGCTATTTTTTTGAGAAGCAATAATTGTATTCAACCGCATTATTTCAAGAATTTTATTTTTAATTTTTTCAAGTAAATTTATTTAAATGGATTCTTTTCTATGGCTGATATAAATGATTTGTTCCCAAATATTCCTCCCTTTCGAGGAAAGTTTACACAAAATTGAAGAATCACAGAATCTTTCAAACCACAGCTCAAAAATTAATGTAGCAAATAAAAACATCTTGCAGTTAATTTTTACAGATCTGTGATGTACAGTAAGAAACAAAAAATTGTTATTTTTTAGCTGAAATTATGTACATTTCGGTTTAAATACTTGATTAAATTTTATGGAAGCTTCAATTAGCGCAATATGAATTCTAGATTTTCTAAAATATTTCGTTCTGTTACGTCTAAAGTCATCCTCAAGATGTCAACGGACCCTTACCATGCAGATGTCAATTATTGTTATGTCAATGTCAACTATTTCAACTTTTACAAACGTCAATCTTAAATTCGCAAAACGTTCAAAATGGGCGCATTCACTAATGTAGTCACTACGTAGTCAAGTCATTCTGATTGGCTACATACAACTACAAAATGAGTTGAAATTTCCCCTCCGACGTAGTGTAAAAATTTCGGCTTCAAAGTTAGTAGAGAATGATTTTGACGTTTCACAATCAGCTATTCGGTTAAAATACAAAAAATTCAAACTATTCAAAATGAAACTTGACCACAATTAAATTATTTTGCATAATTATGATTTTATCTTCTTCCAACTCATATTATATCTTATATTTGATATTATTTAATTTAAAAAGAAAATATTATTTAAATTCTCAAAACACAACTGTTTTTTATTTCGTGTGTGTTTACATCTGTCATTAATATGACAGTTTAGAATTGACTAACTTTATAGTGTAATTTTGCATTCACAAAGCTAGTTGAATTTCGACTACGTAGTCACTACATTAGTGAATGCGCCCAATGTCTTCCAAAATTGTTCAAATTTCTCTTTATTCGGAAGAATAATTAAATTTGATTTTTTTTTAGATTATTCTGAGTTATTTTTAAATTCATTGACAACTCAGCTGTTGGTCGGAAAAATTGGTTGACGGATAAGGAACGGATATTTTAATAGATTAATTATTTTCACACAGGACTTAAAGCTCTCCCCTAAGAACCAACGCAAAACATTCGGAAAGACAACGAAACTTTTACCTGCCAAACTTTTGAAGGGGATTGGTTGGATTTCATCATCGCGTTATTGTGAATACTCTCAATAATAGCCTAGCCATGTAAATATTAGCTTATTTTTAAACTCGCGAAAGTTTCGTTGCAGATATTTCGCATTGGTTTGGGAGAACCTCTACTGCACCGATTTTTTTATCATTTCCATTGAGATGATAAAAAGACGAGTACGTGAAACAGTTTTTTCTCACCAACAAGGAGGGCCCGAGTTATTACGAGTCATCGCGATGCTAACTTCCCGCTTAACAAATGGCTAGCCTCTAAGAACCATATCCTTAGTTCAGATTTCTTTTTTAATACCACAAAAGGCAGTACAAGTTTGGCACATTGCAGAACAGAATAAGAAATAGTCGTGCTAGCTTTACGTTCATTAATAATTTACGATATTTTTTTTTTTAATTTGGAAAATATAAAAAATATGAAAAATATTTTACCCTTCTAACACTATATTTTAGCAAGAATTACCGTAGCCAATTATTTTATGTCTGATAATTGCCAAATCATTAACAGTCAACTTTGGCAGTTTAACCACAATCAGTGCACACAAAAATGTCATCACCACGAATGATTGGAAAATTCCTCAACAACATGTCTTTGATATGCTATACAGCATGTTTATTTAATTATATCGGTGTGGCGGCGATGGTAACAGGTAACATAGCAGATACACGGGAAACAGATATAAAACTTATTGCTTTAGAATGTTGTTATAGTTGTATTAATCAACCATCATACCAACCGTCATACTCTTTCTGTGAATGCGAAAATTATACATTTGTACGACTTGGGATCTTTTAAATACGCGTGTGAATTTCTAAGATACTACCTACTTTTTTTCCGCAACACGTTTGCCGCAGAGTACATTTAATATGATGGTTAACGACTCAATTACACATACTGCGGTAGAAATCATGCAAAGATATACATATATTTTTTCTGTGTTTTTTTTTTTTTGTTTATTTTTTTTTTACAAATACGATTTTGACCGTGACATTGGATTGACGTTAAATCTAATCCCAGCTGTAAGTTGTTGTTGTCTAACTAGAGAGATTTTAATTACCTCGCTCTACACGGAAATAACTGAACGTTTTGCGTTAGAAATTAAAACAACCTATGAAGTTGGGATTGCGAGAAAAATGCTACAAGCCACGACGACGACGATGACGATGGACGTCAGAGCATAGCAAACTCTCGTACCATGCCTATACGGTAAACGAAAACACTCTGCACTCTTTAATGACCAACTAACTCATTTGTGCATCTAATTGGATTGTCCTGAGGCTAATAGCGCATTTGCACTAATACAAGACGAATAGAAGTTTTTGCACTGCTTTGTATTTATATTTGACGGATCCCAAGGACCAGGAAGTGAGAAAATAGACATTTTTGTGTGTGTTTCTTTATTTCTGTCCAGTCCAGTCCAGTTCATCAGGAGGTGTAACATAACTTCAACATCGACTTAGGTATGAAATTTTGAAAAGTGGAAAATAAAATAGATTATAAATGAAGAGGCAATTAGTTTACACTTTACATCTACACATATATGTATTTATTATTATTATTAAAAATGAATGTAATAGTCCAGTCAGGCGATACATTGATGAGTTATTCTAATTAGAAATCTGACCGAAGGCTTTGAAAAAATATTATTTTCTCCATAAAGCAATATAGGTAATAAAATAATACACATTCTTTAGAATATTTTTTAAGGTATTTCTTTTATGCAAGTGCCATTTTTATGAATTACGACAGTCAGAGTGGGTTTCGCTTTTACGATAGACTATGTCTACGCTGGTTTTTCAAAGCATTAACTTTTATTAAATTTTTAACACCTAATTTAACAACGTTGTTAAAATTGGAATTTAAAATGGAAATACTTAAAACTAAGATACAAAATAAATTAAAATAAAATATAACAAAACTAATAATGGAGGCTGTAATGTTTATAACTTTTTTGTTTATAAAATATCAATAAGTATCTTTGTTTAAATCAACTAGTAAACCCCTGTTAATGATTAGGTGTTTTACTATGTCAAACCATAATTTATATGGAAATAAATTTCTAGAAAATTAATTTTTTGCAATAAAATTTATTTTTTCAAGTAATTTTTTTTTAAATATACATTAAGGGTATTCATGCAACGAGATTGTGTAAAAGGATAAGTTTACGCAAAAGTTTGCATGAACGTCCATTTTATTTATTTGGATAAATATTGCGTAATTGAATCAGCTGTTCGTTAAACGTCAAATATTAAACTTCTAATTCGTTTGTATAAGTATAAGTTTATCCAAATAAATTTGTATAAGTTTCCGCAACAGAATCCTTAGATAATTTTATCCAAATTGCGTAAACCATTTCCCATACAAAATTTGACAGTTCATTTACCAAAAGATAAATTTATATAAAAGATAAACTTATCTAGTGTTTTACGACGTTGCATGAATCCCCCTATTATTTTTATAAAATTTAACTACACATTTGTAGAATTTTTAATTTTTCTCAAAAAATATAAAACATTGATGGTCTTATTAATAAACGTTGTCTAACTTTAGACAACTGTCCAACCTTGGAAATTTTTTTTCAAAAACCTTGCTCATTGTTGTCTTAACAACAATAACCGTGAAAAATGTGATATTTATTTTCATTAAATAAAGCATATTTCTACCAATTTGAAAATAGTTAGACAGTGTCTAAGTAGACAAAAATCTAATAAATACGACTGTGAGTACCTATTTATAAAAAATCAGAAAAAATTTAGGAAATTAACAACCAGCCAGAGAAAGATGACAGTTTGCTTATCAGTGTTACCAGATTGTTTATTTTCCTAACCAAATTATGGGAACATATCTAGTTGGTAGAAATACTATACTTGCCTACCTAACTATTTTCCTCCAAGTTTTTAGAATATGACAAGACTTTTATTAAAATCGAAAATACGTGCAGTTTAATTTCCATTTGATTTAAAACGCTTAAATAGAACTTGTTTCATTTTTGTATTCGCATATTCAGTCGCATATTTTGCATCTTATGCAAAACACCCTGTATATAATGAATTGGACCTTTCGAAATTCTTAGTCCGACACGGCTATAAAATCAATACATTCAGAGCAATATAAATTATTGTCATATCACATCTTTCATACATTTATTATAATTAACCATACTTCCCGATTTTTCTTAATAGGATGTTTTTTTGCACAGGAAATTCCCACTTTAAAATTTCTTCTCTCTCATTTTAACACTTTCCAACCGCATGAGATCACCTATAAGTGCTACCGACCATTTTCGCCTTATAAGTTATAACAGATATACAGATATACAGATGTTCAGATTTCTATTTTTAGACAAATTGCATGGCATTTTAGAATAATTATGACAACTTTTTTAAGCTATTTCTATATTAGATTGCAATAGATACTAAGCGAATTGATCGATGTTGCATCTTTTTGCTTCTTCTTTTTTCTTTTTTCTGTTTGTTTTTTTTTTTATTAAATATTACAAAGTAAAAATTAAAAAAAGAATATAATAAAGTAATTACATGTAGTTAAAATGTTTTATTAATTCTGACGACGTGCCAGGTGAACCGAATGCCAATGTATATCCATTGGATTGTTTGGGATGATGTAGTCAAGTGTTACTTGTATGTATATACAACCTATGTGATGGAATTGTACCATCATATAGGATACCAATTGGAACTCAACACTTCACCAATCACTTGTGTGATTATGAGAGAATTAGAATTCTATTAGCAGCACAGAGGCTAACAAAATAAAAACAGTGATTTTTTGAAATTGTTTTTTTTTTTTTTACCTCGTAATGCGCTTTGCATGGCTTGATTTAATCCGATAATTGATGTAGGTACTTTGATGGCTTTATGGTAATTTCTATTTAGTTATGCATGACTTCATTGATGTTGAGTTGAGATGACCTCCTCGTGTTCATACATATATGGTTGCGGTAGAAAAATATTTAAAAATAAAACACATCATTTGAAGATTGAAGATGAAGATGCATGACTGTACTCTAAGTCCAAGTAAACATTGATTAGATATTCCTAAGGTCATTGTCAAGGCTAGAAATGCGGTTTTTTTTTTAATGTAACTAATAAATTATTGGAAAAGTTGTTACAAGAATTGTATGATTAACAATTAAAATCAATTATTGTGTTTTTAATTTATCTTTATTTTTATTTATTATTTAAAGTATTTTCATTCTATGTATATCACAAAGGTATAATTTAATTTTTATTTAAAATTGAAGTTATGCGCAAATAATTATGTAAGTCGTTTAGTGGCGACAAACTTGAAATTTGTAATGACAATTAATGCAGGAAAGATAGACTTTTTTCGTGAAAACAAGTATTGGAAGGATGCTTTTTTCATATAAGAAATTCGAGGTATCATCCTGGTGAAATCTATCTTTTTGAAAAACGCAAATCGTTCTTTATCTCGGAAACTAAGTGTTTTAGCGGGAAATTTTTCATAAATAAAGATGGATGGGATCAATCATTTTTTTATTGCAACAATAATTTCAGTGGAAACTGACTAATTTTCTTGAAGTTTTACTTTCCATGAATTTCACGCAAAAATCGCTAATGAATATACAAAAAATGCATATTCAAATAAAATTCTTCACAATTATTCAGTGGGTAAAATAACTTCTTCAAATACGCTTACCTCATTAATTTGATACTCATTCACTTATCAAGTATAAATCACACATAATATTTGTTAAACATTGCTAAGTGTGTGGTGATATTTTTTTTTTTTTAAGAATCAAGAATTTAAACGAAGACCACACAGGGAATTTACAAAATTAGAATTTATCAACTAAATTGATGATCTAATAACTTAGTCATAATAATATGTGATTTCTGCATTAATATTATTTGTGTGAAAATAATCTGAGAATATAAGAATGAATTTTTATTTTCATTATTTTTCTTCCCACAGACACTAACTAACGGCATAATTTTATAATACATTTTTTTTTAAGAAATATTTTTCCATAACAACGTATGGTGAAAATTTCCTTTTAAGTAACTTAAATAAAATTCGTTGAATCAAATTAATGAATTTTAAAACTTTTGTATCAGGCAATTATTATTTTATTTTAATCTATTATATTTTATTTTATTTACTATTTAATGATTCAAGTTTATAGTTTTTAAAGTTAATAAAATCGAATATAAATTAAACTTATTTATGGTAAATTGATTTTTGAGTAGAACCAGTTTTTCTATGTTTTAGTTTGAAGTTCTTGTGTTTTAAAAATGTTTTAATAATAAAAACATTATTGATTGAATTAATTGTATATTTGTATATTTTTATTTACTGACTGAATTTTTATTATCTATTTGTGCAAAAATAATTCCAGGCATAAACTTAATACCAACAAATTTATTCTAATACAAAGGTTTCAATCTATTTATTTTTTTTTTAGCATGACTTATTTTGTATGTTAAGTAAAATAGATAGTATATATGGCTAGAGCGTTGTACTTTCTCGCCAGAGGTCTGAGTTCGAATTGAGTTAATTCCACCTTTAAATTGCCTTTAAAAGGTAGTGTTTCTTTCATGAAAGTGTCAAAATTCTCCTTAACTTAGCCTTTCGGTCTCCGCTGAAAATTGTAGGTCCTCTTTATTCCTTTATAACTGTGAGGTACAGAATAAAATCATGTTAAGGAAACCTAAAAATGTTGTTAATAATCATTAAATGACTAACAAATTTTGTTCTAGGTCGTACAAACTTCTTCAAATAGCATAAACACAAACCAGACCACACCAATACCAAGCAAATAAAATATACCGCACACCAGATTTATTTACATCGGATAGCTACAATATACTAACTAAAAGTTCAAAAGGTCAAATATGTAGTTCTTTTTTTTTTATTTTCCTTTTGATACACACTCTGAAGATCACTTGATGAACAAATTAAATCGAATGGTTTGTGTCTGAACTATAATCTTGATATTTGTTTTTAAGGTAGAGGTTTCAAAAATGTATTGTTTTATATAAAATACACATTTTTTTGATTGAATTTGAATTTATAAATATCAATTTGTCAGTAAGGATCATTACGCGAATAAATTTATTCAAATACATATTATATTTAAGGAAAAACCAAATGAAAAACTGTATTTTAACTGTTAAACCAATATATTTTCGAAATCTTACTGAATTGTGATTTTTGGCTGCTGACTATTTGAAGATAAATTTAATAAATTTAAAAGAAGATCAAATTTTTTTCAATCAAATTACTAGTTTATCTATAAAGTTGTAGATAGATAAGCAATTTCAGTAAAAATCTGACAATACAACGGTACATTTTTTTGAATATCTTCTGCTGTATGCAAATTATCTCAAACCCGACATTGACTTTGAAAGACAATAAATAGTTCTTTTATATGCTTTAAATTATTGCAATATCCACACAAATGGCTTCTTAAAATTGTAGAGCGAAACAAAGTTTTTTTTTTAAAGACAAAAACCCTCAAAAATTGATAGTTTTAATCAAAATCGATTAGAGCCATTTTCGAAAAAGTTTAAAGAATCCAAATCTGTATGATGGCAGGTAATTATTTCAGATAAACTAAAACAAAAATTCAATGTTCCCCTCTAGGAAATCACATAAAAATGCCTCTTGTATTAAATTTGACACAAATCGGTCCACGAAACCCACTTTTTAGGATTTCTTCATCATCGTGGAATTAATTTTGATTACAATCATGAAATAATTTTTTACACGAAACCAATACTTGCTCTATAAAAAAAGCAAGGTATTTCAAAAATTGGCGAGTTTTTGAGTAAATTCCCAATCAATTTCAATTCAAAAATTAAGTTTGAAAAAATTCAGGCTGCATGTGCCGATTGTTGCAATTTTCTTTATCCTACTTTTTCAAGTTAAATTTTTTCACGAATCTATAAATTACCCTTATCTTAAGTGTCTTTATCGATGGAACAAAATATTAAGTGTTAAAGTGAAATTATTTTTATTTGAATTTCAGATAAATCCGCAAGAATTTCTCATGAGATACAGCACCATATACAGGAGCAACATACGCATTTCCTGAAGATAAATGTCTCGATCAAGATTATTCCCGTTTTTTTTTTCAATGAATATGTGGCACACATCAAAATGCTTTAACTCTCTATACAATAATAATAATTACGCAACACTACTCCGCCGCCGCCGCCATCCACAACCAAGTTGAAGAGAAACTATCAGGTTAAACTGGCATTTCTGGATGGACATCATGGACAAGCAAAGGATGGATTGAGAGAATCTTGAAGTATGGGATGATAGAATTTGCATTTCAAGCAAATGATGATTGTGCCTCTGATGCATGGAACAGGTATATTGATATTTGATAAAGTATATACATATGTAACTGCAAAGTCATATATTCGAAAAGTGACTTTATTTGAAAAAGGAAACACATCAGATGCTGGATCGACAAAGAAGCTTATTTTATTATAATGTGCATTTATACCTGTTCTCAAGTTAGTTTGTATTTCTATACTTAGATCGTTTTTCACACTTTAATGCATCGAAGCATTAGATTATTGAATATGCGGGATTTTTAATGAAGATCAATCACGTTTGATCAACCATTAAGTTTTATGGTGTGCACATGATGATGATCGGAGATGAGGATATTGATCACAGCATACAAATGCATTGGAGTGTATCTGTAAGACTTGGGAACTGTTTTCAGTTCATTTATTAATAGAGTTTTCATTTGGTACTTATTTCCCGGGAACTTGTAGTACTGTCCCAAATTTATTTTAAACTAATTGAAGTTTGTTTGAACTGATTCCAAAAACGTCCGTCGATTGAACGATCATCCCTCAAAAGAGCGATCCAGAGTCCTTATCTTAATAACTGTGTATTTCTACCCAACTATGCCATCCATCATGATACACGTAAATAATAACCACGTACACATGTACCTTTATGAGGTTACCAATCTGCTTTTACTTCCTGCCTGGCCCTATGAAGTTCATGTTGTGTTAACTGTCTTAACATCACGTGATGGATAAACGAACATAAATGCGGAACTTAAATGTTGCCTATGTCATCTACCAAGGACCTTCGGATTATCCAAACCTCATATAGCTTAGCTCTTAGATTTCCACTTAAAATCCCCCAATTTATCATCCTTTGCATTGACTTCAGCATTCCATCTTTTTGCAAATGGCATATATGTAGGTACACAAAAACTATACAAAATTCTCTAACTCTACGTACCTATCTATATAAAGAACCTGCGTCAATACCCATTCAAAACCACCCAAAGAGGGAAGTTCCTTATAGCATTCTAAAAAGGTCACAACTATCAATAACCAACCATCGTACATATATATATATGTAAGCTATTTGCAATGACACAGCGTGTGGGTGCGTTGCGTTTCGCAATTCCATTCACCACATCATCGATGTTAATCCCATGGTCCCTCACCTCGTGTTGTCGGCGCGTAGGTATATAACATGTATGAGCATTCAAGACACGCAAAAAACTCCTTGGCAAGCCCTCAATTGCATAAGGCACGTTGTAGTCGCGTCGTCGTCATCATCGTTCGGTCGTTCGAGTACACCGACTTCGTGTCCGCGACGGTTGCGGTCGGCACTGGGCACTCGGCACAGTCAACTTACGCATGCATGCCAGCACTTCTTCCCCGGAATTCAACTGCAGATTGTCCAGCACAAATATTTGCCTAACGTTATTATGTGGCAGAAGCTATATCGCACATTTTGCGTCCCCTCGAAACAGCACCAGCAACAGCAAAACCTTAAACCAGTGCCCATCGCACCTGGATGAAGCCCAAAAAGCCTGCGGTCTTATAATACCACCACGATCACTTGCTCACTGGCCCCCTTTAATCGTTGTCCAAGTGAATTTCCTTCTAACACAATTATATGGCTGGCAGCGTGTCCATCAAGTTCGCGATTTAGAAAATTCTAATGGACGCACGTTAGTCTCTGATGGACCCAGAGCTCCATAGCGAGCTGGCGAATGGTGCGATCCCCTCTCCTGCTGCTCATCAACGTCACCGCATCAACCACCACTCATTTGACCATCAGAGAGCTGACACTTGTGGGGAATTATGCAGAAAATGAGAAACCAGACCCAGAGTAGCCGTCCAGCCGGCTTCGGTTCTGGATTTGAACTTATAACTGTTATTGGCGGAAGCAGCGGTATGGCGGCGGCGCAATATACCAACAGCATCAAGTTCACGCATCAAGAGTTCCATCAACATCCCCCCGCTCGATATCATCATCATCCAAGCCAGGCCCAGGCTGAAGCTGAACTGACTTTGACAAAAATCTCACAGATTTGCTGGCATCTCTCATATAGATGCATCGCGCAACACATTGCATTTTGCTGGACGTTTTGCTCTCTATCGGTAGAGCATTTAGACGACAGATATCAGGGTTTGGAATCCATGGAAATAGACAGCCAGCGACAACGTTAGAGATGGTATCGGTGGCGGCGACGGCTGCGCGGCGGCAGCACCATGGCGGTGACTGGGGTGGTGGTGGCATATTAGGTGTCCGAATGTGCGAGACCTTCACGGTTTGTATTCGATTCAGAGAAAGATTCCGCGATGCCTTCCAAACGAGTTCTGGTCTGCTATGCATTCAGTTTTTTTTTTGTTTGCTTTTTTTTCTAAGTACCTTCGAAGCGTTAGAAGCCAACACGTTCTGGATTGGATGGCAGCTATAACAGCTCATGATCTGTTTGCAGATCGTGTGTGGTTTATCTCATGTGTGTGTGTTTGTATTTGTGAAGCATTATAATCTCGTATAGTGGCAATGCATTCAGGAAGAAAACATCTGAGTACTTGGTTGGGGTCGTGTCGCTAGCCGCTAATTGTTGCAACGGTGGTTGTGCGGGGTTTCTTTGAGTTGGTCGCCATCATATTATAATCACACAACAACACCACCACCGACCGGTAGTGGAAATCTTCTCGAATTCTCGCGCACCCAAATATGGGGAAGTGGATTCTATTGCACCATCATCGCCAGCCTGAAGAATGCTGTATGGCGGTTGATTATCTTTTGTGACATATCTGCAGTCGTCGGGTTGGCAGTAGCCGTAAAGGCGTAAGATAGTGTTGAAACTGAAGTAACAAATCGTTGAGAAGTGGAAGAGGCTTTTTAAGTATTTCTGTATAGACGATTGAAAAATGTGAGGATATCAATAGATTCTATACCTATGGTAACCTATCTAATGGCTTTAGGAAAACTTTTACGGTAACAAGAAGCTGTTTGTGACATGAAAGTAATTTTCTTGTTTGTAAAACGAGTCAGTGGTGTATAGGTACTTTTTCTGTTGAAATAGTTATCGATTGAAAGGTTATAAGACTTACGTTAATGAGGTTGCACGACGTGGAGGCACGTATATAATCCCCATGCATTTTCGAGGTCGATTCAAATATACGGGGAGGATGTTTTTCGATTTGGAGATTTTTCAAAATCATAATGTCTTAAAGTTTAATTTGTTTATATTTCTCGGGAAATTGATTCCGGCTTCGAAAGATTTTGACTTTGACTGAGGTTCTTCCGTTTTACCAAACCGATTTCAAGTTAGCTCCAATAAATTAGGTTTGTAAGAAGTTGAAAAAAATGGTCATACACAACTTCCAAAATGTATTAGGAATTCGAAATCAATTTTGATTATGACAGCTTTTGACACAGATTTGATTATATGTGTTATTAAGTCATAAAATCTTAAAATCCAAGACGTATTTTTCTTGTATCCAGTCGATTTGTAATCATAAAAAAAAAGCCGGAATGATAATAAAATAGAACAAAGCAGTGACCTCTTGATTGCGCATAGATCGAATTTATAGATTCAAAAATACAAAAAGTTGTATTGTAATTTTAAAATTTGTTTAATAATTCTCAACAGGAATGTATACAAATTAGGAAAAGATGTAGAAATTGACTTTATGAAACAATCTCTATTTTTGTAAAGTATTCAAGATGTTTTAACGTATAAGTGAAAATGTGTGTCAACCTAAAAAAAATATTCTGATTTAACAAACAAAATAGACTATCAAAAAAAAAGGCCTTAAACAATCTTATAAAAATAAAGAATAATATTAAATTTGTTTCAAATAAATCAGTTCAATACTTTCTGAGTTTATGCGTGACAAACTTAATAAAGGAAATTTAACTTTATCAACGTTATTTTTAAAAATTTAGTTTTTTTATTTGCATAATTACATCTGATCATATTGCTGAACCTTTTACGGATGGAGCAGGTCAACAAAAATTGGCCCCTGGGTGGACAATTTTTGGGGGTGTGAAATTATAGTTTTAAAAAGGGATCTTCCAGCGCTAATAGGTTTTCCGAACTCTCCATTGTTAACGCAGAGAGAATGTGCCCACGGGAATTCGTCTTCAATGAACTTTGTGAAGGCTATTAAAGATCCACTTAAGAACATCTTAAAAACCTTTTTACTACTCTTTTCCTTTTAGTTTTCAAAATAATTTGCCATAACCTTAAAAATATGTTTCAAATCAACTAAATATATATAATCGTATAAAGCATCATCGCCACAAAAGGCGTTGCATTTTATATTTCATTATAGGACTCACATTAAATACCAGTGATCACTAAGTGCTCTCAAACTAAAGGTAAATACTTTTCAGTGCTATCTTCCAACGCCCGTCCTGTATGAATGCATCTTAATCCAAAATTCCTTTATTCCGCCAAAAAAAAAAAAAACACTTGGGTATTGATGCAGACACAAAAGAGCTTTAGGGTAGTTGACGCGACTCATCTCCAGTTTCTAATTACCTACCGCAAATAATTTTTAATTTCTTCTTCGATGCTGAGACATTATAGAGAGTCGAGTCCAATGGAATGGGGCAGCAACAAAGTGGGTGGTGCCAAGAGAAGCGATTAATTTCAGAACAAAGGTAGACATTGATGCTCTGCCTGTGTTTTGACTTGACGGCCTAGAGAGTTCCGGCATATACATATGTATGTTGTATAGGCTCGCTTCGAACCAAACACACACTCTCGATAATTAGCATATTTATTAAGATGCCACACAAGCTGACAGAATGAGGTCGAGCGATGGGTATTTTTAGTGTTGGCGCAGGTGCGGGAGACTTAATTATTTTAAAATGCCTTTGGTTGCATGTGGCAATTAAGATGTTAATTTTACCATTATTTTGTATTTTGTTTTTTTTTGTAGCCGCTGCTCTCATCCCAGGAGGCTGTATAATCGGATGAACACCTAGCAAATTGTCAGCTCTGGTGTATGTGCTGGATGATAATTAGTATTATACAAAAAAAAAAAAACATGGTAATCTTAAATACACAAAGATGTTCTGGTTGGACTTTCGATGTCAGAGAAAACACATAGTCTACGGTTTATTGTTAGCTGTAGGGGTGTATGGAATGAAAGTAAAAACATGATAACATCGAGATAGTTGACAGAGAGTCAGGTCCGTTCCTTCTAGACTTGTTAAAAGAAGTCGTGTTTTTAAGAAAACAAAACATAACTTCAAACAAAGCTTTAGAAAGCCCATTTAAATATTTAAATTTGTTGATCTATTATGATCTTCGAACTTCTGAGAAGGGTAATTGTCTCCTTTTCCTTTCCCACACCTGGACCCATGTTCTGTAACTATCGCGTCGATAAAAATTGTCGAGAAACGATGGAAAATGAAACGAAACACACTTTATCGCATTATCGGGTTTCTATAACTTTGACAGTCGATAACTTTACCGACTGGAACACTCGGTATAGAAATCCTGGAAAAATTCGATAAAATGCGTTTCTGTATCTCTGAAAATCGTTAACTTTTTCATTTTAAATGTCAAATATTATCACGGACCCAGAAGCAAGCGATAATAGTTTCATTCAAATTTTGAACGTGTTAAAGGGAAGTACAAAAAAGAAAACAACAAAAAAAAAAACAAATTTATCTATGGCTGAAAACAAAAAGGTAAACAAAACTGATTATTTAGTGAATTTTTTTTAATTAAAGAGGAACAAGGGTAAAAGGTTTAGGACAAAAAAAAAATATAAAAAAATAAAGAAAATCTGTTAAAAAAAGAAATGAAATTTCAATTGGTCACATGGGTCACTGCTTTGAACAATATTTAGTAATTTGCGCAAATTAAATAATTAGAGTTCGTGGTGCAGTGGAAATATGTTAGTTATTGATAAGTAGGCTAGTTTTAATGAATTTTTGTCTAGCTTTAAGTTAGTTATGAGTAAAATGAAAAACAAAAATGAATTCAAAATGAAAAAAAAAAGATCTCCGCTTTAGACGTGAGGGGTCTCAGGTTCGATTCCTGTCACCGGCAACATTTTTTTTTTTTTATTTTTAATAATTTACTCTTTTTTTCAACACATTCGCTGGAAAACAAATAAAAAAAAACTATTTTTTTAACGCCCTGCGAAGCGGGGGGGTTTTGCTAGTTTATTATATTTTATATGAAGGTTTTTTTTTAATAATACAAACTCTATATACTACTGAAATACATCAGCCAAGTAGAAAACTTAGCACTATTTAATTGGACTTGTTGAATTATTGATTCAAAATAGCTTTTTACGGCCTTTAGTCCACAAAAATTTAGGCGTTTCGTCCCGGCGATCTCACTTGGACTCATCAGTTGACTAGTGAGGACCTTGTCAATTATATATTATATTATATTTTTCACCTTTCAAACAAATAATTCAAATAAATAAATCGCGAATACAAATAAATTTGATTTCAAATTTAACTTTTTTTTGTTCTAAAACGTCAAACTGATAAATAGACTTATCGCCTACCAATGGAAATTCCAGTCAAAATAGTGTGGAAGTTGAAGTTATCGCATCGACTTACAGAAACACATTTTTTTCCAGAGGCGATAAATGCGGAATGGATCGTTTCATTTTTTAACGATGCGAAAAGTTATCGCCTAAGTTACAGAACATGGGTCCTGGGAACGGTTTTGTGTTCTTTGGATAACTTCCTCTTGATGCTTGTCATTCAAATTCTTTGATGTTTAATTTTGTTTCTTTAATTTTTTTTTAAATCGCACACCATCAACTACATTTTATAATAGACATAATGATAGGCGGCTTGTTATTTCAAAGCCTATAATCCCCTTCAACAAATAAATAATAAATCCATACCTACTTCAAAAAACAAAGACAGCAGAGAGCGAATGTGCAAAATGAAACTGAATCCGAACAAAACATCTTGTTAAATAAATATATGCAAATTATAAGATTATGTCAAGATTCCGTCTCTCAGGCCACCACCGCCTGTCAACCAACCGCACAACAAACCTGGTAGTCAATTTGTATATTCTCCAATAAGCTACCTCGAGTTCCGGTAGTGAGCGCATCAGTCGTTATGATTGCATTCGCTGCCAGAACTCACAAAAAGATACACCTGCGATGACACAAAACAACGAAGGCGACGATTCTGCCGCGCGCCGCTGCCGCCGCCGCCGCCGGACGGGAAGAAGTCGACTTCCGATTCATAAGGTTTTGAAGCTCTCCATCATCCGTGTGGTGGTCGATCAAAAGATGAATAAAAAACGCGCTGAATGTTTTCATGCAAACGAAGCCGACAAAATTAATGGAATTAGTTGATCCGCACGTGGGTATACAGCTATACATATTATTATACGAACTCAGATACATAGTCTCAGTCTCAGCACCGCAACGGACGAAAGTGACAACTGGACGATATGAAGAGAGGAGAATAGGTTGAATTCATGCACCGAAATCAATGAATTGTGACGCGAAGACGACGAGGTGAATAATAATTGCACCACACTCAAGATCTATGTTGACATTTTTATGCTTAAAGATACATTTTTTTGTTTTGTTTTAATTTGACAACTCCGCTGGAGGTCTCTGCGGGTGGAATGTGTGTCAAAGAAGTGTAGGGGCTTAGAGGGAAGTCGTATGAGCTAAGCGTCGGATGGAACTTTATGATAAAATTCATGATAAATCTTAAACTTCAATGAATTCTGAAAACATATCTGGAAATCGAAGAAAGGGCGAAAATGCTTTAATATTTTTTTGTTTATAAAAATTTAATTTTAGACCCTGGATGGCATAAAAAGGATTGATAAGGTTCTCACTAGTAAAATGGTGATGTGATTAAGAGTGAGTGCTGATTTCAAATGCCAATTTTTCGTGGGCCCTAATAGGTAAAACTTGACACAAGTGGAAGAAGATAGGTGGCTGCCACGAGGAAACTAAGAACTTTGGGATCGTAGAACTCGTAGAGATGTTACCACAAATTAAGACCTTGGAAGGAAACTAAGGTATTCATGTGAAGTTGGTAGTAGAAAAATTCTCTAGGTATATATAAATCAAAAGTCATGTCCCCAAATCCAGTTAAACCGAACTTACTGGTTAACTCCTTATTTGGACTAGTGCGATATTATTCTGAAATCAAGCCAATAAGCACCAGTCTATCCGGCTTTCCATCCTTGGCGATATTCTTAAGGTCTAGGCCTCCCGGTAGAGATCGTACTGTCCGGTTGACATCCCGAACATATAAAGTTATTTAGCAACCCTCAGATACGGACAGACTTACTGATGACAATTAGAGCAAATGAAATAAGAACAACGAGTGTTCGGAGTGTTAGGTCCCATAATAGACGAAGGGATCGAATCCTGCAGCATATATTCCTATAAGTATTTCACAGGTAGAATTGAAAAATCCTTTCATGAAAAATTTCCTCTCACCAGACTCCCACCAGAGCCATATGATTTTGACAGAAATTTGTAGGTCCACTCCATTTCAGCTGATAGCTTATAGTTGCGCCACCAGAACAAATGGACATCAAAGTTCCGGCTTGTACAATCTTTGAGTCCACCTCCAAGGATTAATGGATTGAAGGAAGACCGTGAAGGTGTTATACGCATGCGGAAGAGGACCCAACTTGGTTTTTAAAACTGGAAACAGTAAACTAACAACCGAGCTGGCTGGTAAAGCTTGTTGATTAAGAAACAGGTCCATAAGTTAGACTGACTTAACATTAGACTTGATTTTTGTTTTGTTCATATGACTCAATTTATGTTTAAGATTTAATCAAAATCCAAAAGATCAAAAACATCTGAATTGTTGTTGTTTTATTTCTCACTCATATCAATTCCAAGCAACAAGATCGATCTATTAATAATTTTTCGCAATTTGCAAACCAAAAGACTAGCGACTATAGGACCTTTTCAACGCCCAAGCAATGGTTGGTATTTAATTTACTTATTTCCGTTCCTTTAAAAAAAAATATTCCATTTCAAGAAAAAAAAGAAAAGAAAAGAAAAGATGAAACCTACGAGTACGACCAACTCTAGACAAGTTAGTGAAGTTATAATCCCACAGCTATTACCACCATCGGACAATTTCAATATTCGCATTGCTTGCGGCCATTTGTCTTTGAACTTCGCAGCCAATTTAGTGTGTCTTTTTTGTCCGTGCTCTTCAGCAAAATAGGTTTTATGAATACCAGAAATAACAACAACAACAAAAACAACAATGTTTGGTGTTCTTTGAACAAAAGTTGCACATATACAGCCTACGACCAAAACATAAACCACTTTACAGCACGTTCGATTGCGGTCTACATGATGGGATTGGGATTGCGGTATGGACTGTGAAGTAGAGGCCAAGAGCCAACTATATATATACCAACAGACAAACAACAAAAGTCAGGCAGCGCGCGGCGGACAAAAGAAGAACTTGCGGCACGACATTTTTATTCTTCTTCTATGTATATGTACATGTATACTGCTGTGCGCAGTGTCAAAGTTCGCCGACACGGTGGACAAATAAACGACTAGTTTGCTTTTCTTCCCAGAAACTACCTTGTCTTCTGCTTATTCTTCGTCGTCTTCTTTTGGTTATGTAGTGTCGCACCAACAAGCTGGCGTTATCTCTTCCTATTACATTCCCTTTACTAAATAGAAGTTGGAAACGAGGACTATCTATACACAGGAACGCTGAGGCCGACACGGCGCGCGGGAGGATTATGTTGCTAAGTAATCTAAGCTCTTGCAGAATTAAGTAACAAGTCTCAGCCTCAGCTTTCCCCTTCGAACTTCTTCTGCGTGCGGTGGTCTCAAGCATCTCCGGGTTGTAAGGAACTTGATTAATGTTCACTCGCCTTGCCTGAAATCTTACGCTTGCTGTTAGATGAAATTTTGCAAAGCTATCTAAGGGCATAGAAAAACTTGAACAAATAATGAAGAAAATGAGCAAAAAATCAAAAAAAAAAAGAACTAACAAACAAATCTTCATCTCTGTGAGATGGTGTGAAACAGGAGAAAGATAAATCGCAGTGTCAGGATAGATGGTGTGACCATAAGGAACGCCTACGCTAGGGCTACCTTTTCCGGTTTCGTGTGGTTTGTTTAACTTTAATTGGAGGTGTTCTTCTTTGGCAACGACAAGCCATCCGACTGATACAAAGTTGCTGTGATGTGATTAATGCTTAGCAATATTGTGTTAGAAGTTGTTTGGTTTATTGTAAAGGTCTTGGATGTTATTTGCACATCATTAGAGTTTTTTCAAGAAGAAATCAATTATTGTTCTGGGTAATGGTCTTGTAGAAGCTTTTCATATACAATATATGTATGTATGTTTCAGAAATTAAAAAGTCATTAAACTTCTTGAGCATTGCCAAAGTCCTTTAAATTCATGGAATAAACTAAATCATTATTAAAGGAGATCCGCCCAGACGTTAAACGTCATCATCGGTTTTTAAAGACAAAAAAGGATTTTAATGACGTCTCTAATGCTGGATCAGCCTTTGATTTAAAAAAATATGCGGTGGGGCCTTAATAAAGCTACAATTAGTTACTTTAAAACATAAAATTCAAAATAACGTTAACTGTCTTTAAAGAAAATTGGGGTCCACAAAACCCAAAATCCCCAAAAAACGAAAATCCCAAAAAACTAAAATCCCCAAAAACGAAAATCCCAAAAATCAAAAATCTCCAAAACCCATTACCCCAAAAACTCAAAATCAAGCACACCCAAAATCCGAAAACCCAAAATCCAGTAAGTTTAAAATCCCTAAAATCCAAACTCTCGTAATTTTGGGTTTATGGGATTTTGCCTTGCCAGTGTAGTAGTAGTTTATTGCTGTGAAGTTGGTGTGACGATATCAAGGCAGACAAAATTCGGGGAAATGGAACGTTAATCGGAAATGCTACGACTATAACAACTCCAACTTTTATAAGTTCTTGTTTGCCTATAGAAATTTTGTCTGTGATTTTTTTTAATCATTATTTCGATAAAAAAACATTATCAAGATAGCGATGTCCTCAGACAATATAAACCAGGCATCAGGCGACTCTATAGTATTTTCCAATCCAATCCAACCCACTTTTATCATCGCTTCCCAAATAGGTAGAAGTACCTCCAATACCCAGTTAAACCCATCATTACTATTATTTTTGTCTTTTTTTTCTCCATTTGTCTCAATGGCCAGGTTTTTTTTTTTTTGTGATATTTTGAAATACGAGGGTGTGCGCTTGAAGTTCAACGGGTGCCAACCACCAGTATTATTTATAGAAGTTCACCCAACAACCATCTATACATTTAGCCACAGAAGATACAATCACGGAAGTAAAATGGTGCGCGCTTGCTCGTCTATTTCAACAGTATAATAAAAACATTTAACAGAACGTTCCATAAAATGTATTTACATCCAGAAGACCAACCAACCATTCCATCGAACTGAAGAGAACAAAAAAAAAGCAAGGGGAGTTCGTTGTATATGTCCCCACTGTGGTTCCCATGACGTTGACTTTGATGGTCACTTTAAATTTGCTTTCCATCTCAGGCTTAAACTTCTTTGAGAGCAATGCTCTATGGAGCGTGTTTACAACCAAACCAGTAAAACAACGACTCTATGAAGATTACGATGACGAAAATGATGACGATGACGACGACGTCGACCTCAGCATCATTAGAAATGGTCTCTTCGTGCTGGTTTTAGTTCGGGCCAAGCAATGCTTTGGCACTGGCTTGGTTTTTTTCCCTCCCACAGTCCACTGACGAACTAGTGCACCCAGAGGAATCTCAACTGATTCCCCCAGGTGCCTATTTGATGGTCATTTGATGCTGCATCAGCATCTTTTGCATTCGTCCTCGCCACCATCAACATGAAGCTGAAATTGTGTGTTGCCTGGCATTATAATTCTGTCGTGGTTACTTTTCCCCACTAAACTGATGTAGCTGGATCCTATGGAAAGGAGGAAATTAATCTCTCTCTCTCTCTCTTTCTATAACATCACACTAATTTGGCCATGTGTTCACATGCAATGTTCATAAGAAGGAGCGAATGTACTTGTGCTTATGCAGTGTGCACTGCACACACTATATATGTAGATGCAATGCAATGATGGAAATTGATCTAATTACATGGCCGTGTAAACAAGTCCGAATGATAGCACGTTCCTATGATGGCACTGACTTTTCATAATGGCAACATCTCTTAGCACGACTATCACGCGGTGGTCCTAGTTTAAATTATATCTATTTTTTACTTGTTTAATTTCCGACCTCTGAGTTGAATGAATGTGTTGTGATGCTCCTCCTGGTGGTAATAAATGCAACAACAACAAAATGGCGTAGGTGTAGATTTAGGTTGCGCGCACCTATCACTCTATAGGGACCGTTATAAGTACTTTGTTAAGGCAACACCAAAAAAAAGTTTAATGGCATGCGCACGACTGTGTGGATGTAAGAGAGTGCTGAGTCAAAATGTGCATCACTTTGGATGATCTGATGCCACTATTTACTCAAACAACTTGATGGAGAAAGACAAAGTTTTAAGACAAGTTGAAGCTGACTGTTTATACTTGGTTGAGATTCTGTCGTCAAGAATGTGCTTCATCCCTTGACCTTTGAATTCGGATAATATCAGAAAAGTGCTTAATTCTTTGTGTTGACTAAAGTAATTGTACCTTAATCATAAATAAATTTCAATATTCATAATTCTGTTCTGACCATAACATAGAAATAAGTAAGCCCTTCTGGCAACACCTAATAGTTATATATTGCCTTCAATCTTGTTCTTATCATATATATTTTTTGTATATACATAATTTCATATTAAATTACTCGCTCGTTTTGGCTGTCACGGCAAGACAACTTAAAGATTCATTTTAATCGCCTTTTATTTAAAACATCATAAGAGCTTTAAAATAATCGCTAACAAATTTGGTGACCCCGACGTGATTTGCCAGAATTCAGTAATATTATTGAAATACAAATTCCAAAAATTGTCAATTTTCGAACTTCACGTGGGAGACATCGATATAAAGGTTAAGATGTCCAAGGCTGAGGAACTTCGGAACAAGAGACACGTGTGTCTGAAGCAATTAGATCGGATTAAGGAGTTTGCAACTAATAAGGCTGAAACAGCAACACCAGCAGACCTAAACATCCGACTGCAGGCTCTAGATGCTTGTTTCAAGGCATTCACCACCATGCAGGCCAAGTTGGAAGATGCTGACCCGGAAGAACTTGAAAAGGATGAGCGTTCAACATATGAGGAACTTTATTATACAATTCGACCGGCGTTGCAGACACTTCTAGCTAAAGCAGAGAAAATTTCATCATCTGATGAGGGAACCTCAAAACAAACCTCTTCCATATCTGACATTATAAAATTACCAAAGGCTCATATTCCTACATTTACAGGTACAATCACTGAGTGGATGTCATTTTTTGATGCTTTCAATTCGCTCATTCACTCCCAGCCAAATCTTAGTAACGTCAGCAAATTTCATCATCTACGTGGCGCGCTTGATGGTAGCGCCGCATTGATCGTCAAGTCTTTGGAAGTTACTGATACGAACTATAATGTTGCTATCAAGATGTTGCGGGAAAGGTACGAGAATAAGAAGGTTATTGCTCATGAGCACCTGAAGCAGCTGTTTGACGCTCCGCCAATTCATAAAAGTTCCGCGGTATCACTTCGAAACTTGCTTGACACCTTCAATGTTCATTTGCGAGCTCTTTCATCGTTAGGACACTGCACTCATCATTGGGATGACCTCATAGTTTACATCATAACCTCTAAATTGGATTCAGCAACATTGACCAAGTGGCAGGAAGAGGCACCTGTTGATCGATTAGCAAGCTACCAAGAAATATCCAAATATCTAATAAAACGCAGCCAAATATTGGAAGGGATGGTAAGCCAAATACCAACGTACAAGGTGAGTCCTAATCATAAGGTAGACACTAGAGTTAAAAGCACACCAAAGACCTTTGCAATTACTAACAACACGCATTGTGCCCACTGCTCCAAAGCTGGTCATATGATCACTAGATGTTATCGATTCCTTCGCTTATCACCTGAGGAGCGGAGACAACAAATTGCCACCATTAAAATATGTCAAAATTGTCTTAAATTCGATCATGCTTTGGAAAGCTGCACCTCTTCTAACTGTCGAAGTTGCGGTCAAAAGCATCACTCTTTACTCCATCGAGATGTTCCAATTCCAGCTTCTTCTTTCAATCCACGTGCTACTGAATACATTCCCCCTTCATCTTCCCACAACTCAGCCGTACATTCCGTGTTCAACACCACTCGCACTGAGACTACGACTATATTAGCAACAGCAATCATCTATGCTCTCGATTATCAAGGTTCCCCAGTTGCGTGCCGTGTGCTTTTGGATTCTGGCTCTCAAATAAACTTTGTAAATGATCAATTTGCTCAACGCATTGGTTCCATTCGCACTAAAACAAACCAGTCATACTCTGGCATCTCTTCGGTTACGAAGCAAGCATTTTACAAAGCCTTTTTTACAATAAAATCTCGTTTGACCAGTTTCTCATCATCAATCGAAGCGGTTATGCTTCCGAAAATAACAGGTTTTCTTCCTTCCGAGAAAATAAACACTACCGTTCTTGGTATACCATCTAACATAAGCTTAGCAGATCCAAACTTTCAAACTCCACAAAGAATAGACCTACTACTTGGAGCTGAACTCTTCTTTGACCTTCTATTAGAAGGTCAAATTCGATTGGAAAATAATTCAACGATTCTACAAAATACGCTCTTGGGATGGGTAGTTAGTGGCAAGTACCCAGCGATATCCAACACAGATGTTCAATGCAACTTGATTGTAGAAAATCATTTTGAAGACAATCTTTTAGATCAACGCTTGAAAGATTTTTGGGAAATTGAAAACCACTCTTCACCTGCACATATTTTCTCGGAAAGCGAAAATGCATGCGAACGTCATTTCGTGGAAAATTTTTGCCGTCTTGAATGTGGCAGATATCAAGTTAGATTGCCTTTCAAACTTGATCCTTCAATTTTAGGGATTTCATACAACACAGCTTTGAGACGTTTTTATTGCTTGGAGAAAAAACTCCAGAAACATATTGATTTACGCAAACAGTATACCGATTTTGTAAATGAGTACATACAACTAAATCATATGGAACTTGTTGATTTTGTTGATCATTCTAAGCCTCATTTCTATCTTCCTCATCACTGTATTCTGAAACCAGGTAGCACCACAACAAAATTAAGAGTGGTATTTGATGGCTCTTCCAAATCCGACAGTGGTAAATCTCTCAACGAAATCCTCATGGTCGGACCTGTTGTTCAGCCTGATTTATTTTCAATTGCACTTCGGTTTCGCATGCATCGCTATGTTTTCACCAGCGACATTACGAAAATGTATCGCCAGGTTGTTGTAGATCCACGCGATCGCAATTTTCAATTGATATTGTGGAGAGAAAAACAGGATGAACCTATCAAAATCTATCGTTTGTGCACAGTAACTTATGGAACCTCATCGGCTTCCTATTTAGCGACTCGTGCACTGAATAAACTCGGCAATGACGAACAAAAGGAGTTTCCTTACGCTGCCAAGGTCATCAAATCCGATTTTTATGTGGATGATGTACTTACGGGATCAGATTCTCTTGACGAAGCGAAACAAATTAAAGCAGAATTAATAGAAGTATTAAAAAGGGGCAAATTTGAACTAAGGAAGTGGTGTTCTAATTCAGATACTCTTTTAGAAAATATTCCTGCTGATCAAAAGGAGTCTTATTTCCAAATGCAAAGCAGCAATGTTGTTAAGACATTGGGCATTGTTTGGGACCCAAACGCAGATGAATTTATGTACAAAAGCGACAATCCACCACAGGCTTCGCAGTGTACAAAAAGATCCGTACTTTCGGATATTGCTCAGCTATTTGATCCCCTCGGACTAGTCAATCCAGTTATTGTTCTTGCCAAGATTTTCATGAAACAGTTATGGCAAACGAAGTTTTCTTGGGATGAGCCGCTGCCCGAAGAATATTTAAAAAAGTGGAAAGACTTTCGGCAGGAATTCGGCCTTCTTCAACAACTGAGAATACCACGGATGGTTATATCCACTCAAAAGACAAGTGCCCAAATTCATACATTTGCTGATAGCTCCGAACTTGCATATGGCACTTGCATATATATTCGTTCACTTTTGGAAGACGGGAGTATTCAAACTAGGCTCTTAGCAGCAAAATCAAAGGTCGCTCCCACCAAGGTCACATGCTTACCGCGTCTTGAACTATGTGCTGCCGAGATGGCAGCCCAATTTACACATCGTGTAATACAAATATTAAACATAGATTTCGAAAAAATTTTTTATTGGACTGATTCATCAATTGTATTGTCATGGTTATCAGCAGAGTCATCAACATGGAAAACCTTCGTCGCTAATCGCATAGCCACCATTCACGAAACCACTACCTTGCAGCAATGGCGACATATTGATTCAAAAATTAATCCAGCTGACATCATTTCGCGTGGAACTCGACCTTCTACATTGATGCAATCAGACCTATGGTTTTTTGGCCCTGAATTTTTGAGGCAAAATCAAGAAAATTGGCTATGTTCGAAACCGCTTCCTCTAAATATTGATGAAAATATTTTAGAACGAAGAAAGGTTAAAATTGTGCTGTCGGCTCAAATAGAATTCGACTTCATTGCCGATATAAAATACCATGCTGCGTACATCCGATTGCTACGAGTTTTTTCTTATATAAACCGCTTCAAATTTAATGTTTTAGCCAAAATTTTAGAGAAGAAGATTCGTGCTGGTGTTATTAACGTTGCTCCAGGAAAAGCTCCTCCAAACACTGAACTTCTTTCCGGACCTATAACCGCAGGTGAAATGAAAAATGCCTTGAAGAAAATCTTAGTCATGGTCCAAGAAGCTTCCTTCTCTACTGAGCTGATGTCATTACGTAAAAACGCTGAAGTTCACAAACGAAGCAGTTTACGATCACTCTCACCTTTTTTGGATTCAGATGGATTAATAAGAGTGGGTGGCAGGATAAGAAACTCGAATCTTTCATTCGATGCTAAACATCCTATTTTACTGCCCTCTTCGCACGTCTTCACTTCCTCCGCCATTCGATACCTTCACTATAAAAATGGTCACTTGGGTCCACAAAATCTATTAGCTGCCGTTCGTCAGCAATTCTGGCCAATTAATGGAAAAATCCTGACAAAGAAAATTGTACGCAGATGCGTCTTGTGTACTCGTTGTCAACCAAAGTCTCTTAATCAAATTATGGGAGATCTACCAGCATCCCGAGTAGTACCAGCAAGACCCTTTTCCACAGTCGGTGTTGACTTTTGCGGTCCTTTTCTCGTCCACTATCGTAGGAGAGGCGTAACTCCCGCAAAGGCATACGTTTCAGTGTTCATATGTTTTGTAACTCGTGCAATTCATCTTGAGCTCGTGGAGGACCTCACTGCTGCTGCCTTCATTGCAGCTCTTAAACGCTTCACAGGCCGACGGGGCTTATGCTCAACTATATATAGCGATAATGGTCTTAATTTTATTGGAGCTAGGAATGAGCTCCACGATATATATCAACTGTTTTTGAAACGAGAGAACAAGGCAGACATCCTTAATATGTGTGCTGAAGATGGAATAGAATGGAAGACCATTCCACCCCGATCTCCTCATATGGGAGGAATCTGGGAAGCTGCGGTGAAGTCTGCGAAATTCCATATGAAAAGACTACTACATTTGATTTCACCTACTTATGTCGAATTTACTACAATTCTCATCCAAATAGAAGCCATATTAAATTCACGCCCTATTACACCCATATCTAATGATCCTAATGATTATAATTTTTTAACTCCTGGTCATTTTTTAATAGGTGGACCCCTTACAGCAATTTTGGAAAATAACCTAAAAGATGATCACCTCAACAGGCTTTCACGATGGCAACGAATGCAATGGGTAACACAAACATTCTGGGCAAGATGGTCTTCGGAGTATCTACAAGAATTACAAAAACGAAATAAATGGAATACTCTCCGTGAAAAAATAGCCATCGGCTCCTTGGTTATCCTTAAAGATGAGAATCTGCCTCCACTAAAATGGAAGATGGGCCGCATAATTTCACTACATCCTGGAAATGATGACCTCGTAAGAGTAGTAACTGTCAAGACATCTACTGCAATTTTAAAAAGAGCTATTACTCAGATTTGTTTATTACCAGTTGAATCACCTCTGCCTCTTCAAGGTGGGGAGCATGTTGACTAAAGTAATTGTACCTTAATCATAAATAAATTTCAATATTCATAATTCTGTTCTGACCATAACATAGAAATAAGTAAGCCCTTCTGGCAACACCTAATAGTTATATATTGCCTTCAATCTTGTTCTTATCATATATATTTTTTGTATATACATAATTTCATATTAAATTACTCGCTCGTTTTGGCTGTCACGGCAAGACAACTTAAAGATTCATTTTAATCGCCTTTTATTTAAAACATCATAAGAGCTTTAAAATAATCGCTAACACTTTGCAAATCAGTATTATTCCTAAAAGGTTTTCCTTTTTGGTGAATATCGTAGATTTTGATGTGCATTTCTTAATGCACATAAAGGAAATTCATAGGCGAACGACAGGAGTAAATTTAAAGCTGTCAGTTAGGAGTGATTTCGCTGAATTTAGTTTTTTAACTCCTTGTTCTTTTAAAACGATATTATTCTGATGTCACTTTTGGACAAGATATTATCGCGCAAACAAAATAAATGCATGAATTGTTTTAACTTTTTTTTTTTTTTGTAACTCTTTCAATGTTATTTCATTATGAATTGCTTTGTATGTGGGTGTAGGATGATTAAGCGAAAATATATTAAAATGACGGCCATCTGACAAACAAATCATAAATCTTTGTCTTTTAGTTGAGAAATAGGAAAAACAAATTGACGAATAACTTGTCATAAATCTTTTAAATAGAATCTAACTCATTCAAGAAGTCGTATAGATAAATAGTTATAAAAAAAAAATTAAATCGGATAAAAAAATGCAAGTTTTATTTTTAAGAACGGATATACATTGTTGAAATAAATGTATGTATGTAAAAAGGAAATCTTAAAATAAATAAAATTACATGTTAACTAGTGAGGGTCTTGTCAATATGCAAATTTCTGGTAAGTTCATTTCGTCAGATAAACTCACAATACGCAATTTCTATTAAGTTCAGTTCATCTGATCCATTCTAGTAAATATGGCATAATTATAGATATATTTTTAAAAACAATTTAAAATTAAATTATATTTAATTTCGGTTAACTATATTGATGGAAAATACTTTATAATTGTTGAAAGATCAACAACTGAACGCAGCCCGAACATTCTACCTAGGAAATTGCCCATCTACAAATAAATAAAGATGTCAACAAATTTGACTGATCAAATTTCAATTGATAAATAATTTTATTGCAGGGGGATTCTCTGCGTTTTATTATCTACGGGTCTGCGTCTCGGTCTCGGGGATCGAGAAATTAGTTTTTACTCTGGCGAGTAGATGGCTTTTTAGTTTTGTAAATGGTATGGTAGTGCAAATTGTAGTCTAAAAAAAAAAAAACAGTTTCTGTATGAAAAGTAAACAAACATACGGAAGAAAGGATATGAGACACTGTTTTTATTTGGATCCGTATAGTTTCATTTTATTGGGGTGAACCATATATGGGTTATTTTCGATAATAAAGCGCAGCTAAAATATGTTAGCCAAATTTGTGTTGTGCTTTATTAACTCTTTTTAAATTTTTTTAAATAATTAAAGGGCTTTCAGTCAAAATATTGGTCCTTCGAGCCGGATCATGCAATTGATAAGACAAGCTCTACCGATCTGTGGAAAGCCATTCAATTCGGTTTATAAACTTTGTGGCATTACTGGCAATGCGAATATTTGGTCCGTTTGCAACAACGACTAAAATGGCTCAAACCCCAACCTCAACTTTAAATTGGAGACATGGTTTTAATTAAAGATGAGAGACTTCCCCCGACAAAATGGAATTTCGGACGAATCTTAGAAACTCTCCCAGGAAAAGATGACATCACTAGAATTTTTAAGCTGAAGACGCAATAAGGAGAGTTTAAAAGATCTGTAACGATCACATATCCTCGGAATTTAAAGAGTCCTTCTACTTTGAAATAAATTTAACGTATTTTTAAAAAGGCCCTAAAGCATAAGATTGCAAAAACATTATAAATAAACAAACAGTATTTATGATGTAACTGTGATAAATGACTGGTCAGCAGCAATTTAAAGCAGGGAAAACATCGATTGTTTCTGCGCTTCCAATAAATAGGAAAAACAATGTAAACATTTCCCAGCTTTACTCAATTTACTGCTCAAATCGTTTAGCACAGTTCCAACATAAGCACACCCTAGCACCACAAATAATTCTATTATTTGTACTTTTACTTTATTTATGCTAGCACTTTATTTTTATTTTGTTTTATTAAAATATCAAAATAGAAAAAAAAGAGGGATCAATTTATTTCTGTTTGTATAATAATAATTTTTTTTTTCCCGAGTGTTTTTATCTATAGTAATCAATTCTATGATATTAATTATTATCTTTTCGAATTTATACATATATCTGTTGTTAATTCAACATCAAACGGTTCCTTGTTGTAATTAAGGAACCGTTATTCAACATTAGTTAACAATCAAGTTTTCCCTTCTTCTTTATAGCCACCTATAGTCATATACATATGTATATTTATGTGTAATTGACATTAGCGTTATAAATTACTTTTTAAATTAAGCTTTGTTCATTAGAACGCCGGAGAAGTTCCAACGCACGTTGAAAAGAAGATTATTTAATAATAAATATGTATGTATAATAGGATTTGTGATAAATATGATAAAATAAATTCTATGGGGTTATTAATTCTTGCTTTGAGAGTAAGAATATATATTTGTTAAAGAAATTAGGATGAGGATTTTTGATGTCTTTACAAATAGGTTTTACAAAAGTGTCATCAAGAATTTATATTAATGATCTTATAGCAGAACTTTTTGGAGAGAACGATTTTATTTTATGCCACATACCATATCAATCATATAGGGTCATTCATTTCGTGGTTTCAAGCTGGTAGCGCTGGTATTTGACACCTGTCAAACTCAGCTGTCATTTAAAGTATCATAATATTAGTTGAATATTTTCCATTTACGATAATGAATCGCTTAGCAATCGAACAATGCGTTAAAATTATTAAAACTTACTACAAATGTGGTGATTTAAACTTTTCGAGCATTACGCGATGATTATGTTCACGTAATTTGACGTTTTGGCGACGGTAATAAGCCACCAAAATCATGCGATTTGATATTAGATTTAGATTTCTTCCTGTTGGGCTACGCAAAAGACCGTTATATACATTATTCAAATTATGGACGAGATACCGCCCGAAATGTGCGAAAAAGTTGTTAAAAATTACTTCAAAAGAATCGAATGCTGCGAATTTTCCCGAGGCGGTCAGTTTAATGATAATGTTTTTCACACTTAATGACAAAGTCCAAACTTTATAATGAAATAAAATGTTCATCAAAAATGTATCGCTGCGTGTGTTTTATTTAGCTTCACTTTCGAAATCGAGAAATGAATTACCCTTTACATATAAGACAAAAAAGGTAAATGAATCACAATCAATTGTTCTTGCAAATATTTTTGCTTAACAGCCCACGAATGAACTCACTTTATTTAAAAGACCACTTTTGAACTTTTACTGTCCATAGCCTCAAATAAAAAAAAAATCACATTTTAACTAAATCCATTCAGCATTAAAATGGTTGGAATTTCTATGACCATTTTATTAATTCCATTAAGTTTAATTTATTACTTACGTCCTTATTTATAAATGTTGTTTCTGTTGTTGTTGTTAGACACAAAAGAAGACATATAACGTAGGACGTATAAAAATAAAAAAAAAAAATACACGAATATCAAGTAAATGCATTTAATTTTTTCGACTACAAACAAGGATTGTTGTGTTAATTTTTTTAATTTTATTGCGTTGCATGGGGGTTTATTATTATTTTTTGTATTGACATTAAAATGTTTACATCTTGTATTGTATTAAATAAAGGAGAATTTATTTCTTCGTTTTTTAAATAAAAATTAAAAATTACATCTACAACTTTTGGTTAATTTATTTGTTTTCTTCCAGGTTATATTTTGTGTTGATTAATTTCTCTGCATTATATGCGAAGAATAAATTAATAAAAACTTTGAAAAGGCATTAAAATTCTCCAAAAAGTTTCTTAAACTAAATTAAATCCCTGAATCATTAAATTTTTGCAAACTAAATTGCAAAAAATCAAAATAATTCCATCATCATTACGCCTTTCTATTTTCAAATGTCTATCAAATCAACTATCGCTTAATAATAACAAAGTTCTCACTTCAACTTTTTTGTTTCCATTATAATAATAACAAAAAAACATAATAAAACTATGCTATGTCATTAACGGACGGACCTTCTTTGTATATTTTTATGACTGAATTTTTATTATTTTTTTTTTAATTTTCCACCAAGGTAATGATGTGGGTTCCATTAAAATTTTTGCACAATCTTCTTCCTCTTTGAAATTACTTTCAAATCAATCAAAGACAAATTTCAAAGAAACGAAAAAAATCAACAAAAAAAAAAAGAATCGCAAAGAATGTTTTACAACTTAATTTCACTAAATTACTTTTCACCGTTCATTTAATAAACACTCAATGCTATTATAGAATGTTTTGATGTTATAGCTCTGTTATTCCTTTCGTATACATATTTGTATACGTATATGATGTTCTAACAGTTAACTTGCATTGATGATAGAAATTAATTACACATTCACAATTCACATCACTTCACAACTCAACTTAAATGAACTCTTGGTATGAACATGAGCAATAATCAGAGATGCCATTTTACCAAATTAATAGAAAAGGAATATTTTTGTTATATCGATACAATTTTGCAAACTAGTAACTAAAGTAAAGATTAGAACTTTTGTAAATTAAAAAAAAAATTAACAAGTTATAAAAGTTATTTAATTTACTAAAGATAATAATTTTTTATTTTATTTTAAACTCAAATAAAACGCTGTTTTTTAAGAGGTACAGAACTTGGAATAAAACAACGATGATTTTTTTAAATTGACATGAAATTTACTTTATTCGAAAGATAATCTTCTAGCATTATAATTTAAATATTATTTCTGGCATATGACCGCCACGGCTGGCTGGGACGTAATCTAATATGGAGGTCCAATTTTCGATGACTTTTTCCAACATTTGTGGTGTAAATCGGAAATAATGCGGCGATTGCTGTCCTCCAAGTGGTCAATCGTTTCGGGCTTATCGGCGTAGACTAGCGACTTCACATATCCCCACAGAAAATAGTCAAGCGGCGTTAAATCGCACGACCTTGGAGGCCAATTCACAGGTCCGTAACGTGAAACTGTGCGGTTACCGAACGTTTCCTTCAATAAATCAATTGTGGAACGAGCTGTGTGACATGTTGCGCCGTCTTGTTGAAACCACAGCTCCTGCACATTATGGTTCTTCATTTGATGAACGAAAAAGTCAGTTATCATGGCTCTATAGCGGTCACCATTGACTGTAACGTTCTGGCCAGCATCGTTGTAACGGTGTCTCAACATTAACTCACTTGAGGATTATAATCACTCCAAATACGGCAGTTTTGTTTATTAACGTATCCATTCAACCAAAAGTGAGCTTCATCGCTAAACAAAATTCGCTTATGAAAATTGGGATCAACGGCAATTTTGTTTTGGGCGCAATTTGCACAATTTGGAAGCGTTGTTCAGGCGTCAGTCTATTCATGTTGAAATGCCAAACCAAACTAAAAATAAATCACTTGATAGCTGACAAAATGGCCGTCAGTTAAAATAGTGTTGCCAACTTAAAGTTCTATACCCCTAAAAAAACAGCCTTTATAAAAGAAGTAGGCGGATTTTCCAAAAGAAAAAATACACGTCATGTCTAAATTCAAGAGCATGTCGTAGATTCAAGTGGAACTTAATTAAAGAATTTCAGTTTTAAGGGATGTTAACTGGGAATAAAATTCAGACATAAAAAAGTGGGCGTGGTTGAAGAAGAATTTCCAAAAAAAAACACATGTCTTACTTAAAGTTGAATAAAATAAATAAAATTTGCGGCTTTTATTAAATAAGGTATTTCATGAGCTACCTACCTAATAAACCGAAGCAAAGGCTCCACTAAAAGAAGCATTTGCTTCTAATTGAGTTTGCTTAGTTGTTGAGGCAATAATAATATTACCTTTTACTTTTTTTTAATGGAGGACTTTTCTTAATCGAAAAGTTGAATTTTAATAAAGAAAAAGAGCAAAGATTTGAAAGTGGTAATGCTTTTTATACAGAATCAGCAAATATGGATTTCTTGGAAGATAATAGAAAAATAACTATAACCAATTTGCTATCAAATTGATCTTCGAATTTTCGCTAAGCTTGTAAAATTAGACTTTCTATTAAAAAAAATCCAAAAAAGTTGAATTTTGGTCTTCAACATTGCCTTAGATGTACCTTTCACTTTTCCTAGAAAGTTTAGACCTGATTAAAATTTTTAGTAATTTTTTTGAAAATCTATAAATAAAGCTCTTCCTCAAAATTATGTTGTGTCGGAATTTTTTCTAGATTGTTTTGGTATAATTTTCCTTGGCTACATACAAAATAAATAAAATTTAGTTTAAGGTATGAAAGCATACTCCATATAAAGCAGGAGGTGCTCAATGGTTGATAAAAATTTATTCATACGAAATAAGAGCAAATGCACTGAGTACTTTCTCTGCTTCTTATGGAATAATTATGCCTGAGCACATGGTCGGTTCTTAATCATATCCATCTATAATCTTCATGCAATATTTTACACTAAATAAATATTATTAGAAGTTCCATTCGTAAGTTATTTGATTTCTAAGGTCACAGATAATACAGTTTGAAAGAGAACTAGAACTAAAAAAATAAGGATTTTTTTGAATTCAGTGCTAATATTGTTTGAATTATGTATAAAATCGTGGGAATCACTGGCACAGATACGACTTATAATACTTTACATCTACTACTTTCGTATTAAAGTGTGATCCCTGGTCATTACTATAGGTACAGGTACATATATATTTGTGAATATACAAAGACACTAAGAGGTAATCAGTAATCACGCTTAAAGAGGTGGCAAAGTGTGAAATTAAGATTTATTATTATTTTTTTTCGTTACTTACGTTCGTTGCTTACAAAATCATTCTTAGGAAATTAAATCTTAAAAGAAAACAAAAAAATGTAAATCTCATCGATCCGTAAAGAGATTAAAGTACAAATAAAAAAATCTTAATATTCTTTAAGACATCATGAAGTCATGGTAATCGAGCAAGCGGAAATCCTAAGGCTTGAGCAAAAAAAAAAATTAAAACAAAAAATAAAACAAAGCTGAAAGGGAAGAAAAATCATCAAGACAACGGACCCAATATAAAACTGATAAATGACTTTTGGAAATATTCTGAAAATGAGTCACTGCATTGCACGGAGAGAAAAAACTATTTTTTTTTTAAGTTATCTTAGGATTTCGAGAGTGAAAATTTACTCCATCTGAGAAGTTTTCTTCAGTTTATGATGTATTGAAATTTTATAAATATTTCATTTGCATCTTAAAAATATTTGAAATGTTTATACGGTGCAATTTAATGTATTTAATAATTTATTTTAATCATATATCGCCTCTAATTCGTAATAAATCTTTTACTTTTATAATCGCAGTAAATTTTTCGAATAAACTTCAACAAAAGAAGCCCATGATCTAAGATCCAGAATTTTAGAATCTCTTTCAAAAAGATTAAATTAAAAAAAAAAAAAAAATTTTTATTTTTCCCGCCAAGCTATCTCAACTTTTTCTTGACAGACTGATATTTTTTGATTCCAAGAATGAATTATAAAAAGATTTATAATGCCCTAGTTAAGGCAGACCAACAATACATAAAGGCAATCAGTCGGGAAGTACACAATAAAGGGCTCCAATATCCCATTTAACACACATGACATCATTCTATCACGATTAATGATTTATTGCTGACAGCACTGACATGTGATCTCAGATGCGCGATATTGTTATATGTTTTGTTAAAAAAAAAAAAGTTTATATTCAGACGAAGGTATGTATATCCAGTGTTTTGTAGTTTGTTTTTTTTTTTTTTTTTTTTTTTGCCTTCGATCATTTTTGCCTTTTGGAATTTAAGTCCACTTTGATTCTATTTTTAATTTGAAATTGAGAAAGAACACAACTCTGAGATGTTGTAAGATTGTTAAGGAAAACATCAAACATAAAATTTAACGAGGTGAAGAATGTAGTTTATGGTCGTATAGTCTAGGATTGTTGTCCATTCCATAACGACGACTCAGGAGAATTATATGTATAATATAAAGTTTCATGTTAAAGTTTATCCTTTCTTGGAAGTATTTAAAATTCTTAAATAAATGTGTCTTCAGATAAGGTTGAACATTTTTATTTTGTTTAAATCCATATATGCACCTCAGACTAAAGAACAAAAGAAATATATTCCTCATATTGTTAGAGGGCACATAAAATGAGTCGAGATGAAGGCATTTTAAATGCAGATTGAAAGATTCCTGACAGGGGAAGCTTGCATATTAACTTAGATTGACCTTATTACTAAAAAATGGTGGGCTAAATTCCTCATCTCATTCTTAGAATTAAAGGGAATTTAATTACAATCTCTGATATATAAGAAAAGTGGGTGTGGTAGTAGGTGGCTAGCCAAAAAATTTACACATGTCATAGTTTTGGATCAAAAGAGATTAATTATAATTCATAGCCTTCCTAGGACGTTATAAAAGGATATTGAATGTAAGTCCATTTCATATGATGCTTATATGTAGATTCCAAAACTACGGAACCGATTTCACTGAAATGTAAAAACTTTATTCCTATTACAATCGAGATGATTAAGAAACTTTTATCATATTTTAGTTTTATTTTTACTGAATCTCTTTAGAACGTTAAGCTCTTTTCACCCTCAAGAATGACATCTGTTATTTCTCCCTTCTGATACCATGCCTACTTTTTTTATTTTAGATTTTTTTTAATATATCATCTTTTGAATTAAAATCTCTCAAAACCATGACATATGTGTTTTTAGTTTTCTTTTGGAAATTCACCTACTACCACGCTCACTTTTCCTATATTTGTAGTTGTTTCAATGTTACTCAACTTTAAATGTTTTATATTAAACCTTCAAAACGTAAGAACTTGGCGTACTTTTAGATCTCACTACTTTCACGGCTGACTTGTTGCATAAAGGTTCTTGTATGGAAGAACTTATATACCTATTTTTACAGTTATGTTTTCGGTCTGATCTTACTCCTTTTTGCAAATATCTTTTTATTTTTTTTTATTTATTTTATTTTTTCATGGCAAAACCTAGAAAGATACGACTGAAGTTATAAAGGGTTTTCCATTAAGGGCGGGTCGATTTTTAAATTGAATAAAACAATTTGTATATAAGATATCAATAAGGCTTTATCTTTATTTGGAAGTAAAAGAAACAATATGGCCGCCACCAGCTGTCAAAATCAACCCGTCCCTATTGGAAAACCCTTTAGAAGTGTGGAACTGATTTTACAGCAATAGAATTGTTCCATTTAATTGATCAAAATTATGAGAAAGAAGGTGGATACCACGCCTTCTGAAAGGGGAAAACTTCAAATATTAATTTTTTTTTCTTTGTATGCACATGAAGTATTACCGCTCTACCAAAATGTATTATTCTACAGCAATCAGAAGTGCTCCAAATAATTAATAACAATTCTGAGAAAGAAGGCGGATACCACGCCCCCTGAATGGAAAACCTGAAATTTTCAATTGTTTCCTTTTTATGTATGCAAATATAAGACCTACCGCTGTGTGAAATTACAAGATTCTGCGGTTTCGGGAAGAGCTTTATAACTTTGATGATCTTTCATTCAGTCAGTTACGGGTTTTTAGATTTTTGGAGTCTTATATCTCACAAACTACTTAAGCGAAAGTATTGAAATTTGATAGGGCGTCTGTGCTTGGTCAGCCTAGCAAATGTTCTGAGCTTTAGGATTCTGACTTTGTTGATACAGAAGTTAGAGGGGGTCGAAAATCGCCTGAGTTTGTTCCTCTAAAAAGGTTGTAGTGCTGTGCCCTTTGATTTAGTGCCAGAACTCTGCATTTGATTTGCGAATTGTGTGTAGTTTTTATTTAATTCCGCCCACTACCACGCCCCTTTTTATATTTGAGATTTTTTCTTTACATTTTTGTTTGAGAGTTAAAATTTTGTAATTTCATAAATGTTCAAAAGGTGGCGCTAATAGTGGCAGAATTCAGCTAGTTAAATATAAAATTTGTTGGCATCATTTGTTTTGAATTATATTAGTTGCAATTAAAATATAATTGTTGCAAATGATTTCACTTAATTTGTATTTAAATCTTTAAAATTACATAAACATTTTATTTAGGAAGTGATTTATAAGAACCATTGGAATTTGCGTGTAATATTTACAAAAAAAAAATGTTTTTTCGCAACATTTTAAAAGGCAGTGGATTAAATATTTTAACTTCCATTTAGTTGAAGGGGGAAATTATTAAAGTTAAAAGATAAAAAACCTGCTAATAATTTAAATTTTGAAACTTAACTTTGCAGGTTTTTTTTTTTTTTGAAAGATTGATTTATATATGCACCTATAAAGTGATTGTTTTCACGGTGAGTTCTTCTTCGAAAGTATTAAAACAATAGACAACGGTTTTTACAGATATTTCTAATTTTTTTTTTTTTTTGATAAACTGCGATTCAAAACTAACACAATTTTTATCACTTTTATAACATCACACTTCACAAATTCAAAACACAATAATTTAATAAACCTGTGGGTTAAGAAATTAATTCAATTTATGATGCATTCAATTCATCTGATGTTTTCT
This sequence comes from Epistrophe eligans, assembly GCA_951394125.1. Lineage (NCBI taxonomy): Eukaryota > Metazoa > Arthropoda > Insecta > Diptera > Syrphidae > Epistrophe > Epistrophe eligans. Next base: position 8,133,180 of record OX596030.1, on the reverse strand, counting down.
TCTTCTTTTTTTTTGTTTGTATCATATTATTTAACAAAACATTAACAATTATTACTTAAAAAACAACATCAAACCAAATAAAATTTCAAGCGTAACTCTAACAAACAACACCGTTTGCTTTATGACCCGAAAACAGTTCGTATTTAATATACCTATACCATACATAACCTACCTAATATAAAAGTGATGAACAACTAGTTTTTTTTTTTTTTGTTATATTCATCTCACAGGCCATAAGATATAATCTATTAATTGTGTCTAATTAGCCCTTAGGTGTGCTTAATTGTCTGTTTGATGTTTTATTAAAAACAACAAAAAAAAAAAACCTCACGAATAAGATGTCAAGGCTTAAATTTCATTGCAGTTGCAAACCAATCACAAATCATTCTCAAGATTCTCTCTGATGAATAATGATCGTAGTATAGTAATAATAATTAATTTATTATAAAAATATTTTTGTATGCAAATTATGTATCGATGATGGTCAGAAAAATAATAAAAAAAAAAAAAAACAATAATTATTTTCCTTCATAATCAATGTGAAACATAATCTCCTGATTCATGGCGCTAACATTATTTTTTTTTTTGTATCTTTGGGAACCTATAAATATACCTACGGAATATAACACTACTTATATATAAGAGACAGGTTCTGAAACGATTTAAGTGTCAAGTTCAAGTTCATGCAAAATACCGACACATTTTTACTCAAACTTTCATATCAATTATTCAATCCGGATCTACAAATTTTATCACGCAAACAAAAAAGGTTAAAAATCGTAAGAAAAAGCATCAAGCAGAACCCTGGAAAACTACTTCACGGTAATTAATTAAAACCCAAGTTAAGAAAAGAACCCCGCAGTTTGCTAAAAAGATTTTCATTTTTAGTGACGCTGAAAAACAAAATAAAAAATGTCAGAGGAGAGAGGTTTCACGCATATACGCATAACATATCAATCATTTTGATTTATAAGTGTGATCCATTAAAAACCTGAGACTGATTAATTAGATTGGATTGGAGTCATTGTACGAAACTTACTGAACTCTGTGCTGATGATGATCTCGCTCTGTATAGTTGTTAGTTTTATAACCTATATGGTTCGTAAATTAAAGGCTAAGTACGAAGTTTGATTTCTAAGTTTTATTCTAAGATAAATTTGGTGAAGTTGAAATTGTCATAAAAAAATAAATAAATTAGTGGTGTTTCTTGTTTCTTAATAAGAACATAAATTCAATGAAGCTGCCATATTTATTTATTTTTTTTTTTTGTCAAGTAATGACTCATCTTCCATTTATAAATAAATAAGATATTGTGTTCGTTTTTCTGTTGCTGGCAATGCCGCAAATCGCACCGCGCCACCGTCGCCCCGCAAAACAAAAAATTTCAATAGAATACAAATCTTCCAATTTTGCCTTCGGTCCTGATTGACACTCCAAGTCGTCTATACACTTTCCTTCATCTTACCATCAGTCCCGGTCTCTATGATGCCTGCCAATATAAGACATCACATAGGGATCTTCCATAAAGTATATATACACTTGCACATATATCACCGAAACATCGATCACTTAAACGAGAAAATTAGCCAACGTCAAATTGAGCGAGCGGTCTAAAAAGAAAGTAAACAACAAAAATACAAAAAAATACAAAACCAATCCAATACGTCCATCTATACGTTACGTAGTATATCCTTAGCCTAACGACTGTCCATATATTTAGATAGTGGCACAGAAATAACTTACCATGTCGCCGTCCGTCGTCTTCTTATGCGCTGCACACCAAACACAGAACCAATTTCAACCAACACCAATTGCGGCAATAAATCAAACAAAGAGCCCTCATTACAGTCGAGCGGCCTTGCTCGAGCAAAAGTTCGCACAAACGGTCCAAACCAAACTCAAACAACAACAAAAAAAAAAAACAGCACCATCAAATCTATACTGCAGAATCCACTCACTTGGGCGCTATAACTCAACCAAGTTATAGCTCGACTTTTTCTACATATTATTATATCTACCCATGGACCCAAGCTATTGCTGTTCTTGTTGCTTTCTTATGTAGTAGAATATATTTATAATATTCTCCCTGTGGAGTTTTGGGGCCAGTTTTTGGCCTCATCGGGAGCACAGCGGCGCGCGAAATAACATTCTTCATTACATCACACGGGCGCGCGCAGGCGCAAAAGAATTTCACTCTTTCCCGATATCCACACCAGCAGCATCACATCATATGAAACACATGGCTTGGATTCTTCAGACTGATTTGAAAGCGATATTCTGAGCACGATTTAGAACCAAAGTGCTGTGCGAAAGTAGCTGGGGGAATTCTAAGGTGATGCGCTATAACATCGTATACAGTTGAATCTCTCTTAAGCGAGAATGGGATTCTAAACATGTCATTGGTGTGAAATTTTTAAATTTTCATTCAGCATTCAACATTGATAGAAATTAAATATTGATTGTCGACTGCCACGCCCACTTTTTTTTATTTATTCTTATTTCTTTATCAAAAACCGCTCTTTTTCTCGGAAACGAATCAAATTTTTAGGATGAAATTTTTGATGAACAAGGAAAAAATTAAAAATTGGTTTCATTAAAATCCACCCACTACTACGCCCACTTTTCTTATTTGTTTGTATTTCTCTTTCGGAAACGAATCAAATTTTTAGGATGAAATTTTAAACGTTATTTCTGATAAACAATTAAAAAATTAAAAATTAGATTAATTAAAATCCACCCACTACCACGCCCACTTATTTTATTTATTCTTATTTCTTTCTCGGAAACGGCTTTATTTCTCCGTAACGAATAAAATTTTTAGGTTGAAATTTTCAGTATTATTTTTGATAAACAGAGAAAAAATATTTTCAGTAAAATCCGCCTACTAGTTAAAACTTCCAATTTTATTGTTTCTTGATTTTTTTCGGCAAACGTTTGTAACGATTTGGATGAAGTTTTCAGATTTTCTTCTTTTGAGTTAAAAAAAATACATTTAGAAAGTGGTTTTAGTAAAATCCGCCTACTGCCACGCCTGTTTTTCATATCTCTTGGTTTTATGGAAACAGCTATTTTTCGTCGGAAATCACTCAAATGATTTGGAAGAAATTTCCAGAGTTTTTTTTAGATGAATAACAAAAAATGTATAAAGTGGTTCACATAAAAACCACTCACTGCCACGCCCACTTTCATTGTTTCTTAGTTTTTTGGCAAATGTCTCTGATAATTAAGATGAAAGATTGTGAGTTAAAACAAAATTTAGCAAGTGTTTTAAGTAAAAAGAGAGCTGTCAACAATGAGAAACACCACTGTACCAACTTCACAGAATTCTTAGATAAAAGAATGATGGTGCCATGACATAGTCGATGATAGTGGAGCACTCGGTCTATATGGACATTACAAAACTTCCTTTCATGGTGCGACTCTATATGAGTTCGTTTTTTTTTTTTTGCTTTTTTGCGTCCTTAGCAAATACCGATGGCAGAAAATATAAATAATGCAACAGACCAATAGGTATAGTATAAACATCATGCAAAAGGGATATGCAAGGGACTTCGGTTTTGTAGCAAGACAATTATCCGCCCTGCTGGGCCCTAAGGGACTTCATAAGGATTATCGTCGTGTGCTTGCGGAGTTTGTGTATGATTGCGGTAGTATTTCAAGTCAACCTGACATAGTTTGTTAAAAAAAAGAAAAAAAGAAAAAGCATATTTGGTGAGAGAAGTTTAACACCTTTTTGGGTTATACACATATATATTTATATACATATATAAGAGAGGTGGGACTTTGTATTCAATTGTTTCCCTGGAGAGAGAGAGTATATCTATATAGCTACCGCATGAGGGCCAACTGATGGGACATAAAACATTTCAAGGATGTTTATCGTTTAGGTATAGTCCATTTGCATTTCGTGTTTTTTTGATGATGAAATTACTATGGAACTTCGCTTTTAGTTCATTTGTTCAATCATGAAAGTTCAATTGAATAATTGATGGAAGGATGGATGCGGATGGACGCGATCTGAAGATATGTATAAGGAAATGGATAAGATCGGTTTTTTGAAGATTTAAAAACGCTATGACTGAATTAACATTAGATTTTTAGCGTCTGCAATTACTTTGGTTGATTTTTTTTAATGGATCAGAATAGAATGGCCACCCTGACCAGAGGAAACATATTTCGTTCTGATAAAGCTTTTCTGTTTTGAAGGGTGTTTTAGTAAAGTATTAGCACTTATGATTGAAAGACCCGCTTTTGCTTTAATTCAATTATAACCTTTCAAATGTCATCTGGCAACCCTTTAAACTTAACGGTTTTTTCTTCTCTTTATTTATTTTCATGAATAGTTTCGATTTCTATTCTAAATCTTATATCTTCGATTGTCAACTGTCTGCTGCAACATGTCTCGCCCAATAAAAGTTCGTCAAATGTTTAGACTTATGTATATATACATAATGTGTAGTGTAGATTCATAGTCAAAGTTTTATGTGCAATATATTTGTTTGGTGATTTCTTAAAATTATTTGTGCTTCTTCAAACAGTTTGAAATCCAAACGACAAGTCGACTGCGAATGAAGCTTCTGTTCCCGTTGCAACATTGTTCGGTAGCTGTTGTGACTTTGTCAGTTATTTTGTAGAACAAATCAAATAACAGTTACACTTATCCACGAAAGGGTCACTGAACACGAACACTCTATTGTTGTGGTTGTCGCGTCCACGCTACTATAACACCTCATTCGAAATGTTCAGTGGTTTATTTTTGCCCCGACAAATGTGCGCGTGCACAAGTAGATTCTTATCGAATTGCTGAAAAGAAGAAAAACCAACCAACACTCTTACCTCAATTTTTTCGCATTTATACCTGAGAATAGATGCATTTTAAATATTAAAACTGCACTATATGTAGAACTTATAAAGTACTCCATCTTGCTATATACCCCATAAGAATAACTATAATGCAATCAAAGCACGTCTCGTCTCTTCTTCGATGGAATCTTATGCCCAGTAGCTGTTGGAAGAATTTTATACACACTACACCTAATAATATGTATATAAGCCTGAATAAGACAAATGTTTCCAGGTTATATAATCGACAGCAGTGAATCTTAATCACCTTCTATTCTGGTTGTATTACGCAAAATAGATAGCAAGTCTAGCACCCTATATTCTAGATATAACCTATGTCTAACGTTGAACTAATAAAAGTTTAACTATGTTAAAATAAATCTCATCGTGCGAAGCGCGCGCCATCTTGCCTAGAGCGCGCAATGAAAAATGATTATACTTCAAGTACAAGTAATGAAGGAAGCTCTAAAGGTTTTGAAAATATGGTTTTAGTTCAATGCCAAGTTGAGTGTTATCTACATCACTTTGTTAGTTCGAATTTATTTTAACGGTTTGCCATTAAGATAAATTTTGTGTAGTTACAGAACAAAAAAAAAAAAACAAAGTTCCCAGACAACTGGTGGTAATTTCATTTATTATTAATTCTATACAAAATAATATTAAATTTGCGATGGTATGTTAGCAATTTATTGCCATAATCATGGTCAATGACGAAGAATTGGTAAAAAATTACAGAAATAATGGCATTTTGTTATGAAAATCACCATGGGGATTACATTATCGGAATGAATTGATTAAACAATTAACAAATCAATCTTTTTGCTAAAAGGAAATTTTAGATCAGAAACTATTTCAAAACGAGGAAGTGTTACCAACTTCTACATACGCAAATGAAATAATACAAAATGAAAACGTTTTACGAAAAATCATTCAATGTGTTATCATTCTAAAATGTTAATTTTCGCGAGCACTAAATCGAATTACTTTACGTTAGCTTTTTAAAGAGTGATCACTCATGAAAAAAATAAAAATGTTCGCAGCTAATAACTCATGAGCGAGAGCTTCTTCTTAAACACTCATTTGGTATTGCACAGGCACACTCGAGTAGTGTTCATGAATGAGCATTTCTGTACCCTGTAAAAATGATGGGAATTTAAAATGCAATAGTCATGTCCTCGACGAACAGCTGAAATTTAAGGGCTTAGTATCCTAACGACGAATATTATTAGAGTACGCGTCTAAGCGTCTAAATTTTGTCAGGGGTGATGCTTTTTGAAAGCAAGTGACAAATTATCAAAGATTCAATCTTGCGCAGTAATATAAGTTCCAATAAAACGTTTTATTAATTACTGCATTTACTCTTCAATTCTGTGGCTGTGTTCGTAGAGTTTTCTTGTTTCATTTTTCCATGCATAAGTATATATGCATACATAACTCTGTTTTATCAAAGCAAAGTGAAATTTTCGATGAGATGTTCATATTGCCTTTAATTTTAAATTGTATCAATTTATTATGACGTCAACTGTCATTGATTCGTGACAATTAAAAAAACAAGTTCAGCTTTCTGAGATGTCAGCAGTCTCAGAAAACTGAACGCAATGGTTGCGTTTGACGAACTATTAAAAATAGCTGACGCAACAACAAGATGGACAGTCTATAATCTTATATCTTCTGGTACGTAAGAAATTTCTCACCAAAACATCTGTTTCTGTCAAAAATCTGAGACTGATTTGCTTGATCAATTAGGTTTTGTAACAGGGTAATTGGTGAGTACGTGGTGATCGTTCAGATTCGGTTGGGAATTATCTTACAATGAAATAGGCAACCGAGTCTTAATTCAGTGAGGTTTATTACAAGACAAGAATCATTTAAAAGACCCTTCATTAGCTGCTGTTGGCTGAGTTTTATTTCCCCCGTGGGTCATCTCTTTGGATTTCTATGCCAAAAAAATGATTCAACGGTCCTTTGTCTACAATGTCAAACTGACACGTTACCGGTTTTTTTTTTTGTATTGTTTGCATATCGCATTCCTCCTTACACGCGATTAAAATGTCGTCGGCAGAAAATTGTTGGTCCCTTCAATTTCAGACGTCAACACAAATGTACAGGAATGGTTGCTATGCTACTTATAAATCACTAGCTCTGGCTGTTCCGCCATCAGTTTTAATTTTTTTAATTGATCAATTAAAATAAATGTGTTGGAAAATACTTTTCAGTTCTCGCAGAGAAATCTTGTTCAGAGGTTTCTTCCTCCTCCTCTGTCAAATTGACGGAGAAAAATATTTGAGATCTCAGAACCTTGAACTGGCTAAAGATTCTGTTTGATTTTTGCTTTTTCAACGCACTTTTTTAAAAGTATTCACAATCAATAATATTTTGACGTAAATGAACAAAGGACAATTATACCCGCCATGTTTTTTTAAAGCAACATCTGTCAAATTTGTGTATGAAAATGAAAAATAAACCAAATTACAATTCTGTAAAACTTGTAGACCCAGCTTAAAAGTAAGATACGATATCAGGAGTAAACAAAATCGATTTTTCTTAAATTAATATTTAATATATTGTTAAGTGCAGATATCTCGGAAGTTGGGCATCCTATATTAATCCAATATCAATAAAGTAATGCAGTTTACATTTTTATGTTATAGTACATCTTTTAAGCTGTCACATGATATCACCATTTTTATTAACTTTAAAGTAATCAAGAGGTCTTTTTAAGATATGTGTGTTTTTCTAATTTTTCTAATTTCATAACTAACGTTCTCTACGCCAAACGTTATATTTAGATAGAAAAATTTATCATCTCCATTTAATTTATTCCCAATAAACATCAATGAGTTTTTCAATAAATTGCAATCAGAGTTAACATCATTTCTCCTCTTGGGACAACACTCTTTTAACCACAAGTAAACATTCTAAAACTAACAAATGTCGTATCAGCACCTGTTTATTAATTCAATCAAATAATATAACTCGTTGCATGTATAACGAATCAGCTATAATAAAATTTCATTGCAATCAAATATCTGAGATAGCTTAAAACAGCTACCAATTTAAATGTAGTTCTATATGAAGTGCTCCTCGAAGAAATCGAGTTCATGCTCCAGATTAGACGTTTATCCTTGATTATCAAATTACCTTTTCCGCTTTGAAATCATTACTTTCACAGAGAAGGTGGTTGTTTGTTGCTGGTCGAACGTGTTCCATTTAAATTTCCTAATAGTCTCTCGACTCGAACTAGCATGATATATTCTTCCATATGAGGATGCTGTGTGTAGTTTCTATAAATCGGGTCTACTATAGTTTCTGTCCAATAAACTTGCTTGTTCAGCACGTGCGTCCCCATCGTCATCGTCGTCGTCGTCGTCATCATAGTTGGACAAAATTACAACAAAGATATACTCTCTCGGGAACAGCGGCGGAATATGCATTAGTGATGTGTTTCCTTCCACTTCTTGGTTCGTTCCGAATCGAACCAAAAGTATCTTTAGCCTTAGAGTCTTAGAATTAATCTCAATTCTATGAGCAAACACATTTTTATGAACATCCAAAGAGTTAATATTGATGAGAAGGACTTTATAATCTGAAATATGCATCTACCGCTTGCCGTTCTCATTAAAGACTCACTGATGTGCTCTGCTGATGGTGGTGGCATGGGGTTTCTGCTTCTGAGTTCTAACTTGCTTGGGTGTTCGGAAGAATTCATATGCCAGCTATGCTATAAAATAGCCATGAGGTGACTGGGTATGAGGATCAATTAATATTAGTTCCACTTGGTCTGGTTACGCTATAAAGATGATATACATTGTAGAAGAATTTATGACATTTTTTTATTGAGAGTTAACGATTATTATGTTTAATCTTGAAACAATAATCTGGTGGCTTATAATATAAAAGAAAAAATTAAAAGATGAAAGAATAATAAAATTGAGCTTGGAAAAGCAGCAATATACAACCAGGCAAAGGCAGATTTTTATCATCATCAAAAGCAACTTCAAAAATAAAACAAACAAAAAATATATCACTTTAAAGAATTTGTTCTTCGCAAAGATCTTGGTCATGTGCAGGTTTTACAAGCCGACCGGCAGCGATGTAAAGATAAAAATATTGTGATGAAAATACAATTTAAAAAAGCATGGAATGAATATCATGTGTCTGCAACATTAACTCCATATAGCAATAAGAAATGGGAAATAAAAAATATTACTGCAGACCTCCTGGCTATCAAATTCATCATTTTTCATATTTTCAAGTCCTCCGCAGCACCAATACAAATGTACCAATAGAAAGAATTGTAACTCATTTATGGATTGGTTCATAGGAATTAGGAAACATGACAAATTAGTTGCTGAGTTGTACTTGTCTCCTTAAAGCAAAGCACTATACTTTTACAGAATGTTCCATCGCCAGGAGTAAATTGAGGTCTGAGTTAATTTATGTAGGTACTTGGTTTAATTTAAAAAAAGAAGTATGTATGGCTTCGTTTGTTGGGAACAATATTAATAGCTAGTTGAATTGATTTTTAAACATTAATTTTAATATTAAATTAAATTGCACAACCCCTACTATGGTTTTATAACTCCCTGGAAGGAGTCTGCCCAGTCTGCGATGTCAAAGAAATCATCAATGACGGAAATTAGATTATATTTTGCGGGTTAGTTGTAATAAGTGTCAACAGTATGCATTAACCATGTTAAACAGCACCACATTTCGAGAGGCAAACGCCAAATCTTTTTAGTTTCTTATTCCGGCTGAGTTCAGCAGAGTCCTACTCTCTAACTAACAGAAAAACTGCAAACTACTCAGAAGAGGAAATTTGGCGTTAGAGGCCTTTGCATATCTGGACCAGCCAAAGTTTACAGAAATCAACGATGTAGCACAAACCGCCGAGATGTACCGTAGCCTAACAATGATGACCTCCGTGAAAGAACTCACGATGCGATCCGGTATGATGTATCCAGCCAGGAGAAGGGAAACCTGCTTAGAGTAGAGGGATGAAGTTGTAATAAATTTTAATTTAGTTACCCAGCTAAAAGAGATGGAAGGTTTTAGCGATTGAAACATTAATCTGAGGTTTTTCAAAAAAAAAAAAAAAGCGGAGCAACTGCATGTTAATTTTAGGACCGGAACTCAGGCTCTTCGAATATGAAGTTACCCTATAGTCTTGTCAGCAAAGCACAGTGAATAGTAGATGTATACAAGCAGCACTTCTAGCAGTTTCTTATTGGGCACCAACGAGTTATAAAACAAGATAAGAACCCAGTTCCAACAAACAGGCAGTATGGAAGGGCTACCTCTTCTTAGCTACAAAAAAGCTTAAAAACAACAAGGCTGCAGTTTATGATGACTAGTCACCAAAATTTCCTCACCAAATAATCAATCAAGCAGTGGGTGGAGAGAAGCATGTCCAATGACGGGACCATAACCTCCATAAGTCTTATCTTCAAAAAGAGGCGCTACCATGTCCTGGAAGAGCTATAGAGACATATCATCCCTGTTAAACGTTGCGTATAGATCCTATCTTACGTATTGTGTAAGAGTCTTACGCCATTTTGCAATACTTTAATCGACAAGTACCAGTATGACTTTTGGGCCGGGAGATCCATCATGAAACAAATTTTCCCATCAAAGCAAATGGAAAATATCAACAGATTTTTAATAGAAACTCGCCAATTTTTCAGCGGATTCTAAATAGCAGATGATAGCATTTAAGTTCAAGATATCTATACTATAAAAGCTGTGATTGCGAACTCGTTATTCTGGGAAAACTGATCCAGCCGTCACGTAACATCAGAAAATGCTAAGCTACATAGGTCCTTCAAACTATTTCAAACATGTACATGGGTTTCAGCAAGGGGTTGAGCTGTCATGTGAAATAATCTCGTTCTGAAGATAATAATAAGCTGGATAGCCATTATTACGAATGGAGTCCTTCAGGGCGATTGAAGAACACTTAATTCTTAATGTGTTGAGGTTTCCAACAACTTTTATTGCAAGCAGAAACTTTTTTGCTCCACGAAAGACAAGTCAGTTGAGATGGAGATCCAATGAAAATTGACCCAAAGTAAACTGGTAGTAACTGGTACTTCGGTTAGCCAATACTAAAAGGTTCAACATTCAAAGTTCAAGACCTATAGAATCTCAGTCGTATACTATTTGTTGCCAAGTAATGGATGATAAACAGAAAGGCTGCCTCTATGACCCAAAATACGTCACCAAAACTGGCTCAACTTCATCGAGCAAATGTAGTTACAATATTTCAGTCAACAAGATCTTCAAGTCCCAGCCCCAACGTAACAAGGACTAAGTTTTTAAATATCCCAGAACAATTGGTCCGGAAGACTAGAAGCCAGAGTGCTTGGCAACATCGATGAAGGAAGTTTGGGGCCCTTTGGGTAATTAATTAATGTAATAGAAGGTAAAGATTCAAGTATCGTACATTGTACCTACTCGTTTTCATAAACAAGCAACTAAATGAAAATATTTTTTAATAATATTTACACGAGAAGCTTTTACAAAGAGACCCACCACCATATCATGATCTTCAAATATATCCAGCATCATAGAATTAAATCTACCCTACAAAAACTATTTGCATTATAATTAAATAAAACAATGTTGCAAAGTGTTTTCCACAACTTGTGGCACATCGATGTTATCTATCATCACAATTAAAGCGCTAATAATGTTTGTTTTTTGTTTAAGGCCGACAGGGGTCCGAGAGCCTATTCCTACTTCATCTCATCATCTCCTCATCTCATCTCATCTCTATTATGCTCTTTTCGGAAGCTTAATAAAATTGAAGATTGATTTCGTGATTAGAATAATTGAATGACGTGCCTTACACAGGTGGGCATTCATTCCATCTGGCGCGCCGCCGCCATCAACAGAGGTGATTATGTGTATGGTGTGAGGGCCGCTGTCACTCTCTGTTGAAATTGACGACAGATACTCGCATCTATAAAAATGGTCATCTTCGATGTATGAGTATTTTTAGAAATGCACTCATCTTTGATGAAGTTGTATCTAGCGCCCTTCGGTGTCAATTTAATTGCATTTGCCTTAGAAGTGATGACTTATACAACAAAGACGATGACAACGTTGAATATACGCAGCTATAGCAACATAATTCTATGGAATTAACTAACTACATAGAGAAGCCATTTTGAATTCACAATCACCCCTGGATATCCTTCTCTCGTAAACATACCATTTTCATTACGTCATTTAAATCTGTCATCTATCGGCTTTGTATTGTTTATACCGCGGCATAACACAGCAGTAGCAGAAGCAGCAGTAGCTTTATCGTCCGTCGGTGGTGGCGGTATTATTGGCCTTCATTAAGCCATACCTAGATGGCTGCACTTAGAATTTCCTTTTTCCTGGCAGCGCTATATACACCATTTACTTGAGGTGCCATCGTCGCAGATTCAATTGATCTTTGGCCTAATAGATTGGAATTACCCGGAAGTCAATTAATACTCTGCGTATATGTACTTACATACATGGGAAGCACAAGCGAGCAAGGCGTTCATCGTCGTCATGGTAGTCCGTCGCATCGTCGTTGTCGTCGTCGTCCTCTGCGTCTTTGTTGTTCCAAGTTGCATTGGGCTATCCCGCACTAATTGAACTTGAAATTAGTTTAAATTACATGGACGTGCGTTTGGATGCTGAAAAGACGTGTACCTATATTATACACGCTGGCTAAGGTGAAGGCTCCCCGATGGGCTTATATTTTGGTTTATCAAAGACACAGAATGGAAGAATTTGCCTTAATCGATGCTACATCAAGTGCACGAAATGTTGATGCAAAATCTCGATTGTGGGCTTTTGAATTTAATTTCATCGTATAAGGCAGATTAAATCTCCTCGAGGAATCTAATCCACGATTTTGAAGTTAAAAGTTAAGAAATCAAGAAATGTTTGGGAAAACCTCCCAAGATGTTAGGAATATAAAATGAAATCGCATCATCATGCTTCAAAATGAGATAATTAACGACAGTTTAATTAAATTTATGAAAAATATTTCATACCGAGAGCTTGCAGCACATCCCTTCAAGCAAACGAGTCCGCTTTGGATTTGCGCACGTAGTAAACAACGTATGGATGACTCCGTATACGGATCCAAACATGGATCCGCAAAACTGCGTTTTTTGGCTCAAATTATTATGGAAATTAGAATCACCACAGTTCGATTTTGTACATGTATTGTGAGAGCTTACCATTTCACCATACTCAGCGAGAACCCAAAACCAATTCGGATCAAGAACGGATACAAAAATATGAACGAATCGAGACAGGCGTTGAAATGTGAAAATCGCGACCACACATCATTTTTTAAACACTTCCAATCTAAAACTCTTGAACGCGCTCATTTTCAGAACACATCCATTTAATTGAAGTTCAGTGGAACAACGCCGAAAATTATTCATTCATGAGATCAAATAAATAATAGTTCTTTCAAGAAACCAAGAATATTGAGCGTTTCGGCCAAAACTCATCAGCTTGTTGAGTTTTGCAGTATAACCTTTAAAATATTTGTACTTTTTTTAGTTTCAGGAATTAGATACTTATACTAAAAGCCGATTTATCTTAACAAACTATTTTTTTGTTCACATAAATAAAATGTTATATTAGGCCTTTTTCACTTAATCCACTTAGAGATGAACTAAAATTCTGTCAAATTCTATTAACCAACTCCCACATTTGACATATTTGATTTGATTACATTTTCTTTATTTTCTAACATTGTGAAATTCGCAAAAGCAAAGAGGCCTTCACATTATGATCATTGACATCAACTTCTAGTATTTTTTTCAGCGATAAATAAAGTGCACGACGTAGTCGCACGTATTTGTTCTTATCTATCTAAGCTTCAAAGAAAATCTGATTGTTACAAACTGTCAAACTCTATTCGCGTTCCAAATACCTACCATCCACATCACTAGAACGAATGAATTGTTCGCGCATTAATAATTCTTGTTTTGTTAGCTTGGTAATTGATCATGGCTGAAACAAAAATTTAAACGTCATTCGCGACGATTTAAAAAAAGCTATGGGAACGAAATGTCAAATTGGACGAATGTTCAATGTTAGTCGCTCTTATGTGAATAGTCCTTGAATCCTCTTCAAATCTCGAAAATTTATCATACAAATTGATTTCGTGAATGTAATAGATTAAAAATTAATCTTTTTAAATTATCATAGGGTCAATAGTTTTACAAATCGAACACACCTATTCCCATATTGCGCTCAGAATATTCGTAAAGTGAAAGTCCAATGGGTGTTTTTCTTTTTTAGTTCAGAGCAGAGCCTGAACTGTCAAAATAAAAATCGTGTTTCTTTTTTACTTTTGAACATTCAGAGCTCTAATTTTATGGTTCTTTTTTCGCTTTGAGCAATGAGCATGTTCAGAACGCGCTCTATGAGCTCAGAAAAAATTGATAGAGCAGGCGGAGTTAAATATCTGAACACAAATTTGACAAGTGGAAAAAAAACCTCAAAACAGTAAAAATGGCGGAAATATATAAATCTGAACTCTCAGAGCAAAGCACGCTCAGTTCAGAGATCGCTCAGAGTATGTTCGGAGTGTTCAAACTCTGTTCAGACCTCTACTCTGAACTAAAAAAGAAAAACGCCCAATCTTAGATATTATCGTTTGACACAAATCGAACTATCTCACTTCTTCTTTAGAGAAAAAAGGCAATACTATTTGGATTTTGAAAATGTATGCCCCAATACGCATATTTTACTGTAAAACCCCGAAGCGTAGAATTCTAGATTTTATCGGTAAAACTTAGATTTTTTGTAAAAGTCCAAAAATTTCAAGAAATCGATTTCAGCAATTTGTTCATAGCAGGTATCTCTATCGCAATCAAAGCCAAAATCGAAATGATTTGACATCTACTTCAATTAAACTGACATCTGTGATGCTTTTTACACTTACATGCAGGATTCAGGTCGACTCGAAATTGCAGGTGGTGTATTTTATTTGTCTTTATATAGTTTCTTCATTTATCGACTTAATTACCGTTGACTTCATCGCCCTTGCAAATTCTATATTTTTCAAGAGAAACCCAAATCTTACAAATATTATATTGGAACTCATATTTTAATTTCAAAATTGAGCTGGAATACTAGCGACTTCTTTCACCTATTTTTTAAACGTAAATTTTCAAAAATGTGGTTTTGATAATGCTCCAAAAAACACCCTCAAAAATCTTTAACGAAGTTTTTACGGTTTATAGGTTTTTAATGCGGCATTTGTGACTTATACTTTTTTTTACAAATCCATAAGAATGCTTTTGCGATAGGTTCATATATGAATATTATCGTCAACACAATAAATTACATATAAACATAAGAAAATTATACTCGCTGGCCTGAAAGTATGTTATACAAACTTAAACTTCTTTCCTTTTAGGGGAAACTTGTTTAATTTGCAGCCAAAAGTCGAACTTCCCGCCTGTTTGTAGGTGGACTAGACTGGGTTTGGCTTTAGGTGTCTTTTACCGACCTAAGTCCATGATTCATATATTTAACCATATTGTAACAGCCAGTGTTGCGATGGTGAAGGCGCGCGGCAGGAGGTTGTGGTGGATGTATGGGGTATTTATGAAATCCGAAATAGAGAAGGTTATCAATATGCACCCACACTGACGAGACGCGGCGTTTGTTGATTTCATTATTTGTCATTCTTTTAGGTTACGAGTGATGTTAAGATTGATGATAGACAGTGATTGGATATTGAATTTGGGCTTCACGAAGTCAAAACATGGCTCCAAACATTAGTCAAATAATATTTTGTTCGTTTTGATTGACTCAATGGCTGTGGGAATAAATTTAGTGTTTTTTTTTCATATAAATCGACATATGGAATTGAGTTATCCAAAAATAAACATATTCGTGAGAATGGTATTAATGAGCCTATAATGTATAAGACATGGGCAGTCATAGTTGTTATATCTAAACTTTTGATCAGGACATGATTTTTATTTGTTCATTACAAATTCAAAAAAAAAAAAGAATAAAACAAATTTTATCTTGTCACGAATATAATATTGTATCCCACATGGTGTGTTTTAAGGTTTTAGCTCATAGATGTTTTTAAGGCCTGAGTGCTTTTTGTATCAAAAAAAATATGAAGCACATACATACATGTTTTATATATGTATAAGTGTGTCAGAATTCGCAGTTTGCTTACAATCTTAAAAAATCAGTCAGTTGTAGACGACGCGACGGACGAATTACCGTTGACTCAAAAAGTCAATTGAAGAAAAAAGAAGTTTTGTATTAAATATTCAATTCAGGTGTAAGTAAATGAAAACATGAAATACTTGTTGCTATATTTTCATTGTACATTGACGTATGCCTTCATAAAATAATCCAGTTATTAACTTATCGGAAGATGTTATAATAGGCGTGTTCAGAAAAATGAGATCTCAGCGATATCTCTACTTTAAAAAGTGAGGAAACGAATCCAACATTTTATTTCCTCAGTATTTTGACAATAAATCTGAGAATTTTTTCTAAGGAGTCCTGTTCATGTAACTGAGATTGCTGAGATTTCATTTTCCTGAACTTGCCTAATATTGTACAAATTAATTCCCAAAAAAATCGAAACAATTATTCTGCGTTCTTTAGGAGTATAGTGATTCATGTCTTATTGATGTGTATTTTTACTTCACAAACGTCAAAGGAGAATTTATATTTGCTGTCATTTTGTAACTGGTGACAACTGTTGCGCCACCTTGTATGTGCAAAAAGGCTATAGAACAATATTGTAAAACCTACAATTTTCTGAATTAGATTGTCAACGTAAATGTTCCAACTGTGAACGCAGACTCTGTTAACACAAAACACAAACGTGGACGATCACACTATTGACATCAGCTGGTCAATGTTGTCTCAAAATGCTTTGACCGTTGACGTGTAATCTGTGTCAACGAGCTATTTACTCTTAGGTGTCACGTTAAACTATCCCAATTGAAAAGAGCAAAAATCAATCATTTTTCACGTTTACGATCGCACGACGTTAAAATAATATATCAATGACAATGTTTCACGGCTAATAGAGACTGTCACGCTATAAACTGTCAAATTCCGTTAATGGATAGCTACGACGGATTAAAAAATCTCTAAAAAATCCGACATTTTAAGATTAAACATTTTGCCTCACAAAAAGGCGCTTTTGGGCTTTTGGATGACATTTTTGGATCAAAATATTCAGTATACGTTAAAACATCCTTTATTGCCTATTTTTCAAGCTATAAACTGTCAAAATCTATTAAAAGATGGCTACGATGTCGATGGATAGAAAATCTTCAAAAAATCAGAAATTTGAAATTGAGATGAATATAGGCTACATTGACGTGGTAAAAAATTCTGTTCTGTCAACGTTGCGAAAAAAATAACGCGCTAATCAACACGTCGACCCTAAAATTTGTGTCAATGCAACTATCCTCGTGTGACAGTACTCTGCTCCCCTTTACAATTTTGGAATAGAATTTTATCAATTTATGTCATTTTGACGTCAGAAATCCAACTCGTTGAACGTTGTTGTTCACCGTCTATAATAGAAAATTAAGGCTTTTGAATAAAAGAACAAGTTCGTGCAATTAAGTTGTTGTTGAAATTATATGAAATATTCGCGTTGAAAGGGAAAATTTTCTTTTTGAGCTGCACTTGACATGATAATTGTCAAAAAAGTGAAAACCAAAGTGACAGAAGCAATTTCTAAATGACATAATTCTGTTAATTAATTCGCTGTCAAGCCTAATATTTAAATTATTTTTGTTTGAACGAAAAATACGCAGTGAAATTTTGTTTATACGAGCGATTAACATAATAAGTATATAACTTTTAACGCATTGTTTTTTAAATAAAACTAATTTCGAGGTTTTTAACAAATCTAAATAAAAGGATTTCCGCCATACAGTCCGTCAATGTCTTGCCTGTTGCCTGTGAATTAGGATTTAATGAAGTCGGTCCAGACAAATAAAACTGCTGAACAATTATTTGTTGTTAATTTATAATTCCAAGGTCGAATTGCAGTAAACATCATGAAATATTTGAAGATTTCTCAAGGTGTCTAAAAATTCTTTAAGTGCATACTTATAATTGAGGACAAATTATGTTCAAAGTTCAACAATGAGTATTTAGTGTGTTTTCAAATACAAGCTTATGGCTGATTATTATTTTGTATATCCTTGGCACTATATAGCGATTTAAATGACATCTTAAAAAAAAAAAAATATTTTGCACTTGAGTTTGACATGAATAATATTATTTCACTGCTATAAATCACCACCACTGACATTTCAATCATCGGCGGTGGCGGCGACGACCGACGGACGCGGCGTTGCTGTCCAGTTTTATGATCACATTTTAACGATAAGCTCATAAAAATATTATCCATCATAATATATATCTATTTAAATGAAATCCCCCTCATTTAAAGGAAATGTGAAGAACACTATTTGCATTAACATCGCATGGAAACGTCTCGTGTGCACAGCGGTTTCCTCCATTTTACATAGTTTACCTTTATGTATAGAGTATTTTTTTAATGCCTATACATCTTAAACAACATAATTCTTATAGAAAATTTTATTTCTCTGTGATATAAAAAGAGTTGTAAAAGATTATGGTTTATATGTGAACATACATAGCCTTACAGTATACCCCCTGGAGAATAGAACTCAATCAACGTCAGAATGTTTTTTTTTTGTTTTGTCCTATAGCAACTTATTTTCTGATAAATTGAATACCTGGCTATTTGCTAAAATCAATCCTTTTTGAGAACATGGCTTCTTGCTTATAAGCTTGCTGATGTACGGGTATCTATATGTATGCTCCTTTAGGGCTTTGTCAATACAAACTCTATTTACGTCAGCGCAATGAGACATATCCCTTGAGGCATCACCTTTCAATATGCCCTAGACTCTATTTAATAATATTAATTCTAAATATGTATTAATTAACAAAAAAAAAAACAAGGACCCCAACTCAGGCGACGGCGGCGGTGGTGATGCGGTGGCGGTGAAACGGGCATTGCTTCGGTCGTTGGTTGTCGGCAAAGATTTCTTTGACGCGTCTCCGACACACAAACAAGCAGCATCTCATCTCATCTCTTTTATGTGTATTGGTTGTTTGCCTGATGCTGCTACACCATCCATCTATCCACATTCGCATAAATCCTATTCGCCATTAATTTTGGATTCCATAAACGGACTTCAAAATATTTATTTCATTATCAGGCGGTGGCAAGGAGGCTTGAGCTGCGAGAGCCGCAGATGAAGATACTCCTCGAAATAACACACATTGGATGTGCTGTGCGAAGAGGTGGCACACAGCAATCACCAACTCCTGGACCACTTTGATGGATCTGGAAATTGAAAACATGGTGCAGATCCTCGTAAATCTCCTGCCTACTGCTGGAATGTGCACTCTGGAAGATTCTGGATCATATATTTCAGACCAGTAGCGATGCGATGGCCGACTTGGCGCGACGTACAGTTAACGACTTTGAATTGGCCGGCTGATGGATGTTTTCGTTTTTTTTTTTTTCATCTATACTTCTTCGTTTGTACCAGCGGCGGTGACGGCGGCAGTGGCGGCGGTGAAGCATTAGCTGCACTCGAACATGCTGCTGCTGCTGACGCGATAGTTATAATGATACATGACTGTGAGATTACGCGCGGTTGTAATCAATTGGCGTGTATATATGTAGTTTGTGTTTTATTTTAGATGCTGCAATTGCTGGCAGCCAGGCCAGGACGAATGAAGGGCGTCCCTGTGAAAATAGATTGTTTGCAAGCCAATGCGGACAAAAATGATGACCAATCGATTTTGATATTGCTATTTAAATTGCTAACCAACAATATAGGAAGAGATGGATGTTTCATTGAAGGGATAATAATCTTGATCAACAAGAACACGAGTTGTTATAGTTGTATTTGAATTTTTACAAAATGAAAGAAACTTCTTTTTTTTTTCAAAAAGGTGGGCATTTTCCAATGAACTGTTATTGCAGATCCATATCATTGGGAGAACCCTTTAATTTAAAGTCTCTCTCTGAAACTAGGCGTCAAAAAAAAAATTACAATTCCGACACAACTTCAAGACTCGAATATAATGATGATGTTGACGACCCCTGCAAAAGAAACAAACGCAATGAATTTTGGGTCTGTACTTGGAATGTCCGTAACAATTTGTGGCGAACATGAATAGGCAGTATTACTATCGCACTTGATAGAATGGAGAGGACATACGAAGTATGAAATCGTTTGATATGGACTTTGACAAATTCTGCATGCGGTACGGTCAGCAGCTTTTTTGGTTGAGGTTTTGTGATTAAGGGAAAATTTAGGCATAAAGTCATTTCAGAATGTATAACCTAGCGTCTGGTTAGAATCTGCATCAAAGCTAAATTTAAAATATCACGTTGATCTGTTCTCAAGCTCTCACGAAAAAAATGATGATTCAACCAAGGCAGCATTCTATGATATTCTAGAGTACGAGAAGTACGACGGCAAAAATATTCTTGGTGACTTCAACGCAAAAAGGAATTTTTATTTCGATAGTCGGGGGACAAACTTCTGTTAATGGACTGATGCTCCAAGGTTTCTAGCACCTCTATATATATACAAGGGAACCTGACAGTATCCAAATCAACGAACCTTCCCTCGAACCAATTGATCATTCTATAGTTGACGCAATCAAGGCATGCTTCCAGTTCGGATGGATTTTTGAACGTTAGGAGAGGCCAGCTCCTACCAAGTTTGTTTGCAGATATCCAAGATGTCACAATGCAACGTCAAGCAAATGCTTTAAATAGATTTTACGTTGCGAAGTTACACTCGCAAGAGACTGCCAGGACTTTTGCTGACTACGTTTATCTTATTCTTTCGGCAAACCCTTAATAAAATTTCTGGTTCGATGAAGAGTGCCATACTAATCAAAGCTGCACTAGAAACTCCTCAGAGGGCAGACCGGGAGCTCTAACAGCAGAAAAAAGTAACGCCATCTCAACTCGTTTGTGTAATTGAGAACAGAAAAACGCATGAATTTGTTTCATGTATGCGTCAGCTTTATAATTTTAACATTATTCAGTTTCGCTTTTAGCAACAAAGTGTGAATACTTTTGGATTTATCAATATCAGAAAAACTCATTTTTAGCATAACATTCATCTCCATTAAATTACACTTGCTTATTTATTTACGCACGCATCACAAAAAACATTTCGAGAACCAGCGTCAGCTCCGTCACACATTGTAACAACAATCTATTTTATGTTTTTCTTTTAAGAAGCAATAATTTTCTTTGCTTTAGTTGCTGCTATAAAAACAAAAAAAAAAAAAACTTTTTAGCGTATGTACCTTTGATACCCTTGTTTTAAGCCAAATATGTGAATATATAAAAAGTTCCCCCTTTTATAAAATGACATTAACGACGCATTAACTTTAACAAGTCGTGACAATATTATCACAACTCATTAACACTTCGAATACCTTTAAGACTTTTATAGAAGAAAGATCACTTCGTGCTACACCAGGGATATGCTTAACTTTAAAAACCACAAAGCGCACCTTTAAACAAGATTTCCACCCAGAGAGTCTTCACTAAGCTATACATCAACAAACAACCAACCAACCAACCTCTATCTGAAGCCAAACCACACGTTTGTTTTTTTTTTTTAATTTTTCTTATTTTTTTACGACATTTCGCACGCCAGGACCACTCATTTATAGTAGTTTGTTATTTTTTGTTTCTTTATACGTAGAATGACATCTTTCCACCTCTGCCATGATGGCAGTAAATACGCACCTATGTCGGACACAATACAATCTAAAAATATTTGCTCCATAAAAATCCATAATCTACATCTTAATGTGGATCGTTGTCCTGGCAAAAATGTCCTCATGCCTCATCCCACCCGAATCAAAGTTGCGCTCGCTGCTGACGATATAGCGATGGGCGATGGTGTAGAAAAATATATGATGTGTATGTATCTACCTATGGGAGAAACCGGATTTTCCGTTTAGCTGTTAAGTACCACGCATTCCCTGCGGCTCGACACGGGCATCTAGCCTGCCAAACTTGACCTTGCCAAGGTGAAACTAAACCACTATAGCCAGAGGATAAACATCGCAAAAGAAAAAAACCCTACTTATTATTTACTCTGAAGAGATTATCGCCAATGCCCATCGCCTGCTGATGCTCCCCGAGAAAGACCAAAAATATAAAAAAAAAAAAAAAAATCAAAGATGAGGAACCTTAAGGCATCGTCAGTCACTCCAGTCTTCGTCGTCGTCTCATATGAAGACAGCCGTACCGGCCGCAGCTGGAGGAGAGATTCCAGAACAAGGTTTACATGTAAGACTCGCCCTTGGTGTTCTCGTTCACTCAACAATACATCATGTCCGTCGCGGGTTTTCTTTTGTTGTTGTTGTTGTTGTTGTTGTTGCTGTTGTTTTTGTAACTGCTGTCGGTCGGTGGTGGTGGTGTTCCTGCCCGCATTAATTGTATTGCTTGTACCATTTTAGTAGCTGCAAAATGTTAGATCTACGTCCGATTGTATCAGTGGTGCTGCAATTAAATTTGACCGCTCTTGTCAAGATTAAAAACATTTAAAATGACTTGAACTCTCAAGGCCAATGGCAGACAAAAAAAATAGTTTTTCTTTTTTTTTTTGATTAACGCCACAGCGGGGGTTAAAGTAGGGTTGGCAATTGATGCAATTTGATATTGTAGATTCTTTTTCGAGGTTTGCAAACAGATATCTAATACTTTTAATTGAGATAATTAAAATGCATGTATGATTAATGATTGAACTTGTGCTCCCCGATTTTGAATTTTATTTGATGATAAACTACTTTAACAAAATCGTTTGCAAAAGAACTAATGAAGATAAAATTATTTCCGACTTTTCAAGGTTAATGATTTTCAGAGAAAAGTATAATTTTTGAAGACCAAACCATTAGATCACATATACCGTCTATAGTTCCATCATATTTTCCGTAAAGCTTTGTCAAATTTCAGCTATGAGGTTTAGGTCATGTTTGGAGCAAAAAAATGGTTTTAAAATTTTGCACGAACTTCGTACTAGTCTAAGTACCTACCAAATTTTAACAAAAATCTACTACAATCAACAAGAACTCAATACAAAAAAGAATATTATTAACTCACATACACGTATGGGACCCTACTAAACATTTATAACGGTAAGATTAAAAAAAAGTGCAGATCATAAACAGAATACAAAACTAAAATAAATATTTTTACATTTTCGCTGAAAAATCCCAACAAAATTACTGAAATAAGTCAGCTAAGTAGAATTGGAATTTTTAAACTATTAATTCAAAATAGGTTTTAACGGCTTTTAGTCCACACAAATGGGCCACTCATCACACTTTTCTTGAATCTACTACAACTTCTGTCAAAGTTGCTATTTAAAAATTTACAACACAAATAAAAAAAACAAGTGCAATTTTTTTACAAGCTCATAGATCGCCCATCTTTAGAGAGTTCAGAATAAAATGACCCAGTAGATTCGAATGGAGATGGAAAGATTGAAAGCTAAGGGCTCATTTGATAGATTTTTGTCATATGACAGTTCACTGCTCAAGGCGTTTAAAAATAATCGGAGAGCTCTTATTATAGTCTACTCAAAACGTACTCAACTTTCTCAGGCACTTCTCATAGCTGAATAAAAATTGCATATTTTCTCTTTCAGCTCTGTCTGCACTCTGCAGCTCCGATTGCAACTCTGCGTTACGTTGTGTTCGTAAATTTAAATTTGTGCGTATTCTTTATTTTGCACGCTCCTGTTCCATGTTGCAGTTCCATTTTCATTAAAAGTGAAGTCATTTCTAGGAGTAATTCAATAGATTTGTTCAGAAATTTTTTTGCACCAAATCCAGCTAAATGTCAAATTCTGAGGAGTGAGGATAAAATGCCCTCAGAAAGAAGGAAAGCTGTCGAAATGCCGGAAACTGTTAGTTCTCACTATTTTACAGTAATTGATAAATCTTTCTCAACATTTTCAAGAATCACAAACAAAGTTAACAAAAAAAAAAAAAAAAAAAAAAAAAAAAACAATTGAGCGGCAGAGCGACAAGTTCAAGCGACAACTTGTAATTTATTGAGCGATAACACTTGAGCACCTATAGTTGTGAAAATTAGTTACAATCGTTAACATTGTTGTAATAGATGCAGACAAACAGGTTCTCTGTCGCATAGGATTCAACAACAAAAATAGAACAAATTTAAATGCAGAGCGCCCTACGCGACGTGCGTCGCTCAGAAATGTCATTCAATTACTAAGGGACCGCAACCATATAATAAATTTCATATGTTTCAATATTTTTATTGACAAAAAACTTAAACATTAATATTCAACTCAGAAGCTTTTATGTGACATTTTACGCTGTGGAAAAATAAGAACATAAGTTTTTAAGTTTTTAAGTTCAACATGTAAGTATCTATGTTTCGTATCAGTAAACGGCTTAAAGTGCTTGTTTTTCTTCAAAAAATAAGAATAACAACATTTTAAACAAATTATCATTCTTTTTCTTCATAAACATAAAAAAATTCAAATACCCACATCCTCAGGAGCTAAAATTAACACTTGGGCAACCCTAAAATCAACTGTTTTTTTAAATTTTGTTTAATCAATATTTTGAATGCAACCGAAAAAATTTTGTCATCTGGCAAATTGACAACCTGCGCAATTTGACAAACAAAAATTTTGTAAACACAAAGAAATTTCTTGTGTTTGCAAAAGATAGAATTATTTAACTTTATTTTTTCTGCCAGGAATAGAACAATTATTTTTGATTTGTGGAACGATGACTAAATTTTGAAGTCTAAAATATAATTTGAAAATGGACGTTGAAAAAAACTTATATCTTTCGATGAAAATATGTATAATTATCACTCAGCATTTCAACAAATTTTAAAATATTCCCAAAAAACTGAAGAACCTAATGGAAACCCAAATAAATCAAATATTAAAAATAAAATATTAACTCCTTAGGCGACATTTGTTGTTTCGATATCGCAAATATTTAAAAACCGGCTATTTCTATGTATTTCGATATTTTTTATCTATATTTATTTTCCTTTTACATGAACTCTTTGCATAGAACTACAAATTCTTTTTTCATATTTGAGATTAAGTTCCCACTCGTGCTATACTATACCTATTAAGGATATAGGTTACTTAATTCCAAGTCATGTCTGTGACTTAGTTATACATCACTTTTGTGCACCAACATCTTCAACAATTCGAGTAGGTATATATCCATGTTCGTCTTATAAAATCCAATTAGACATATCCTTTCAAAGAAGATTCATATAGATTTATTTATTTGAATTAACATTACAAGATGATGATCTGGACAACAAGTGCATTTAGTATGTTGTTTAAACTTCAGTTTATGGCTTGTGATGAGTATTTTTTTTTTTGCCACATTCAAGATTCACTATAATGTACTTTTATCTACTCACATGTCTTTAAAATGAGAAATTGTTGTTGTCAATATCAGATCCACTAGCAATTGCTTGTGGTAATAGGATTTTTATGTTTTTACTGCATGTGCAATTGTTTGTTAAATTCAAACTATATTCAAGTTAACACTGAACGTCATGTTTGATTATGCAATTAGGTACCTTGATGATTGCAGGTAAAACATGTTCGTTAAAAATTCAAATTTGTATCTTTAATCATTATGAATTGTATAAAACTATTTTATAGCCTGTTAATAAGGAAGAGTAAGATTAAAAATCTTCGAAATGGCTGAAGTCGAAAATCATAAAATTTGTTTTTTTTTTTTTTGATTTTGAACATACACAATTTGCATTTATTGTTTTAGTGATTTATTTTTATTTTATAGCTACACTATGGTAGGAAAGTTTTAATATTAGAGAATTCACTTTTCTAACATTTAAATTGCATTAAAAAAGAATTCAACTTTGAAGAATGAGATTATGGAAGATAATTTTTATTATTTTTTTTTTTTCAAATAAACTGGTTAAATAATTATTTATTATTATAACTGTCAAATTATATACAATATTTTCCATTTCTTTAAATCGATATACAGTTTGCAAGCATAGTAAAAACAATCTCAATAAATTAAGATTTGTCGTTAGTTAAATTAAATTCTAAAACTGTGCAGATTAATAATCTTCAAGGTTTATTTTTATTTATTTAAAAATTATGTTCTTGTATTTGGCAAACTAATTTTTGTATGATTTCATTTATAAATACAAAAAAAGTCTATCGACACCGCTTTATTGTTTGCATTGCTATTTAGGTAGTATGTTAACTTTATCGTTTATTCATAATTAATATTAACATTTACCTCATTCATCACCATAATATTATAATGAATAAAAACGAATATTTGTGTAAAAACCCCTCATGAGTTTTTTTAGAATTATATTTTTACATTGAAAACATATAGGTACGTCCAATCCACCTGCATTTATTGCTTGATTGGTAAATCAAAAAACTAAAGAATGTGAATCTCAAAGATGCAAATTACTTGAAACTTGCTAAGATATGCTAAGTAAATAATTTTCTTAATAAACAAACTAAATAAAGGTAATGATTAACTGATAGAATAAGTTGCTTATTCATTGAGAATATTTTTGTGATCATTCATTCAAAAAAAAAAAATAAAAAACAAAGTAGAGAAATATGTGAATGAATCAGTATTTAAATTGAATTAATGATTCTCATTTGGCGAAATATGACAAAATTCATAATTTTTAGCAAAATTATTTATTTAAGGAAATATTTTATACAATGTGTTTCAAACGTAAAAAAATACTAAACGTCAAGAAAGATTTATAAATAATAATACAAATTTCTTTACTTAAAACAAAAGAACTGATGCAGAAACTTAAAAATCTTATGTCACTGATTAAAAAAAAAACAGAACTCTGAGTTATTTTTTTTTTATATGAATAATTTAAACCAATAATAAAAATAAAAAGTTTTAATATCTTCAATTGATATATAGTTATAAACCGGTTAACTTAGTGAGAATAATTTTTTTTTCTTTCATTAGAAGAGTATAATGCAAATTAAGGTTATCATTATTTTATGAATCACACATAAAAACATAAGATAATGATAAAATCAATTATTTTAATAAATTTAATAAAGAAAAACCGTAAATATCTCAACGTTCTTTAAGTAAAATAAAAAATAATTATTTATAAAAAAAAGAAATGAAGAGTGCTTTTACTTTCGACTTCTTGTGGAGAAATCTTCTTTATTGTGCTGCTCCTGTCAAATTGACAGAGACAAATATTTTGAGATTTGAGAAAAGTGAACTTGTCAAATTACATAAATGACAGGTGAGACTTTAAGAGACATTTCACTTTATTTTCTCTTTCTTCTGTCGTTTCACTTGCACTTAAAAATAGTAGATATCGTTTTTTACTAAACGAAAATAAACACTTTGACAATGAGAATAATTTGAAACATTTGATAGCAATATCTACGTCAAAAAACGAAATCGACGTTGATTTAACGTTTTTGAAAAAGGCTGAATTCACCTGACAGTTTTTGATTTTAAATTGGAAATAAACTAAAAAAAGAACTTTATGCTTCTCGTCGATTTTGACACATGAGTAAAGAAGATAAAAATTAAATTAACTATTGCTTAGTATCAAATATTGCTCAGTTTTATTGCCCATTTAAGAACTTTACTTCGCAATAAGTACGGTACGATCAATTTTCACGCAAAGTTCTTCTTTTCTTTTTAGAAATAATAATCAAATTATTGATGAAAAACTCTTAAGCTGCAGCTTGAGGCCCAGAAATACAGAATTGCAAGACTCATTTTTTCGTGTTCTCTCTCTTTCTCTCTTTCTCTTTTTAATATCATATTTAATTAAAATCTCTAGTTCGTTTTTTCACGAATCCAAAACTTGCCCACAATACATTTTTCCATACATTATGCAAGTCAATGATCTTAGTGGTCAAAACGAAATTGTCAAATTTCCTTAAAAATCGTATTTTTTGTGTGAAGTATTTATTTTCTCTAAAATAACCACAACACTTTAAAAAAAATGCAATTCAGCAAAGTGTTTACTTTATGTCAACATTAAGCAGTTTAAGTCTTAAAACAAACTCGTAAATCATCGCTGAAGACACAGTCCTTATAACATAAAAAGAAACATAATGGTGTACCTGTATACATCAATTCAAAGAATTAAGTCATTGAACCTTCTTTTAAATCCACAATTTACTCCCAAAAGTCAACAAAGTCACGTAATGCAACGATATTGTGTGAAAGATAATTGTAAATAAGAACTGCAACACAATATTTTCTGCCGTTTCGTTGTTCTTGATTTTTTGAAGACACTTCTTCTTATATATACATAAGTATTAATGAAAGGCTGGACGATGTGTCGGCAGGATACTTCATAATTGTAGTTAAGCCTCTCGCACTCCAATCGAGTGTTTCAAAATTCTCACAAAAAATAAAAAAAAAAAAAAAAAATCACAAAATGGATTTATAATATTCTTCCAGTTATTTTTTGTTGTTACTTCAAATTATTAGTTAATGTCTTTGTATGTTATGTTTGCAATTTACCAAGAAAATTGAAATCATTATAAGAGTACAAAGGCAGAGTCCGAAATCAACAGACCAAGTTTAGGCGTTGAGATTTCATTATTTTCCAACTATACCTACCTACCACCACCGCAGCAACAAATTACATGTAATTTAACAAAATTTGCATACACTCGTAACTACCTGAAAAATATTTAATTCACTTCACTTGGCTGCCAATATGAGTAATTTGGCCCATAAACTGCCTGACTGCCCACTTCAATTATATTTGTCGAAAGCCGCCGAAAGGAAGACAAATTTCTCATCTTTACTACATATTTTTTTTTCGTTTGTGTTTCTTTTTTTTTTAACCTTCCGCGCGATAGTGAGCAGAAAAAGAACGTGATTTATGTTAACTTCGCTGACTAACGAGATTATAAAGTATCTTGCCAAACTGACACCCTTCACAGCGCGAAATTTAATTTCGAATTGGATTGCGCGGTGTATAAGGGTCCAAATCTCACTTTAAGGGCATTAATGTCAGTTAAAATGTTCAGATTGAGAATATTCGTGTTGGGTTTTGTGATAGCGTTGGTGGGGTGGCAGAATGTTACCATTTATCGAATCGAGGACCGGGTGGTGAACAGTTGTTGTTCTGTTGCTTGTTCATATGAAATTATTTCAATGCGGAAGTTATGAAATATCAGAGTAAAAATTATTTAGTTATACGCATGTTTATTGGAATCACGCTGATAATGTTTGATTAAAGGAGTAAATAATTTGAGGAAAAACAAGACGCATGTTTATTGGAATCACGCTGATAATGTTTGATTAAAGGAGTAAATAATTTGAGGAAAAACAAGACATGCAAAGGGTTGAATGACCACATATTGCTGGTTGAATTGGGCCAGTGCAAATTTAAGGAAGTTGGAGTTGAAAAAAAAATGTTACAATATTATTTGTTTGTTTTAATGGACTTTTTTCCACAACATCGCAGTGTTAGTTACTGGACGAGTTTCCTTCAACTTTTAAATCTTTTTTTTTTTTTTGTATAGACTTAAATCTTTTTAAATCCTTTGCCCAATAGACTTAAGTGAGTTGACATTATGACCATTAATTCGAATTCCTTTCAACCAAAAATCAATTTTTTTTTTTCTAAACAGAATCGAAGTTTTTTTTGTTGTTGAAAGGAATTTGTAAAGAATCGATTGTTTTTTTGTGATTGTGTGAGTAGTACTTGACAGCTTGAAAGCAAAATCGGTTAGCCTATTTGTCCACATCACGACGTTAGAATTCTTATGAAATAGAGTTCTCCTGCAAAGATTCTAGGACAATACTCTTTCGTCACGAACAGCAGAATAACTCACGTTGATTGTTTAGAAAAATTTCTAAACAAAATTGATTCTTTGATTAAAAGAAATTCGACATTAAAAAAAATGAAAAACACAATTAACATCCCCACACAATATATATTTATGTGGGTACATAATAATAAGCCTATTTTAGAAAAGTTCTCATGATGACAAAATTTATATTACCTCACCATTTTTAAGTTTTTCTATATAGTTTTCCATTATGTGTGTGTGCTTTTATTTTTAATAAATTAGCAAGAGCAATCATGAGACGGTGGTGATACATAAAATCTGAAGGCCACATCACATTAACTAAACCAGGCCTTGCAAATTTTTATAACATCAAAGCCGGAACTCTTAAATTGACATAAAACTCAAGCAAGCCACATAATGTGGGTGATATTACAAGTAAATAATCTAACAAAACTTTTGACTCTAAAATAGTTAATTTCCTTAAATGTATAAATGTATTATAAGAGATGCGTATAAGTCAAAGAATATAATACAAATTATGATGATGGAAGTGTTATTCTGTGTATGGGAATTTAATTGTTTTGATGAAAAATTAACCTGTCAAGTCGACTTATACGAGTAGGTACATACATATACATATAATCTTGTAATATGAGATTTGTTGACAACAACATAAAATTTTCACATAACATTGAAAGAGTTTTTGGAGGTTCCTTAGCTTCGGGGTAATAGCTTAATGTGGATATCATAAAACATGAATTTAGTTATTTATGAGTTACGAAGAATTTTAATATATGTAGGTACTCTTTTAAAGCGTATTGAGCCTTTCAAAGCAGTGCAAAAATTAAAATTTATCATTCAAAATAATTATATTTATTTCGTCACCCTTATAGTTCACACTATGTCGTAGCAGAAAATCACCCCTATCACAAGTCCCGTCGTAGAAAACTCCCGAACGTTTCCTTACGCTACGAATCCGAATAAATTCACATCATAAGCCCCGAACGAAACTAAAACAGCATTGCCATACGAAAATCTTCTTTTCGGAATTTTTTAATCAGCTGATTTACGTCAAAATGTGAAAAGAAAAACAAATTTCACTTTTTGCTGTTCATCATTTGATTCGTTTTTATAAATGTTTTTTAATAAAAATGGATTCAAAGCCATTATAATTTTTGAAACAAATGAGGAAAATGAGCGAAGAAGACGAACATTAAAATTACAACGCAGGATTTTAAGAGATACTTTTAATCTGTTCGAACTCGATAACAAAATGTTGGTAAGGTTTTTCAACATAGAAGAATTTTATAAATGAAATACATTTGCAGATTTAAAAAAAACTTTCGTGTGAATAAGGCAGCATTTAGATATATATTAGAGGAACTAGGCCAAGAACTCGGTCCCTCAGTGTTTTCTCTTATGATCACATCCATCAGCAAGTTAGCAGCAGTTTTAAATTTCATTGCGGAAGGAGGATACCAATACGGCGTCGGTAAAGAATTTGAGATTGGAATGGCCCAGTCGAACTTTTCTACAAATCTTAAAAGTGTGCTAAATATTCTGGAAAGAAGGTTATGTCCTGTATGGATTAAATTAGAAATGACTGAGGCTGAGAAACGGATGTTCTTTTTACTTTTGTGGCGTTTTATGTTAGATTCCAATTAAAATAATTGTTCGTGGAAAAAACGGTCAAACTTCCTATTCATTCGGGGGTAGTGATACCACTTTTCACGGACTCCGAATTTCGTAGCAAATATTTTTAGTATGACGTGAGTTATGATACTTTTTTTCGGGATTCGTAGTACGAATGTATTACGACGGGGCCTGTGATAAGACCGAATATAACAAGACGATGAACGTAAAAAATTTCAACAATTGTACTTGGGAGCTTATCAACTCATGATTTTCTTGTTTTTGAAATCTAAAAAAAAATACAAAAATTCCCGTTATGCTGTTGTTTTTATAATTTTGTTTTTAAAATAAATTTAAAAAATATTTTTCCATCTCTCCCCGACGGGGAATTGAACCCCGGTCTCCCGCGTGACAGGCGGGGATACTGACCACTATACTATCGAGGACATTGAGAAATGGGTTCGGAAAATGCATTTTCCAATTTATCTAACATAATTTAATATATTTGAAGCCCACAAAAATAGGATTCAGTTTAAATATATTGAATAAAAAAGGTCACGAAAAAGGAATAATTAAGATAATTTAGCTAATTTAATTACGCAATATTGTGTACGTACATGTTTGTTTTTTATATTTACATCATCAATAAACAATATTTGCTAACAAAAATTTCAAACTTCTTTAAAGAGATAAATAACAATTATATGAATTATATATAAATAAAAAAAACTATTGTTGCAAAGATTGTGTTCATCATTTATTTTTTGGTTTTTGTTTTTTTTAATTATTAAATACTATTTCACATCATATTTTATGCTTAGTTTACTGTATAGGTATAATAATAAAAAACCATTTAAAAATATCCAATAAATCATCATTGACAAGAATAAAAAGGACTCAAGAGACATTCCTTTTCCTTCATATATAGCCTCAAACCATAATAAGCAATTAGCACTAAATGCCTAGGCATTTATGAAATTTTTAATATTTTCCAAATACCCTAAGGAAATCATTAATTCAGGTATTTTTAATAAACAATAAAACAAAAAAAAAAACAAGAACAAAATCTATAAAACAAGTAACTATACATTCTATATATATGTATGTATTTATATGAAAAAACAGGTCGTTGAATTAATCCGTGGGCGCACTATAAGAGTCACTTGATGATACGAATTATGATGAAGTGCAATCCATGAAGAAGACATTAAATTTGTGCAATAAATCTTTTCTCTTTGCACTGCTGGAGACACACAGAGGGCATAATATTTAATCCTCACGTATATATGCGTTCCTTTTTTTAACTTAAGAAACTATGAATATTTTGATGAACGTGCTGAAGGTGTGCAGTGCATCATTGCGGGGATTTTGACTTACGTGTAAATATTACAAACCTTCTATAATTATTTATTAGTATATTAGTGATGGAATTTATTTTTAGTTTAAGGTCTGGTCACAGTAAGTATTGCATTTACTAAGATTTTTTTAATTTAAAATTTAAATATTCCTTGAAAATCCTCAATTTTACTTCAGAATTGAATAGCCAGTTTAGCAAATCTTTACACAGAAACAATGAGACAAAAAAGTGATTATAAAATAGTTTACTATTGTTTACCTACCTACAAAACAAAAAAAATTTGCTGAGCAGAGTTTGACACACTACTGAGCGCCTACTATTATTTCTTTAAAAAATATATTAATGCCATACCGTTTTTAAGGAGCGCCAAACCTGCCCGACGCACTTAAAATATTCAGATAAAATAGGAAGCACCCATATATCGTTTGGGCAGTCTTAAATTTCCTTCTTTCATACAAAATGAAACGTGTGACAGTTAACAATATTCGTAAAGTGACAACTTTTTAATATTCGTAAAGCGACAACTTGATAACTGTCAAATTTTTATTCGTTCCATTGATGAAAGGTATGTTCTATTATTTCGGAATTCTGTGATTTTATTTAAACTCATTTTTTCACAAATTTCACGAGAAAGTAAAACATTTTCAACTTGTTTTTTAAATGTATATGTTCACATAAATTAGATTACGGGAACGGACCTAATATTCACTGCCACTTTAAAGAAACAAACCCTTCAAGTAAATTCATTGACCCAGTTTTGTCCCTCTTTCTTGGAAACTTGCAAAACAGAGTATCTCACGCACATCTATACAAACATTCTTTGTGTCTACA
This sequence comes from Epistrophe eligans, assembly GCA_951394125.1. Taxonomy (NCBI): domain Eukaryota; kingdom Metazoa; phylum Arthropoda; class Insecta; order Diptera; family Syrphidae; genus Epistrophe; species Epistrophe eligans. The sequence continues at coordinate 8,099,616 of OX596030.1, read as the reverse complement.
GGTATTTTCGATTTTTCCCCAACCGGTTTTTTTTAAATTAATTTTAGTAAGTTTCTTGTAGAATCTTGAGAAATTTGTTGTTAATAATACAAAGTGCAAGAAATGTATTTGTTAATGTTTTTCTTAATTAATAAATAATGGTACCTAGTTTTAAATAAAAACAAGCTTCTCCAACAGACAGTCTTCCCAATAAAAATAGTTGTTTTAATGTTGACTCGAACATAGACATTCATTTTTCCAATTTAAAGAGAGTCGTAAAATATAAAAAAAAAAATCATTAAAATATTTATTGTGACATTTATGATCAATTTTAAACTTCAATTTTGAATCCATTGCCTGTCGCTTTAAGGCTCCATTCACACCTCATTTAAAGCTTTCTTCTATCATAAATACATTAATAAACCATTTCATCATTTCATCAAAATACATCCCACAACTATCCAAATAACATCAATTAGACAATTTGAAGGTCTGCTTTCAACCACCACCATTGACCCTAAAATCTCGCATGATCAAAATTGTCTGACGTCATTTTTTCTAGCTACATACGTAAGTCTATTTCTTCTTGATGACTCCACTTTGTCTTTAAATAGCTGGTGTGACCCAAAAGCCCCCAAAACCTTCACATATTCAATTTAATGCCGCCATCAACAGACCTCCAGCAGCGTGCGCGGTCTACAGCAAAAGAAAAAAAAAAAAAAAAAAAAAACAGACGCTTAACTCAAATGTCAACATTGATCTCGAGTGGTGCAATTATTATTCACCTCGTTGCATCGTTTTCGCGTCACAATTCGCTGGTTTTGCTTTATAGATTTTTTTCTTGATTTTTTAAAAGCAATATGCGACGACTGGCTGTCATTTGTGTCTGGAGCTGGAACTATATGCATTTTTAAAACACTTCAAGTTGGAGCCCACGTGCAGCTTTGCTTGTCTTTGATCGTAAATTTAGGGTCGTCTCGTCAGTTGTGTTGTCAAGCTCGAGGTGCTGTTGTGAAGTTGGAGTTGTCTCATGCCATTATTTTGCATTTACATCATTTGACGTAATTTTTTTAAACCTATTTTCGTCATGAGAACGATGGAATTTCATTTTATGCTACCTATGCGCAGGCCGCAGATAATCTATTAAGCTGATTAGTATCGGAAGTCAGGTCCTTCCTTGAATAGCAGGTGGTGTATGAATGCATTTGCATGTACATTGCACATATTTTGAGTGACCAAATTGAATCCGCATAATTATGTGTAATCTTTAGTAACATCGTTAAAAGCATAATTTAGATACACAGGCGGAATATATTATCAACGTTTGACATTTGCCATCAAATAAACAATTTAATTTTTTTGAATAAAATCTATGAAATGTAAATGTAAAATTGGAAAGATTTCAAAAAAGTCAAAATAACGTCAATTTGATTGTCAAATGACCCGTAATTCATTCGTTCTGCTTGCACAAAAACTGTTTGATCAAAGGCAATTTGCTTGAAATTGCATTTGACGTTTATGAACGTCGTCTTTGGCTTTTCCATATTTTTTTCTTCAAATCGATTTTTTTATTGCGGAGTTACCTTGCAACGCAATTGATGTTTTCGATAATATTTTTGTATACAAATTTCGTTTTGGGTTTTCGATAAATTTACTTTTGCAGTTCGCTTTTAAGAACATCTTGCGATTGCATTTTTGAGTGAAATGACGTTTTCTCTTGATAATTAATTTTAACTCGAAGTGTGAACTCGAGATTGATGTACATACATAATTATAAACAAGGCGTCCGTCACACCAAGTCAAATGTATTATTCCCCTTGAAATACATATCACAAAAGAGTATTAAATATTTGTTTTTCGAACCAGAATAAAAGTACTTATTCATTTGACATCTCAGTCGTTTGACAGTTCGCTCTGTTTGTTTTAAATTCACTTGGTTTTTCGTTTTTACTTTGATTTATGGGCAAAACAAAGATTTTCAGTACAAAAAAGATGTGTAGGTATTTCAATTTATAAAAAATTAACCAATTTAATTCACAACATAAATACATTATGTATATAATGAAGTTCAATTTAAGTGTCAACTTTAGTTAAGATATGAAAAATTGACATCTTATCACAGCCTTGACAGTTAACGCGACAAAAACATGGTTTTTATAAATCAAGTTCAAGCCGCCAAAAGAGTAAACAGAATTATTGTGGTCAGAAGAGTTTTTTCTGTTTGTAATAAATATCGCGTGTTGCACAAAGATGTCGTGTCAATCGAACGAATCATAGGGTATGGCGGATTTATAAGGAACCAGAATAAAATGAAATTGATTATTGTTGAAAAAAAAAATAATGGTTAAACAATATAAATATGGTGAATTGTAAGAAAAAAAATTAATAAACAAATATTTTTAGGCCTGTTGAAAGACAGAACATTAAAATAAAATTAAAAAAAAAAAAAAAAAACAAAAACAAACAAAAAAAGTGTTCAAATATGAACATGTAAATAAACAATATCTTAAAACAAAACAAATAAAATAAAAACAAAATAATATGTATTAATTAAAATAAAATAAAATACATATTTGAAAATAAAATAAATGAAAATTTAATAAAATAAATAAGTTAAACATTTAAGCACATTTAATAATTCCCCAAACGGTGGCTTTATCATGTCCTATGAAAAATAGCGAGAAGGTTAAAAAGCAAAACCACACATAAGTCACATCTATGGACATTTATTTATAAATAATAGAAAGAAGTGCTCACAAATTGAAAGTTTTCCGATAGATGGCGCTGAACAACTAACCTCAAAATTAGCTTTAGTTATGAAACTAAAAATCATATTAAGCTTAAACTTACAAAATATATTTGTTATAAGGACGGAAGTGAATTTAGATCGATATTTTTTAAGTTCTCTAATAGATGGCGCTGAACATCAAAATGAGCTTAAAACTAAAAAAAATAATAATCCGATTGCGCTTATTTTGCAGAAAACTTTTATTCTTTCTGTCTGTTTGTCCGGGTTAATTTTTGAAACTGACGAACTGGTTTTTGCAGGAATTTACATGTAAGAAGAGTACTTTTTTAGTAGTTATCTAAGCTGCTTTGTATTCCGAAAATTGTAAAATCATAAATAATATTTAAAAAAAGAACATCAAAATAATGAGCAAAATCTTCGAAATATTCTTATTCTCAATAAATCACCAAAAGATAACCATGACTCAATCTCATTACATTGGTCATTAATTTCAAGAAAATTTACTATCGATTAAATATAAATGAATAAAATCCCACTTTAATCGAGATAGCAGCACCATCACACAACCTCACACATTGTTGCAGGTATATTATATGAATCCTTTCAGAGAAATCCATTTGACAGAAGCAAATTATAGAGCAACTTTAGACAGAATAGGTACCAAATCTTCTTCCTTCCCCCATCATATATGTATGTATCTGCCTCTAACTCCCTCATGTAATTTGTTTATGCTCATCATTACCTCATACACCTTGTGTGCAATTTTAAAATCATATGTGTAATGTGTATATAGAGATTATCCATACAGAGGTCTGGAGCAGAGCAATGGCTCCAGCTTCATGTGACTTAATGCAATCCACATGTACTGAGGCAGCCTTCATGTGTCGCAATCTCATCCACCCATCTGTTGCTGGGCTCAGCTGTCCACTCACGGATCTATTACGTGAGATCTTACCTTCCCGCGTGGTATAGAAGAAGTGCAAACTTTGTAGTCCCACTCGCGCACACATCATTCATCCTAATCCGTGGACAAGAACAACGAAACAACAACAACACCAACAAAAAAAAAACAAGAAGACGATAACTCTAGCGCGATTATTATAATTATAATTCTGCGACGGACGTGCAAGTACAAAAAAGTGCCTATATGATGCCAGCCAACATCCCGGTAAGAAGGATTTCGATCTGTACAAATAGAAGCGTAGGCCAATGGAACACTATATCGCAAAGATTTAAACGTCTTCGTCTTTCTTGTGGAATTTCAATCTCTAATTGATAAGCTGTCGGTGGCAATTAGCGCAGAATGCCAAACATCCAACTAAGCCTCTCTTCTCTGATGATATGTATGGAAAGTTTGGACACTCTCTTTCTCTCTCTCTCTCGGTCTCTAAGTGATTCGGATCTTTTAATAGGCCTAGAAGATGTATGTTCTTCTGTGAAGCTTCCTTGATAGATTGATCAGAACTCTCTGGCCAGAGTCTTGGCCTACCAATGCCTACCAACAAATCATCTTGTTTTTCATCTTCTATAAATAGCAAACAAAATTCAATATGCGTTGTCCTTAACGGACAACCTTACATAGGTTTGCAGATGATATTTTTTATGCGCAAGTTCAGCATAGCCTGATGGCATCATTCGTAGCACGTACAATCTTAAGTTAATAAATCACGGCACGCAATCATAAATCCGAATAGATTTACCTCTTAAGAATGTTAGTCAATGAATAAGTCAAGATTGGCAATGAGAAGAATTATCAAGGATGCTGCGGTGGCGGTGATTCTTCATGTGTGTGTGTGTGTGGATTGTGATCTTTGGAGGCTTTAGTGTGTATACATACATATATACGTCTGGGCTGTGACAGGACAAACTGAGCGATTTGGAATAAAGATGTTTCAACTTTGGACTTTTGATGAAAATATTTGAGTTGGTAGTCGCCTCAAATATAATATCACGTGACTAGATTGCATGTTTGTTCTTGAAAAATCAAGGCAAACATCTTGAAAATTATTGTGATCTTCCTCAAAATAAAACCAAAAACAGTGAAGACACATTATGGTACATATGTAGCTTCAAAGAAAAAGATTATTATAGGAAATGTTTTTTGAAGTTTCATTTATGTTTTTGTTTTTTTTTGTTAATCAAGATTCAAAATTTTTCTAGGAAAATTTAATCAAACAAAATAAACATTAATCTCATCGATCCGTGAACGTATACGAATAAAGTTGAGAAAAATACAAAAAAAAAAGAATATGAAGTGAATGTCTTAAAGACATCAGGCTACATGATAATCGGGCAAGCGGAAATCCTAAAACTCAAAAGATAAGCTACATTAACAAGACCAAAAGACCAAAGACCAAGAATTAACCATTTCGTGAAAACAATGGATTTACCTGTTGCTTTACACACATATGAACATTGAACATATACGACGACGACGACGGAACGGACGCGACACGATGGTCAAGACGACTATAAGAACTGACATCAAAAATTCTGCAAATTAGTCACTTCCTTGCTGGACAAAGATATGCAAATTAATTTTTACAAAAGAATGGTCAACTGGCATAAAAGTTGATTTTGAGGTTATTGTTTGAGGAAATAGCCATATAATGGAGGAATCGTGACTTTGAGTTATAGATTTTTTTTTTAATTTTTTAAACAAAGACAAAACGTTATGTTTAGGTATTTATTTTTGGTTTATCTTATCTATATGATTAAAAATTATTCAAAATGAAATTTTTTATATCATTTTGTATAAGATCGCACTTACATTTATAGAAAATATGACAAACTATCAAAATAGAACTTTGCTTAATTCGTAAGAATTCGAAAAACACAAAGATTTTTCATGGGTTACTAAGTGCGCGGATCCAAAGCGGACTAGTTTCCTTTAAGGGTCTGTTGTCGCCAAAGAGTATTTATTTATAAAGTGTGAACTTATGCACAAAATCTTTCTCATTTGAGCTCTTAAATTATGTTAACATACATTTTATGTTGTGCATCATTTGCAGAACCGGACCAACCATATGTGCAAGAGATGTGCAAATGCAGGGGGCGCGAAATTTTGGGGGCGCATTACCAGGAGCAACAAAATGTAATCTGATCTGGCGCAAACAAATATGTACTGCCATTTGGATTTTAACCACAAAACTTGTTCAAATAATCCCAAAATAATATCCATCACAACTGTGGTAAGTTATTTTTTGCACACTAACTTACATCACCTACCGGGGATACCTCAATAAAAAAAACGCATTGAAAGTCTACCTCCTGGGTAATGTGGAAAAGTCTTATGCATGTGTATCAGTGTATGTACATAATATGTATATGTGCAAATATAAAAAAGGGGTGCTTCTACAAATCTGGAACAGGGCGCAATTGTTGGCTGAGGCCGGCCCTGGTCATTTGCATTTATTTTCTCGTGCGATGAAAATTAAAATAAAAAATATGCACGAATAGATGCGCAAGCTGTCCTTATGGATAAGAACTTTAAGTTAACGAAGAAATGTTAAAAAAAAAGTCGGAAGTAGATATTAATAAAATGGATTTTTGTTTGATTTTATTTTGTTTTAAATTTTTTTGTTTTTAAATGCAATATTATTTAATCTATTCAGAAGCACCTGATGGTAAATTATAACAAAATTGCTAAAGCTATTAAAAAAGCTCCTATGTGAATAAATGAAAACTAAGGAAAATTTCTCAAAAAAACGTCAAAATCCTATTTTCAAAATGGAAATTCTTTGTCATGAAACCGGAAAAGTAGTTTTTTGACACTCATTATCATCATCGCCGTTTTGGCGAGATATGAAAGAAACGGAAATGCTTACACTGCCATGCACACGTTTTAGATGTGGTTAAACAAAAACTAGAATTTCATCTCTACGGAATCACGTACAAATTATCCCTACCTAATTTGAAGCAAATCGGTGCACAGTGCACCCGTTAAGGCTCTAGCTCAAATAACAGTGGACGCATGGACGCATGGATGTGACAAAACCAAGTTTATGGAATTCTCTATAATCGTTATGCTAATTTTAACTACAACCTAGAATTTTTTTTTGCACAAACCCAATACTTGCCCTAGACAGCAAGTACGAATTTCTTCAAAACACTATAAGGTTATACAACTTTTAGGTCTCAGGTAGGATTCAATTGTATGATAAATCATATCATAAATAATTTAAAATAATGTATTAACGAAACTATTTATAAAAATTAAGTTCATAAAAATAGACTTTAAAAATTATGCGTTTAAAGCAACATCATTGCATCTTCATATTAAGTTCATAAACAAAAGCCCCATATATGTATATACGAGCAACTCTCATATTGCTGTGTTACTTTAATATCCTTTCAATGAATAACTTATACTTATTCAATTTACCATGGAGGTCGTATAGCTAGCTATATACAGATACAGGATCAGTAAATGTCAGAATTTATTACTGAATTTAATCAATTCCATCGCACACACAAAATTCAAAAAGTTGAATTTATGAAATTGAAATATCTTCTTTTGCACGACTTGAAATTTACAACAATACGAGTTGAGTATGATATACCTTAACTATGGAACGTATATATGCTGAATTCACAAGGGGTATGGACATTAAATATTACTCGTATATATATAGAGGGTAGAGGCTAGCCGCACGAACCGCCTCATAAAGTTCAACCATTGTCACATTATCATTGCAATTTACTATCCTCTCTTGTTGTTGACAATCGAACAAAAGAAAGTTTTGCTAATCTATGGACATGGTCCAGCAAGCGATGGCAGCAGGAGCTGACTGTTGCTGTTACTGATGCTGATGCTTCTGCTGGTCCTACCTACGACCCATTGCATTTATTTATTCCTAAAGTCATCATCTGATCAATATCAATAAATCAAAAAAAAAAAAAAAAACCAAACCAAACGAAGACCTAAAGAAGAACCTACTATATCGTAGGTTAACGCAGACATTATTATTCCATTTTGCTTTGGATGAGTTGCTTCTGCGAAGGATGATCTGTGATCACGACAACCCGCGGCTGAGGATTTTCTATATATATGTATGTACCTACTCACCTGCACCCATGGAGTGCATCAGCTTGAATCTGGAATAAAAATAAAAAAAAAAACAGAAATCTTTTCGGCACATTGTTGCTCTTGGATGCACTGAAATACCAACGCTTTTAGCACAGACTAAAAGTTGTGTAGAGCACAATTGTTAGATGGGAAAAAATAAAACGTATATAATATGAGAATTGTTGTAATAACTGAATTATTAAGAAACGAATTATAAGATCGCAAGGATTCAATCGATCCTGTCTGCATATACAGGGAATAGGCGACTTATACACCAACCAACCCAACCGACTCGACTCGACGACGTCCTAGAACTAGTTTTTTTTTTACTCTCGACCATATTCAATAAGACGCTGGGGATTACCATGAATTGAATGTGATGCCCACATGATGCACAGAGAGTCTAGGGAAAATACACCACATATAACATAGTTTATTTTTATTCTCTTCTGCATTAGCAATTCTGTAAAATTTATATTAAAAAAAAAAAAAAAACTCGTACATATTTCTTTTTGTGCCATCCGTCTGTCGAGATATGGAGTCTGAATAACTTGTGAAGGATTTATATCGACATTTGAAAAGAGCTCGTACTGCCTTCGTATAACTAGCATCTATATCTATACATAACTCTTAGCTATAGCTAGCTCTGTGGCAAGTGTTTTAATGTGTCTACAGCCCTTCAAACAAGATGATATTCAATTAATTTATTAATCGTCTTGTTCTTATGTCTATTTAAGTGATTTATTTATAGATAAAGTTATACTTTTTGCTCGATGTTGCATTCTAAGTTTAAAAATAATCTTGAATCATTTTTTTTTTTTTTTTCAATAAAGTTTGCTTCTCAGCTCTTTTGCAAACCGCGACATGCTTTGTGTGTTTTCTTAGTAAATTTTAGAGTCAGTTTGGGATCATATTGTTTCTGTACTTCTTTTTACTATTCTCAGTGAAATCTCGGGAAAGTTTTATTACTACGCGAACGAATAACGAGTGGGTTTAAAAAAACTATTGAATTTCCCGAGACGAGACCGAGAAGGTGAATTTAAATATATTTAAGATTCGTATCAAACTTATTTTAAAATCCCTCTACATTTTACTCAAATAATGTCTCCCCCCCCTTAAACCTTTATTGAAGGGTTAATGCACCTTTTAATTGTTACATGATGCCATGTGACATTAAAACAAAAATAATACCTTCACTAGATTCCGTTGCCTCTCGTGTCAACTATGACGAATACTTAAATACGTGCTCTGTCTGACACACTGCATTAGATACTCTTCCTTCTAAAAATGCAATGTCATTACCAAAGATACCTACAACCAAAATAAAAACAAAGTGTAAGTGCCCGTAATTACATCATTTTTAACATCAACAGCAGGAAAGTTCGTTATAAGAGTTTACTTTCTTTACGGTTGCCAGAATCAAATGATTGCCATGGCACAATGCGCAACACCACACACACATATCGAAACCGGGACTTTGCGCAGCATTAAGATAAGAATTAAAATATCCATTGTGTTTATAAGATAAGTGAGAACCGTTGTTTTTTAAAGAATGACTATGTTACACCTTTGGTATAACTAAACTACTAAAGAATCTCTAAATGAAGATTGTGAATCTAATTATTAATATATCGGTGCAGTGTGGTGCGGAAGAATGTTAAAGTTGTGTTCTGCTTGATGTTGAACATGTAATTTAAAAATCAGCCTTTGTGTTGTTGGTGCAAGAAGTCAGCTTGTTATACCCAATTAGTTGGTTAAATTTGAAGAACGAAATAAATATACCTAAGGTGCGTTTAGATTTATATTGGATGAAGATTAATAAAGAAATTGATGATTAATAAAGTATATAGAAAGAACAAACCCATCCAATGTCATCTGATTTTATAAGAATGAAAATTTGAATTGCTAATTAAAAGGGGACCCCACAACGAAGATGCTTAGAAATGAAGTCAAGTGGCATAACACTCACCAGTGGATAAACCAAGACCGATACGCAAATGGTATTCCATCCATAATTCTTAAAATTCGAACGATACACGTGGGATTAGAAACATCAAAGAGACGACAAGATGGTTATGCATGTACATATGTATACCTAAATAGCAGTGATGGTTTGAGTATCTTTGGAGTGAGTTTGAGTTTGCAGTTCCAATGTACATATGTTCAGTCAGTAATACTAGTCATGCAGCATGCTAGTTAATATATAATTCAGTTCGCTGGTTTTATCAATTACTTCGAATGTCTTTATAAAAAAAAGTTCAAAATACAAATAACTTTAAGGAAATCTTATCAAAAGTTTTTTCAACGTGATTTCTAAACCTCAAATGTTATCTTTTAGAGCTTATATAAAGCTTGTACATGTGTTCCAACCTTTCTTACTTAAAAAAAAATTCACGGGTCACTGCTTCTTGCGATTCCCCTCCATTCCTATTTTCCTGGTTCCGATTTGTAAGTCAGTATGCCTTGGATCTTAACAAGCTGTCGCGCTACTCGATTTATTTATTTATTTACTTTAACATGTGTCAGCAGACTTCGGCGCGCCGGTACATTTGCTCTCCATGGTCAAAATTTTTGATGACATCCCTGCATCAGTTGTTCCTCGTCTTTTAATTTATAATAATTGTGTTGGCTTAGACATAACCAAAAATAGAGTTAATCCAAAACTATTCAATAAAATCATTGTTGACGTTCAGGACATGGAAGCTTTGACGAGTTCAGGCGCCACCGCCGCCGGAATTCAGCTCAGTTTTTTGGATTTTTTTGGTCGATAATATAAATAATAGCGAAATGTGAGGTATAAATTTTTGTTTTAACCTCAATTTTTGTAAGACAGTTTGGAATCTTCACAAAACTTAAAAAAACAAAACAACAATCATTCAGTCATTTAGAAATGTGTGTGAAAAGTATTGACCAACCAACCAGTCTACGCTTTCTGTTAAATTAGTCAGTATAACTAGATACTTATTTTATCAATCACACCAAAAGCTAATTTAAATGACCACCTTGAACCCTGTTTCGATTTATATTTTAGGTACGCGCTCTGCCCTTCCATGCTCCGAATAATTTATTTATATACCAAAATATATCAACGAACCCAACTGTTGTTTATTTGTATACTGCATTGGCACGTTGAACCCTAGGTCGATAATAACCTCTTCTACGCAATTCGCATAATTGGTATTCGACAAACATCTGGTTGGATGAACATAACACGCTATGTCTTCGTTGAAATTTCTTTCTCTTATCTCCTAGTTCACATTTACTTTCGTCTGAAATATTCACATGGGAACATGGAGTTTCAGTTCAAATTCGTCTAGACTACGTTTTGACCCACAAGCAATGACCGTCCTCAAAAAGGGGAATTGCGCTTTTGATCTAATCCAACCCTTAATGTGTAAAAGGAATGGACTCAATCAAAAGACAAAGTTTTTTCTCTACAAGCAACTTATCAGGCCCATTGATCGCGCATATTGTAAGTGTAACTGGTCCATCACTCAATGCTCTATTCAGTGCAACGTGAACTCAATCTATTGCGCAGATGGTCGAACAGCCCTAAACACATGTTTCCTCCACAAACGAACGCAACCCAGTATTTAATAATACTGGTTATTGGTGTTTTCTTTTGTGGAGTGGAGACCTTTAAATTGTCAATTGTCATTTTCAGTTTGTATTTCGCCCGAGTCGGCATTTTCCAATTAAATTTCCTAAAAATTTCATAGTCTACTTAAAATTAGAATTTAAAAACTAAATTAAATTAAAATATATTAAACACTACTTATTTTACAAAAATTAAAATTGTTCTACCTAAAACGAATTATTGGAAAATAAAAAACCTAAAACATACCCACAAATAAGAGTTCCTACTTTATTCGTCGGAACACTTCATGCTGCTGTGGTTGCCGTGGCTGCTTGCCTGTTGATGGATGCTGGGGTAAATTTTCCTCATATAAACTTTTGGCCATTTCATGTTTCAATCACCCATAATCACATACTGTTTTCCAGTCTAGTTAACCATTTCCAAAATCAGTATGAAAAAACTTGTAGGGTTTGAGAGTAAAATTGTGCGGACCTGCACAGCACTCCATTTTGATCGAAAATGACAGAAGCACTTTAGCAACCAAAGGCTCAACGAAGAATCAAGAATCACTCCTCTGGATAAATTCATGACATTTTCTGCAAATTAATTGACGAGCAACCTGTGCAACCATCCAAAACAAATGGTGAAGACTATTATAAGCGAAGAGAGACATCCTGAGCCCAAGATGTTACAACAATACTGGACGAAACAATTATTTCTATCAACGACGATGAAGCAATCCAATTTTAGGAGGAAGTGGCATTGGCCATTGGACCGAATAACAACCGATGATTCTTCTTTCCAAAGCAACTAAAATAATTTTCAACTTGACAAAATCTATCCTTCAGTGCTTCAGTGGATGTCCTTGCAAGGTTTTTCTCTTTGTCAGATATTTACTTCTTTGGAAAAGGGCTTTACTATACTCAAATATACCTTCCTAGCCCAAAGTAAAATAAATTACGTCAAAGCTTCTTTTGCACTGATGGCCAAAATATCATTTTCTCTGCACCTGAAACCATTTCTTTTCAAATCCTTTCCATCACCTCTATTTAAAGTGACATAATGTGCATATAAACCATTGCTGCATTGCTGAACTCATTTTTAAACATCATTCCCGGATTTTCATAGAGAGGTGACCTATTGCATCTAATCCATGCATATGCATGCTTCATTGGCACGAACCAAAACTTGTCTTAGGCCACGTCCAACACGCTGTTGAACTCTCAAAACAAAGTCATTTTTCACGCTTTTTAAGTCAACAGAACACAAAACAAACCAAATTCACTCCACAGTCCACACAGACTAACATTCCAGCGCATAACACCCGCAAAACGGATCCCTATAGAGAAAGAGTCGTGCTGATGCTATTACGTTTTTTTGGTGTTACCTTGACAAAGTACTTATAACGGTTCTTATAGTGCAAAAATTCTTCAACCTAAATCCAAAATGCCTATAACGAAAACCCACTAACATTGTCCGGTAGTATAGCATCACCCAGTTCTAAAGCTATATTACAAAACCAACACCGTCAACGTAATAACCAAAGCGAGGTGATGGCCGTCCTCAGGGGTCGCACACAAAAAAGGCCAAAGCAATAATAAAAAAAAAAAAAACAACACAGACCACCGCTGCTGGATTGTCGTGCAGAGCTATTTCCAATTCTCGGTCTTAGAGATCCCCATGAGCATCAAGGAAAAAGCAAACATTGGGACGTGTTTACATGGCCATGTAATTAGATCAATTTTGATCATTGCCTTTTCTCGAGCGCACTGCAGCACTTCTTCGGCAGACTTTGCATGTGAGCACATGGCCAAATTAGTGTGCTCGAGATGGATTTCCTCCTTTTTTTTAAAGCTGAACAGAGACATGGTCAGGTGAAAGGTAGGAAGAGCACGTCAGAATTATAATAGCAAACAGTCAGATCACATAGAATCTAACTCCAGAAGAGGACGAATGCAAAAGAGACCAGCAAAAATTCACAAAAGCACCTGGGGAAGAAAGACTCTTCTTCGGTGTGGAGTGGACTAGTTCGTCAGTCACAGTGGGAAGCTATACAAAGCCATCTATCGGGTCCAAGCCAAAAAACACAGCACGAAGAGACTATTTCTAATGATGCCGAGGTCGTCATATAGTCGTGGAAGTCGTTTTGCTTTGTTTTGGCACGGGCATTGGATCGGCTTAGCTCTGCCAGCACACTGCACAGATCTTTGGATCAGCATAATGGCCAAATTCAAATTGACCAGAGCAAACAGCATATGATGGGAACTGCGAGACGATGAAGATACCCTCTCGATTCCTTGTTGATTTGCAGAGTGTGCACTCCAAAGCCAAAGTGATCTGCCCAGTTAGGTATATAATACAAACCAAGCTCTGGAAGACTCCTGGTTATATCTTGTATATGTATATAGGCAGGCACTCGTAGATACATTTTATAGCTAGTTCTGTTAAATGTTCTTATTATTCTATGCTGGCGAAAGAGTTTCACTTCCGTGATTGTATCTATTGGGATGAACTTCTTGTTCTAGTGGACCTAGAACCCGATGAACCCACCATCCAACCAGCAAGGAACTCCCTCGTAATTCAAAACAAAACCAGGAAAACAGAAGACAAAAGAAGAAAAGACAACAATAATGGTAATCGGTGCGCGTTTGTATTTGTATGGATGGGAGTTGCAGGAAGCCTTTTCGGACCAAGAGACATTATGACCACCATGAATCTAATGTTGGTTTTTCCATCAAGTTATAAGTTCAAACCTAGGAACCAAAGCTGGCTGAATGACTTGCAACTCTTGGTCTCAAGTTTTCTTATATTTTTCGCATAATTCTTCTCCATCAAGTCGAGTGTCCAGTTTGATGGCCAAATGAGTAGCTGGAGTTGACATTGATCAGGGGACGATAAAACTATAGGGGGGAAACAGACATGCAGCCCCCAAAGACTAACACGCATCCATTAGACTTTTCTAAGTTGCGAACTTGATGGACACGCTGCCCTGCCGCCTCGCCGCAACCATGTAATTGTGTTAACAGAAAATTTGCTTTGGGCCAGCAGCGAGTGGTTGGTTGTTGTGGGTTTCTAGCTACAAGGCTGTGCCATAGAGTCTTTCCAGGTGAATGTTGTTTATATTATGCAACTCAAGCGGAGATGAGCCTCAGCTACCACTGCACTGCAGCATTGGTATATGTATATGGTAAATATTTACTCTGAACTATCTGCACTTGAATTCCGGGTAAAGAAGTGTGTGGTTTGCATGCGTAAGTTGATTTCTATTTGACGAACGTGGTGCCATATGAGCAAGGATTTTTTCTTTCATTTCGTATGCGTATGTTTATGAAAATACAAAAGAAAAGGATGCAAGCCGCAGTCGTGAGGTAAATATCAGTCAGTGCGATTTGTAATTATGCAACATTGTTGGTTTATGGAACAGAATTGGAATCAGCGACAATTTGAAGAAACAATATTCTAACCATTCTTATATTTGTATATGAGGAAGCTTAGTTACACCTTTTTTATATTTGCATCTTCTTAGAATATTTTGCAATATCTTTTTCCAAGCTTAAGTTTTAGTATTCCAAGATTTATTTACTCAATGAATTATTAGAAATAATTTAGTTATTATTTTGCTCCTGTGCTCGATAATAACCCATGGGCTGAAAAATCTCACACATTCCTACAAAGAAACTGTAAGGTTTTGTTAAGCAGAATACAGTTAAGTAAAGTTAAGGTAAGTTATGTAAACCAGCAATGACTTGCCAAACAATGTTATTGATCTTTTTCATATCAAGTAGGTACGTTGCTCACGTCCAAGGTGAGTGCTGCCAAATTCACATAATATTAAATTAAAATCATAGACCTCAGATTTCGCAATCTCATTAATTTTCATTTTTTCTATTTAAAACTAATAATAATTTATGTCTCTTACTCACTTTAGAGTTTTTAAAATTATCCAATAAATAATTTAAACCACACAAAACTAATGAATAACTCGGTGCGTAAATCACCTTTTTTTTGTCATTGCATTAACAGCTGTCACAAAAATATCCATCAGAGTAGTATGGAATGTTAGTTGAAAGTTATTGAGTTGAATTTAAATCAATTAAAAAAAATTGTATAAATAGTTTTTAGCTGTCGTAATAAAGTTCTTTGAGACATGACAAAGTGTTTCCTTGCCTGTGAGGTTTTTAATAATGTTTAGTTTGTTTATTTTGTATTACTAGAAGCCGCTATCAATTTAGACAATGATATCAGCTCTCAGATGGGAGATGGGAATTAGAAAATCTCTTGACAAAATGCTACTTTTTTAGATAAATTTGGCCTTAGTGAATTAAAACTCTTAATCCTTTAATCAAACGGTGAGAAGAGGAGGGAGAGGGATACTACGACGAAATGTTAGGGGCTATACAGATACACGTGACGCTGATAATTATTACAGCTAAAATTATTCAAAAAAAATTACGACGAATCCGATTTTTTGTGGAGACTTTTTTATTTGTAAATACATATATCTTAAGTAATTTTCTAGAAAGGACTTTTTGGACCAGTGCTTCAAAAAAGTTCTATTTCTGATTTCCAAAATGACACAGTTCAGACTCACTTTACTAAACAGCTCAGATTAATTTGCGAAACCCATATGATAGGGTCATTCTTCGAAACATAGATGGCGCTATATAGCATGACTAAGGGCCAATTTGTTCACAGCTGATCATCCTTAAACAAGGATTACTGCAACTCGAATATGTTAGCCAAAGGAATTCAAAATGTGAGTTGTTATTCATGGAAATCACCAATCAGCCGATTTTAATTGATTAGCGCCACTTAATTAGAACATGATACAGATTTAACCGACTGTGAACAAACTGGTCCTAAGTCATGCCCTCATGTCAAGATATCTAATCTGCTACAATTATTATCAACAACAATTTCTTTTGTCGAACTGCGGCGTAATGCAAAACGAAAAGCGGAACGAAATTTTTCATTTATGATTTCGTTGTGTAATTACTATCTGCGATTTTTCGTTCCGCATCAGCAGCATAGATAGTATTTTACTAAGCTCCTAAACTGGAAGTTCCAGTGTTCTTAATAATAAATATTCTCACGAATAACCTGAGCCATAATTTAAATCAATACAAAGTAAGTTTATTTCTTCCATCTGATCGTATATTATTTCTCAACTTCTTTATTCTTCCTATCCTACAAATAATTCAATAATTTCTTTATCTACTTTTCACATTAATCGTATAGATTTATCAACTATTTTTGATTGTTAATAATTTTACTTTGTTCTCACATCTTCGTCAAGTTTTAACACATCATTCCGTTGGATCTTGTTTGCATTTTTCTGATAAATCAATAATAAATAAAAAAAAATGAATATCATCAACTCCGAATGCACATGATCATTCAATGGCTGATTGAATAACGTTATAGCGATTCTATGCATGAAGAAAACACCATCATCAAGAAAACCATGCCTCCAGTTATTAAGTGATGCGTTAAAGTGTGAAGAGCACCATCATATAGTGATGGAAATCTTGTCGATCGATCGATCGAAGCGCCCACTTTATTTCCTCTTTTTGAGAATCGAACCACTACAAATGACATAACACTGTGAACATTTCACCATCATTGATTCCGCATTAACTTGTTTTAAAAAGCATTTTCCTGCGGAAGATGCAAATCTAATGCCAGTTTTCAAGTCCACATGTCCGCATCTGGAAATGCCAGTCTAACCAGAATGTCTCTATTCTAAGCACCTACAATACATGTTGCGTAAGTGTGGACATTCAATTTAGTGATGCATTTGGCTAAAAACGGGAATTGTCTTGATCGAAACATTGATCTCAGGATTCGAAGGGATATACGTGTGGCTCTTCCTGTCCAATCAACATTTCATTAAATAGTTTTTTGCTGTTGTTATTTTATTCGCCACCTGTTGCAAATCCGAAACATTAACTTTGTATCTAATCTATGTGGAAAAATAATTTGATTTGAACACCCAATTGGTGCCGCAGTCCTGCTGGCGGTGCATCAGATTCAAATATATAGAAACCAAGTCATTTTGACACTCATGGGCTTTCGCATATCTATATCTATAGATACTGACAAAAATCCATTAGCTTCAAGTTGAAAGAAGAGCGAAGAACCCACCATGGGGCAGCAACCGGGACGATCTCCCTATAGCAAAAGATCTAATTTGATGAATAAAAAATAATTAAAAAGGAATACATAAGTACTCAACAGATGGCGCACGATGCGGTGCAGTATACGCTAGTCGCGAAGACAAGAAGATTCAAGCGGACGACCGACCGACGGCCGGCTAGAATCGTCAAGGCATCAACTACAATTGGCCATGTCATAACCAAGTGGGATGTCTGAAGGTGGGAAATTAATTTAAGTTTTTTTCTCTACCGAGGTTGATTTGTGCTTGTTGTACACAGATCAACGCCTTTTCGCTTTGAGGCCGTCAAAAATGAAAATGCTCAATGCGAACAGACCTTTATGAAGTCAAACTGACATTTTGACAGCTCTCCTTTGGCTTTAAGTTTGAGGGCGAAATATATTGTGGTGGAAGTGAAGCTTATATACGACTTAAGCCACATCGGTATCAAGCTGGGATTGAATATGTACATATATGCATGTACCTATCCCGTTTGTGTACAATAGCTGTACCTAATCGAAAGCGTGCATCAGGTGCGATCAACAACACGTTAATTGGGAACATTAATTGATTTCAGATGCCAACATGACTATATGTATGTATATAGGTACAACATATGATGCGCTATAAGAGGTGTGCCCACTGCACAAGTGCAAAAGAATGAATTTTTCAGATCTAGCGATCTATAAGGTGGTACATAATTGCGCTGATTTAAGGAGTTGATCACACGTTGAGAAAATAACTGAAACATAATTGTTGGTATTGATTTTTATTATTATTTAATATAAGTCATAAACTCATCATACATATTCAAGTAAACTTAAGGGGATTTTTTTACACGCTACAACTTCTATCTTGTTCTTTAGTTCGGACAACAAGATTTCAATTAAATTTTGAAATAAAATCAATTTGTTTCTTGTTTATTTTTAAAAAGTGCTCTTTTTTGACTACAGGGTAATAACCCACAAGCAGGCACAGGAAAAATAAGGTAAAATAATCTTTATATTTGAGCTCTCAAAACAGAGTCAATTGTTGTCATTAATTTTACAATTTTTAAAAGAGAAAATGACAACAAAAAGTAGAAATTTGTACATATTATCGATTATGATTGATAGATTTGACTGTTGTTCAAAAAAGGTTTGATGTTTAATGAATTTAGATTTAAAAAAAAAATCTGTTTCCGCCCGGGATCGAACCGGGGGCCTTCCGCGTGTTAGGCGGATGTGATAACCACTACACCACGGAAACTATATCAATTATCAGAACATAGTATAATTACAGGAGAGACGCAATTAAGTGAATTTTCGTTAAATGAATACATGGATAATTGACATAAAAATCGGACAAAATGGTCGGTGCAATATTAAACGGAGAATATTGCGAAGATGTATTTATAAGAGTTATTATTATGATGACAAAAAAAAGTC
Source organism: Epistrophe eligans (assembly GCA_951394125.1). Taxonomy (NCBI): domain Eukaryota; kingdom Metazoa; phylum Arthropoda; class Insecta; order Diptera; family Syrphidae; genus Epistrophe; species Epistrophe eligans. The sequence continues at coordinate 8,080,662 of OX596030.1, read as the reverse complement.
GGAAGTATACATACCTTCCCACAATACCTACACAAATCTAAGGTAATATGCAGGTTGTCAAAGTTGAAAGTGTCAAAAAATTAGAATTGGCTGTTCAAGTGCCCACTGTAACTCAACACGCTACAGTGTTGTGCCATGTAGACTATAAATGTAGACTACACGATTGTCTACGTGTAGATAATTCAACGTAGACAATAGGTAATTGTCTACATAGCAACGTCGACAATGTAGACAATGTCGACAATTCATAATTTTTTTTATTGAACAAACTTTTTTTTTCGAATAAAGTATAGCTGCCATGATTCGTTTACACAACAGATTTTATTTTATTCTAATAAAAATAATATATATAGGTTAGCCTTCGAAAACGGTTTTCAGCAGTATTTAACAATTTTTTATTGCACACCGTGCAAATAGCTGAATTGTTGTTGGCTTATGCAAAAAATAAAGCCTAACTCATCGAACGTGTTATTCTTCGGCCTTCCCGACATTTCAGTTTTGATTTTTAAATAATACTTTGTCTTCTCCACGCATTGTTCTGAAATGAATTTTATTGATTTGCAATTTGACAAATGTGACAGCAATTGTTTACATTGTATACATGATTGTTGACATTGTCGACATTGTTTACATTGTTGACATTGTCGACGCAATTGTCTACCTATAAATGTAGACAATTAAAGTCGACACGTAGAGGAACAACACGTGTTACACGCATCATTAGAACAACAACAAAATATTAAAATAAGGCAAGTAAAGGGGCTCTGGATCCACAATTTTCCCACCTCGATTTTGACAGATGCGAAGAACCGAACAAAAATGAAAACGCTAATGATATTACCTTTAATATATGTACCTACTGTGGATCCAATCTATGTCTATTCAACACATAACAAAAACATATCAAACAATGACAGATTAAACAGAAAGACAACGATTAAAAAATTTCTTGCGAATTTGTGCAAATTTTCCCAATTTTCTGTCAAAACCCAGAGAAAAAAAATGAATTTTTGGGAAATTTGTTGAAAAAAAAGTTCTCAAATAGAAAACAGGCATAATATATTATATTTACTTGTGCGTTTAAAAAAAGGCTTCCAAATTTTAAAAAGTAGCCAAATATAAAGATAAGTCCTAGAGTCAAACGTAATCTATATAACTAGTTTTAAGTGGTTCTAACCAATACCTCTGTTCGTTTACTTCCCAAAACTGCCAATAGTTATCTACTTATCAACATTCATAAAAAAAAAAAAAAATATTTATAATTTCATGAAAAAAATATTAAATCGCATATGTTGGTTGGTTATAGCTGATATCCAGCTCTGGGCAAAGCAAATGAAGCCCTATATACATCATTATGTTAAAATTATATAAAAAGGTATCCTTAGCCAATCATTTACTGTCATTATGCTTGTAACATCTCCTTAATGTTTCAAATGTCCATTTCCTCACTTCCTATTAACCCCATTTTATTCATCCGTCATATGCAAGTATAGTGCAATAACCTCTTCATTGTTTATTATCTCGGTAAAACGCATGCAATCACCTCAGGACAATCCAATTAGTTGCACAAATGAGTTAGACCTGCCATTATAAAGTAAGTGCTTTCGTTTAAATAGCTATAGCAATGACTTGAGATAGGGAAATTATTATATATCTTTGCTATTCTCTGCAGGTGGTGGCGGTGGAGAGGAGTTCATTGTTTCACCATCGAGTTCACTCATTTCCGCATGTAATTATAAAATCCATAATAATTATATGCATTGGATTAGATTTAACGTCAATCCAATGGCATCACGGTCAAAATTGTTTTTTTTTTTTTTTTTTTTTTTTTTTTGTATGCGAAGGAAGAAACAGCTAAGGCTAGAGTAGGTATCAGTTAAGGATCTAGTCAGCAATTTGTGTGCAATTAAGTCGTTAGCCATATTTCCATTCTGTGCCGAATGACTATACATCTACATACATGATGGGGAAAAGCGTGAATCTAAGAAATTCACACGCGTATATTCAACGAACCAATCGTATAATTAACGCTTTCATTTGAAGTGGGTATACAGAGTGAGGCTTGATGTTAACTATGACTTACAACATTCTATATAGGAATGATATATTTCTAGTGAATGTATCTGTATATATACCTAGGTACATACCTATATAGCTACCAGTCAGTAGTTGCCACAGATTTAATTAAACGACCACGGAATATCAATTGAATCACAAAGTAGGTTTGGTATTTGTTTGTTGCGGTTTTGTTATAGCAAACAAACCAACTAGGGTCGTTTTCCCAGTTACTGAATATTATACTGATCTGGCTGATTGGAGACTTCAATTGGAACATAACTGCTTTCGGCCATAAAGCTTGTTATGATTGCTCTTTTAATGGTTATAGGTATATATAGTCAGAAAGTTAGGGTTGGTAAGTAAGATTGGTTAAAAAAAAAAACATGTTTAGATTATGTATTTAGTTTGTAAATAATACTTTGTTTAGTAATTTTTGGTACTAGAACAGCATTGAGCAACAGGATTGAGGTCGTATGTATATGTAATTTCATACCTGCTGGCATTCGGTAGCCAACATTCTGTATATGAATTTAATTTTAATCCAGGATTGTTATTTGTATTATTTTTTTCAGATACATTTAAAACTAGAAGGCCCCTGCTCGAGTTGCTTCGCAAAATTTTAAGAATTAATAGATATTAAAATATTAAGACAGATGCTCAATTGGGCTAGGTATCCTTTATATATACATATTATAATATTTAAGAAAAATATCTATAAATATTTTATGAAACAGTCTCTAAAAGTATCAAACAAGTTTTAACGTACCTATAAGTGAAAACGTGTGTCAACTTCAAAGAAAAAGTTGTACAAAAAAATTTTAAAAACAAAAAATAACCTTAAACAATCTTATAAAATTGAAGAATATAATAAAATTTGTTTCAAGTAAATCTGTTTGATACTTCCTGAGTTTACGCGTGACAAACTAAATATTTGTTTCGTCTTTTTATAATAGTAATGATGATGTACTTAAAAATATCAAAATACAACTTTGCCTCCTTGACTATGAAAGGACAGGTTGTTATGATTTTTTTTTTCAATTCAAACAAATTCCCACAGATAGGTTCTGCAATTTTCCTGGAATTTTATTTTTGAATTAAATCAATACGTTGTGTGTGGGGATGATTGGTTTAACAAAGTTGAATGTCCCCCTTTTTTCAAGTACTTAAGTAGGTATCTATGTATACTTAACCACTTTAAGTACAGCAACAGGTCTATTTATATACTTCACAATAAGAGTGTTTTAATCCTAAAAATAATTAAAACTTCAATTCTCGTATATAATGTTGTGATACTTCCACATTACATCCAATGTTATTTTTTACGTAGGTGCAAAAAAAAATGCAAGCACTTGCAGTAAGATGTACATATAAGAGTAGGTAGCCGCAGTAGCGGCGACAAAGAACTGCCAACTACTGCACCATCCAATTAACTGCGATCGGCAGTGCGATACGCCAACGTAAATCTGCCGCTTTTTGTACGTTTGTTATTTTTATATGTGCTGCACATCAGATTGCATGTTGTCTTACGAGCGATGGCTCGTGTCTGACTTGGTGTTGTACTCTCATTGTCACTGGCATTGATAATGTGAATTGGTTTTGTAGTGATTACTCATCTTCATCTTCAATGTCCAGTAGCAGTATATGTAGACTATATATGGAGGACTACTTCTATAGAGAGATATAAATGAGTAAAATGGTTTTACACCTTAAAACATTTAAATAACTAAGTACTTCATGTCTTCATATAGAATTGAAAGCAGCACGACTTTGACCTTTGGTTCAGTATCAGTATAAGTTAAGGGTAACAATGTTGAAGCAGTTATACATAATGTAAGACCTAAGTACAACTGTATAAGATGTAAAGAACAATAAAGTTCGTGTCATTGTTTGACACTGAAAACTTAGTAACGCCTTAGGTCTAGTTTTTCAGTGCGATATCATCCCAAATTTCTTTTTTTTTCTTGTGGATTTAAACCCGAGTTTTCTCTTGAAATGTTTTTCAGTCAATTTAGATTCCGAGTTAACTCACCGAATTAAGAGAGGTAACTTTAGATTAAATGAATATGTTTGTAAAAAAAACTATTACAATAGAGATGGTAAAACTGTAGGAATCGCCTCTTTCCATACTGCCGCATAGTCTGGCTTTTTCTGTGTCGATAGAGCTCAATTCAAATTTAACTTAAAAGTTAAAAACTCTGCTTAAGGTATCCAAGAGGAATTGAAAGCCGCGCGGCACATTGTGTGTGCCGCATAACATGTTTCGTCCGATCGAACCAAAATTGATGATGTTTGACGGATTGAAGGCATTTTGCGTTCACATCTGTCAAACAGACTGTCAAACATCAGTTCTCTTTTGAATTTTAACCATGGCGGACGTTTTGATTGCAGCTCTTGTAATATAGATCAAATTTTAGAAGATGAAGAACAAGAAGAAAAAAAAAAAGGCAAAAAAATAAGAGGAAACGAATTTGGACTAAGGAATTGCTAAAAAAGCGTCCAAAATCTTTTTCACTTTTAATTTGCCATGTCTCTGGTAAACTTCTATAAATTTCAAAAAATTCCCTCCAAAATTCGCAATTTCTGCTTACAGCCATTTTTCTTTTCTTTTAATGCGTACAGGTTCACAACTTTTTTAAGAATGAAATTTCCTCCTGGTTTGACAAGCATGCGTTCAAATTCTCAAATATGTTTGTCAAGCAAGCAAAATATCAAAATAATGGGTGATTTTTTAAGAGGTTTAGAACTTTAAAAAAAAAAAAAAAACACAAAAAATTCGAAAAAATGAATGAAATATTTATTTGAATCGATAGTTTGAACCTTGCAATTTAATGTTTAAAGATAATTTCATGCAAATGTTGACCGCGGCTGCGTCTCAGGTAGCCCATCCGCTGAGTCCAATTTTGGCATACTCTTTCACACATATCGGCCGGTATCTCACGAATGAATGCATGGATGTTGGCTTCCAGTGCGTCAATCTAAGCGGGCTTGTCCCTATAGACATTAGCCTTGACATACCCCCACAAAAAATAATCTAATGGTGTCAAATCGCACGATCTAGGCGGCCAATTGACCGGCCCGAAACGTGAAATTAACTGTTCACCAAACTCGCCTCGCAATTGCGCCATTGTTTCGCGTGCTGTGTGGCATGTGGCACTGTCTTGTTGAAACCACATATCATGCAAGTCAAGAACTTCCATTTCGGGCAAAAAAAAGTTTGTTATCATCGCTCGGTAGCGTTCACCATTGACAGTAACGCTGCGATTCGCATCATCTTTGAAGAAATATGGCCCAATAATGCCGCCGGCCCATAAACCGCACCAAACAGTGGCTTTTTCGGGATGCATTGGTAGCTGTTGCAATGCTTCTGGCTGATCTTCACTCCAAATGCGGCAATTTTGCTTATTTACGTACCCATTCAACCAAAAATGAGCCTCATCGCTGAACACAATTTTTCGATAAAAAAGCGGATCCTCGGCCAGCTTTCCAAGAGCACCAAAAATTCGGCGTTGTGGTAGGTCGGCTGGCTTTAGTTCTTGCACCAGCTGTATCTTAAAAGGCTTTACGCCCAAATCCTTCCGCAAAATTTTCCACGTAGTGCTGTAACAAAGGCCTAACTGCTGGGAACGGCGCCGAATCGACATTTCGCGGTCTTCTGTCACACTAGCTGATACGGCCGCAATATTTTCTTCACTACGCACAGTACGTAAACGTGTTGGCGGTTTAATGTCCAACAAAGTAAATTTGGTGCGAAATTTGGTCACAATCTTCCGAATAGACTGCTCAGAAGGTCGAGAATGCCGACCATAAAATGGAAGCAGCGCGCGATGAACATTTCGAACCGAGCACGAATTTTGATAGTAAAATTCAATAATTTGCAAGCGTTGTTCATTTGTAAGACGATCCATGGTTAAATTGCAAACCAAACTGAAGCTGTTTGACAGTGACACAAGGTACTAAATACACATCAGCTGTCAAAACCAGTGTTGCCAAAACCAAACCAGCTAAAAAATCACCCGTTATTTTGATATCCATCCAACATGCTTGACAAACTGTTTGATGGAGCGTTCACATTTTCAAATTCGACTCAATCAAGCCATGCTTGTGAAGCATATTTGATAATGTGAACCCCCTTATTCTCTTTTTGTTTCATCTTTCATTAGTCGTGTTTTTTTTTTGCGAGTCGAAAAAAACGACACCATCACAGAAACAAAATGGAATTTTCATACAAACTATCGATAACAAGTATGTAATTTACGCCGGTAACACAGTTTTTCTGTGCGCTTATATTTAGGCCGGAGAGTTCTCTGAGTTTAGCTTAACTCGTATTGGATTAGTCGTTGTTGTATTTAACATGGTGATTATTAAGCACCGATTTCTCCAATTTCTCCCGGGCTTGCAAAAAAACACACCTATTATTAAGTCGACCACGCTACCAACCACAGCCACCACCATTAAAATTAACGTGTAATAAAAGAAATTACAGTTAAATAAAAGCAAGAAAAGAAATGGAAAAAAATTGTTTAAATTAAAATGAAAATTAACTAGCGACCCGAACAGATAGTGAAATCGTATTTACACACACTTTGATGTCACACTTTGATTTCGATAGATTTTTGACAACGGAAAAATATATAGATTAATCATACACTGAAGAACTGCTTCTGAGTTAAATCGGGTTCAATTTATTTGTAAGTTTAACTAAGACCTTAAGACATCAAAATAAAGAAGTCGCATTTGACATAATTAGGGTTATCGTGAAAAAAAAATCATCTGCCTATACATTCTGTAACTCTCACATCGATAAAATTGGTTGAGAAACGATGAAAATGGAACAAAACTCATACGATTTGTTTCAATTTTCATTGTTTCTTGACTGATTTTATCGATGCGAGAATTACAGAATGTATGCACTGGTTATGCTTACCTCTTTTGGAAATTGGTAATGTGGGTATCGAGAATAAATGATATAGTGGAATTGGATTTTTGTTTGAGGGAAGTTTATTCCGGAAAGATTCACGGTAGCAGAAACATTTTAAAGGGATACAATATTGCAAGGGAAACAAAATTCCCCTTCAGATTCGATTCGCTTTAATCGTTTATTGGGAGCCAGGCAGTGGCTTGTTGGCTTAAAAAGTTTGTTGAAATTGTTCCTTCACATTCTCTTTTACGTTTGAGAATACCACCAATTTTTTTTTTTTTTTTTTTTTTTTTTTTTTTTGTCAAGCTTCAGAGTTCAAAACCACTGATACAAGGATTCAACCCAGGAACAGAACATATCTTGGAATTTAACTGTAAACCTTCAATACCCATTGATGTGCCTTTTTTAAATTGAGAGTGAAAAACCGCCTTCAATTCACCGTAGATAGTTTAACGCCATAAATTTATTTGGAATATACTTCATTCTCGGCAGACGGCAATGCCATGCTATTTTAAGATTTTGTTTATTATTTATTTAATTTATTATAATTATTGTTAATTTTTGTACAAATAAAGTCTTTTCTAATCTAAAAATCAAAAAAAAATCTTTCTACTTCATTCTAAGTCACCAATAGCTCGATTCTTTCAAATTATCCAATCATCCCACTAAACGGTAAATCGGGCCCAGTTAGTTCCTAAATCACATAGCAGGTGAAAAGTAGTTAACTGGCTCTAATACTCTATAGTATACCTATAGCATCAAGTGGATGTACAATGCAAAATTACACCGTTTACTCCTGGTTCATAATTCACCATTATAAACCAGTCACTGACAAGTGACAAGTGACTTTCAACAATTGTAAATTATTGCCGAATAAGAAATTTGAATATATAGTCACACAAAGCACAGCGGATCGCTCGTCAATGATGGTGGCGTCGCGTCGTTGGTTGTCTTCGTCGTCGTTGTCTTGTTACAGCAGAAAAGAACGGATATGAAATTTAAATTTATTTGCAAATAAATTCCACCAACATGAAGCTTTATGGAAGTCAAATATATAAATTTTGTGAAGAAGAGAAGCTAGAGAAAAAGAGAGCTGGCACTGGTATTATGGTATTCAAAGAAGATCGTGAGGCAGTGATTGTTAAATGATGCTGCTGAGTGCTGTAAAAGGTGCTGAAGACTACATTGAACAAGTTGGAAGGATTTATTGTTTAGAGGTTGTGTTTGTTCTCCTTGATCATGCTGATCTAGCAGCAACAGAATCATATATACCTAAGCATCTATGATGATGACGACCACGGTGGTGGCGGTGGCGACGGGATCCAAATGGGCCATCCTAAAGAGGAAAAAGCAACTAATTTTATTAGCATATAAAGCGCAGTTCATGCACTATCTATCTATATGCCGTGCAATGTTTGTGGGTGCCCGCCAAAAAAAAATAAAAAAAACTTTAGAGCTCACTTAGCCTCTAAATACTAGAATTTAGAACCATTCAAATGGAGAAATAAAGTATGTTTCGCTTTTTTTTATAGTTCATGGATTATTTTAGCACCTTTTTGTTTTTTTTTAGCATAAACAAATGGATATTTTATTCATATAAATGAAAACCCAAACCCAAAGACTTAAAAGATGTGGCGACAAGATAAAACGAAACAGATTTATTCATTTTGGGGGTTATGTCAGACCTCCTGTGGGCAATGGCCTTTTTCTTTATAGATTTATGACTCAATGAGTGGTTCCTCGTGTATATTTTTGTTTTATTATATTTTTTTTTCTTTTTTTTCTTTTTCACGACCACAAAATAATGTTAGAAGTTTTTATGAGAAATTGAAAAGAGCTCATTAATGTATAGATACTGAAAATATACATTTTATGTAGGTATATCATTTTATATACATAGGTAGGTATCAACACAACAACCGGAAATAACAATAAAATTTCGATTGTATTTCGTTTGCAATTATCAATTAATTTAAATCCCAAGTCATTCTATCGAAGTCGTAGGTCGAAACTATGAAAATTCGCTTTCATTATGATAACAGAGAGGGCGACACTATATGTGACACTTTATGGAAAGGGCGATTTCAAATAACATTGGCTTCTCTTTTTGATGGTTTTTTGACACACATCTGTCAAAAATATCTATGTAGTTAATCAACAGCTAAATCCCCAAATAAGGTGAGTAAACTCGGGATCTGAATTGACTGAAAAACATTTGTCAGGAGTTATTGGCGGGATGATTTTTGATCCTGTCTGACATTTAGAGCACGATTCGACTTAAGAAAATTTTGAGGAACACCGTGACTCAGGTTACGCCCATAAATGAAAGAAGACCTCAACCATTTTAGCGTGAAAAACTGCAGACAGCTATAGAAAGGGACCGAGCTGACTGGAAGAAGCTTGTTGACTAAGTTATCTAGTCCATATACTGGACTGTAGCTTAACCTTAAGTAAGTTTTTAGAACAACCTCGTATTCATGCATACTTGTCAAAGTCTTAGCTTTTTCCGAATTGGCATGGAAGAACCGCGATGCTCATTATCAGGCGGTTTCGAACAGCACCGATTTCTGAAGGTTTAAAATACATTTTTTGAAGCAATTATACGGGACTCGCAGTAGTAAAGAAGGTTTTGGGTTTGATTCTTTACCACCTATGCCACCTACAAAAATTGACTGAAATTGACTGAAATCAAGGGTTACTGCGTCTTGCGAAGAATTGACAAATCCTCCAAAAGTATCCCTTGCCATATAAAAATGTGTTTCACTTTAGCCGTTCGGATTCCGCAAACAATTGTAGAACCCCTCTATACCTGCCAATAACAAAATGGTTTAGAGTTTTAAGTCAGTAGGCCCTGGTTCCACACGAGCTGTCGTATGCCACCCAACTAATTTGTATTATTATTAAATTAAATACAGTAGAAGCTCGATATAGTGAAGTAATTAAAACCAGGCCTGTTCACTATTTCGAGATTGTTCACTATTTCGAGAGAGAAGCTGAATAGGCTTTCCAATGTAATTTCGATACGAAATGAATATTTTTTGTATTTATTATTATTATTATTATTATTATGTTTTACGCTTAAAACAATTTAAATTAGGTAAAACAAACAATTATTTCATATCATTAAAAAAAATATACAATTAAAATCGAAACACTTCATAACTCCAGGTAGGAATTAGTTTTTGTTTTAATTAAAAGTATTAAATATAAAAAAAATTCACTTTTGTTTCTCAACTTCAAACTGATTTGCACAGGTCTTTCTTGCAAACATTATTCAATTGACAATGACAATCTTTTTCGAAAAAAATTGTTTTCATAATTAGAATATTTCACAAAAGTTAAAATACAACATCAACTTGTGCTATACTGGGTCAAGTAGATATTTTCTTTCGTGCCTGTCTGTACGAAGCACATAAATGAACGGTAAAATATCTTAAAAGAAAGTCGACAAAGCTGTAAACACATTTCAGCTGGAATATTCTTCTTAAATATTGAAAAAAAGTGGGCGTTGCACTATATCGAGATACATTTTGTTCACTATTTAGAGTAGTCTATATAAAATTTTGTGTGTTCACTATATTGGATAGTTCACTCTACTGAGATTCACTATATCGAGCGTCTACTGTAGTATCAATTTTGACCCTATTCCAATTATTATTAATATTATTATAATTTTGAGCTTAACTGAAATCCCGAATTCTACATTTACTTTAATGTGTAGAGCGAGTGCCTCCAGCACGAAGCAGTAGATCTTTCATAGACGAGATTCATGATTAAAATGAATACAAAATTTATATTTTAACTTAACGAAAATCTATAGGAACAATTTATCAATGTCACATAAAACAAAAATCAGACACATAATGTTCAGAAGTCCATAAGGCTATAAGGATCATTACGTAAAGTACTCTCGTTAACGTAAAGTCATTGTTAAAGGCTCATGCCGGACGCTTAAATTAACTTTGAATCTTGTAAGACAAATAAAATAACTGTTCTACATAATCAAGGGTCACTAAGTAGGTAGTCAAAAGTGCCTTGCGACTTATTTAACCTAAAGCACTATCATAGCGCATGCACCGCAATGAAATGACTTGACGTAGATATATGTATAAACGCGAAGCGGTTTTTTTTTCTGCCAAGCAAACGCGCGCGTTCGCACTCATTTGCAGATTCTTATCGTTTTGCTTTGCGCAATAGAACCAACCTCAGTTTATGGCATCTAGATATAGCTGTTCGAATATAACAACCACGGAAGACGACCGTCTCTATTCCATTGCAATCAAAGCACGTCTTTGGCTTCTTAGCCAGTAGCTGGATCATGTAGGCACTCTATAGCACTCTATAGACACAGAACAACTATATAGGTACACAATTATTATATGCTCCCCTAAGATGTTCTGTTCCAAACGAAGAGACAAATGTTTTGAGGTTATGTAATCGACAGAAGTGAATCTTAATCACCTTCTGTTCTGGATTATGGTTATATATGTAAGTAGGATTCAAGAAAAGATAGTACAATGCCTCACCTCTGGGAAATCTAACGTTAAACTAATGAAAGCTTGATCCCATTGCAAAAATCAATGTATGCTGCCGCCCGCCACTACAATATAAAATCAAGGACGTATACGCGAAAGGAGGGGCATTGGATTTCTTTGTAGTTTTTGCAAATGAATTCAAAAAAGAAATCAATAAAAAAAGAACTTAGAAAAATCACTTGGTATTCAGTTTGTTAACGAAAAATAGTCAAAGTATTTTAGTTCTCACCACTATAAGCCTTAAATTTTGTTTAAATGTTGGTGATAACTACATACATAACACTGGTAGTTAACAGATTTGTGTTAAAATGTGTGTTGTAAGTTTCCAATGATAAAGTGAACTTTCTTTCTTTCTTCACATTTCTAATTGTGTATGGTATTTTTCCGAAGAAAGTGAACTTCTTACACGCTCTGCATGAAAACTAAGTTCACTTCATAATAAAGCTTTTATATTTATTTCCAACTATAAGTGACAACCAAGTCCCTTAGTTTACTTTATTTCTGGAGACTTAATTGACTGCCACACCATCTTAAAAATTATATTCGTTTTTTCAACACCCGGAAATCCCTTTTTGTCTCCCCTCATAAAATCCTGCGTACGCTCTTGTATAGCACAAAGTTTGCTCTTGCATTCAGGATGAAGTTGATGGTTCAATGCCAAGTTTTACATTTTGCTAGAGGTATAGTTTAACGGTAATAGAAGACACATGAAAGGTGCGCTGCGCATGCGCTTGTGCATTGCAGTGTAGAGAATTTTGTATTTGAAGGAGATACACAAGAACAAAAAATGATTTCTTAATGGCAGTTTAACCCAATCAGAGATAGTTGATTGATCAATCGCTAATTTAACCTGATAGGTTTTGTTGAGAAAGGAACTAATTTATTGAGAGAAAATAAAGTGTGTAGTTTTCTTTTCAACGTAGATATACATGTAAGAGATTTTAATTCCTTTCTTTCACTTCGAGAAAATGTCCCACATTGAGATAGTGGAAATATCTTCCGCTATTCACTTTAAAATATAATTTATTAATGAAACAAAGTTTGAAGAAAGTCAATTTATACTTATATGTATCAAAAGTCTTTGGATTGACGGCGACACACTTTGAATTTGAAGTTAACATCAGCGTTGCCGAAGTGGACCGAACGTGCTCTTTTGACACGAAAATTTCATTGTGGCCAACACGAAAAAATTCAATATGGTTTGCAGAATCTCTTTTTTTGTCCATATATCTCTTTTTTTGTCCATATACGAAAAGAGCAAATTATATCTTCTAATTTTTGTTGAATTATTTTTTTTTTAATATAAGAAATTGCGTTTTTTCCTGTGGCAATTTTTTTATGAAAATGTGGGACGAAAAGGCGGCAACGCTGGTTAAAATGAAACAAAATTTTAAATCTTACATTATCATGTTGGTAAATGGCATTTGTGACTCCATATTGTAGCTATGAAAAGGAACACTTGCATTTTGGTGAGGTCACTAAATGTGTTGGCGTTAAATAGGGCTGTCATTTTGAAGACATTATTTGTTTATCATTTCACGCGATAGGTAGTAACTATTTTTCTTGTGGTAGCATGTTGCGAAAAACGTTAGAAAACAACATGTAGACTATTTTCTCTTCGTTTCAAGCCTCATCCTTGAACATCGGACTACTTAAACATAGGTTATTTGCTTCAAAAGGTATATTTATATATTATTTATCAACTTAATCTTTTTGTAATGTAATAAAAAAAAATAAATGAATAAAATAAAAATTGTGCATTTTAAGTTTATTTGCTTTGATATTTTTCTCTTATAGCTGAAAAATACAAAGAATTATGCAAATAAAACTAAATATTCTAAAAAAGTGTTTATAATGTTAATGATTAATATAATATTTGCATATCTATGTAAATTTACCTCGAATGTCTTGAAATGATTTGTAGATAAGCAGACTTATCGATCTCTACATATTAAATTTCAGCCCTGAATTTCCACTTATGATTAATGTTTTAAAAATATTTATTCATATACTTAATTAAGAATCCTCAACTCATAAAATCTTAATCTAAAAGTGCAACATTAGAGTTTTAAATGAGGACAGCGGTGACCGTCCTTACTTGACCTGTTGTCCATCAGCTTATAAGTTGACTCTCACATAACTTGACAGTTCATCTTTGTTTACATCAATTAATATTATTTAACTATTTTTAGAATTCATCACCTCTAGCGAAGAAAAAATAATAATAATTAATGGATTCGACACGTAGGTATTGATTAAGTTTAGCAAATAGAATTTTTGAGATATCATCTTGCCGGATTAGGTGTACCTAAAGCCCCTACACTGACTGCATATCAGATTCAGAGGATGTGTAAAGATGATCTGTGTCACTGATGATGTTTGCTGCATTGTTGATAAATCTATGAACTCTAAGTTCTTGAAGACAAAGCTAGTTAGCACTAAGTTGATAGAAATCATCTTCATCATATTCGTTATTTTTTTTTTCTTTTTTCTTTTTTTGTAATCTTAGGCCATTCAATATTCTGTTAATCATTCTATCATCACAAAGATATTTTAGGAAAATTCATTAAAAATATAATGGAAATAAAATAATTGGCTATTGCTCAAGTTTTATTCTATAGCAAAAAATATACGGACAGAATTTTTTTAATGGGGTATGAATGAAGGAACAACCACTTGGGTGAGCTACAACCAAGTTTTTATAGTCTTAAGCTATTTCACGACTTTCACACCGATTTTAAGAAACAACACGCAATTACTAAAGTATTGATGACATTTTAATGAATGTTTATAAACCGTTGAAAGTGGCTACCTTTAAAATCTACAAAGCTACCTACAAAATCTTTCAAAGTGATCAAAACTTATTGACATAATTCTAGAAAATATTTATGTTAAGCGGCCTCTAGACGATACAATTGTCGTTCAGATATTGTAAGAACCGTAAAACTGATGTATGGTTTGTATGCGAGCTTGCGACAGTTGTATACCGATATCAAACAAACTAGAATTTAACTAACTTTTGTAAATAGATTTATTTGGATTCAGTGACAAAGATGTTGCCAAGAAGTGTTGAACTTATAATTCTAAAAAAAATTTTCTCGGTTAGCAGAAAAGTTTCCTTGCCTGAAACATAATTTTCTTAAAAGCTCTTTGAAGTTTCGAAAAATATTTTAAGAAACCAAACCCGTTGTTTAGGGAGTAGCAAACCCCCCCAGTCTTGTTGTTGTCTTTTAGCTAAAGGTACAAGTCTCGAGGTGAAGATGTAGGTACATATAAGTTGAAAAACGACTAAGACGAAACCAATAGACAAATAGACAAATCACGTTTTTAAATTCTCCAAAATCGTAATGTTTACGATAATGATTAAGGCGATATGTGAATAGGATTAAAATGTCGATACAATTCTATATGAGCTTAAATGTTGACGTTCCCACGTATTCACCTCATTACTGTCAAAAATCAAACTTTAAATGAAATTTAAAGAGATTTTAATTTTGTCGATGTGAAGTAAAAACACAAAAATCTTAAAAATAGGTTATCATTGAATTTTAATAATTACAAAAAGAAGGTACAAGTAAAAGTTTCGGTAAATGTTTAACTAATAAGTAAATTACTTTCAATACAATCAACCTGTTGGTTGTTGTTGAAAATGTATGTGTCAAGGCCATTATATGATTTTCAAAGACCAACTAACATAAACCTACAAAATAATTAATTATTTTATATTGCATTTAAGTATACCTATGCAAATTATTGATTGCTCATGATGTTCATTGTTCATGTCATGACAATCAATATATAGTTAAGCAATAAACCTCCCTGAATACACCACCTTTCAAAACATCAGTTCACAATATATACTTGTAGATATTGTAGATTATTAACCATCATATAAACCAAACAAACAGGTCTTTTTATTTCGGTCATAAATCTTTCTCAGGGTCAAGTTCAACTAAGTGTGCGGCGCCACCGGCGGCGGCGCTCGTCTTATCACTCCATCCGGTACCGATAATTGGATTTATTTTATCCTGTCTGTTTAAGGAATAGCTTACACCTTTTTACACGTTCCGCACTAATTACATGCAGAGGGCCGGGCAGCGGCTTTGCATCAATTTAAGTAGGTACATAGTCGTTCGAATTACTGTGGGCAAAACGTTAGCCCTCTTGGGGTAATTAATTATTAAAAACCTACGTTATTTTGTGATCGTATGAGATTTGGCAAAAAGTAAATAAGTTTTTCCCATAATGGATTTTATTTTAAAATACAAAAAAAAAAAAACTAAATGAGTTAAAAAAAAAGAGTGCGTGGTAAGACAGCAGCTGCTCACGCAGAAAAACATCAATCACTTTGATTTATTCGTGGGTGTGATGCGTGAAAAAAAATGAATACCTTTACTGATTGGCTTTGATTAATTAGGTTGATGATGTCGTTCGTTGTTTAACTTTTAATATTTATATGAAGCTCTCTTTGGTGTTTATATGGTTGTTGTTTAATATTTACTAAGAGGCGTATATAAAAAGTTTGTGAGGGTTTGACAAAAACATCGTTATAATATTATTAATGTTTTCCGAGAAAGAGATAATTTGCCATCACTGATTGAAGATTTGCAGAAAAAAAAACAATTGGATGTACCTAAGTATTATTTTTTTTTTCAAACCTGGTGTCATTTTTTATTTACATTTGTCATGGGTATTTTTGTGACAGGCGTGGGATTTTAATGACATGTCTTCTTCAGCTTTGCTTTAGGTTCGTGTTGAACAACAAATTTCGAGGTTGTACGTCCACTGTTATTTGAGCTGAAGCCTAAACAGGTGGACCGATATGCTTTAAATTTAGTACATAGCCTTTTTATGTGATTCCCTAGACGGGAAATTCGATTTTTTTTTTATACAACGAACTCGTTTTTTTTCAAATTTTCTCGAAAATCGCTTTAATGATTTTGATTAAATTTAATACCTTTTATCGCACATATATTATAGTAAGAAAACTGCCTTCGGGTTTTTGCTAAAAAATAAGCATTATAAAAAAAAAACTTTTATGACTTTTTTGACAAACTTCGTAAAAAAAATCGAACTCCGGTTTTTGATCAAACTTAACATTTCCATGATAGCGAAGTCAAAAAAGCTTTGAATACAAAATAGTCAAATTATTTTTCTTTTAGTATAAAATATTTTTTTGAAAACAAAAACAATTTGGACGCAGTTTTTTAACATTATCTACGATCTATTATATTATTAGAAAAAAATGGTTTCGATTTATCTCTCATATTTGTCAAATGAAGGTTTTTCTTCCGTAGTTTTCCTTCAATTGTTTTCCATTAATTATCTATATTTCCCTACAAAAATTGTATTTATTTTTCAGTTGTAAGATATGAAATTAAATATCATATCTCTGTGCAAGCTGTTTGTATTCACAAAATTATGTAAATTGTAACGCTTTATTCTACGAAAATAAATATCTATCTATTTATCTCTCATAAAACCATTTTTGTTTTTGAATATCTCATTATCAGTTTAACCGATTTTAATGAAGTTTCGAATAAATAATTTTAAATAATACTGTATGAAATTTTTTTTTCAAAAAATCAATATCTTGATTTAAAAAAAAAATCAAAATTATTTTTTGAAAATTCGATATTTCGATTAAAAAAAAAACCGCTCTAACGATTTTAAACATTTTTTTGGACAGGAAGGTACTAGGAGAACAAATTCGATGATTTTTTTTTTGATCATGTAATGGAACCAAGAAGAGGCCGTGTATTTCGCGAAAGGCAAATTAGATAGAACGTACTTATAGTGTTTGGAAAAACAAATGACCTTGCATGTAGTATGAGCTTTCGGAATTACAATTCGTTTCGAAAGTGATGCAAACTAAAACAATTTTTTTTTTAAATCGAACAATCATATCAATCATAAAATAAGGGAATTTACATGCCACCCTTCCCCAATACGTTCATATAACTTGTCCATTTATTTAATTTTTCAAATATCGTTTTATCCTTTTTAGTATGAACTTCGCATTACAAAAAGCAACCTATACATTTTTGTATAATTGAAATTATAAAAGTAAATGCGGCCCTGTACTGCCTGCACTCATATATAGGCTGAACATAAAATTCCGCTTAATCAACAGTGAGAGGTACACGTATTTATGCAAGAGGCACATTCTTTTTAGATTCCTTAACCATGCCTACTCCCACTATATATTTTTATTTTTCGTTTGGCCCAGGTCCATTTCAGTATATGGACTAGTTATTTTTGTGAACTCAGTTCAAGCACCAGGCGTTCAGAAATAATAGCAGTAACCAACACATCCCGTTTTATATTATGTAGATGTGGTAATGGTAGGCAAACAACATCCCATATACTGATTTAGATGTGATGTGTACAGAAGTGTTTTGACCTTACACAACGGTTAATATATCTATGGGTACATCTAAGTTTCTGGCTTAAAATTCCCACAAATGATGATACCTAAATTCAATTTTGGGTAGATGTACAATTTCAAAACAGGATGTTCAGTAGTTTGGGTCAAAACGAATATCCACTGATAGAAAAGGGTGTTGATCAATGTACATAGCTTTCCATATTTTGTCTATCTAATTAAAAAATTAAAAAAAAAATATTTTTACCAAAAAAACACCTATTTACGATGGTAGAAAAAATTTCACAATTAAATTTGAAGGAAAATACCATTTTGTTTTCGTTAAAAAGTACCAAACAAAATTATCAGCATAAAATAACAAAAATACCTTCGTTTAATGATTTTCCTATGATACAAAATTATTCACCACCTTTTTTAAAATATTCCTTCATTTTGTCTTTCCCAATTTACCTTAAAAACCTTAAAAAACATTAATTATAAAAATGTATAAAATAATATAAAATGATATTTTATTTCTATCCAACAATGAAAAATGAAAATTGGCAACCTTGTGCCAAACAAACCACAAAATCACATTTCTAACGCCAGAGTAAGAGCCAGAGTCACAGCCAGAGCTAGAGCCAGATACCCATAGATACCGGTATATCTCTTGTTTGTGTTTTTGTTTTTGGTTTTTCATCAATCGTCCATGTATGTAGATGGCATAAACCCAAACCGAAACCGAAACCCACCGAACCAACTTCGTTCCCCTTCTTTGTGTAGTTAGAGTAATAGGATTTATAAAACAAGCTAAAAGTCCTCCCGAAGCAAATGTGCACCATAGCCTTGTTCAAATGCTCAATGCTGGTATAGGCCGAATAGGAAAATACGATGATTCGACTGTGAGGGGTACACACAATTATTGTGAAAGGCACCACCACCTGAGTATCCTAATCCATAGGTACGTACTCCCACCGTTTTTTTTCGTTTTTTTTTTTTTTTTTGTACTTTGCGTTGGCCCGGGTCCATTTGAGTGGACTAGTTATTTTTGTGAACTCGCTTCCAGCACCAGGCATTCAGCAATAGAAGCAAACAACATCCCATACTGTTTCACAGATGTTATGTGGAGCTAGAGTCATAGCAAACGGATTCAAAGAGGCAATTTTCCTGGCACGATTTCAGCATACCGTTTGGTGTATTAAAGTGAGATTGGTGGGGGAAAGGGGGTTTGGTGAGGGATGAGGGGGAAGAAGGGGTAACTCGTAGGCGAAGCTCGAACCACCACTTAGGAGGAATGATGGTGCCATGGCCAGACCACTTGCATGATGATGGTGCAGCACGCCACAGACAGCAATTTCTCTTCAATGGTGCGGTACTACTATTTTATTTGATTTTATTTGTTACTTTATATTTTTTTTATTATACCCACATAGCACATACATACATTCATACCTATCCTACGACCGTACTTACACTACACTCGCTGATGGAACGTTAACTGGCTTGGGCTTCTCCCATAGCAACTCGGTTCCATTCCATTCGGAATAAATAATTCAACTGGAGGAACACTTATTTTTCTGATATACATATGGAGATACCAAATAGACTTTTCTATACTAAGCAAGGCAATTATCCCGCCCGCTGGGCCCTAAGGTCTCTCGCTTATAAGGATGATTGTATGTAAAGTTGGGGTCGCAGGATTGCAATGCTGTGCTTGATAGCGATGGTATCTCATTCCAACTGACACAGTTTGTTATAAAAAACAAAGTCGTTTTGCTAGAAATCTAACACCTATTTGCGGGCTTTGCTGCTGCCTTGAGATTTTTTTTTTTTTATTAAAATTCAAATGCCTCCTTTGGCGTTAAGAGATATTTAATTGCATTGGCCCAAGGATCAAAAGATCGTGACAAAACAATAATAATTAATAAGGATAGATGAATGGGGGTGGGGTATATGGTGTCAAGGGCAAAAGTTATGATAGATTTTTGCTTATTAATGTAGGTATTAGAGGTATGTCTGGTATATACCTCGTAGATTTCGCAACTTTTAATGGCGTGGTAATGAACTTTAACAAGTGTCTGATGTTCCTTTGGGATTGGTTAATTTATATCCATTTTACGAGCATAATTCAGAAATTAAATCACATGGCTCTCTTGCATACATATATACGGTGTGTCTTTAAGATGAAGTTCTCATCTGTTATATGACACCATCAACAGGGAGGAAACAATCAGATTGTTTTCAGATTAACTATATAGGTTTTAAGCCTAACTTTTTAGTCAGTCTATACGCGTGTGAAGGAAGGTATATATTTAAAGATTTTAATTAGGTTCTTGGAAAATTAGTAAAACGTTAGAAGTTTGCGCTCGAAATCCAAAAGAAGTAGAAAAAAACAAAAAGACAAATTTATGTTCCTGAGAATTCCTTTGTATTTTTAATAAATTTTTAAGTATCGCAATATGTTCCTTAAGAAATTTTTTTCAAGCATGGGTCCCATGATCATTTTAACTTCTAATCTAACTCTAGCCCACATTATAAGACATTAACAATATTTTTGGGGCATTGAATGATGTACATTTATTTCTTTTGAACTGATTGTCTATATTTTAACTAGCGAGAAATATTCTTAGAAAATTGTCTTTCACTTAAACTTCATAATACTCTCATGGAGCATAACTACTTTTTATATATTCTATTTTTTAGCCTTTGGCTTATTTCTACACACAAAAAAACATAAGAACGATGTTCATTTCATCTAAATATATACCTACTACCTACTGTCAAACCACTCAAAACACAACTTCCTTACCGCAAATCATCAATCTTGAAATAGTTAGCCTTAAGCTCTTGAAACTTATGACATTTACTTAAAGAAAATTTGTATGTCTTTCTAGAAAACCATTATTAGTTTGAGTTTATTGACAAAAGAAATAAACTTTGAAGTATGCATATCGAAACAAAAACGAATGAATTTTGTACGTATGTATGTTCCCTTCAAGCGAGTTAACTTTGACTTAAGGACTTAAATCTAACATACCATATATTTCATTGCCGCGTCTTTAAGTCAGAAAAGCATCACTGAATGAACTATTTGTTATTATTGTTGTTGTTGAATAATTAATGAGATGAGTTCTTTATAGGCTGCCCAATAGCATCGATCGATTTGTATGGTCAAAGTTAGCATCATCAGCTATAGACTCCCCGTTATATACATATGTATGTATATACGACATTATCACCAGGAAGTGACTATACCTTAAATTAATACCTTAAAATAATGTCCAATGCAAAAACTATCAATTGTTTATGGGCATATTGGGTTGGGCCTCTTGCTTTCCCCTGCATAATAGCATACCATTAACTGAATTGAATTACACAATTTGGCGAAATGACAATGATGGCGATTAATATTTTTAAATTCGTGCGCAAATTCAATCAATGGGTTCGGCTAATTGTGAGTTTAATAAAATATATTATGGTTTTGTGTTGACAAACATTTTTTTTGGAGAGACTACAATCAAATCCGATTAAACTGGATTAAAAGATCAAGGGTGATTGACAAGTGACACATGGCCGTATTAGATGTGAAATACAATGGGCGCCCCCTGTGTATGAAGTTTATGAAATCTTAATAAATAAAAATTTTAATTTTAATTTGTTTAAAATTGTTCAATCTCCGTAATTTGTCAGTTTTGATTAGTAAATTAATAGACTTATTATAAAACTAACGGTTATTTTCGTTAAAGTCAGGACATTAAGAGCCATTTTCTTCATTATTTGTTGACACAAACCTGAGAGTTGAGTGACAAGTTGAAATTTGTTTTTCTTCACTATTTTAAATCTCAACTCGAGAGTTGAAAAATTTCCCTGGGAAATTTTTGACAGACTTTAGATTTGAATTGACCCAAGTGCGTAATGCCTCAGCCAACAATTCTTCTTCTTCATCTTCGCTTCTAGAAGCAGACGATGGATGATTTTATTTAAACCGAAACCGAGATTAATGTTTGACAGAAGAGACAACAAAATGTAGATATTTCAAATTTGAATTTGAAAGAAAACTCTCAAATTTGCTCTCTCAACTTCTACTTTTTTCGGAAGTTGAGAAAACCAGAAGTTGATCAACTCGAGAGTTGAGGATCGAAAGTTAAAACTGTCAACTGTTGAGTGAAGAAAAACAAAATCATAAGTTGAGAATAAAAATCCTCAAGTTTAGTTCAACTTGTAGTGAAGAAAATGGCTCTAAGTTTATTAAGGAAACATTTTCCGTAAAGGAACAAAATTGAAAGATTCTTTAAACGCTTTTTTGATTTGGTAAATTCGTGAAATGCTTTCGATTAAATTTTATTTTTATAAACATACAAAACATGTTCGCCCTACTGCCCTGCTGCGTGAACTACAAAAAGTATTAGTGCGCTACTGGAAAAGTCTATTTTCGTTTGGAAAAAGTTATTTATTTCACCATAAAATGACATTATTTTATTCATTAAAATTTTTGATAAATTTCTCTCCTTAAATAAATATCGATGTTTAAATCAGATTCATTTTTAAGTATGAACACATGTCATATATAACCTCGAAAGTTAACAAGCAACTTAAATGCTTCTACATTATAATATAAATAACGCCTTGGTTAACATGAACCATTAAATTTAATTGCATTTAAAAACCGCAGATGTACAAGTATATAGGTAATCGCAGATGAAGATCTAACTAACATTTTGTGGGCGATAAATTGTTATTGGTTTACATGAAAAATCATTTTAAATGTGGGTTGAAAAACCCCATGACCAATGTGATTCAGTGTTGTGGTTGATGAGAATAAAGAGAAGCAGCTGCAAGGACATTTGTGGCAATGTGCTTCTTCTTCTGTAAATCTGATAAGATTCCTTGGCATCATTAGGTGTAGGTATTTGCTAAATTGCTATTCATCCATATTAAATTGTTGACTAATGTCCCACCCGATCAATTTTGGTAAATGATTTGTAGATATTATAAAATGGTTTGAACGACACCATCATCTTGAATTACCCAAAATCAAATCTGAAACTTGACGCTCGATTCCAGTGGCTATATAGACTAATGGGTTTTTGGCTAAAATGTTGATGTTTTTTTGTTGCTTAAATTCGTCAGGATTGTCTACAACTCCAATGAAGAAGCTGAATACAAGAAATGCCCAACAAAAATCCTATATTTCAACATGACTGCTAGATTCTATAATCCAACCACCATCATCTATGTATATGCTAGAAACTAGACGCTAAATTTCAGTGGCTATACCTAGAAAATTTAGAAATTTAGGGGATTATCATTCTAGCCGCTTAGACTTAAAACTAGATTCTAGTGGGTAGATTCTAGCATCTTTACTGTAGCGGCTAGATTCTAACGTCTAGATTCCAGAGGTAAGATTCTAGAGGTAGGTTAGAGAATCTATCCACTAGAACCTAGACGCTATTACCCTTCTAGCCTCTAGAACCTTAGCCACTAGAATCTATAGCGTCTAGTTTTTAGCAGCTTGGCTATAGGAGCTATATATTCTAGAGTCTTGATTTCCGGCTTTATTTGTTTATTTCCCACCTTTAAACAGGAAACATTTGACAACACAAAATATAACTTTGTTTTCAATTTGGATTTCCAAATTCATTTTGAATACACACTCTTTATTTGAAACGCCCTCAGTACTGTAAAAAAAACAGGTACATACAGATTTTAAAAAAAAAGTGTGAGTGCCGGGACTTACGGTGTAAACATCAAATTAAATGTTCAAGTGCTGGTTTTACATCACAGAACGTGACGAGTTCGAACTGTCAACCAAATTTCAACCCAAACTCAACTCGAACTTTCGATTTAGTTTGAAGTACGAACGAACGTACCCAATATTAAATCCAATTTACATCAACGTATCGTAACGTGTAAGATCACAACGTAATGTGTCACAGAAATGTCCACGTTTTTAGTTTACCCTACCGCCGGCATAGATGATTACACATCAAAAGGAAAAAAGAGATAAGTATATATAACAATGCTTTCACTGTGATCCCAAGTTGTTTTATTTTCATCATCTGATCTGGATAAGATCTGGCCATCTGGAGGAAAATAAAACGAGGCTAACATTATGTTAGGTAAAATTTTAATTTTTTTTTTTTTTTTTTTTTATTTGTCACTTTTTTTTTTTTTTTGAGCGCTTTTGCTTGCCGTATTTGGTTTCATCACTTTACTACAATATTTAGATACCTATGTGGTTTAATTAAATGTTTGAGACTTTGAATTCCACCACGCAGCAATCCCATTCATCATAACGTCATAGATCAGATCTCAACAATGAAAGATTTGATTCTGGAAAATTTCCATATGCTTAATTCTAAGTCATGGTCATTTCCTCATTCTCCTCACAAACTGACACTAATCACACATTCTATCAGCCATCGGGAATATTTTCGTCAAAATGACATCATCACTGTCAGTGTGTTCTCCATCTTACCTACTATAAAAGTTAACCCTCACAGATTGCTTATACATGTATATAGAAGGAGGAGTCAAAGCATCGGGAGAACCAAAGAGCCTTAGCTTATAGAGATAGCTGATTCATTTTGCCGCACTTCTTGCCATAAAATTATGCAGCTATGTCTATTGTGTAAACATTTGCGTTCGTCTAATAAGAGAGTGTATATATGTACCTACTCGCTGTAGCCTTATAATCCAGCACCAGATGCATCAATGTTCATCTTCCTTGTACCGAACCGATTGCCCCGACATCATATTATTGTCTGATGTGCCTGATTTACTAAGGCAATTCAACTTAGAGCGCCCATATACAAATACAAACAGTTGCTTAAGTTATGGAGATTTTGGTCGAAAGGTTCTCGAAGCAAAGCGCGTTTTTTGAAACTTATAAGATGTAGAAGACCTCATAGTTGCAATGATAGTGCAGTGTCATCATATAGATTCCTATTGTTGGTCATTCTAAGACGGTTTCTATTCCCATTCCCATATGATGCGCAACTCTATAGTCGATGCCATAATAAATTGTTTCGGCCTTTTGTCTGCTTAAGCCGTATAGCTACGTGTGTTTTTGTATCGAACTCTGGCTCCATCAGACGACCACGCGGCAATAACCAAATTGGTTAGCTTGGCCTTGTCCTGAGAAGCAATTTTGTTTATGATAAGGCTAAGAAGGAATTATGTTGCTTCTGCTTTTCCTTATAGTTCTTATACCTAAAGGTAGCCTTATACATTCATACCCCTCGTTTGTTTACAAAGAAGCAAATCAAATTCTGGGCTTACGATTAAGTCCATCGTTAGATTTAAGTTTGGTTCAGTTATATAGAAAGAAAAAAAACAAAGAATCTCTTCTGGGAGCCATCTCTCGGTGGATGTTCCTGTTTTCCCATCGTTTTGCTGTTTCTGTTCTGATGTGCGCAGTCGAGTCTTCTTCGCGGTCGGTCGGTCGGTTGAATTGGTCATCAAAATAATAGACTTTCCGCATTTTCAATGACCATAAATGTCTTGTTGGTTTGGCGAATTAAAACGTGGGTTTACAGTTACACTTTAAAAAAGGTTGTGATTTGCAATACAAATTTTGAAGAAGTTGTTTTTTGCACTCTTGCGCAGTTGGTGGCGGTCGGATCTGTTTGCAACCACAAGCAGACATATCTCAGATGACACACTTATTTTTCCTTTGGATGATGCTTGTTGTTTTTATTTTTTTGGTGCAAACGAGGCTGATTGGGGAATCTTGTTGGTGGCTTTTGGCCTTGTCTATTGATTAATTGGATGCGGTATGGTTGAGTTCAAGCTAGATACTGTGCGCTTGTTATATGTCCGTACTTGGTATAACTTACAATAAAAAAGTTATATGGTAAGCATTATAGAAGACGTTCGAGGCGAAGGATATTATTTGTGATATTTTAAATATATATTCAAGAAATTTTTAATCATAATTGCACTGGCTATTTTTTTAAATTTCAAGCGAAATTTGGAAATATTTTGGTTTTAAGAAATAAACATTTACAAAGTGAATTGAATTAAATAGAAAACACAGTTTTTTATTTAAATTATTATTTTGTTTAAGTATGTAGGTTCATAGCTTAGGGTCACAGTATACATATTAAAGGTAATATCATGAGCCTTTTCTTTTTTGTTTAGTTTTGCACATTTGTCAAATTTGAAGAAAATTCTAAATGCAGAGCCCATTCTCTTGTCTAATTACAATATTTAGTTCTAATGATGTGGTGAGTAATTTTTGTGGGCACTTAAACATCCATTTTCAATTTTTAACACTTTCAACTTTGACAACCTGCGCCATATATTACCATCGACTTGGGTATACTGTGAGGGTTATATGTGGAATAACACATCGGCCAAATAGCTTCCATCGCCTGGCTGTCATACCCTCACTCTTTTGTCGAAATTTGTATGACCAAATTTTCCATAAATGCGGCTGAAATTCGTTGACTCAGCGTTGAATTTCCTCCTTTAATGCACAGGTGGTTGTGGGCTTGTTGGCATATCTTCCAATTCGGGCCAAAAATATCGATAATCATGGCGCGATAATGCTGGCCCTTCACAGTAACGTGACGATCGTTTTCGTCGACGAAAAAATATGGCCTAATAACGCCACCGGCATGCAAACCGCATCAAACAGTTATTTTTTGTGAATGAAGTGGTTATTCATTTTCACCCGACCAATAACGCATATTTTGCTTATTGACGAACCCATTGAACCAAAAATTAGCTTCGTCACTGAAGATGATTTTGCGATAAAATTAATTATCTTGGCGCATCTTCTCCTGAGCCCAATTGGAGAAAGTACGTCGCGTCGCTTCAAATGGTCAATGATGAAAATGTTGAGTTTACTGAATAAATTGACAATGACAGTTCGATGGTAAGTGACAAGTTGCGTTCACAAATTAAATTCAAAGTTTTCATTTTGTCAAGTCCCTATTCGAAAACACGATATATCCAGTCTTCCAGAAGCTTTCAATTACTCGCTTTACAGATGACAAAATAAAATTAATTTTCCGACAATATAACGGGTGATTTTTTAGCTGGTTTGGTTTTGGCAACACTGGTTTTGACAGCTGACGTGTGTTTAGTACCTTGTGTCACTGTCAAACAGCTTCAGTTTGGTTTGCAATTTAACCATGGATCGTCTTACAAATGAACAACGCTTGCAAATTATTGAATTTTACTATCAAAATTCGTGCTCGGTTCGAAATGTTCATCGCGCGCTGCTTCCATTTTATGGTCGGCATTCTCGACCTTCTGAGCAGTCTATTCGGAAGATTGTGACCAAATTTCGCACCAAATTTACTTTGTTGGACATTAAACCACCAACACGTTTACGTATTGTGCGTAGTGAAGAAAATATTGCGGCCGTATCAGCTAGTGTGACAGAAGACCACGAAATGTCGATTCGGCGCCGTTCCCAGCAGTTAGGCCTTTGTTACAGCACTACGTGGAAAATTTTGCGGAAGGATTTGGGCGTAAAGCCTTTTAAGATACAGCTGGTGCAAGAACTAAAGCCAGCCGACCTACCACAACGCCGAATTTTTGGTGAATGGGCTCTTGGAAAGCTGGCCGAGGATCCGCTTTTTTATCGAAAAATTGTGTTCAGCGATGAGGCTCATTTTTGGTTGAATGGGTACGTAAATAAGCAAAATTGCCGCATTTGGAGTGAAGATCAGCCAGAAGCATTGCAACAGCTACCAATGCATCCCGAAAAAGCCACTGTTTGGAGCGGTTTATGGGCCGGCGGCATTATTGGGCCATATTTCTTCAAAGATGATGCGAATCGCAGCGTTACTGTCAATGGTGAACGCTACCGAGCGATGATAACAAACTTTTTTTTTGCCCGAAATGGAAGTTCTTGACTTGCATGATATGTGGTTTCAACAAGACGGTGCCACATGCCACACAGCACGCGAAACAATGGCGCAATTGCGAGGCGAGTTTGGTGAACAGTTAATTTCACGTTTCGGGCCGGTCAATTGGCCGCCTAGATCGTGCGATTTGACACCATTAGATTATTTTTTGTGGGGGTATGTCAAGGCTAATGTCTATAGGGACAAGCCCGCTTCGATTGACGCACTGGAAGCCAACATCCATGCATTCATTCGTGAGATACCGGCCGATATGTGTGAAAGAGTATGCCAAAATTGGACTCAGCGGATGGGCTACCTGAGACGCAGCCGCGGTCAACATTTGCATGAAATTATCTTTAAACATTAAATTGCAAGGTTCAAACTATCGATTCAAATAAATATTTCATTCATTTTTTCGAATTTTTTGTGTTTTTTTTTTTTTAAAAAGTTCTAAACCTCTTAAAAAATCACCCATTACTTTTTACGAACGAACTGGTGACCTCTTAACTTCCATTTTTTTTTTTTTAAATATTGTTCAATAATCGAAACACATTAGCTCTGTTTCTTTACTGTTTGAGAAAATTTTTGGAAAAAGTTTGAGCTCGAGCATTTTGTGTTTTAGTTGTAATTATTGACCCAGAATTCTAAAGTAAAGAAACGCATTTGGGATGTTGTTGATTTGTTTATGGGTAAACATCACATTTGACAAGAAAAATGATCAGTAGTGTGACAAGCAAGAAAAGGCAGTAGGTGAAATGTCCTGGTAGATTCTTGCTGTTCCCCTCCTAAATTAAAAAAAAAAGACAAAGGCTCTGGCATTTTCGTGCCAGAAAAAAGTAAAGAAACACATTTTGGGTAGATTTGGGATACCAGGGGATCCCGCGGGCGAGTAAATAAACAGACCTATTCGGCCTTATTATGAGTTTCACCCGAAATATATTTCACCTTAAAATTTTGTGTTCGCTCGAAATTTTAAAAGCTATTGTGAGTTTCGCCGGAACGAAATTTCGTTTGCCTACAAAAAATAAGTGAACATTTAGGCTCTCAATGGCATTACATTCAATGTTCACAATAAGGGGAATTTTTCATGAAATTTCAGGTAAAACTCACAATAGGCGAAAAGTGAAATATCAAATTTTCCGGGTGGAATTTTGTTCGGGCGAAACTCACAATAAGGCTGATTCTCTCTTGTAATACTCCATTTTACTAACTGTCGGCTGCAGTAAAGCTGTTTTTTTGTTAACGGTTGCCAACTTTACTATAATCTGGCATCAAAGACATCCTTTATTACAATTGCTATGGAAATTATAACTCCATTAAGTTTTAGAGTAAAAATTTTCACAAAAGATTGATGGCCTTAAAATTTACATAGATTGACAAAATATTTAAAAGTTATTTTATGCTTATTCGGGGAACATATTTTTCAACTTAAAAAGGAGTTTAGACATATTTAACTTCTACAAAGTAAAAGTTGATCTGAATTGCCTAAGGGAAGGAATAAACCAACTCTTATATAGTCCATAATCAAGATTGTCTTAATACTCTCCATCACTGATAACTCCATGTTATTTTTTTTTCTAAGAAACTCTAATCTCAATCAACTTATGGTTGAATATAAAATGCTCGTATAATGTGCGCTAGAACAACTCCTAATAAGCCCTTGCCAACGCAAATACATAGTCATAATAACTCATCTTATTGCGTTAAGTCCAACGCATCTTAAATTACTCTCCATGTATAGCAATCTGCAATCGTGTGTCCTATAAGAAAAGGTGTGAATATAACCATTTCCCATTTAAGCTGTGCAATCTTCGAGCAAAAAATCGCCCTTAAAGCCAATCTATTATTTTCAAAAGCCTCTTATAGTCCTGCGAACGCATTTACGACATAAAAACTATACTGCGTTCCTCTTGTTCTCTGACGTCGCGTCGATGACGACGACGGCGGTGGTGGTGGTGCGGTGGTTATATTGTTCACATTCCAGAATGTCATTCTATGAAGCATACTCTGGGTGCTCGGCAAGCGAATTAAATCTATTTTTATGCCAAGCACCACTGTGGTTAAATTGAAGTTGCAACATTTGTTTGCCATAGATTTGCCAGCAATTTGAGTTCCTTCCTTTCCTACGGTCAAGGCCGTAATTACAGAGTGTACCCCCAGAGCGCATAAGAAGTGCACACAAATAGTATCCAAAGCCAAAAGAAATAAATTAGGCACTAAGGATTATCTGAAATTAGCGGGTGGCTGGATGACATTCATATTAACTGCTTCATGTATGTATATACTTGCTGACTGGTAGAGCTAAGGAGAAAATATATAGACATATACATTTGCCTTTTGCGCGATTAAGTAATTTTCAAGTCATGCTTTTTGCTTGTTCCTTTATTCGCAATTATGTAATTTATCAATTCACCTTTGAAATAAGTAAGGGCTTTTACTGCCCAGTCAACCAGTTCAGTATATATGTATATAGTGGTCTTGGTTATTCTCTGGCTGAACCTTTTGAACATGAAAATCATTAACGTACACCGGGAAAGGGGGGCTAAGGTGCTCCGGCTGTGTTGGCTGAAAGTGCAATTTACAATCATGTCGCATTCTTTTAAGCACTTTTTGAGCTTCTGATGGCCCTGTAGGTATATTTCACTGGCAATCGTATATAGTTAGCTGGTTATAACTCTTTTTCTTGCATATAACAATGAAAAAAGGATGAATAAGGTAATCTATAACACATTCATTTTGAAATAGTCTCACTGCTGACTGCTCTGGTGCTATTGAAAGAGCTGCCTTTCCTAAATGGGTTTTATTAAGCAATCCAATCAGCTCCTGAGAAGGACCAGCGAGTATTTTTTTTGTTTTTCTTTAATATAACCACACCGATTACAATAGACTTTTATTATCACTCGAGAGTTATATTGTGGACATCGAAGTTTTTTTCTTTTGTTTTTGTTTTTTTACTTTCTGTCAGAAATGAGAAAATAATAAAACTTTTACGAATTTATCAATGTCCCGATTCTTTTTATAGTCTTTCCTGGCAGTTCGTCATATAGATACACGTATTTATGTTCTGATGGAGTTCTATGAGTGAAATAGAAACAGGCCTCCTTCACTGTAACAAAATCGTTTGTCATATTGATATTGACAATTTTCTTAATAGGGGTATTCAATTCATGCAATGGTGTAAAGTCGTTGTAAACTGCGAAAACCTGTCAAATTTGTATGAACATTTGACAGGTTTACACTGTTTTCCACGTTAACGAGGGCTTAACAACGTTGCATGAATATCCCTTATAAAATTGAAGAAAAATTGGTTAGATTTGGTTGGCTATATTCGGGCAAAAAATGTTCATACGAGAACTCAGTTTTTAGTTCAGTAGATTCATTTATTTTCGATTTTTATGCACAAAAATTGCAGCTATTCAAATTTCCTGTGTTTAAATATGGATGCTGCAATTCGAAAGAAACTCAAAAGAGAAACGCCGTTAAAATTTGCAGTCGTCTAAAAGCAGTCTAAGCTGCCAATATGGCAATATCGGAGAATTAATTTATTCAAAAGAGTATCCACTGTTAAATTGGAAATAAGTTTTATTAGGAACTTAAATGCCACTTATTATTATCGATTGGGAAACTGGACACCAGTCTCTCGGCACATCCGATTTTTTTAAAGAAACTTGACAAGTAATGCATTACGTAAAATACACAATACATTTTACAGTGTCACTTACATATATATTGATATTGAACTGGCCTTATCTCTTTTTGAAAATAGACTTCTTCAATGTTACTTCGACGCTTCACAAATAATTTGCTTTTCTTTTTTTTTCGAAAAAAAAAACTTTATTCATTGAACTCCATGACGTATAAAATAAATGGGATAAAATGAAATTCGGTCAGGTATTGAACTTTTGACGTGAAACCATTCATAATTTGCCTTCAAGCTAACTAAAAATCATCCCATTATAACTAACCTCACTAATTATATGCTATCAGCACAATAATATTTTTCAACTTAATTGAAATTTTTAAGAATAAACAACAAAATTGTAAATTAAACTGAATATTATGTTACAAATTATACAAAAGTTACAACAGTAATAATATATCAGCCATTAAGGCAAATTGAACTTACATACTTCGAAAAAAAAAAAACAATAATTTTCTCGATCAAAAGTAGGTACTGACTTGATTAGCTGATAATACTTCTTTACAATTTCATGGAAGAAATTGGAAGTTATTAAACCTCAAAATGATGAGTGGCAAGATATTTTACAACACCCATCATTTCTACCAATAAAGGGGTTATCGAACCGACTTGTTAATAATGTGTATTTGAACTTGAAATCGTTATTATTTTTTGTATTTAATGCTGATGATGTAATGATACAAATAAAATTTAACAAACAAAAAATCTAACTGCATGGTAATCAATCAAAAAGCGGAAACTTCGAAATGGATTAAACAATTAATTTGTATGTGATGCAATTTTTGCCAGCACATTGGAGGTTAAAAATTATTTGTACCTATAGTTTGCATAAAAAAACAGCAATTTCATACAAATGATCTAATATATTCGAGTCTCCAATAATAGATAGGCAATTTTTTATGATTTGACAGTTGCACCGATTTGTAATCTCCATCTGATAAATATGTAGGTATTACAATTATTGTTGTACTACAATGACAGAAATTATTAACACAATGCTTGTAACACTTGAGTGAGCTTGGTAATAATTATTAGGTATCTATTTTGTAAGGTTAATAACTATTGTTTTTTATCATATTTTATTTTTTATCTCTTATGTCATTGAATGTTATTTTATGTCAAGCATTGTAAGGTTCTATAATAACACTCCGACTTACCAAAGCAAAGAAGTGAGGTGAAAAACATAGATAAATATTGTAATGACTTTTAGTACCTAATTCACACGCCTTTTTAATTATAACGGCTTCCTTCATAGAATGATTTAAAACTACATAATGACATCATGTTTTTGGAAGTAAATAAGATATATAACTTCTTTAGTTTACGACAGTTTAGCATCACTTTTAGCTGTCAACTGGCACTAGAAGTGGAACTGTAAAAAGCGGGAACTAAATGACAATAATGTTATAATACGGTTTTTTTTTATGCAGCCCCGAGGGGAATTGGATGAAAAAACGACGTCGGTGTTAAATTTATGTCAAATACAACAGCAACTAATCCCCTATGGTCTAAGCTTAACCCAGAGAATTCACCGGGCTTAACTTAAGCATACAGAAAAACTGTGTTAATGGTGTGAATGTGAATTATATAGGTATTTTTTTTGAAGAGAGAGAGGAAAGCAAACCATCTCAAGATAAAATCTCTTGATTTGAATGTACTTGTTATCAATAGTTTGTATGAAAACTCCATTTTGTTTCTGCAATTATATCGCTAATCCCCGTTGAACACCCATTAAATCACGCACGAACATGTTCTCCTTCTTTAGAAACTAAAATTAAACTAAATAAATGCCTTATATAAATACCTACATAAAGATGGCTAGATAACACGTGGTCATTTTTTTGTGCAATTTCCCCCGAGCGGCTTGCAAAAAAACAGCCCTTAATATCTTAATAAAAAAACTAAAAATAATTGTTTGAAATACATATTATCATTCTCTTATAGTATTTTAAAATATACGTAGTGTACCTACTTAATATTTATAAATTCAGCTGAATTCGATGTATAGAAATATTTTAACTTTCGTTCGTTAATTTTCTGCGTTAACTGTATATTAAAAACGAAACAAGTGCAAATGCACTGCACTTTCACCTCACCTAAACAGCACGTGTTTCGTCAAAATGCATGTAAACAATCAAAGCCACAAACCAAAACGTGTTCATTACGTTGGTAAACAAACTTATTTCCACCACACATTAACAAATCACCATACGCAAACTCAACGAACAGCTGTCAACAAAAATCTATTCATCTCTGTTGCACTCACACATTTTGACCAACCGCGCCATGTCAAACAAAAATTTGTTATGGAAACGTCAAAACAAGTGCAGAATTTTTCTCACCTGTGCACGACCAACCTGCAAAAAAGTTATTAAATAAAAATTAATATAATATCGTCTGCTCAATTGGTCGATAGAAAAGAAATGAATTTCTGTGATTTTTAAGTCAATTACATTGTAGTCGTGTAAAGTCAATAAAATTTAGTTAAGTAAATAATTGAGTAATTGTAGGAAAAAAGAAAGCCAAAGTTTGCTAAAAAAAACAAAAGTGAGCTGCAACGGAGAATCAGAATAGATAAGTTTCTTTTTTTGCCTTTTATTCTAATAACTCGCGTTGTTGCACCTCAAGTGGGTTGTGAAGTAGTTTTCTTTTTTTTTTATTGTTTGTATTGTGAGTTTAGTGGTTAAGCTATGAAGGTGCACTTCAGAGAACAATACGGAACCAAGGGGGAGGAGATCCTTTATGTGACACCAGCAGGTGAGTTGAGTGGAGCGGAAGTGCTTGGCACAAATACGTATTTATAAAAATATAATTGATGAGGCACCACTTGAGCCGTCCGTCGTTGTCGGTCGGGTCGAGATGGATCAGTGGGGGCTGCTGCTCCTGCAAATGGAATTGTGTGAAGCATCTCAAGTTCAATGTAAATAAATCTGTTGATACAAAAAATAAACTACCTATCATACATACTTGCCACCTTAAATATTTAGATTCTATACAATTGAAAAATTTTATTTATGGAATTTATTTGTTTAACAATTCAAGTGAATAAATAGCTTCGTTTGACTGAAAATTATTTTTTTCCAATTATTTCGCGTCTTATTTTAATAAATATGTAAAAATAGGAATGTTTTTTTTTTCAATATGAGATTTAATAATGATAGTTGTTGGAAGATTTTCAGGTATAAGTATTCCCAGTGATTAGCTAGCTCTTCTTTGAAGTTAGTAATAGTTCTCTATTGTTGAATACAACTAAGGACTTTGTTGTGTTATTCAAAGCTCCAGAAGGAAAGCATGTGTGTTTATTTTAGATGATAAAAAAGAAAACAGGTAAATAAACTAAGGTCCCTTGTGACTGAAAACATTTGGAATGAAATGCGATTCGGGCGAAACAAAAACCATTAATGTAACAGTAATGTTCACTGTCTAACCTTAGAGATATATGTACATACATACATAATGACAAAAATAAAGCTTTGCAGACCCTGCTGGACAAACACTTATCTTTTATGTGAGATATAGGGGGAGGCGACTGAAAAACTATTCAAGGGCTCTTTTAAGGTAGTTGACAGAGAGGCAACTTGTTTACGTTGTAGGGATAACTTCAAGATTAGGATAAAATCAGAGACTAGTGAAAGAGCCTTAAACCTCGTTCAGTTTTTAGCGCTGATAATCATGGTTCTGGAAACAGCAAACATAACTAATATTAAACCCACTCAAATGGATCCTAGTTAGATCGTAAAATATTACAAAAATGTTACTGCAAGTCATATGAACTATCGATTAATTTTTATTAATGACAAGTACTATCTAAAGTCCTTAGTGTTATCTATTGCATGCGACCCAGGTTTTTTGTTTTAAATTGTAACGCGTAGGAGAAATTGTTTCATACATATTTTCTGCTTTTTAGTTTTATGTGTTTTGGAATTAATTTTAAACTAACTTCTTGATTAGCAAGGGACTTGAACTTAACATTAAACAAAAAAAAATGTTGTCATCCAGTTCTGACTTGTTTTTAAAATTCGATGTCTCTAGCTCATCGTAAAGTTAATTTAAAATAGATTGCCAAATATTTACCGAATAGACAAACAGGAAAGCGATTAAATAAAAACGTGTTCAAAAGGAGAACAGGTAAAAAAATATAACGTTGGACATTCGGTTGTTCAACCATAGAATTGTCTCGTGATGTACATTATCTATAATTTCAGAAAATCAGAACAAAGTTACAAACAAACAAAAAAAAAAACAACCCTCAAAACTTCTTTTCAGATCAAAACAGCATAGTGCGAGTCCCCTTGAAGGGCGACAGAAATGTAATTCGTGAAAAGTTTTTCTTATTCCGTCTGTTGCAAAAAATATTCCTCCCTAAGGGTTATCCGGATAGTGTAAGCGATGACTATGCTGCATATCAATTGTGGGACACAGTGCAGGCATTCTGCAGCACAATATGCGGTAAGAATTAATAAAATTAGTTCATGTACCCACAAAAATAAACATTGTATTCCCCCAATTCCCATTCCGCAGGCACACTTTGTACACATGCAATATTAAAAGGCATTGGAGTGGGCAGTGATAATGTGAGTGCCTATTCAGCAACCGTTACATGGATATTTAAAGAGGGTAGTGGTCACATTGGACGGATATTGTTTTCGTGGTGGAAGGGCTCACAACTAGATGTGGACTCAAAAAAATGGAGACTGAGAGCAGATTTTCTAAATGATGTTGCAATGGGTGTTGAAATCTATATTCTTCCAAAATATCCATTATATTCAACGTATATTCTTTGCTCAACAACTGTTTTGAAAGCAATAGTTGGAGTGGCTGGTGGAGCGACGCGTGCTGCTCTAACACAACACCATGCAGTGCGTGGAAATTTGGCTGATGTCGCTTCGAAAGATAGTTCTCAGGAGACTTGTGTGAATCTAATTGCTTCCTTTTTTGGGCTGTATCTATTGACTGTTATTAAAAATCAAACGTAAGTATCATAAAAATAGGTTAAAAGGAAATGGAATTGATAAATTTAGATGTCTTCTTTCAGGATGCTTTATACCGTTTTTGTGATTGTGATCTTTTTACATCTCTACGCCAACATGAAAGCCGTCAAAGCTGTCTGTCTGCGAACATTTAACGAATCTCGCTATCTCATAGCTCTCGAAGAATTTTTCCGTTCTGGTCGGCTTCTATCGCCGCAGCAAGTTAATAAATTGGAACGTGTGACTATCGGTCAGACCGTATCTGTTTCATTGAACATTCATTTGGGTCTATCGGCGAAGCATCTCATTGATGAATTCAAAAGTAGTCATGTCTTAGAGAATATAGTTTCATCGTTTGATCCTCATGAACGATTTATCATTGCCGAGAGCAAACGGTTTTTGGGCGTTTACCTTCATTTTGATACACGACAACAAGACGTGCTCAAAGCTTATTTCTTTGCTGTTTCATATTTACAGGATAGAAATCAAATCAAAGAGAAATATTGGGAGGTTCAGGGCAAATGGCAAGAGTTTGTGAGCATGGCCCAACAAGAAGGTATGTAAAAAATATCATTTTTTTGTTGTTGAAAAAATGAGTTAAATATTTATTTTTAAATGAAATAGGCTGGTTCGTCAACAAACACCTTCTGATGGTCGACGAGTTTCGCCTCGATTGGAAAGCATAGGAAATCTATGCGGACTCTGGTTCCAGCATATTCTCAGTAGCTCAATAACAAAACAACAATACAATATGGACCAAATAATGAAACTCGTATGTACCCCGAAAATATTTCTTAAACAAAAAAACGAAACATTTAACAATCCCTTTGATATTTTGTTCAATTAGAAATTCCCAAATCTCACAATGATTTCAATGATTCTTAAATAACACTAATTTGCTTGCTAAATTATGCGTTTTAACAATTTTAATAGTTTAGTCGCATTATAGCCAACCAAAGTTGTAAAATACCTTAGGTATTTGTTTTATACATAATTAGTTAACATGTTAACATATCTTACTTAGTAAACAAAAACAATTAACTTATTAGTAACTTTATATTTTTTTTTTGTGTAAATATCTTTTAGAAAAAAATAATTAATACAAATGTTTTTATACAAAAAAAAGAAAGAAGGAAATCACTCAACCCATGATAATACTACGAATACAAAAATTCTCTTCCATGCGCAACTCTTTTACCTTAGAACCTATAAATTTACAAACAAGATCTATCTCGAAATTTGTGTAGTCTATTTGGTGTTGTATTTTCGACTTAACGAATTTATGTTGTAAAACTAAATATAATGTGCGTTAACTGTTATAGACGAGTTGTTACTAGAAGTACTCGAATTCAACCTTTAGTTTTTCATTTATAACATAATCTTGTAAAACACTATAATAAAACTTTTAAGCTTGAATTTCTAGTTCTTATTTCTGTGGTACTAAGGCAAAACACGATGTGTAAAAATTCTTTACCATTTTTATGAGAAAAATTTAGAATTTTGCAATAGATAATTTTTTGGAGGGATTATGAACATTTTAATAAGAAATTGCAATGAACCTGTAAACCACAGTAGCACAGATTTATTCTTATTACCACTGCGCATCTAATTACAATATTCTTACACAAATAGAAGTTTAACTAATACATTTTAGATGGGATTCGTTTTATTCAAACCTAAAATCTTTTACGAGTTTTGAAAGTTTTTGAAATCGTGTTTAAGCTTAGTTTTGTTTTCTAAGTATCGCCCGAATAAAAACCGAACAAATTGTAGAATCATGCATTGGATACATACATATCTCTCATGACATAACACTCGAAAATTTCTCCAGTTTATCTCTTGAGTTTATTTGGTTTTTAAGGGGTTTTTGTGTGATAACACACTTGCAGTTAGGCTGCCAAGCTTTCGCACCATCATATTAATATTGAAGGTTTGAATGAAACAACAACAATTGGGTTGTTTGCTCAAAGACAACTCAAACAGTTTTGCCCAATATTTTGTTTTAATTTAATTGTGTTGTAGACAAATAACATTTATATAACCACTTGTTATAACTTGATATTGTAGTTCTTTCAAAGTTTGTTTTGAAATAAGGAACCAGAGCCCGTGAACTATGAGCCTCGAAGGGCACGTTGTAAGTTCCGTTTTGTTTGCCCATGAAAAGTTCATCCGTCAATATTGCATGCATTGTGTGCGGGCCCTCCTATACAAGTGACACTTCACGGCAATGGGCATCACCATATTGACGCCAATCAGTCACCCAACCACCAAGCTAGAAAGTATACTCACTAATATACCCGCAGTTATGTTTGCAGTGGGTAAAGTATAGAAAGCTCGAAACTACAAACTCAATACTCGCAAAAAAAAAAATCATAGTTACTTTTTTCCAAATATTTGTTTAACAAAATTAAAATGTCGACTTAAAACCTTTCGTGAAAATATATTTGTCAGATCACTTATTGATATTTTGGAAATCTCAAAGGACTTAATCACAAATTTAAACACAAATACTCCTCATTTTCGTTTTCATGAAGTGAAATAGATTTTTTTTTTAATTATAAGCTGATTAATTTTGAAACAAGCCCTAAATATATTTTCTAAACTTTCCCTAGCATTTTTTTTATTAAAAAAAGCTATAAGTACATAAGTTTGAACTTAAAAAATAAAATAAACATTTATTATAAAATTACAAAATAAATAGAAACGAACTTAAGTGTTTATCTAAAATTCCATTCCATTTATATGCAACGAACCTTTCAATATTATTCAACTTTTATAGATTGATTCTCTTTAAAATAAAAAATAAAAAAAGCTCATATTTACATAAAATTTAGAGCGCTATCAATGTTTTATAAGTAGCATCATTAATCGAAAATAAATTATACTCAAAAAAAAAAATACATCTATTTTGCTAGGCTTTTAAATAGTGCAATAATATAAATATAGATATATAATTTAAAAAATAAAAAAATTAGCTCTTATATTATAAGCATAAATATTTCACATTCCATTTTATATTTTAGTCGAATAGAAAAATTATTGCTTATTCATTTCATTGTCTTAAATAATTCTTTTAAATAAAAATGTTTTCAATAAACATAGCCCAGATAGATTTTCTCAATTATGTAGCTAATGTTGAGTTTTAAAGAAATATGATTATTTTTTTTCTTTGTATTGTTAAGTGTAGAATATAATATAAGACTTTTTTTAATTTTATAATTATTTGTAGAAGGGAATTAATAGATTTAAACATTTAGGTTTAAAACAAAATACATTATTTAATTCTTTATTTAATACAAAATGAATTTAAAAAATATAAATTTGAAAACTTTTTGCGTGTTTTTTTCTTTTCTGTTGGAATATCAGCCTTATAACGTTCGCAGCCGTATGGAGAAGTCGCTTGATGACAAGAAAGGGAAGTATTAAAAAGTCCTAAAAGCACTCAGTCCCTGCCCAAGATATGATCTAAAAATATTCCTTTTTTTTAACATGCTCTGGCCTTTATCAAAAAATCTTGATAAGAATATCCCGAAATCCATTTCTTGAGATTCAAAAGTCAAACTTCGATTTCATTCAATTTTCTTCTTTCTTTTTTATTGCAAAATTCAACCAAGAATAATTAAAATTATAAATTGCCTAAGCTCTCGTGCAAAAAATAACCAAACCCTATATATTCAGCGGATGCAGAACAGGCTCACTCAACATCTGTTCCCTTTGTAAAGCCTGTTCTTCCTTGTAGCCCGTTTGAGATAAATGTTTCACTATATCAACCCAATCATAGCCCCGGGGACGGTCTCCTTTGTGATCTGTTCGTTCCCATTGCCTTCGTTTTTGGGCTTTGGTTAGTTGTTCCTTTTTCGCGGGTAATTTCTTGCCATCGCCTGAATCTGAAATTTTTATTGCCGCCACACCGTTATCCAAGTCGACTGCTGATTGCACGATTGGTGTATCTGGTTGTTCGGCAACCAAATCGTCTACCTTGTCCTTGAGACATTCGAATAGGGTGTAAGTCATGCCACAGCCAACCCATTGTTCGGCTTCCTCTAGGAGCAGAGATGAGATTTTCTGTTTGACCGGTGGGATTCTACATTAAAATGATTAGAGAGGACTTGTGTAAAATAGATTTATTTGATTTAACATTATTTATCAAGAGGACTAACAAATTTCTGTTGTAGAATGCATCCATATTGATGACAGGCACTTCGTTGGGATAATTACCGGGCCATTGAATTTCCACAAGGAATGATTTCATATCATCATCTTTGCCATACTGCAAAAGGATTAATTAATTAATTTTGGAGAATTCTACTTTTCTATTGTGGAAGTTTAAGATGCATAACATCTGAGAACTTACTTTGTATTGAAATGTGGTTGGATTTATTTCTTTGAATGCATCGTCGCCTTCGTAAATCGATTGAAGGGCTTCGCGTTCTTCAAGTTGTAATTCCTGTTGCTCAGACATTTTATTCCTGTTTAAATATATAAATTAAAATGTTGTAGTTCTTCGATTAAAAACGAAGAAGTATTTCTTTAAATCGTCAACATTTTAATTTTAAACGTCAATTTTTTTTTGACAAATGTCATTTGAGGAAATATGAAAGTTGGCATATCGTTGACGGGATTGCAGCAGGAACGATATGATGATAAGAATAGGGTGGTATAAGGTATGTTTTGTTTTTCTTTTTTTGTTATCAAGTGAAATAAATAGAACTGTTATAATGGATTTTCGGAAATGTGTGTTTTAGAAAAAATATTGTAAAACAATCCTATCTCCTATCTAGGGCGTATATTTTTTAGGAAGTTAATTTTTAATGGGAACTTCGAATTTCTACCATTTTTTTTATAAACTGGTAAAAATTAGCAGTTTTAGGAAGTAAATGAACAGGTAGTAGGTTTATTAGGGTTTAATTTATTTTATAGAAAATGGTATAAATTTTGTGATTTGAAGTAATTTTGAAACTGGGTCATTATTTTCCCAAATAACGTGTAACAGCACAACGTAATGTGCCTCAGAAATTTCCACGTTTTAGTTTACCCTACCACCGGCATAAATGTTTACACATCAAAAATTTTCAAATGGAGAAAAAAAATAGTCTAAAATCGCATTTGGCTCTGCGCCGCGAAATCTCAAGCATTAAAACAACAAAGAAAAAATGGTCCTTTAAGAATGGGGTAATATATGGTAAATTTAGAGTTTTTGTTCCAATATATTTATTGCAACTCACTTTTAACTACTAAAAAAAGTAAAATAATTGCTTTTCATTTAGTATTGTTGTCCTACAAAATTATATTATAAAAATTTCATTAATATGTTCTATTTGTGTTTCTTTGAGCGATGACACACCGTGACCGTCACCACCTCGTGTATAACACATCCATTTCCACCATGATGTTCCATTATATCCCGGCCGTTCCAAATTATCATTGCATTAATCTATTCTACCCAGTCTAACACACATGTTCACTGCGCAACCAAGCTGAATCAGCCAGATGTCAAAAAGCATTTTGATATCATTTCGATTTCAAAATCGCTCATTCATTTCTCACACTCCCCTCACAAAGAGTGGTGTTGCAATAAAAAATTAATTTTTGTATAGATAAAGCCAAGAAAAAAATTAAAATTCTCAGAAAAAAATAATTGTGGAAAATATATAAATCATAAAGTGGGAAAGAATAAAACAAAAGTTCTTCTCTACAATAAATTTAAAGAAAGAAAATTCCTCCAATAATATTCTCTAAGTGGCCTTTTGTATAAAGCAAAATATATATCAAAAAAAGCAGAAGTCAAAAAGAAAAAAAAATATTCGACGACGACGAAAAAGAACAAGAAGTTAGAGCGAGAACAATAAATCACGTCGAACAAAAGCCAAAACGAGAAAGAGACCATTTTGAATAGAAAAACTTTTTGTTCCTTCTATCTTTTGGACGACAGGCGAGTGTGTGTGCGTGAGTGCTTTGACTACGACCGACCACGATTGAAGTCTCAAAAAACTGCTGCTGCTGTGAATAAGTAAACAATATGGCGTGTGCTACTTTAAAACGCTCACTCGACTGGGAATCGATTAACCAGCGTCCAACCAAACGGCGTCGATGCAATCCCTTCGGACAATCTACCTCGTCTATGATCGGTGGCGGAGGGCGGGCCTCCGCATCTAGTTCACCAAGTTCCTCGTCAGCTGCTGCTGCAGCTGGCTTGACCGTCGGCGGAATGAGCGCTGGCATCAGTGGAGGAATGCAACAGCGTTGTCCCTGCGGACGCCTGAATACCGTAAGTGCTTCCAGAAATGCCATCGATAACACGGACACACTTCTGCCCGAGAGTCCTTTCGCTGGAAAAATGTCCACCGACAAGATGGCCGAGAACATACGCGACGAAATCAAACGCCTCAGTCGTCGCAAACAGCTGACTTATGCTTCGGCTGAGCGTATGCAAGACTCTGAGTCCTCGGGCTCCGAAATGGGCCCCGAGAGTCCACGCCGTCGCTCAGATAGTCCACACAATTTGGCAGCGCATCCCGAGAAGGCACTCTTCACATTCAAACAGGTGCAGATGATATGCGAGCGGATGCTCAAGGAGCGCGAAGACGAACTCAGGGAGAAGTATGACTCGATTCTGACAACTAAGCTCGCCGAGCAATACGATGCGTTTGTCAAATTCACATACGATCAGATACAGCGGCGTTATGAAGCAGCCCCCAGTTGTAAGTTGGCTTTATTTTTTTTTTGGCTTGTTTTTTTTTTTCGAAAAACAGGTGCATCCTTCTATTTTCTTTGTCCTTTTTTCTACCCTCTCCCTTTTTGTAGATCTATCGTAATCGGACCTCATGGCGTACTGCAGCACTAGTCCCTTCAAATACTAAAATACAAACAAAAGGAAATACCGCAACAAATTTGACTCAAGGAAACCTAGAAGAAAGGAAGAAGAAGTGGTGGAAAGTGGAACGACTTCCAGAAATTCTCGCAGTCACGTCGCAGCATATAATATAAAATAATAATTAACACATAAACACATATATATCTATATATATATATATACATATATATAAATATATTTATATACAAGGAAACAACAAAAACAAACTCAGTTCACAAATTATCTGATACAACAAACAAAAGAAAACAAAATCAATTTTCCATTTTTGCAGTTTCTCAGTTCAACATTTTTCAATTCCAATCTTTTCTTGATTTTTCACCGAAGGAAGATTCGCCAGCAGAGCAAGGAAAATGCGGCGAATTTTCATAGCGAATTAGTGCTTGTTTACACGTTTTTATTTTCTCTTACATTTTGTCTTTATTTTTTTTATTATTAAATTTTCTTTCAAAATTAAAATCAATCGCTTCATATAACAAAAAAAAATTTAAATTATGAAAACAAAAATTGGATTTATCAATGATTTTGTTTGAAATAATTAATGATTATTTTTTTTTTTTTTTAAACAAAAAAATGTTTTATTTTATAGTTTATAGAAAGATTATACAATAATGAGTAAGGAGGAGAAGGATGAGGATTTATTACAATTTTTGTTTGTAGTTCTACATTTATTCTTCATTTGCGCTAAATGCATGGTTATAGCTAAGTATTTTCATTTAAATTTTTGTCAAATTTTCTTTTGCCGCAAAGTTCTTCATCCCCCACTCTCTCCCAAGACACTTAGAATTAGAATTAATTTTCTTGCTTTCTTTTTTATAAATATAAAAACAAAAATTAAATATAAAACTATGAAATATATTAAAAAAAAAAACTAATTTCAAATGGTTTTTTTATGAATTTCTTTCCTGGTGCTAGTAAACAAAAAATGATTATCGAATAAGATTTAATTCCAAAAAAATAAGTTAGAGAATTTTTAGCAATAAGAATTTGTTCTTGCAAACACGTTCTAACTGATTCCAAACTTACTTTAAATTTGCAAGACCAAAGCATTATACCAGCTAAACTTAAAAATGCAAATAACTTGTAATAAGACAATTTTGAATTGTTTGAATCTGGTGATATCTTGTAATCTTATGAAGTCGAACCACAAAGAGGTGTGCTATGTTTGCATTTATCATGCTGTAATAAAACGATACATTTGAAAAAGCAAAAATAAAAATAGTGTAGGTAAAATTATGCAAGTGTTGGTTTAGTATAGGAAAAAGCTTGAAAAGTG
This sequence comes from Epistrophe eligans, assembly GCA_951394125.1. Taxonomy (NCBI): domain Eukaryota; kingdom Metazoa; phylum Arthropoda; class Insecta; order Diptera; family Syrphidae; genus Epistrophe; species Epistrophe eligans. Next base: position 8,036,110 of record OX596030.1, on the reverse strand, counting down.
GTTTTCGTCATATCTTTCGTCAATTTGTGTATGACTGGGTACACTGCTATTCGACTCGAGCTAGAATCGAAACTAAACTAAACGCCTAGAATGGGTAGCTTCCATGATTTTAGGATTTTCAAGTTTTCTCAAAAAACGTCTTCGGCTATTTTGACTAAACTTTATGCTTTTAAAGTTAAAAGTAATTGTAATAAAATTGTGTAACAGTTTTTGATAATAAAATAGAAAAAGGGAAATACATATGTACATATATATGTATGAATACATATTTTTTGAGAAAATTTTCTTATCTTTGTCTTATTGCAGTGTATCACGTTGATAGCTTAACCAATTTTATTGAAATTTTGCACACAGATACTAATAATAAGCACAAATAAAATTGCAATAACAAATTTTTTCATTAAACAAATTATTTTTTTTAGTACATAACTAATTTTGACATTTCAACAAACTTGTTATAATAAATTATCTTCAATGCTCAGTCGTGAATTAGAATAGCAAGTTCTTGCAATGGATTCGATTCGTGCATTTGAATTTTGAAATGACACACGACTTATACTAGCAATTTAATTGATAAACAAATTTAAGGTCATCAAAAAATAAAATTCAGTATAATCTATTTTTATTTAAAAAAAAAAACCTTAAGGAAAGATTAATATTTAAAAGATTAATTTATGCATTCTAAGAAATTAAAAAATGGAATTTACGATTTCCCAAAAAAAGAATAAATTGGATAATGGTTCTTTTTAGAACCAAGATCTTATCGAGGGCGTTAAATTTAAAGAACAAGGATAGAGCTAGTAAAAATTTTAAAAATTATGAAGTTGTTAAAAAAAAAGACATTCATACAAGAAAATTAAAAGTTATTTTGGATGTATCTAAAATAAATTTTTTTTAAATTTGATATGCATATTTTAATTATTTTATATGGAATATATGAAGCTAACAAAATCCGTTACCGAGATGCATTATATCGAATCTTCAAAAATACAATTGATTTTTTTTTATAAAATTGATATGCAAAATAAGAAATTTCAACTTTCAAGGACCTCCTGTAAAAAGAATTGATCGAAAGTTAATAATGAACAAAAAGTTTTCTAAGTATGTAGACCGACAATCATGATATTCTAGCCTGCTATCAATCGGTGCTGGTGAATTTTCACTTGCAACTGCTGTGCCATTGAGTGGGTTCGTTAGGTTTTAATTTTTTCCAACCTAATTAACCAACCTAAAGTAAATTTTGTTGAAATTATAGAGTAAAATAGTATTTTTTTAAAAACGGCTACGATTGATTTTTTAAATTTGTTTTTTTTTTTTATAAATTAATTGATTTTAGAAAAATTAAAAATTTCAAATAATGTAAAGAACACATTTTCCGCCGTTTTTAGGGATCTATTTACAAAATGCAACTACGTTCACTCATTGTTTTGCAAAATTAATTAATAATGTATTTAAAAGTCTATAATAAATTAATATTTATTGAAAAAAACACCTAGCCTTTCGAAATGTCCTAATTTTATATTTTTGTAGCAAAGAGTCCTAAATAAAAACTCAATTAAAGGATGTTCTGAAAAGTTGTTTTATTTCATTTATTCTTTACTTCTTCAAATTATCTCCAGTAGTTTAGAATTATTTGTAAGTTTTAATCTTTTTTTGTTTACACTTTTTAGTACCCAATTGATTCTAAGCGCCAGTCTTGCACTCATCCTGGAGTGACCTTAACACCAAAATGTGTTTGGTTACACTTATGACTAATTTAATTAAAATAATGATAATTTAAACAAAATTATAACATTGGCAGCACTAAAATACAATCACCTCTACATAAGCAAAGTAGTTAAAACCACATTGAGATGTTTTGTGAATCGTATATCTATTCTTCCAGATCCTCTGGAAGAATATCTAAGTATTCCTTATAAATAGTTTTTATAAATTATTTATTTTTAAATAATAAATTCAAATGGCACAGAATTTAGAATCAAATCAAATTAAAATAACTCAAGAAGATATTGACCGAATTGAAGAACGACAAATAATTTTAGAAAGATTACTTAATTTTTCAATTGGCGATGAAAATTCAACAACATCAATGCCAGGATCTGAACAAATCAACGAAGAAAACGGAAGAGGATCGATTTTCACAACTTTGGTTAACCATTATTGCGAAACTAATTTGATTTCCGATCCAAAGAGATTATTTCGATTTATTCATCTTAAAAGACATTCTAATGGTTTTCCAACGTAATAGGATTTAAATATATTTTTGTAGTTTCTCTTGTCCATATTTTTTGTTATTTTTGCGTTTGAAATAAAATTTTAAAATAAAATTATATATTTTTGTTGCGTATTATTTTAAATATTTGATTTTGTATATTTTTTGAAACTTCTCAAATTAAGGTTCGATATCTTTTGTTAACTAGTCCGTGACATAACATAATGGTTAGTGCGTAGGACACAACCTATGGAACATAAAAATAAAATTTTTACTCATGAAATCGTAGAATACTTCTAGTTCTGGGGCATAGTAGTAATTCTATATCGTTGAGAGGAAACAGAACTATTAATTCTAAAAATAAATTCATATGAAACATATCAAGCAACGAGTCTCGAAATTTATAAACGACTCTTGCTGTCAAAATTCCAGCTGCTTTTGCAAGGTCGATTTCTTGTTTTGGCGCCAATTTATTTATTATTTGTTTTCAATTTGAAATTGGGTATATCTTTTGGAAAAATCTATTTTAATCCATAACTATAAAGTTATAAACAAACAATTTATTATAGTTGCATACAATAATGGACCCAAGTGTGATTGAATTTATTGGCGAAAAAACAACGATTGGTGTGATACCCAATTTCACATTCGATCCAATTCATTTGATCTCCGGAAGCATTGGACCTTTTCGAGCTGGATTGCCAGTTCATGTTCCTTTATGGTTGGCCATTCACTTGCGAAAGCAACAAAAATGTCGTATTGTCCCACCAATGTGGATGGAATTAGAGTTGCTTGAAGAAATAAAAGAAGAAGAAAAGCGCTCGAAGTGAGTATTTAACTTTCAATTCTAGGAACTAAAAAAATAAAAAATGTTTTTACTTTCAGATTCTTCACAAAAATGCCCAGCGAACATTATATGATTGAGGCCCAACTAATTCTAAGCACTGCCCCCGATGATGTACCTAAATGCGAGGAGATTCGAACAGTTATCAAGGATATCTTTGACATTCGAGAGTCTAAACTACGTACTTCCATTGATGCATTTATCAAGGGAGAAGGTACTTATGCCAAGTTAGATAACTTAACTTTGCTTGAGATTCATAGTGTTCGTCCAATTTTACCCCATGCATTGGATCACATTTCAAGATATCAACGAACGGCAGTGTCATCACAGAGAGATACGTCCTCTTTGGGTTTAAATTCGAGTGTAAACACGAGTTCCTTCTTTAGTCAGTAGAAGTATACTCATAAATTTAGAAATAGTTCAAGTCTTAGTGGTAGATATAAGAATTTATAATAAGTTTGTTAAAAAGAAATAATTATGAAATTCTTGAAGTAACAAAATTGGTCAAATCTCTATTAGTATTTATAAGCGGGAAGTATAAAATCGCTTTATGTTTATGCTATAACAAATACACTTGTTTATATATTTTGGATTTTATGTTTAATGTTAGTATAGTTTTCTTGCTTGGTTTAACTGCTGGTATACACTTCTTTATTAATTTCATTATATTCATTATTAATTTCGAAGAAGAGCAAGTTAATTGAACTAAATGGAATCTGATCATCGGCGTGGCAGTCGTGAAATAGCTAAAACTCCAGCATGTAAAAAACTTGGTGGTAGCTCACCCAAATGTTTGTTGTTTCATTCAAACCTTCAATATTCATTCAACCTATTTAACGCCTAATTACAATATTCAGTTCTATCACGAGTTTCATCGTAATAGGAAACTTGTTACAAATTACAGATTCCATAGTAGTGGAACACATTATACAAATCGTCTTTACGAATGAAATCGGTCATAGTTTTTTTTTGAGATGCGGAAAAGTTTCCGATTGCAATGGAAATCATAATAAGGTTGATTATATTAATAATAATAATGTCTGTTAAACTAGGTCAATAAATCCTTTTTAAGGAGGACGGTCGTTATGTCTGTTATAACGCGACACTTGAAGCTTAATTTCACCGAAAACCGAAAAAAGCATCCTTCTCTTCCAATCACTAGTTTTTGAATTTCAACTGATTACAATTACAAATTTTATATAGATAATCGCTTTAACGGCTTTTCTTACACTTTGATAGAGAGGACCCAATTCTAAGATAAAACGATAGGATTCAGAAAGAAACTGCAATATCTGACGTTCCGTAATAAATAAATAAATTTGGTTCCGTGACAGCTTGTGTAGAAATAGGCCCTAGTGACTTACAAGGTAATTTTTTACTACTGGGAATACTCTTGCAGGATTTGTCAATTCCTCACAAGAAGCAGTACCAGTGGAAAAAAGTTCTGTTTTTAGGTGACAGAGGAGATCTTTAACGTGGCGCTAACCATTCTAACCATTGATAAATGAAACGTTTCGAAAACCGTCCTCAACTTTAAATAATTACGCCAACAGCCATATTAATTGTATATATGTGCATTACATAATTATGTAGGTAAAATACTATGGGGCGATTTTGGGATTCTTAAAAAATCGAACTCGAGTTATCAATATTAAACCTCAAATTGCTAGGATAGGGAACTAGAGGAATTTGGATCCCGTTGTCCTGCCTACACGTCTGTATTTATTTATATCTATCACTGTATTTAATTCGACCTAGAGCTTTAACCGCTGAAGCAATTTTGTTTTCAAATTTGGCACTCAACGTTTGTAACTTATTTCAGCTTGCACATAACGGTGCCTACCATAGAACTGTTAAGGATTTACTTATATTTTACTTATATGATGTATATTTCTCTATTATAGTTATGCTCTCTTTTTCTTAAAAAAAAAATAACAAAAAACGGTTATTAACAAACCTCTCATAGAACTGTTTTTGAACATTCAAATATAAGACCGAGTACGTGCGACCCAGTCGTGCTCTTTATTTGAATAATTGGATTTACAAAACAACTAAAAAAGTCTTCTTAAATCAAATGCAGCGCTACTCGTATAGGCTGATGAACAAGAAATTACGAATTTTCGAATGTGATGCATGCACTTCATAGTGCACATACATTGGTATTTATGGGAGAGGTACACCTTAAAAACCTAAACTTTCCTCCCATACTCCCACTTGTTAATTTGCATTTGGCCCGGGTCCTCTTCAATGAACGAGTTATTTTTGGGAAGTCGCTTCCATCATCAGGAGTTCAGCAAAAATAGCAAAACAGAATCCCATAGTATTTTAGAATTGAAAACAACATCCCATATAGTGTTTTAGATGTGATGTGTATTGTGTACGGAAGTGATTTGACCTAACACAGCGATAGATATACATATCTATATTCCATGGTTTCATCTAGTTTTTGGCTTTCAATTCCTAAAGCGAAAGTTTAATTTTACCTACAAATTCAAACTGTACAGGGTGTTCAATAGTTTATGTCTAAAAGAATATTATAAATAAAAATTCAATACTTTGCTACCTCAGACTTTTGGCTCCGCGAAATTTTTTTTTAACTATTGGAAAAAAAGACAACGTACCTTAGAAAACTTGTGTGCTTATTCAGTTGAAGTGGAGTGTAGATACATTTAAATGATAGTGTTAAAAAAGCACTAACAAAACAATTTTCAAAATGTGTTTATGCAATATTATTGGAACTATTAGAAGCAATAGGTTCAGAACCGGCCAAGCTATTAAGAAGTTATATGTAGATATATAGTGTAGGTGAATAATTATAACATATGTAATACAATTTTTTCAAAAAGTGGTCAAAATCCTATTTCCGTAACGCGAGTTTTTAACCAAAAATCTGATATGCAGTTTTCTTAGTGTACACGACCACATTTTTAAAGGAGTTAAATTTCAATGATTTTCAAAAAGATGAGTCCTGTAGTCCCAGCGTTAAAAAGCAGTCAAAGTGACTCTAAATAGAGTCCCGAAGGTAACGCTGGAAATACCGTTATTTTCGGTCCTAAAAAAAAAACAATATTATTAAGTTTAAAAATGTAGACCATCGCTTTAGTCTGTAACTGAACACACAGACAGACAGTATTGCGAGACTCACTTTTTCGTCTCTCCTATCATTGTTTTGTCGGCCGTTTTCGAAAAATTTATTTGCTTCAAAATGCATTATTTGTAAAAAAGTTTTTAATAGTAAAACTCTCTTAAATATTAGTAAATCACCTAGCTCATTTCTTCAAAAATCAATGGTTTTATTTATAAACGTTGTCTAACTTTGTTTCTTGTCAGAATTTGATAACTGCAGCTATGATAAAAACCCAAGCAAATAGTATGGAAAACAGTGTTTTAATGAAAATAATAAATAACAAAGATGTTAATCGAACGGCATATAAACAAACTAAATTAAATATATTTTGAAGCAAGTATCAATACAAATAAATCGTAGATTGTTTTAAGAATTCTAATTAAATTACTGTAACTGTCATATTGTTGTCTTATAGCTGCATAACTTAGAAAATAGTTAGACAGTGTCTAGGTAGACAAAAATCTATTAAATACGACTGCAAATTTTTACTTGGCAGTAGTAAGGTCGTATTCTTTAATTTTGACCGTGTGTTTTAAAGCTTACCTGTAGTTATTATAGCTCTCATCTCCTTATTCCTTCGGTCGTAAAATAACAAGCAGGGTTCTTCGTTGAAATAGAATAAATTAAACATTTTGTTTACAAAAATGACATGATACGTTTATTTTCATTTATCATAACATTTGTATGCACTTAATCAATACATATTTTTCTTAGTCTAAGACTATTTTAATATTTTTTAATTGATTCTCTTTTTATTTGTTAATACATTTTAAATGAATTTTTGTGTTCTTTTTTTTTTTTAATATAACGACAAAATAAAGATCATTTTAATATATAGGTAAAACTTATAAAACTAATGACTACAAAGATAATTTCCGCACACGAAGTGTACCGAGAAAATATTTGAAACACATTTTTGTTTTCGTTGCTGTAACATTCATCATAATATTTTTGTTTCTACTTGCGACAATATTTACATTTTGAATAAATTTTTTGTTTTATAAATAATAAAATTTTGCTTTTCACTTGAACATTATTAAAAAAAGGAAAAAATTACAAAAGAAACTTAAGATAATAAAAACTCGAAAAATTGAATGCGAGTGTGCTTCTCTTCTCTTCTCATTTTATTTTAATTTTACAAAGATAGAGAACGAAAAGAGAAGAACGGTGCATTGTATTTGAATTATTTTTTTTTTTGTATTATACTTTGGTTTATCTCCAGCAGTAGAGGAATTTTGTTGAAAACTTTTTATTCAATTTATTCTTTCATTCAAATATTATTAAAAAAAATACATCGATTAAAATTAATAAAAAAAAAAAACAGTTCAGGCCCTTAAATGAACCCCTGAGTTGTCTCGTTGATCGAAACTATCTAATTATAAACTCTTAACAGTACGAAAAGTAGCTGACTTTTGTCTACTCGACCGAAGAGCTTATTTTCTATGATTTCTTGTTTTAAAATTCTTATTTACAATGAGCTCAAGTTCGAAAAAATACACAGTATTTACATATGAAGAGCTCTGGTGGGCGTTTAGGGAAACTTAATTCTAAAATCTTAATTAAATATTCTCACTTTAGACGGCAACAATTTTACTAGGATCTACCTTAACCCTTAGGAATACGGTATCTTCTTTGATGAATGGTCGTCGGTGCAGCAAGTCGTGAGAAATGAAACGTGGGAAGCCAAAGCCGAGTTGATCTACTTCGGTTGAAGGTCGCTGGAAATTCTCCCAAGTTGGGTCGGGTATAAAGGATTCAGCAACACCACCCTGACCGCTGTGGGCTCCTTGTTCGAATAGCGTAAATGTGATTGAGTGTCCGAATGGCCACTTAAGAAGGGCATCATATTCACCGGGAAGAACCTTAATGTAAACTGAGACATGTGTGCCCTCGCCAGGTCCATTGCCATTCAGAAACATAGAAGCTTGCAATTTATAGCCATATTGGCTTGTGAAGAATGGTGGAGAAACCAACTCGAGGCCATCCTTTCCCCTAGCTTCGGCCATTTTTGCAGACCAATCTGTGATCTTCCAAAGAAGTGTTCCAGTATAGTTGGTCGAGAGCTTGGCAACGGCCGACTTAAGCATTTGAATTTGTTGCCCCTGACGCGAAGACAAGGCCACCATAAGAGACAAATGTGATGCTGCATTTGCTTCCAAATGGGATTCGAGTAAATGCCTTGGTCCCTTGAAACGACAACCAGCTTCTCTGAATGTACAGAATATAGCCAAGGCCTTGCATTCATCTCGCAGGTGCCCTTCCATATCTCCTCGAGCAATCGGTCCAGCCTCACATCTCTGAGGACAGGTGATGGGGGCACGTGGACACTGTGCCCCATGCAGGGCCAATGTATCTGCAGAAAACTCCCTCGTGCAATGAGGACAACGACGCAGACGCTTTATGCAATCCTTTGCCTTGTGAATGTTCATTCGACCACGTTGCACACGCATCCCACATTTGGCCTCACAATATATCTGTTCTTGGCTGCAGGTGCCAGCATGCTCTTCCAATCCTTGACCACTGAACTCTGAGTGACAGAATTCACATTTGGTGCGACGTTGGGTGCAGGTGAACTGCAGATGATCTGTCATCATGATGCGGGGTATCTGGGCGCCACACTTGTTTGGGCATTGGGTGGCGTCATGCTTGCAGGTGTTTAAATGTCCCTGTAATTAAAAAAAGAGAAAGGAAAAATAATGTTATATGATTGAATTTCTACAGAGACATTATGTAGGTACATATATATGTATTTATATTTTGCTATAGACAGAGAATAAATGACAGAAATGAGGATCATGTTTTTTTCTTTAACAACGATAATGCTGACAGAGGTAATAAGTGTCAGATTTAAAGAAAATCAAATTTTAACAATTGTTCATGACAGACTTGATTAACTTGATCATGATGAACTAAAATAGACTTTGACGTTTAAGTAAATTAAAACGCTAAGTGACAGATAGCCAATCAGAGGATCTTGTGTTGTTGTCTGTCAAATGTCCTATATATCTAACATGAAAATATAAGAACTAAAATTATATAATCCGTCGCTTATTCGGAACTTTATTAACTATACTTCCGTTAAAATCAAATCGGATGTACATCATTTTAGTGTTATGTTTGAACACGTTTTTTTATTGGAATTCCAAAGGGGACGGATTTTATGATAGAGCTCAATAAAATTTGGCATATTTGTGTGTCAACTTACCTTTAACTTCCTCAGTTCATCTGACCACTTGCAACCTTGTTTGTGATGTATACAAAATACCAATGAACCCATTATAGCTTTTTCAGCATCTGGTCCTGGATAGATCTAGAATAAAAAAACAAACAGTGATTAGTTTTATATCATCAAAATCAACAATTTATGTAAAAGAAAGTTGCTATTTGCACCTCTGAATGATCAAGTAAGACTGAGAAATGCGAATGTGAATTCATTCGTTCATAGACCTTAAACATAAAAATAAAATATTTAGCTTATCTATTTAGAAAAAAAAATGTAAACAAAAACAATTCACTGTAATGGAGGCAGCAATCGAATTCGCATAAAGATAAGAATTTAAATTTGAAGGGGTAGTTTATGTATAAGTTGTATTTGATTAGGACACTCTTAAGCTGGTTTTTATCGTATATATAGATTTTTCTTATCTCAATTTATGCTAACGACAACACCGCTGCCGACCACGACATCGTACGACGACGACAAAGTTGTTAAATTGAAAACGTCGCATTGTCTTATCGAAACAGATGGCTGCAAAATGCATTTTATTATCTTGCAAGTGGTTTAAAGTGTTCGACTGGTTTTTTTTTGTTTAAAGCGCGACCTAAATACCCAATCCGGATCTGAATGTATACGATGAGTCAGATAATTTTTTTTTTGTCATGGTGCTATGGTGGTGGTATATAAACTTAACAGTTACATATTTCTGTACTGAATTTCGTCATATCTAATGAAATCGATACTTAGATTGATTCAAGTTCTTATTAGATATTCAGCAATAACACAAAAAATAGCAGTCCAACATGACTCAAATCGAAGCCACCAGAATAATACAATATCATCAGCGATGATCGGGGTGGGTTTATTGATTTTTTTATGTCATATTTTATAGCAAAATATACCTACATGATCAGTGCAAATTTAGATATAAAAGTGTCTTTTTCTAATCGATGTGTTAGATGTACACGTGTTGTTCACTAACAATAAATATTCTACTTGCTAGTTGCTACCCACTAAACCAATAACCCTCGAATCATTACAGTGGATATAAAAAAAAAGTCTCACATTGGGCGCCAGTTTGCTAAAAGGTTGATTTGTCTGATTTTTAATTAAATTGTGTAATAAGAAGCCTATAAATTGTAGGATTTTCTTTAATAGTTTTATTTACGACGTATTTTGCTAGTAAAAAAAAAGAAGAGCTTAGTTTCAAATAAAACAAAGGATCCAGGCTACGTCTCACAGTATGTCAAAAGTATGACATGCTTTGATTAATTCATATTAAAATCCAAGTCATACTCATTCAACATTTAAGTCACATCATAAATTCATCAAGCACATATACCCTTAGTTGCAAGCATAATCTCTCAAACAAAAATTCCCATTTCTTAAATTAAATTAAGTATGTATGTAATTCGCCAATTTCCCACACACAAAAGTCTTTTGCACAAAAATATTGCAAACCTCAGCTTAACCTCAAACGAACATACCATAACCTATGCTACCTCTCTCTCCTATACTGTATGTATATTAGCGCCAAAGTTGCCGACACCTTTAATTCCAATTCCATTCCCATTCCACTGTCATAATAATTAAAATAAAATTCCAAGTAGAAATTTAAAAATTTCCCAGAGTTGTTTGTGGTGAGGAGCAAAATAAAAGTCCGCACTATGTCGGTCCAAATGCCATACGAATGTATCTCATTAATCTCTAACCTCTGCTACTCTGCCGACAAAAAAAAAAAATAAACGGACAGAAAAATAAAATAAAATTCCAACAACAGTCACTTTTTAATTAATAATGCAAAAAGAAGAAGACATGAGTAAATAAAAGTGTAACTCGACCCTAGAGCCAGTGCCTTTGTGCCATCAAAGTGCGCTCCTCTAAGTCAGAGCCAGCGACTCCAACCAACAACCCAGAAAGAATTATATTATTATTTTGTTTGCTTTGTGCAGTTGAGGGCTCCTTCTAAAACTGACCATTGCTTAAGTTACGCGCATAGTTAAACAAAAGAAAAGACCCAACTGCGTGCTTGTTCAATGTTCACTTTTCCGATTTGCGATTTGTGGAGTGCAATGGCACACATCCGGTCGCGCTTCGATTCCTACAGAGCACGCATTAATTCAAAGAAAAAGAAGTCTTGGTGGTTCTTCCGCTGCATCGCCACCACCACCGCCGCCACCACTGCTGCCGGCTGGCCAACGTCAACTGGTGGTGGTGGTGGTAGTGGCGGCTGGCGTGGCGGCGTCCAGCACTGGATGTCTTTCTAATGTGGATGCAAATGGATGGTGTAAACGCTCTATTAAGTGCAGATTACATTTATTTGCCTTTTATATATTAAAGCGTTGTTGGTTCGGTTTGGTTCGTTAGTTAGCTAGTTTGAGTTTCCTTTCTCTCTGATTATCATTTTATCTGGTTTAACATTTTTTTTCATCTTCTTTCTTCTGCGGAACTTGTTTGTGTCTGGTGCGACAACCGACAACGCAACGGAAGAACACTCTGGTTGGTACACTCTCAGATTATATTTGTCTCCTTGTTTTTTTTTTATCCATCAAGTATATGTATATGCAACTCTTTGATTATCTTTTTCTTTTTTTTTTCTGGTGTGGTTTTGTAGGTTCTCTTAATTTGTCAAAAAAAAAAAAGAAACCATAAAAAGAAGATAAATTAACCATCACGGTCTTTGAATTCATTGAATTGAGTCGGTCTTTTCTGACAATCACTTCCGGTTAACTCTCTCTCTCCTTCTTTTTCTCCACTTGATTAAATATCTCTGGAACGAGCTTCAAAATCCAGAGCCAACAAACCTTTGTGCGAATTTTAATGATCGTATAAATGGAGTTCAAGCGCGATAAAATCACCAGTAGTATTAATCAGAATTTCATTTTAAATAAATTTAGGTAATTTCCTCTGTATGTCTGTTTGTCTGTCTGTTTTTTACAATCTGCACATGAAAGAGTTGGATCAAATCAAATTCTATAGTTTACTTTGCCTTATCAATTTTGATAATCGTTGATAAGAATGTTGTTGATGATGAATTAAATGGATTTATTCATGTTACCAGGAAATAGAATAAGGAATTGAGATTGTGGATATAACAGGAAAAATGTTTGACGTCTCTTGAGAGTTTTTGCGTTTATGACATTTCAACAGGAAAATTGGCATAAACAGGGAAAATAAAGTTGTGTATTTTAGATAAAAGCTTAAAATGTAATTTTCTATGTTAAATGCAGCTGGGATTGGTATGTGTTACTCAGATGGCCTTCCTAGAAACTAAAAGATACTAAATTATAAAGATATGAATTTTTTTATACGTTTCACCCTTCAAATCTATTTGTTTACATTGTTGTCGTGGTAATTTCATTTAGTGTCTATGAGTAGATGTGAAATCCAACAACAATACATATATAAAATGGGGTGTACGTACACATACTTTCTCATTTCTTATCCGACATCTGACAGTTGTAGCTTGTAGGCAAATTAAAATGGCTGCTAGGATTCACCTTTATAATTTAGTATTTTTGCTAGAAACTAATGACCTTTTTGACTAATGGCAGAATGAAAGGACAGAAATAGTTCCTTCAGAAAATAAACTTTGATGATAGAACTGAATGATGGTTGCGTATCAAAATACAGATCAACCTTCTTTAAGTGGCCACTTACTATTAACATCATGTCTAATGCAATATAAAAAGCAGAAGCCACTTTAGTAAGATCAAAGCTTAGAAAAATGTAAGAACTACATATTAAATTAATTTCTTTTGCCTTTGGAGGGCACGTGGTATGTCCGTTAAGATACGATACGATGTGTACGTTAAGATCCATTTCCGTTACCTTGTTCTCTGGATGTCATAAACATTAAAAGTATCCGGTATCAACTGTCATCACCTAGTTGGTTTGTAATCATCGTAGTTCATGACTTAATTAATGTACACTGGAATACTCTAAAATGACCTAAAAACCCTTACAAGTTTTTCCAATAACTATTTTCTCAACAAGATCAAAAAAGGCTGATAGATTCATTCTACCTACACGTTAGAAGCATCGAAAGAATCAATCAACAAAACCAAAAGAACACATTTTCGATACGATCGCTATTTCAGTTAACGTTTTGTGAAGAGATAAAAGATCTACATAAGAATCAATTTCGTTTTATTTAAGATAATATTTTACGCTTTTGTATGTATTTTTACTAAAATGAAATCTACTTTTAACTGAATACAAAAAAAAAAAACACTCAAAGTTAAGTCAGAGGAAAGCATTTATGTTATTTTGTAATTACATAACTATATAAAACAAAACTATCACCCTGACATGGGTTAATTCAACTTTTATTTGACATCAACTTGACATTTAAAAGCTAAATAATTGTCAAACGGGTTGACAGTCGACAGTCTGTATGTTACTCTCTGTCTAATTTCATTCATAAAAAAAAAACTGTTAAATGTTGACACATTTCGGCAGGTCGGCATCTTGTACTTGTAAAAGGATTTTTTATTATGTTAAAATTTTAATATCACATGAGAGAACGAGTCTTTTTGACTTTACTTTTAAGTGTCATCACTGACTTATCTCATGCAAATAATCTTATACAAAATATTTTTTAATTGCTTGCAGATGTTTTTATTTCTTATTTTTTGTTATACCCGTTTTGTGTGTTTTGTTTTTAATTATCTCATTCATAAGAAGGTATAAATTTATGTTACCCTAGGGAGTGCTTATACTTAAAGTAAAAGAACAAAATTAAATGTTTTTCCAGCAAATCATAAAACTAAGTTTTATGAGGCTATTTAACTTTTCTCGGCATTGGTCCATGAAAGATATATAAGTAGAATTATACATATGTACATACCACAAGATGTCTGATATCACAAATTGCTTCAACCTGCAACAACTGATAGGTACTGCACACACAAAGACTTAAAAATGTTTTCTAATAAAATTATTTCAAAAAAATAAAAAATAAGGAATATCTCCATCTACACTCGGCATGTGGAGGAAATGCTCTCCTATCATCACTGATGGGGCATGGCGTACCCTCATATACATATATATATTGAGATTGAGATACAAAAGAACACACGACAAAAAACAAAAAAAAAAAAAAAAACTGTTAGATTAAATTTTATCAAGGAAGGCAATGCGGAAGGCGAATGCGTTGCGTCCGAGATTGATGAAAACTATTTATAATTATTTGTTCTTTAGTTTATTTTTTAAAAGCTGATTATGATTAAGTGACGGGTGCATTGGTCCTTTTTTCTTTTGTTTTAATCGAATACGTATAGCCATAGCCAGTTATTGGAAGGATGTTTACATAATACATACACAGTATTCGTAGTTATAGAGATATATTATTATAAATTCAAAGCACAGAATGAACAAAAGTGTATATAACTAGAAAGGTTTATGACCTTTCTGATTAATATTTCACTCATTGACAGACGCAGTGTATAGACCCACCCAAACATTATTTTTAGATAGGAGCTTTAATTCGAATTTTATCTCTTTTTTTTCTCATGATAAACAAAATTATTTATAATAAAAAAACCAACCGAATCAAAACAAATAATGCTAATTGATTTCATTATATTTTTTTTTTCAAAAGTGCAAATTAATTCAGGAAATGCTTGGATCGTTAGTCAAATCATTCGCAACAAAATCCGGTTGCGTCCTCTGTCTTTAAAAGTGTTATTTATTCGAAGCTTAATTATGTTCCCACACTACGTCATCTATAACGGTGGCATGGCAATATTCTTAAAGACTGAAAGTAACAAATACAAAAAAAAAAAAAACAAGGCGGCTATTATAGCTCATAATGTGTGTTCTGTATGTTTAATAACATCATCGCCACCTCAAAGTTCCTATATAGACAGAGAGAAAGGGCACATTTAATTAACACATGCTTTGCTGGAGTCAGATTTTATATTATAAGCTTGGTAGTTCAGGGTAAATGAATAAATCATCAGTGACTATGGGTCCATCACAGAGTGTGTGAAGAATAATTGCTATTGTTTGTGCAAAAAATTAAAATGAATGAATATAGAAAACACTTTGAAGCTTCAACAATGAATTAGCATTTAAATTTAGATTGAAGAAAAAAATAATGAAAGTGTTTATAATGAGTTTCTTTTGTTCTATGTGTAATGGTAAATACCTATACATACTTTTAAAAGTTCAAAACTTTTAAGAAGCATCAAGAAGAATCTAATTCATATATTTAATTCTCAAAATGGCGCCCAATGTGGAACCGAAAACACATTTAAAATTATAAGATGAATTTAAACAGTAATGCATTCTTTAAATTGCCTCAATATCTTTAAGCCTAAAGTCAGCAACGCACCTAAATAGAACAATAAACAAACATTAGTGGAAGAATTGTTAAACAAAGTAAAGATTAAAAGGTATTTCTTCAAATGTAGTATTCAAATTGAAATAAAAAAAAATACTTCTTTAAGTATCTATTATTACCAACATTCCCATATTAAAACCACACAGCGGTTGTTGATATTGTATGAAAAAAAAAACCTAGAAATATTTTCCACAAAGCCCTCCCAAGGCGGAAAAATGCGTGTTGCGGTTTTCTTTTTCATAATAATGATAGTGATACTCATTTTACATTTTCTACTTCTTTTTTCTTCATGATTTTGTGTTATGTTTGCGATGTCAACAATTTGTGGAAGCAATAATTTCACTCATTTACTCACTGCTACAATAAACACAAAAGCTGCCGAATGTGGGTTCAGGAAAAAATAAATAAAGTTTTAGTTCAGCGAAAAAAGAAGCCATTGCACCCACGGGAGTGTATCATATCATAATTTCATACCACACCAAGCCTTACTCTGGTAATGATGATGATGGTTATAAAATTATAGTTTTTCAGTTTGTTTTGGTATATGTATTTTCTGTGTAATTAAAAGTCATGACAATTTGAACGTGACACAAATCATTAATGTGTCAATGCACAATTGCATAAAAGATATAGAAAAAAAAGACGCATGGAATGTCCAATGCGAACAACAAATACATCAGTGGTAAATGGTTATCAAATTTCTTGGTTTGAATCTTAATTGATCAGATTGTTGGGTGAATCGAGTTGTGTTATGAGTGTTATATGTGGCTAGACAAACGCACCGGAAGCATGTCATGATAAATGATAAATTTTGAACAGTTAGGTGGCAGATTGGAATGCATTTTTAATCGTTAGAACTGTGATTTAATGGATAGAGTATAACGGATGAAGATGGATGCAAGAGGTGGTGAGAAAAAGGATAGATTCTAGTTTATAACTGAAATATTTTAATGAACTTATTTTTTTACACATTAATGCCATTTAATTTAATTTAATAGTTTTTAAAAATTTAAAATTTGAGATAGTGGTATAGTGTTACAGTTTGTTAAGTGCTTCTAGTAAGGTTTCTCTTCACATTTACAAGTTGAGTTTTATTTCTTATTTTCTATTTAATGGGGTTAATTGGATTAATAAATAAAAAAAAAATACATTGGGCGCCACTTTGAAATTCATGATAGATATTTTTCTCGTTTTATATATAGTCAATCATTTTCTATATTATTTGGGGTAAGTTTAGTCTTTAGTATTGTATTCCACAAATAGGGTTGAAGGATTAATACTTTAAAAAAAGCTCTACGTTGGGCGCCAATTATCATATTTTTTAGTAATTGTTTTTTTGTTTATAATAATACTTATTTCAGTATTATTATCTATTAAATGGGACATTGGGCGCCAGATGTTGTCGCATTTATATATAACTTAAATTTTTAACGATGAAAACATCATGGGTCATAACGAAAATTTCCAAAAAAAGCAACTTAAAAGTATACCTTTTTAAAAAAATTAAGGTTCACGTTGTACGTACGCCATTTTCTATTATATGACTCGTTTTCAATAAAGATGCATCACATAAATCTCCCAAAAAGAAGTATTTGTCTATTTTGAGTAATTCTACTGATTTATGTATGTACATATGTATGTATATACATTTATGTAAAATATAAATTGAGAGCTTCACGTCGGGCGCCAGTTATTTTTTTAATCGAAATATTTTTTTAAAAAGCAACGCACTTAAAAAATTCTTCAAAACTGAACGTTATTAGCTGCGAACATAATATGAAATAAAAATTCATAAGCAGATACACTTGACTCAATTTATTCTCCTCGACCGTTTCAAGTGTATTTCAACTATTTATATTGATGTTCACGTTTTGTGATACTTTTTTCATATGTTTACATAGCGTAATGTCATGTAAATCCACCCTAAATCATCACTTTGAAGTCTAGCTACAAATAAAGCCGCTTCTACATGTAGGATTGGCGGCGAGGCGGTATTCTCTGGTATGAAGACCTCACGATCCACTTGAAAATCACTTATAGAAAACCAGGACTTGCATCAGGAATGTTGACAGAAATATATACAACAATAAACCAAACCCCTTTCGATTTGAGTAAGACAAAGTAATCTATCTTTTATCCACACAAATACATTCATATATTTTGAAGGCGCATTCCGTTTACTTATTTTTATATATATATTGTTAGACGGAAACAGATACAACAACTGTATGTCGCCATCGCAATGCCATCAGCAGGCCAGTGTAGTGTATGGAATACAAAATGATCAAATAACCATGTGTGGACATTTTTAATGTCTCGTCTTTTAACCTAAACCACCAACCAACCAACCATCTAGTAAGAGGAAGCATTTCAAGACAAAATAACAAAAATAAAAACTTACGACTAAACGACGATCGACAACGACAACAACGACGATGGGACGGGAGTTATTACGTAAACACTGGAGTTTATAGGAGCGGTTGGTGTATCTTTTTTCGATTTTTCTTTGAAGTGGACACGTACACTGGTTTTCATAGCGAAAAAAGAAAATCTAACGAAGTAGATGTGGAAAAAAAATGAGGAAACATCCATCCTACATTCCACAGTTTTCTGCACAAAATCGGTCTTCCATCCAAACCAGATCACCTTTCCAAGGATGCCGAAGCTCAATAATACACCACCATCATAAAGAAAAAAAAAAACTGGTCACGATCCATCGATTAGGCACACAGCAGAAAGGAAAAAGAGAAGCAACTTTACGGATTATTGCAACACTTACAAGATCTGCAAAACTTACATAAAAGAGGTGAATTTTTATGTTCAAAATTGCCCGAGGGTCAATTCACATATAGCCATATATGTATTCTCCCAAAGAACTACTGATAAAATTAGTCATAAAATGGATGGAAAGATATTCCATGCCAAAGGCTTAAATTAATGTTGCCAAGTGGGTTCGAAAAAAAAAAAACAAAAAGGAAAACCATCTTAAACAAAAAAAGACAGAGGAATTCATAATTTTATTTCTTCATTAAATTGATGGAAGGAAGAAGAAGAGGGAGCGACCATATAAGATAACTGATGGCGGAAGCCAAACACATGGTGTCTTGCTGCGTGGGAATATGGCTAGCATCCTGTGTAAAAAAGAAAAAAATAAAACAAAATGTGAACATGTTTTTGATCAAGTTTTTCCTTAAAGAAAATTTTAAAAGCAGTTTATCCCTTTTTTGTTTTTATTTTTCCTATATACAAAACTTGTTGATGACATTTTTCGGAAGGATGTCTTATTCCATCCAATATATGTAAATATGAGAAAGGAAAGTGCATTTGCAGATGTGTGGACTTTGATCTAGAAATAGCTAACTTTGATAGATACAAAAAAAAAATATGTTTATAACATGTAAACTTGCACCATGAGATTATAATTTTATACTTTAGAATTCATGCTGGCTGTGGTTGTTGGTTGGTTGTATAACATGCGGGGATTATGAAGTTATAGAATGTCATCTGTCATCTCTGTCATCTGTCATGTGTGGTAAATATGTAAATTTGTCTTTGATTGTAAGAATGTCTGGTTAATATTCAAGGAAAGATTTCAATAATGAAACAATGTTTATAGATTTTGGTAGAGTTTTTAGCAAAAAAGCAAATTAATTCTGCTTCTGGCTCTTAATTTCCAGAAGTTATTCTTCAAATGCTTCTTGTATGTCATTTGAAAATTTTATAGCTTCTCTCTCACCTTAATTTAAACATTTATTAAACAAAAAAATTTAAGTTCGTATTCATAAAATCAAACCTTTTATTTTTCATCGTTAGTTATTCATTATTATTCAATGGAAATAAATTCAAATACAATGTAAACAATTCTGGTCCAACAAGTGTCACCTTGTGGCACTCTATTTTAGCGAATTTTGCAACAGCAAAACACTAAATATCTTCAGAAAATGTTTCTTCGCATGAAATTCACGTTGCAACATGTCACATTCAATAAGCATATGTGCAATACCGTTTGTCTTATATACACATCTCTATGTACGATCTTCATAAAAATAGCTTCACTGAAACAGAAATCACACACAAAAACCTGCTCCAAAAATCTAGGTGCGCCCTCTTTCAATTAAATTTAAAAAAAAAGACAACAAAAAAATGCACAGGCAGGTTACAGATACACAGGTATACATATCTTTAATTTGCACATAAAATATAAAAATAATAATATCAAATATCTATTGCATCCATTCCATATAACATGAATTACGACTTCTTCAATTACGTCTGCTTATTTTGCTTATTCTTTTAAATTCTCCCATAACCATCATCCAGAAGGTAACATAAATCCGCAAATTTTTCATTCCAACTCGTTGTCGTCGTTGAGTTCAGCCAGCAGCTGTATCTATCTGTATGGCATATACTTACTTACTCGTACCTGTATCAATAAAAATTTGTCTGTGTCGAAAGCAACGCGAGCGCGAGGCTTATAAGACGACTTCACCTGCACAGTTAATTCTTCGGGCTCTACGACCGGTGCGGCGCGTATATATTCATGTTTAAACATGAACAGAAATGCTAAAAGCCAACCACCAGCTTCAAGCCAATTCAAGCCGACTCAAGCTATACTCTACTCAGCACAAGCAAAGCAACTTCAAAATGAATCGTGTAAATTCCCACAGCCAGCTTAATAAAAGATACAATAATAACAAAAAGAATGTATCTTTCACTGCTTAGTTTCTCAAATACTAGCTTACCTGCCTATCTATATAAGCCTTAGCTTAGCTAGTATGCGCTGTGCAATCTGGGTAAAGAGTTTCTCAGGCCCAAAAGTAAAGTACATTGGTACATTCATATATAGTCAACTATATGGATGCATACTAGATATAACTGCTTTACGTGCTGGCTTGCAGCAGATGCCGGTTTTTTTTATTTAACTTCTCTTATTGTATCTTTTTTGTAGTAAATAAATATGTATATGTATCTCTGCGAACGAACGAGTTCGGAATCATAATCGACGAAGACCAAAAGAAACAAAAACCCAAACAGCCTTGCCTCACCTTGCTCTGTGTTGTGTGAAAATGAGGTAAAAATACAACAAAAACAACAAGAACAGCAACTTACATATGTACGAAGAGAGACAAATACCTGTAATCAGCTGCTGGACTAAATATGGCCAAAACAGGTCGTATCATGAAGACGAAAAGTGTGTGTGTTGTATATTTCTTGAATCTTTAGGTTTTCACTTCCATGCGCATACATGAGCACCTTTTCAACAAAAATCAGCTGTTCGATTGTGTATTTCATCATTTTCAATCATAAAAGATGTATACATACATACCTACTTGATTTTCTATGAGATCGATCTATGAGTAATGATTTCAAACTGATGGTTTAGTATTTTATGTACATTTGTAACCAACTCATATACTAACTACCACCCACCTGATTAAATATTTACCAAGCGACTTGTCAGTAGTTGTCATCGAGGGGAAGAACCACACTCTTAAAACAGGAAAAGAATGTCAGATGTTTGCATAGGCCTCAGGTAGAATTTCCTCGATAAAATATCAATGGAATACCTATAGGAACCAGTATTAGGCCTATACTCTTTGTTTATGGAAATAATCTTAAAAAATCAAATAAAGATCGGTCGGATGTGGGGATTTGCAAAAATGAAAAATTCTTTCCTCTTTGTTAAAAATTTCTGTGGGAATTTATTTTGAGATACCTATATAAATTCATTGTATTCTTTATTTGATTTGGCAGCAAAAAAAAAAGAAACTAACAAAAAATTCAAATTGAATTTCACACGATGAAGAAATAATAAATAACAATGATGGCTGAATGATTGGGGCTCGTTTTTTTTTTTGGTTGAAATGGTTTCGTTTTTCCAGATACAGATACAAATTCTCTTGTTGTTGATTTTTTGTTTTTGTCATTTCGAACTTAACCGCTAATTATGTTGTAGAGGCAGATTTTTTTACATGAACATGTAAAGTGATTTGTTAACCATTTGAAGAATTCCATCTGCGTGTTGAAATGGAATGTGCATAATAGTTCTTGGGGGTTTCGGACGATTGATCTAATAAGAGTGTTTAGTTTAATAGAAAGGTATGTAGGTGGGCTTATTTAAGTTTGAAAGTTTCATAAATTTTACTTTGTCATGGGAACTAGGGCAGTTATGGGATGAACAAAAAAATACATACCTACTCACTTTTTAATTTTATTTATGGGACAGATGTCTTTGAATTTCAGATGAAATCTTACACACGCATTTATGTTTTTGAATCTTTATTTCAATAGAAATTTAAAATTGAAGCTTTGGGGTCCCTATTTTATTTTGAAGTAATTTATGTTTGTAGAAAATTTAATATCAATGTATAACAGCAAAATAAATAATATAGTGAAGTTCATTTGTATAGCATTCATTTTTATTCGATTTCGCCAAATTCGAAAACTTCAGGATGATTTTTATTTTTATTCTTTTAATAAAGGTTATGATGGTGTAAGTGTTTGCACCTTAATACGGAGGTCAAATTTCAGGTTAAAAAGTTACCATTTTTTAAAGTATTAGCATGATACTACTTAACAGTTAACTAAATTTAAAACTATTTATTAATAAAGCACAGGTCCTATAGTATTTTTATCTTGTTTCAAAATTTCACCAAATTCGTTAAAGTGGTTCAGAATTTATCGATTTAAGCGCGGTTCATCAAAGTAGTCGATCAAATGTGTGGCGCCATCTTTGATAATTTAAACAATTTTGGAAATAATTACATTTCTTGAAAATGGCCAACGTATGAACGACCCTCCCTATCGTTTGTATATAATTTTTACTCGAATCCAAATTCACAGCTTAATTAACATAAAGGCTACTTACATAATTTAAGTTCTAGAATTTTGTTCAAAATAAAAAAAAAACCCTTTCCGCATAGGTATGTGGAATAAATAACTTAGTTAAATAATTACCATTGTAGAGTATTTATTTTGTGGTAGGTATAAGAAGGTATAAAACTGTTTAACATATTTTTTTTTCGTTTTGAATTATTCATTGCCTTCTTAACATAGAATATATTTATATGCGATTAGCAAAAGCCACAATCATAAACTTCAAGCAAGATAGATATTCAGATAAAATAAGATTATCCCACAAAGGTCATGAGAAAGCGTAAAACAAAAAGATTTTCTAAATACATAATCCGGTTCTTAAATCAAAAATAAATAAAATGACTTGAGATTTTCTTTCTCTATACTATTTTTTTTTTAACTTTTTGTTTTCTTTATAATTTGTTTTGTTTTCGTATAAATAGTAATTAATAGCTTACTTTGGATTGATTTATGTTAAATACTCACGAAATGAATTCTCAAGCTCATATAGGTAATATAGTAATATAATTGCTGATTAGTATTAATTTGAATATTTAATTCTGCGTTTTGTTTTAATTTGAATGGACAAGTTAGTGTGACGGGGACATAAGACCAAACACAAACACTTTGCACTTTTATTGAACTTATTTGTCAAAATGCTTAACTTTAATCTTTGTCTAATTAATTTTTGGATCTTTCACAATTGTATTAAAAAAATTGTGTCAATAATCTTTTTTTCTTTTTGACAGTTAAGAAACATTTTTTGAAATCGAAGAGGAATGAAAAACCAAGTTTCGTAAGCCCAATGACCAAATACAAAATTACTATGTATTTATCTATTTTTCCAAGCCTTTTTGGGGCCTCCCTCTTGAGTTGTGTGATTATTTATTGATCGGAGCCGATTAAATGCACATTTCTTGCCTCTTTTTCTCTTCTAAAAAAAAAAAAAACAACGAAGACTATATGAGTACAATCGAGTCGACCAAACAAAAGTTAAACATTTGACTTTATAAGTGGGCGATTCTTTATTTCACCCCAATCCGTAGTGCATGTTCTGTACTTGCAGATATAGAATTTTTGTAGGTATCTTTTCCTCTTTTTTTTTTCTTCTATGAGATTTTATTTATCTGTGGTATTTGGAATTTGTGTTATTTATTTAGTTTATTTTTTTTTTGTTGATAAAAAAAAAATAGATTATACCATACACATTTATTTATTTGAAATAAATAACACGAAGGGATTACAAAATCGTAAATGTATTTATTTTGTTTGATTTTTTTTTTATTTGAAAATTAAATAAGAAGCACTTGAGTGCTGAAGATAAAATCAATTTGTGGGAATAATATAAGATAAGGATTTCAAGAAGAAGGAGATGGTTTTAAAGAAGGGTTTGAATTTAATGAGTGTTTTGAAAAAAATCAATTGTCAAATTATACAGGGTGTTTTATTTAGAGGAATGTAACTACACTCAATTTTAAAATGAAATAAAATACATAACAAAAACGTTAAGTAAATGGTAATGGTAGGTATATACTGGTTTTATGGAAACGATAAGAACATTTTGAAATGGTTTGCTCATTTTTTAACGGAGCGAAATTTCTGAGATCTCATTTTTTTGAAAGCCCCTATTAGGTATATCTAAATGACAAAAATATATTGACCACAAATCTTCTGTCACCTCTCAAATTTATTGTCACTAGGTAGGTTATTTAAATTGTATTATCTATTCTTCATTTTCATTTTAAAATACATTTTCATAGTGTTTAGTATTTTTTTAAATATAAAAAGTGACCCTTTTTAAATTTAACTTTAGTTCCAGTATACCCTGAGCTCGAGTATAATCTTGAAGTTAAATTGTATAGATGGGTAGCGGTGTCTACATACATTTTTATATGTATGTACAAAATTATAATACCTACAACAATTCCCTGATAAGGTTTACAATCTCCCCTTAACGTATTATTTAGGTCAAACGACGCCCGTCCAAATTTCCATGTCAACTTCATATGCATGTTTACCAAATATTTTTTTTTTATTTATTCGAGCAAATAAAATTGATCGATAAAGTGTGGTATAAATATGCCAATTTGGTATGTTATCATTTTCATTATCATTATCATTATATGTACCTACATACATACATATGTAGTTGATCACACTTTGAAAATATTTAGTTGAAGCATTTTTTAAGATAAGATAATCATAAAATCCTCAAAGCTTAAAAAACGAACTTCTTCCGTTTGAAATTCCAAATGACATACCTATATGTACATAGGTATTCTGTAATTTCAACTTAATTTAAATTTTACTATAAGGCATCTTCATACTTATCGAAGGTAAAGAATGAAAAAATAAAATACTTTTGTAAAAATTCTATTTCATTCTGTAGATATTATTTAATACCTACATACATGTAGGAACTCTATATTTGGCACTACGAGACTTTCCATCAGCCTAATCATTCTAATCTTGGCATTACTAAATGATTGGTATAATCCAATGCATTGCTACCAACGTAAATCGATGTGGTAATCGGAGATCTTTAAAAAGGGAGCGCAAACCGTGCGCGGGCCCCTATTTTTTCACCACGACAACACCACCTGCACAGAATTGACGAGACGATAGACAACTACTAGTCGAAACCCCACCATATCACCATACCATCAAAGATATGATGAAATATCGTTTGTTAAAATTAATATTAAGAAAACTAAAACTAACTAAATTAAAATCATACTAAAATTTAACTTAAATCTAAATTTAACTTAAGTCTAAAATTGAATTCAATAATAAATCTACATACATATGTACATACCTACTGTTTTATATCGACAGAAAGTGAAAAAATGATGTAAAAGTCAATTTATTATATCGATACTTCAAATATCTCTTTTCGTTCACAAGAACGTTAACATTAAACTACTTGTAGTTTCTAATAACTCCGTAATCTGATCTGAAAAATATAAACTACAAAATGTAGGTACCTTACCTACATAGGTATCAGTTTTGCATTCTTTGAAAATTTTTATTAGAATTTGTCAAAGATTTGTGTCAGCACGTTTAAACAAAATTTGTATTCATAGATTTAAAAATTTTATTAGAAGTTAGTGCTGAAAATACGAAAAAATAAGAATTTTTTTCAGCAATTAAAAATTAGGAACCGTTTCAGTTTTTTTTTAATATTTTGTTGATGCTTTTGTAAAGGTATTTATTATTAATTATTATAAAAATGTATAATCCAAGTTCGTGCAAGCCAATCATGTATTAATTATCACATTAAAATCTTCTTAAGTTTCATTAGGTATAGGCTAATAAAATTAAAATTCTATCAACATGCTAATTTTCGCAAATTATGATGTATTCATTTATTCATCCATTGGGTATAAACAAAGATAGAAATCATGACAATAAGAAAAAGTGAGAAGAAATTTTATTTTGACTGTGTCTATAACATACATAAATACGTAATGCCAAACTTGATTTTTGGTATTGCTTCTCTAACGGTTTATCTCACAACGGAATCTGACTCATGAATGAAAGTTTACAATATTTTCTTCTTACGGCCATTAAGTGAAAGAAACTGTTATTCTTCTTAACATAGAATAAAATCTTTACCAAGTTGTATGAATACTCTATTTAAAAACATCGACTGTGAACAGAAATCTTGCTCATGGTTTTCCATGCATAACTGGTAAGTTACGCGTATACCTAAATTCTTTAGCTGCTAAGTACCTACCTTACCTATCCATATAATGTACATATGGACTTGTATTTTTTTCCTTAATTATTCCCTACACTTCGTGAAAATAGATAGAATTCAAGAATGAATGTGGATTCATCCTAAATAAGTGGTGTCAAATTGCTTTAAAAAAAAATTTCATATAAAAGCAAGTTGACACCTGCCCATTTTGTGAATTTAAAGTGAATTAAACAGAATTGTTATAATTCGTTCATTATGAATTTTTAACATGGCAATGACTTTTAAAACCTGACAGCGAAACTAATTAGAGATGGGTCACCATTAAAATAAAAAGTTCATCAATTAAAAACCTACGTCTAAACTTGTCATTCTCAAAACTATCACGGTTGGTATATAAGCATAATAGCTACTTACAATTTGTGTTAATTCCGTAATTGGTTTGTTGTGGTGATTTGTTGGCGGTGGTGATGGAGATGATGATGATGACGATGTCGAATTTGTGAGTTTATTATTCCTTGGGGGTGTTGGCGGTGGCACCGGGCTCACCTGATTTAAATTGGTGCCGCTGCAATCTTTCGAG
Source organism: Epistrophe eligans (assembly GCA_951394125.1). Lineage (NCBI taxonomy): Eukaryota > Metazoa > Arthropoda > Insecta > Diptera > Syrphidae > Epistrophe > Epistrophe eligans. The sequence goes on along the minus strand of OX596030.1, from coordinate 8,009,229 downwards.
TTGCGATTTGGCGAGAGGCGTGAAGGGAAGCTTAGAGTTTTGGTCCATTGCGCGAGACTTCGAACCATTTTGTAGCTATTTTTAAGTTTGTCACTTGGATTAGGAATAATTTTTTTTTGTTTTTAATATGAGTTTCACTTTGAAAACTTCACTTTTGTAAATGAGTCGTTTATGATTGGTGGGTATCAATTTAGTTCACTAAAATTATGTTTCAGTTTTTTTTTTGTTGTTTAAATAAAAAATTAACGCGATCGTGTTTCACAATTAAACTATTCCGAACGAGAATAAGAGAGTAGACACAACCAACTTTAATGACTGACGAAAAGCAACTGATTTCTAAATAAAACAGACGACCAAGTAATGGGTCTGTTGTATTTTTGATGGCAGTGTACCCTGGCGCAAGAATGGCTGCAAAGTACTGATTGAATGTGTTTGAAAGAGAAAATTGAATTGGAAACCCAATGACAGAGATAGACGCCCACTTTGCACGACATTTTTATGACAGCAAGAGGGAGAAAACATGACACAGAGAGGGAATATTTTTTATCAATTCTTCCTCTCATCTATTCGTTCAATTTTGAAAGTTGATAATTTCAACTTCTTGTAGGCTGCAGTGCTGCACAAATATATTTTTATTTCTTTTTATTTTTCTACCGTTGTTCGTTTATATATATTTTCGGTGTTGGAGTTAATTGAAATGTGTGATATTTTTCTATCCTTTTCTCTGTTATAAAATAAGAAAAAGAAAGGGATGGAGGGAGAATTAAAAAAAAATTGGCAGATGTGCAATGTGCAGCATTTTTAACACAAAACAACTCTGCTTCTACACGTTTGCATTTTCAACCAAAAAACGCATGCAATAATATTGGCTTTTCCTTTGATGCCATGCCATGCCCGCATAGTTTGATTTTTTTTTTTATATTATTACTCTTTTGCCTTCACCATCCACCCTCTTCTTCTTTTGATTGTTATGATTATGATTGTGTTGTTGTTTGTGTTTTTGCATTTATTTCCCCTTTTTCTTTTGTTGATCAGTAGGAACTTTATTTTTTTGTTTTTGCTGTTCGATTAGATATCGGTTTCGGTTTTCTTTTTTGATGTGTGGGTGAATTGTTTTTCCGTTCATTCTCCTCCCTATTTCAATAAGACCGTTAAGATGAAAGTCGTTTGTTTTTAATATAATTTGCATAATGTCGAGGTCATCGGACAATGTGGTCAAATAAGAGGGAAATTGATATAAAGAAGGATTAATGTGTTCGGTATCTCAAATCAGGGGTGTGCAATGCATGCTGCAAAAATTAAAGAGGAATTTGTCAGTGGAGATGGTAAGAGTTAGGTAGATGGAGAGTTTTTAAAACACTAGACGGAAGATAAATCGGAAACCGAAAGAAAAGGCAGACCTATTCACCTTTTTTAGTGTAAATTCAGAAACGCATAGGTAGTTGCAGAAATAAGCAATCATCTTTGATCAAACATTTAGGTACCTACCTAGGTACCTACCTATCTAGGTAAATGCATCAAACTAGCTAATAATGTGTTCAATTTTGCAAACTTGCATCAAATGGTGCTCAAACTTCAAGCGTTGTTGCTGATGCATTGTATCAGCATCAATTGTGCTGCGTATTAGCATCGCAACAAAGCAACGTTTATTAATTTACAATAGGTAGGTCATTTATTTAAAAGTAAAAGTAGGTACATAGGTACCTATAGGGAAGGCACTTAAGCAGTAAAAGCTCCCAAACAAAAATCACCATCCGGGAACGAGCCTATTGAAATATTACAGCATGAATTCGATCCACTATCAAAAATTCACAAATGCATCAACTTAATTCATCGGGCGATATGAATTTAAACCGCTATCGAAATTTAGGTTTTCTTAAAATAAAATTTAAAAAAAAATCTTTCATCCGCATGAACTTAGGTATTTATAGGTACTCTCTTAGTTTAAAGTCATGACAAGACATTGAAGATGTTAAGTAATAAATAATATTCATCATTAGAATGACATTGTTAACGAGAAAGTTTGAAAAATGTTTAAAACAAACTTTAAAATTACCTAGGTACCTATGTCGGTACCTACCTACCTATATTTAAGTTTAAACTTAATTTTGTATAACTTGTATTCAATAGGTACCTATTGGTATCTACCTATACCTACAATCTTTGTCAACTAAACTATAGGAAGGTACCTATCATGATTTACCAAATGCCTTCTCAGGCATTGCATTTGTTTCCTTTAAACGCGCCAGCTTTTTCTCTTTTGACCTATTTGTCAGATTATTATAAATTTATCTGATTTCTGCTCGTAATCAAATTGCAGCTGCTCTTTTTCGCTGTCTCTTCTAAAGGGTCAGCACCAAGTTGCAAAACTGTGGTTGATGGCTGGCTGTAATTTTTTCATTATGAGACTCGATTTTTGTGTTTGTTTGATTTGGTAAACTATAGCCATATTTCATTTAACCATAATCTTAACAAAATAATGAGCTTACCGGCTGTATATTATTATAAAGATTCATAGGTACATACATATATTTATGTAGGTAGGTACCTAACCTATTTTTTTCAGGTAGGTGTTCGCATCTTTCTATTTTCGAATTCGGTTTGTTCTACTTTTATCATTGATTTCGCACACGACAATTTATTATTAGTGTGTCAGTTATGGAATCTGTTTCGTTTCTCATTGTGGCTCGTTCCCTATTCCTACCTGGTTTAGGTGACAAAGAAATCGAGTTCTTGATCAGCTGCTTTTCGTTATTTTTATTTCAAATCACACAAAACTGGAGAAAGAAAAATATAACGGGGAACATACAAACATACATATATGAAGGTACTACCTACACGATGCGATGTAGAACATAAAAGATGTCCAAATTCCAAATCCACCAAAGACCAAACTAAACCATACTCATCAAGCACAGAGTACCTATATATAAACCAGAAACCTTTGCAGACGCAGTTAAGATTCAAACATTTTTGATTATTCAACCTTGACAAGGCCGTTGGCGGATGAACTTTTTTTTTTAATTCGAATTTGAAATGCCTTACGCCTTTAAGCTTTTCGTTTTCTCTTTTTTATCTTTATATGCTCCTCCTACACATGGATTTTTATTTATTAAATTTCATTGTGTATTTTCTTTGGAACTAGGTCTCATCATTTTTTTGGTTAATATAGGTAGATACCTACATTCTAACAATTTAATCTCAATTTTGCAAGTAAAACACATTAATAAAATTTGTGTTCTTTAAAAGAAAATAATTTCTTTGTTTACTTTTAAAGAAATTTTTTTACGAGCATACATTTTAGTAGGTATACAAAATTAAAAAAAAATATTTAAGAAAGCAGCACCTCCCCGACGGGGAATTGAACCCCGGTCTCCCGCGTGACAGGCGGGGATACTGACCACTATACTATCGAGGATATGAATAAAAGTTTTTACACAATTTTTGTGAAAAGTTTTAAATTTATTGATTCATTTTCCATTTATAAATTATCAGAAATAATGTTTTTGAGAGGTTATTTTTTTGTCGAAAATTAATTCAATACATACCTACATACATACTTATGTAGATACCAACGAAGACTAATCAAAACATATACCTTAATAGAACAGTTTTCGTGTAAAATAATTCTTCAAAGTTTATAGATATGGATAGATAGATAAGATAGCTACCTACTGCAAGATATCGTTATATTTTTTTTTTACCTAAACATTTCAGATCTCCCTTCTACGAAATTTTTTTAAAACAGTTCTCATCAAAGGGAAGTTTGTTTTCCCTTTATTAAAATTAAATTCTGTCTTGGGGACACATTTTTGTTATGTGGTCTTATTAATTACAGCTTGCTATCATTCAGTAGGTAGGTAGTTACATAATATTCTATATAAGAAGTACTGGTATATGATACTGTCTCTATCTATTTATATGTAAACTTTTTTTTCTAAAGTTTCTTGATGTCATTTAGTTTAAAAAAGGAAAAATTTAAATTTACCTACCTAGTTGCATTTTGATAACAAGATAAGAAAATGATTCATTGATTGACCAACAGCACAATAACATCACTCAAAAATCATTAATAATAAACGATCCCCAATTTGAACTTCAACATTATACATAATTACATGTCCAAGACAAAATTTTAATGCATTTTGATCCTAATTTCCAATTATGTATAAGCATAAGGTTTATAAAATTCCAACTGTCTTTTTCTTGCAGGATGACAATGGCACTATATAAAAACTTATATTAATCTTCGTCATCTTTAAAGACACTCGCGTTGTTTCTGTTGAGGAATTGAGTATTATCTTTGACAGCTTGAGCTGTCAGACAGACTTTAGAACACTCAGATAGAGGAATTAGTAGAGACTTGTTTTGTTTTTTTTTTATTTTCTTTAATTGATTTTCCTCTATAAAGCGCCACTGTGTGTTCTGTCTTCTGGTTCTGTATTGCATGCACTTCGATTCGATATAAGGGGGATCAAGATAAGTATCATTTAATGTAATTTGATTAATGTCCAGAAGAAATAAATTAAATTGGCGCCCACTTATAAGAACTCCCAAAGAGTGAAATAAGTGACACTGCAGCTGCATGAGATATACTTAAGATCGAATTTAAAATAAGTAGATATAAGTAAGATGTGAATTTGAAGTGCTAGTCTTGGATAACAGAAATTGAAAATATCTTCCATACACACTTCTCTCTATTTGACTTCCTTGTTTTTTTGTTATCTTATAGAGTGTCCTTGTCGGAGAATACGAAGTTCTTCCTCTTTTTTATTGAAATTGCATGGCAATCACCACTTAATTCCATTGGGTTGAGGTAAACCGGATTCTGGTCAGCAGCGCAAGGATACTAAATATTTACCTGGTATGCAAGGCATCTTCCGCACTCTGTGTGACTCAAATAAAGGAGCGCTGATAATACATAATGTCTTATACATGAACATAAAGTCAGTTGAAAAAAACATACATATCTTCAACAGGATGCAGCAGGATATTATGTATATTTAACAATTGTCCTCGATTCCTAACAAACAGAAGTTTTATGGATCGCTTCTATAGAAATTCTCGTATCATCCATCAGGGAAGTATAAACAATGTATCTTATAATGAAGCATAAAACTATAAATCCAAAAAAAGAGAAGCACGCTGCTGAAAATATTTCTACATGTTTGATCGTCTGTGTGGTAAAACCCTCAGATCGACCAACGAGACGCGACGTCCGATGACGACAAAGTCGTAATCAAGTGTGAAGTATTATTTCAGCGGGATGTCGCATTCTATAATGAAAGAATCAGTGTTTTTTTCATACCTGGGTGTAAATATTGACATCAAAACTACGGATGATGGTTTTATAACACACAAGCCGGGAGAATGAGAGAGGTTTAAACAATAAGAATGACGACGGTGGTGGTATAACATTGACAAGTGTAATGATTCATGATTTAGGTACTTTTATATTAGTCTTGTGAATTCTGACGAAGAAGTAAAACAAACGTTGAATTACAGATAAGAACATTTTTGTGACGCTGAGATATGGTTCCGATAGCACTTCGTTTTGTTTTTTCAAAATTTGGAAGAAAAAAGATAACAATGTTTAAGCAGCTTTAAAAACAAAACTATGATAAAATTGGTTTATCTTAATTATTTTGCTAAATGGTCAGCTAATGTATAAAATGATTGATTTCATTACAATACATATTTTGACATATCTGACGCAGTTCTTAAACGGATTAAAATAATCCTGTAAACCAAATAAAAAATCAGTTGGCAGTTCAAAGACGTGTTTTTTTTGTAAACCCGAAGAAAATGGGACGAAGAAAAACGATACCGCGAACTATCGATTATCAGAGAAATGAATATTGGTGTTTCCACAGAAACTATCGATAACAAAGTTCAATTTGATGTTAAGATGTATGTGAATTCATTACCAATAGCCTGGCGTTCTATCAAAAATTTGTCAAGCCATGCGTGATCGTTAACGGAGAATACTATCACTTCATTGACGTCTACGTTGATAATTTCGTTGACACTAATTTTAGAATCAACGCGTTGAATATTATGTCTGTTTGGTAACTTGAAACGTCGAACAACGTCGCATAATTTACTGTCAAATACCATAAAATTTTGACAAGTAGTTTCTTGTAGCAAGAAGTTGCAGTTATCAAACGGACATATTTTGTGTGATCGTGTAATCACCCTGTCAAAGCAAGAAGGAAATATCGACAAACTGTTCTTCAGCGCTTTGACTGTATTACAACCTTGAAAATGTTTGATTTTTGTCAACTCCGCGTAACGTTCAAAGTGTGATAGTAACTACCCATAGTTCATAATTCTATTCTTACCTCAGTTCCAGATCCCGACTATGGACTGATTCCGGATTCAGTTATAGTTCTAATATTACCGAAGTATGATGACATCATGACAACGTTTAACAAGTTTTAGTCAAATATTCTCTAGTTTTACTTCTACGAAGATAATTGATTCTAATTATAAATCCATTAAAAAATGAAATAATATAGCCGGCTAAATCCAAACATAACCTCACTTAGAACACCATATTCTGTTACTCTACAAACCAAATGCAAATGATCTACATAATAAATATATAAACTTGTCCAACGACTAAATTCAAATTTCAAACCAGTTAAACATCACATTCAGATGGTCGCAAAAATATAAATTCCTCGTCGATGAATGTGTAATTTGTATTGTGAACAATATGACTGGAATGGAATTAGTGAAATTAGCAAAAGGCACGACCAACAATCGGAGACTCGCCTATTTTTATGCGTCAATTTTTTTTATTCTTTTATTGTTGTGTCTTGTGTGGACATTAACCTCAGCCACACCTGCTTCCGTCCGACGACGACATCGTTATAGTTGTTTGGTGGTGGTGCAGCTATAAGGACCTGTCGAGTCGATCCGACAAGGACACAAATATTTACATGCGCTCATAATGGTTTCATAATAAAATCAACATCCAGTTTCCACCATAAAAAGTGGACAGGTGAAGGAATTAAAAAAAAAAAAAAAACAACCTCAGGTAGAATTAGGATATAAAAATGATATTAAACGGCGGCGCGGTGGCGTTGAATATCGTGGACCACATTCTATTGTTAGTATAAATTGACTCATATAAAGTGTTTCCTAGGTCAAAAAACCTGAATAAACTTTGAAATATGGATGTCTTTATTTGTAGGATCGCACATTTCAAACGCTACAGGTGCAGTGAAGTGATGGTAACAAGATACGGGTCAGGCCTTGGGTGTTTGATAAAGTCCTATTTGGATCACAAGCTGAAAACACATCATCATGTAACAAAATTGATGACGGCTTCTTTTTAAAATGAAGTTATAACTACATTGTAACGAAGCTACCATAAAACATCCTACCTATATTATTACAAGAATCGATGACCTTAGGTGTTGAAGCAAATTATTTTACCTGTGAGATATTATTTTTTCTCTGTGTGATGATTGTTTCAATTATTTAAATAATTATAGTAAAAACAATGGTTTTGAAAGGATCGTTAATTTGAAATTTTATGTTGATTGGATACAATTTATGTAAGGTCATATTTGACATCTTTTGTTCCTTTATCTCTCTACCAATTATATGTTTTAATATTATTAGTAAAGAACAGATGTACCTACCAGATAAAATGTTCTATCAGACAAAAGACTTGTGCTTCTGTCGTTTGATTACGTAGATAGATAAGTAGAAGTAACCGAAATTATAACATAAGACTTTGAAATTTCAAAAAAGGTAAACTAAATTCCATTCTATCAATGTCTCTTTTCTTTATTTAAAACAAAAACATATTAAGTAACATGTTAATTTATCAAGCAATCATCAAATGGTAAACAAATAGGAAAACATAATAACTTTGTAAAGAAGTAAGACTATCAAAGGTAATGTTCTTGCATCCAATACATAAAAATAAAAATGAAAGAACAAATAGTTGCACACCTAAATTTGACAGTTGAAACGAGATTTTCTATTAAGATTTAAAAAAAAATTGAGATCTTAGAGATTTCGCTCCGTCAAAAAGAGAGCAAGCTATAAATCAAACATTTTTTCTCAGTATTTTGACAGCATAATATGATTGCTGAGTTCTCCTAGATATCATTTTACTGAACTTGCCTTTTATTTCTTGTCAAACAAACTGTCATATTTTGGGTATGACCTAGTCTGGTGAATTTTTGTAATATATTCTTAATTTCGCGACTTCTTTTCTTATGATTTTATTTAATGCACCTAATTATTTAATTTGAAAGATTTTATTTAGTTAAAATACTTACTACTCACTAAATCTCTATTTCAAAAAGTTCACATCTCATTTTCTTTCTCGGATTTCATTATTTTGAATTACATATTATATTACTTCGCTTTATATTTTTTTCGCTATATGTATGTAGCTTGTTTCGCTGCAACCGTAGTTTTTTTCTTTGTTGAAACATCCATAATCGAACAAAGAACTGTCATCGTTAAGTTGATCTTTGTTTCGAACGAATAATCTCGTTCTGATGCTTTTCGTTCTGCAGTATGGTACACTTTTAGATGAACGAAATTGATATAAAAATCATTTGGAGAAGTCTACACTCTTTTTTCGCACAAAATAAATTATTTTATTGAAGTTAAACACCACCAAATTCCTATATTTTATTTTAATATTATACTTAATCTAAATGTCACTTTGACAGTAAAAATGTGAAATTGGTATGTTTCCTTTCATAGTTTGCATAAACTGTCAATATTTTAGGTGGGTTCAACTAGATTTTATGAACAAAATAGGCTTCACACAGAGAAATTTACGCAATAAAATTTACAAAACCGTGCAGTAAATTTTACAAAAGGCACTTGTAGTGAAATTTACAACAAAAACTATGAAAACGTAGTACTCGTAATAAAATTCACAACAAAAACTCCGAGAATGTAGCGCTAGTAGTAAAATTTACTATGATTTTAAAGAAATTTGCAGCGAAAATCATTGCAATTGTAATGAAATTTACTACACTGATAGTACTACAAATGCAGTCTAATTTACTTCAAAAAAAGTAGAATTTACTATCAATGTAATAAAATTTACTATAATGATTTTGTAAAATTCACTACAAATCCAGTATATCATGTACCCGCCGTTTTTGCAAATACTTTTATTGTATTTACTACAAATACAGTGAAATTAACTGCACATACAATAAAATTCACTACTTTGCTGTGGTGAAATTTACTAAGTGATTTTGTAAAATGTATTGCTATTGTATTTAGTACAAGTACAGTTAAATTCACTACACATGCAATCAAATTCACTGCTATAGCGCAGTCAAATTAACTACAAGCTTTTGTAAAATTCATTACTGTTGTATTTAGTACAAAAACAGTGAAATTCACTACACATACAATTTAATTTACTACAAGTGTGATGAATTTTACTACCTGATTTTGTAAAATTTACTACTATTATATTTAGTACAAATACAGTGAAATTTACTACACATACAATATAATTCGCTTCCTTGGTGTGGTGAAATTTACTTCCTGATTTTGTAAAATTTATTACGAATGCAGTATCTCTTTTTCCCCCTTTTTTTGAAAACACTTTTATTGTATCTACTACGAATACAGTGAAATTCACTGCACATACAATAAAATTCACTACTAAAGCGTAGTCAAATTTACTACGTGATTTTGTAAAATTTATTACAGATGCAGTATCTCCTTGCCCGCCCTTTTTAAAAATACTTTTATTCTATTTACTACGAATACAGTGAAATTCACTACACATACAATAAAATTCACTACTAAAGCGTAGTCAAATTTACTACGTGATTTTGTAAAATTTATTACAGATGCAGTATCTCCTTGCCCGCCCTTTTTAAAAATACTTTTATTCTATTTACTACGAATACAGTGAAATTCACTACACATACAATAAAATTCACTACTAAAACGTAGTCAAATTTACTACGTGATTTTGTAAAATTTATTACAGATGCAGTATCTCCTTGCCCGCCCTTTTTGAAAATACTTTTATTCTATTTACTACGAATACAGTGAAATTCACTACACATACAATAAAATTCACTACTAAAGCGTAGTCAAATTTACTACGTGATTTTGTAAAATTTATTACAGATGCAGTATCTCCTTGCCCGCCCTTTTTGAAAATACTTTTATTCTATTTACTACGAATACAGTGAAATTCACTACACATACAATAAAATTCACTACTAAAGCGTAGTCAAATTTACTACGTGATTTTGTAAAATTTATTACAGATGCAGTATCTCCTTGCCCGCCCTTTTTGAAAATACTTTTATTCTATTTACTACGAATACAGTGAAATTCACTACACATACAATAAAATTCACTACTAAAGCGTAGTCAAATTTACTACGTGATTTTGTAAAATTTATTACAGATGCAGTATCTCCTTGCCCGCCTTTTTGAAAACACTTTTATTGTATTTACTACGAATACAGTGAAATTCACTGCACATACAATAAAATTTACCATTAGTGTGGTAAAATATACTACGTGGTTTTGTAAAATTTATTACGAATGCAATATATCATTCGCCCATTTTTTTTTTGCAAATACTCTTGTGGCAATTACTACAAATGGAGTGGATTTCACTATACGAATAATAAAATTTACTACACATACAGTGAATTTTACTATCTGTATAGCGAATTTTATGAAAATAACAAAAAATAATAGTGCTCAAAATGAGGTCCAGAGAGGTCGTTTTTGTAAGTTTCGAGGGTATCATATCATTATTAGTATTAATGATCTCCCAAACCAGAGACGCAAGACATTTGGAACGACCGACGCAAAATATATTTACCGACCGATATAGCAACACTAACACGAGTGGTTAAGCGTTTAAAATATATTGACGGCAGAAAGTTTCGTCATCGTTCCCAATGTTTCGCATTTGTTTGGTAGAACCATAACTAAGGTTTTTCTTGGCGTTTTCGAAAAAAAAACAATCAGAAACAACATCAAATAATTTCAGAAACATAAAATACAAATTACTTAAAGATCAAATATTTCGCGGGTTAGTTAAATGGTTGATATTCAAACCAGATTGTAATTAAACCCATTATAATCGGGAACAAAGAGGTATTTCGAACGGCAAATTGTTAAGAACAAAAAAAATAAAAATTTACATTTATTCCTAAATTTTAACTTAAATACCAAAAATGTCATTACTGTGGCGTGTCCCAAAATGTACTTTCCCTCATAAAAAGCAAAATATTAATATTTTGAAATACTAACCCACCCGGAAAAGTCAAATTTTAATCTCGGATGAAATTTAATCGAAACACATTGTCTAAGACCTTGACATTGTCTATTATATATTTTTTGACTCTTAATTTGGGATTTGTACATTTTTGTGATTTTAATTTGTATCTAGTGTTGTGCCGTAACTTATTTCAAAACTAAGTTCTTTTAAATATGTATTTAATTTGTGGATACTAAGTGGGGTTTTATAATAATAACAATACAAATTGAATATATCTCATATTTTCATTCTTCCATTGAACTCTTCATTTTCTTTGCTTTTTTTGGCAATTAATATAATTTCAACAAAAATTAATGAACATATTTTTGTATAAAGAAAATGAAAAGCTTGTGCAATCATTAACGCGTGAAAATTATCTCCTTCAATATTAATTCAATTTGCATGTAGTCTTGTGGCAATTACTACAAATGCAGTGAAATTTACCATAGATATAATGAAATTTACCAATAGTACGGTAAAATTTACTACGTGATTTTATAAAATTCATTACGAATGGAGTATTTTATTTACCCGCCTTTTTTGAAAACACTTTTATTAAATTTACTACAAATACAGTGAAATTTACTACACATACAATAAAATTCACTGTAAGTGTGGTGAAATTTACTACCTGATTTTGTAAAATTAATTACGAATGAACTATATCATTTACCCGCCTTTTTTGCAAATATACTCTTGTGGCTACTACCCATGCCTTGTAATTTGCCTTTTACAGTTTTACGCTTTTGTTTTTAAACTTTTGTTTTAAAAATTTATTTAATTTTTGTGTACATCTGGTTATAATAATAACAACTATAATAATCATGATATAAGAATAGAATATATCTCATATATTTATTCTTCCACAGAAATTTTCGTTATGTTATTATAGAATTTTTGACAATTTATATAATTTCAAACAATTAAATATAAACTTAATAAAAATTCTCAAAAAATGGTAGTTTATATATTTTTTCTAACAAACGTAAAATTCTTTTAATTTTCTTTTCTTCTAAAAGTCACAATGACGTTTGGTTAAGTTTTTTAAAAAAATTGATTAATTTTCCGCAGCGAAATCCTTGAGGTTTTTTAACTACCTATAAATTGTGTAAATCATTTCTCATAAAAAATTTGACAGTTCATTAACCAAGTAGTAAACTTAAACAAATTTTAAACTTATCTTGTGTTTTACATCAGTGTATGAAAAGTTTTAGGTTTACTTCACCCATTAAAAAATATATCCTCTAAAATTTGCTTGTTAGTCCTATTTGTTGACAGTCAGGCATATTTATTAGATTTTTGACTAGTTAGACAGTGTCTTGACAGTCCGAAATATTTGGAAATAATATATTTTATTTGATTAAATAAAATGTTACATTAAACAACCGAGTCTAAGTAAGATAACGTTTAAAACATCAACTAAAAATGTTTATCTATAACTTGGATGGTTGTTCAATGTACTACTACGTTCATAAATAAGATCGAATGTTTCTTTACCAATGAGGTAGATAGTCTCATAATTTTGTGTTCCTTAGTTCAGGATTTGTTATGCCATACTTGAAGTTTAAGTGAACCATCATACACACATGTGAACACTGGTTAACTGTTTTTATGCCACAACATGTTATTTCACCTCACGGAAAATTTTTAGCAAGAGATGTTATTTTCTTGGCATGGACACAATTGTCGTTTTAATAGTACCTTATTGTAAATAAATTGTAAAGAAATAAATATCATTTGCAAAAAAAATCTCTTTATTATCACTCCAATATACTACCAATGAGTAGCTACTGCGAAGTGTATAAGCAGCTTTATGAGACGACAGCACTGGCAACCATACCAAACACTAAATTCAAAATGGAGTTCTATTTCATTCGTTTCAGATTTCGGCGTGGCGCGGTGCGTTTAGTTTTAAACAGTTTAACTCGGCATCGGTATTTATCAAAAAAGTGAAAAAAGAAAAATCATTAAAACTAATAAATTCAGTGAATAAAGGTATGTATGTGAAATTGTGATAGTGTTTATTACATTGTCTAGAGCTTCTAGAAAAATGATAAAAAAATGTGTAATGAGAAAAAGCACTCTTAAAATACATATATAGGTTCGTACATATACGCGAGTTCCAAAAGAAAATTTTTTTTAATGGTGATTCTTTTTTATCAAGTTTTGATGCTTGCGTTTGAAGCATCAATTGCTGATTCCAAAAAGGTATCAACCATCTCTGTACGGCTTACGGTTGGTCAGATATACTCCAAAACGTTTTTGATTATTCTTCATGATGGCAGAAATTAGGAAAATTGAAAAAGGTTTTAGAGTGTATTTGACCAACGGTAAATCGTACCTTTTTGGAATCAGCACTTGATGCTGTTAAAATAAACATTAAAATCTTTTACTTAAAATATCTAATGAGAAAAAGCACTCTTAAAATACGCATACGGGTTCCTATAATGCGAGTTCCAAAAGTAATTTTTTTTAATGGTGATTCTTTTTTAACATATTTTGATGCTCGCTTTTGAAGCATCAATTGCTGATTCCAAAAAGGTATCAACTAGCTCTGTACGGCTTACGGTTGGTCAGATACACTCCAAAACGTATTTGATTTTTCTTCATGATGGCAGAAGTTAAGAAAATTGAAAAAGGTTTTGGGATGTATCTGACCAACAGTAAGCCGTACAGCGATGGTTGATACCTTTTTGAAATCAGCACTTAATGCTGTTAAAATAAACATCAAAATCTTTTACTCAAAATATGTAATGAGAAAAAGCACTCTTAAAATACGCATACGGGTTCCTATATGCGAGTTCCAAAAGTAAATTTTTTTAATGGTGATTCTTTTTTAACATATTTTGATGCTCGCTTTTGAAGCATCAATTGCTGATTCCAAAAAGGTATCAACTAGCTCTGTACGGCTTACGGTTGGTCAGATACACTCCAAAACGTATTTGATTTTTCTTCATGATGGCAGAAGTTAAGAAAATTGAAAAAGGTTTTGGGATGTATCTGACCAACGGTAAGCCGTACAGCGATGGTTGATACCTTTTTGAAATCAGCACTTAATGCTGTTAAAATAAACATCAAAATCTTTTACTCAAAATATGTAATGAGAAAAAGCACTCTTAAAATACGCATACGGGTTCCTATATGCGAGTTCCAAAAGTAAATTTTTTTTAATGGTGATTCTTTTTTAACATATTTTGATGCTCGCTTTTGAAGCATCAATTGCTGATTCCAAAAAGGTATCAACTAGCTCTGTACGGCTTACGGTTGGTCAGATACACTCCAAAACGTATTTGATTTTTCTTCATGATGGCAGAAGTTAAGAAAATTGAAAAAGGTTTTGGGATGTATCTGACCAACAGTAAGCCGTACAGCGATGGTTGATACCTTTTTGAAATCAGCACTTAATGCTGTTAAAATAAACATCAAAATCTTTTACTCAAAATATGTAATGAGAAAAAGCACTCTTAAAATACGCATACGGGTTCCTATATGCGAGTTCCAAAAGTACATTTTTTTTAATGGTGATTCTTTTTTAACATATTTTGATGCTCGCTTTTGAAGCATCAATTGCTGATTCCAAAAAGGTATCAACTAGCTCTGTACGGCTTACGGTTGGTCAGATACACTCCAAAACGTATTTGATTTTTCTTTATGATGGCAGAAGTTAAGAAAATTGAAAAAGGTTTTGGGATGTATCTGACCAACGGTAAGCCGTACAGCGATGGTTGATACCTTTTTGAAATCAGCACTTAATGCTGTTAAAATAAACATCAAAATCTTTTACTCAAAATATGTAATGAGAAAAAGCACTCTTAAAATACGCATACGGGTTCCTATATGCGAGTTCCAAAAGTAAATTTTTTTTAATGGTGATTCTTTTTTAACATATTTTGATGCTCGCTTTTGAAGCATCAATTGCTGATTCCAAAAAGGTATCAACTAGCTCTGTACGGCTTACGGTTGGTCAGATACACTCCAAAACGTATTTGATTTTTCTTCATGATGGCAGAAGTTAAGAAAATTGAAAAAGGTTTTGGGATGTATCTGACCAACAGTAAGCCGTACAGCGATGGTTGATACCTTTTTGAAATCAGTACTTAATGCTGTTAAAATAAACATCAAAATCTTTTACTCAAAATATGTAATGAGAAAAAGCACTCTTAAAATACGCATACGGGTTCCTATATGCGAGTTCCAAAAGTACATTTTTTTTAATGGTGATTCTTTTTTAACATATTTTGATGCTCGCTTTTGAAGCATCAATTGCTGATTCCAAAAAGGTATCAACTAGCTCTGTACGGCTTACGGTTGGTCAGATACACTCCAAAACGTATTTGATTTTTCTTTATGATGGCAGAAGTTAAGAAAATTGAAAAAGGTTTTGGGATGTATCTGACCAACGGTAAGCCGTACAGCGATGGTTGATACCTTTTTGAAATCAGCACTTAATGCTGTTAAAATAAACATCAAAATCTTTTACTCAAAATATGTAATGAGAAAAAGCACTCTTAAAATACGCATACGGGTTCCTATATGCGAGTTCCAAAAGTAAATTTTTTTTAATGGTGATTCTTTTTTAACATATTTTGATGCTCGCTTTTGAAGCATCAATTGCTGATTCCAAAAAGGTATCAACTAGCTCTGTACGGCTTACGGTTGGTCAGATACACTCCAAAACGTATTTGATTTTTCTTTATGATGGCAGAAGTTAAGAAAATTGAAAAAGGTTTTGGGATGTATCTGACCAACGGTAAGCCGTACAGCGATGGTTGATACCTTTTTGAAATCAGCACTTAATGCTGTTAAAATAAACATCAAAATCTTTTACTCAAAATATGTAATGAGAAAAAGCACTCTTAAAATACGCATACGGGTTCCTATATGCGAGTTCCAAAAATAATTTTTTTTTAATGGTGATTCTTTTTTAACATATTTTGATGCTCGCTTTTGAAGCATCAATTGCTGATTCCAAAAAGGTATCAACTAGCTCTGTACGGCTTACGGTTGGTCAGATACACTCCAAAACGTATTTGATTTTTCTTCATGATGGCAGAAGTTAAGAAAATTGAAAAAGGTTTTGGGATGTATCTGACCAACAGTAAGCCGTACAGCGATGGTTGATACCTTTTTGAAATCAGCACTTAATGCTGTTAAAATAAACATCAAAATCTTTTACTCAAAATATGTAATAAGAAAAAGCACTCTTAAAATACGCATACGGGTTCCTATATGCGAGTTCCAAAAGTACATTTTTTTTAATGGTGATTCTTTTTTAACATATTTTGATGCTCGCTTTTGAAGCATCAATTGCTGATTCCAAAAAGGTATCAACTAGCTCTGTACGGCTTACGGTTGGTCAGATACACTCCAAAACGTATTTGATTTTTCTTTATGATGGCAGAAGTTAAGAAAATTGAAAAAGGTTTTGGGATGTATCTGACCAACGGTAAGCCGTACAGCGATGGTTGATACCTTTTTGAAATCAGCACTTAATGCTGTTAAAATAAACATCAAAATCTTTTACTCAAAATATGTAATGAGAAAAAGCACTCTTAAAATACGCATACGGGTTCCTATATGCGAGTTCCAAAAGTAAATTTTTTTTAATGGTGATTCTTTTTTAACATATTTTGATGCTCGCTTTTGAAGCATCAATTGCTGATTCCAAAAAGGTATCAACTAGCTCTGTACGGCTTACGGTTGGTCAGATACACTCCAAAACGTATTTGATTTTTCTTCATGATGGCAGAAGTTAAGAAAATTGAAAAAGGTTTTGGGATGTATCTGACCAACGGTAAGCCGTACAGCGATGGTTGATACCTTTTTGAAATCAGCACTTACTGCTGTTAAAATAAACATTAAAATCTTTTACCTTTTTGAAATCAGCCCTTAATGCTGTTAAAATAAGCATTAAAATCTTTTACTCAAAATATTTAATGAGAAAAACAAAAAGATATTTTCTATTGTCTTTAAGTAGATACGTACAATGTCTGACCCTGAACTTAAAGGAAGCCAACATTCAGAGGGTGATTTAATTGAAGAAGTTTTAGAAGACTCAAGTGAAGTTGATTTGGGTGAAACAAATGAAAACTTAGATTTCAATCAGCAAATATCAAGCAAACACTCAGTCGCTGTAGAATATGTTTTCTCATATAAGTTGCAAGATGAAGCAATTAGCGATATATTGAAGCGATGGGGACTTTCAGAGCTCTGTGAGTTGTTTAATGGTAAATCATTATTAGTTTAATTTTTCCCTCCAGATTGTTTAATATCAGTGTTTTAGAAAAAAAAATTGATTCAGATTGCTTGGAACACATAACAGTTTCTGACATAGACAATTTAATTCCTCTAGAAATGATGGGATTGCGGATCAAGTTTAAGGCAAGGTTAACTGAATGGAGATCTTTAAAGGTAAGATGTCTGTAAAAAGAGGAAGTTCGTTTTATAATACATAGGGCTCACGATGTTTAATAACTTTTTAGAGCTTACCCTTAACTTCAATATCCGAAAAACTTAGTGGGTGTTCAAGTAGTGCTGTATCTGTATCAAGCGACATTATGGAAGCATTTCCCAAAAATTTACGATCTGATTCCGAAAATAGTTTCAACCAAGAAGTACAACACATGGTGAGTCATAATACCATTGAAATACTGAAAATGGAGATCCTTATTTTATTTGTTAGTACATTTTTTAAACTTTTCACCACACACAAAATTTTGATTAATGTAAAAAGTTATCGATAACAGAATTCGACAGCTGCTGTCTTTATAAGTATACATACATATAAATCTATTACACGAACAAAAATAATTTCTTCCTCTGACTGTTAATTGAACGTTTAAATTATGATTTAAAATTCGGTCCTAAATTAACATTTTAATGATGTGCAACGTTTTGAAAATATATGTAGGTTTCCACTTAGTTCGAAATTTCAAATTATTATTGTCTTAATTTTACTCATCAAACTAGAACGTATGTGAAGATTTTAAAATAATTGAGATTTGAGGCTTACATTAAATAACTGTCATCAATTCACACAGTATAAGGCGTATGTTGTATAAATAGCGCGAACCCATTCACTTGGCGTTTTCACTGCGCAGCTCTCTTTAAATTTCTCAGCTCATCTATTTAATTTTGAAACAAAGATACTGACTTATAAAGATGTGAATCCTAGCAGCAATCTTAATTTGCCTACAAGCTACAACTGTCAGACTACGGATAATAAATGAGATAGTAGACATACTTAAAAACCCCCACACATAGACAGTAGGGATCCGCACAACCCCTTTTATATTGTTGTTGGATTTCGCATCTATTCATAGACATGAAATAAAATTATATTATGTTGGATTTTTTTATTATAAGCGAGTCAAAATTTATCAACTCTATAATAAAAAAAATTAAAACAAATAGTACCTACATGTCCTACATGCAATAGCATTTTAATTTAAAAGAAAAATAAAGTTGAGTTAGGCATTGTACAATTTAGGAAATAGGACCTTCACTCATTAAATTGCGCACAATTTTTGTTTTCTTCAATCCTTTCTCTGCGCAGGCGATTGTTGGCCAAGTGATTTGATTCAAGCTATATTATACATAATTCAATTAAAGTAAGTTACCTCAATCGCTCTACCTTAACAGAAGTAATCATCATCTTCGTTATTATTATACCATACATACATAACATACATATACTTGTTTATTGATGTATCAATGTTTTTTTTTTCAATAGAACGTTCAACAGATATTAAAATCAAACTCCAGAGGGAAATTGTTGCTATCCAAAAAAACGGCGTTCAATTCTTCAGACAGAAAAGATCTCATATATTTAATAGTAGACTTTGCTCTATTTAACGAGATTTTACTCGGAACAAAAGAAATAAACTCATTAACGGAACAAATCATCAAACTTTTTCCGTTTGAATCCAAGGTCTTATATTAAATACTAAGAAAAATAGTTAACTAACGAAAATTTCTTATAGACT
The DNA here is from genome assembly GCA_951394125.1 of Epistrophe eligans. Lineage (NCBI taxonomy): Eukaryota > Metazoa > Arthropoda > Insecta > Diptera > Syrphidae > Epistrophe > Epistrophe eligans. The sequence goes on along the minus strand of OX596030.1, from coordinate 7,989,954 downwards.
TCTTATTACGTGCCTAGTGGAAGTGGTGGTAGAGCTAGAGGTCAACTGTATTCAGCTTATAACAATAAAATTAAAGCCTTAAGAAAAAGAGGAGTTTTATCAAGGCGCTCAAAACATCATGTTTTTTTAATGTCTGAAAATTCATCTTCATCATCACCTTCATCGCCATCATGTTCACCGCTGGTAGATAACTCCCAAAGTAAGATGTAATATGATATAATATACATAAATAAATTATTTTATAACTATACAATTAAATGCTTTATTTACAAGTTGGTGGAAACCTAATGTAAGAAAAAAATTAAAATGTAAAAAATTGTTTTCCAAATCTTTGAAAAATATTTACGTAAAGTAAAGTTTCAATTGAGCTACTTGCAATCTATTCGCCAAATTAACAAATTTCAAATCCATGAATCATGATTCTTATCATATTCCTGGAAAATGTTGCTGTTTCAATAAAATTAAAATGGTTCCTTCTCCAATTGAACGAAGAGCAATTACAAGTTATAAGCTGAAAAGCACTTAAGTTGTTCAATTAAATCTCCTAGCCCAATACATTTATAACAAATATAAATCTCATAGCCCAATACATTTATAACAACACTCTTTTTAACAAACACTCTTTACTATTATCTGTTGCATCCACCCCACGAAGGGCTAGGATCGAAGATAAAAACGTTTAAAAACGTATTTTCTTGTTAAATCTGAAATAACTTGAAAAATTGAAACCAAAGGAGCACCAGTAAGCTTTATGAAGTTCTTACTTTGTATAGTTTCTGGTATTTTGTATAATACGTGTGAAATTGAGAGATTTAATTTTTTTCCAATTTTCAAAAAAACCAAAGCTGATTTCCACTGTTGTTAATTTTATGTAACCAAAATGTTTAATTAACTCAACTGAAAACAGTTTTTTTCATAATACGAAAAATGTATTTAGTTTAAGTGATCTAAAGTCATCCATAATATGCACAAAAACTTATTGTTATTTTAATTCCTCAGGTTTAAATGAGAAGGATTGGCTGAAATACAACTCACAACCAATAGAGTTAGTAGTTATTAAATGGAAAAACTGCTTTCATATCAGGAGGGCAGAAATTTTAGAAAAGACCGCAGAGGAAATTTTTAATGACTGGCCACTTTTCACGCAATCTATCGGCCTTCATTTGGTATATTTTTTTTTTGTTTTAATTTTGGTAATGTTATTCATATTAATTATTCTTACAGATCGATTTAGACTTTATTTTTCTTTTCGGTGAAGAAAAATCAGTTTGCTTGAAAAAGAAATGGGATAGCTTTCAAAGAACCTTCTTGCAAAGTGTCGAGAATCAATCTGAAAGTGCAAGCAAACCTGTTAAGCAGATACTCGAGCAAATAAATGGTATTGATAGTAGTCAAGGTAATAAAAAAATTGTTTAAATAACTTTAAAAGCATACATTTTTGTCTACAATAATAAATACATTTCACCATTTTTCACGTATACTAACATATACAAATTAATTTCTTTACAGATTATAAAAACTTATTAACCTACAAGCTCATCCATTATAAATTGCCTCCATTTCAAAAAATTTCACTTCAAAGTGGGAAAAAGTGGCACGCTTCAATCCAGGACTCAATCAATAGCACTATATTAGAAGCCGAAAACCAGGCAGATATCCTGGTTAAATACCAACATATAAAAGAATCGTACAAGGGCTTACATTTCAACATTCAACCAATGGTAGTGGCAAGTGAAAAATTATATTATGTAATATCAGATAACATATTCCATAAAACAGAAAGCTTTTTATCGGCTCTTGATTCGGCTTTTAAATTAATGTATGTATTTAATCTTAAGTATCCACTTCAAAGCCAAAATGTGTGGTTGTTTTTAGAAAACTTCTTTTATGATATTAATTCAAGTCCTCCTAGCTCTGCAACAACAGCCCTGATTAATGAGTTACGAGATAAGCAAAATTAAGTTTTTTTTAAAAACAACACAAATTGTAAGACGTTCTTATAAACCTTATTTAATTGCTTTGGTAGACTGATAAACTTGATACGACTAAGTTTCTAAAGACTTTTTTAACATCCTTTTAGACGTTTATTAGTGCTTAAGGGGATCAAGCTTGATTCTGACTTTGCTACTTAAGACTTTTTTAGCAGCTCTTTTAACAGTTTACTATTTCGGATCAAGCTGATAAACTTGAAACGACTTAGCTTCTTAAGAATATTTTTAACAAAATTTTAATCGTTTATTAGTGCTTTAGGGGATCAAGCTGATAAACTTGATTCTGACTTTGCTACTTAAGACTTTTTTTGCATCTTTTTTAACAGTTTACTAGTCGGATCAAGCTGATAAACTTGAAACGACTTAGCTTCTTAAGACATCTTTAACATCCTTTTTAACAGTTTACTAGTTCGGATCAAGCTGATAAACTTGAAACGACTTAGTTTCTTAAGAATATTTTTAACAAAATTTTAATCGTTTATTAGTGCTTTAGGGGATCAAGCTGATAAACTTGATTCTGACTGCTACTTCAGACTTTCTTAGCAGCTCTTTTAACAGTTTACTATTTCAGATCAAGCTGATAAACTTGAAACGACTTAGCTTCTTAAGAATATTTTTAACAAAATTTTAATCGTTTATTAGTGCTTTAGGGGATCAAGCTGATAAACTTGATTCTGACTTAGCTTCTTAAGACTTTTTAACAGTTTTCTAGTTCGGATCAAGCTGATAAACTTGATTCTGACTTATCATTTTTAGACTTTTTTAACATCCCTTTTAACAGTTTTCTATTTCGGATCAAGCTGATAAACTTGATACGACTTAACTCCTTAAGATCTTTTTAACATCCTTTTTAACAGGCTGATAAACTTGAAACGACTTAGTTTCTTAAGAATATTTTTAACAAAATTTTAATCGTTTATTAGTGCTTTAGGGGATCAAGCTGATAAACTTGATTCTGACTTTGCTACTTAAGACTTTTTTAGCAGCTCTTTTAACAGTTTACTATTTCGGATCAAGCTGATAAACTTGAAACGACTTAGCTTCTTAAGAATATTTTTAACAAAATTTTAATCGTTTATTAGTGCTTTAGGGGATCAAGCTGATAAACTTGATTCTGACTTTGCTACTTAAGACTTTTTTTGCATCTTTTTTAACAGTTTACTAGTCGAATCAAGCTGATAAACTTGAATCGACTTAGCTTCTTAAGACTTCTTTAACATCCTTTTAAACAGTTTACTAGTTCGGATCAAGCTGATAAACTTGAAACGACTTAGTTTCTTAAGAATATTTTTAACAAAATTTTAATCGTTTATTAGTGCTTTAGGGGATCAAGCTGATAAACTTGATTCTGACTTTGCTACTTAAGACTTTTTTAGCAGCTCTTTTAACAGTTTACTATTTCGGATCAAGCTGATAAACTTGAAAAGACTTAGCTTCTTAAGAATATTTTTAACAAAATTTTAATCGTTTATTAGTGCTTTAGGGGATCAAGCTGATAAACTTGATTCTGACTTTGCTACTTAAGACTTTTTTAGCAGCTCTTTTAACAGTTTACTATTTCGGATCAAGCTGATAAACTTGAATCGACTTAGCTTCTTAAGACTTCTTTAACATCCTTTTAAACAGTTTACTAGTTCGGATCAAGCTGATAAACTTGAAACGACTTAGCTTCTTAAAAATATTTTTAACAAAATTTTAATCGTTTATTAGTGCTTTAGGGGATCAAGCTGATAAACTTGATTCTGACTTTGCTACTTAAGACTTTTTTAGCAGCTCTTTTAACAGTTTACTATTTCGGATCAAGCTGATAAACTTGAATCGACTTAGCTTCTTAAGACTTCTTTAACATCCTTTTAAACAGTTTACTAGTTCGGATCAAGCTGATAAACTTGAAACGACTTAGTTTCTTAAGAATATTTTTAACAAAATTTTAATCGTTTATTAGTGCTTTAGGGGATCAAGCTGATAAACTTGATTCTGACTTTGCTACTTAAGACTTTTTTAGCAGCTCTTTTAACAGTTTACTATTTCGGATCAAGCTGATAAACTTGAATCGACTTAGCTTCTTAAGACTTCTTTAACATCCTTTTAAACAGTTTACTAGTTCGGATCAAGCTGATAAACTTGAAACGACTTAGTTTCTTAAGAATATTTTTAACAAAATTTTAATCGTTTATTAGTGCTTTAGGGGATCAAGCTGATAAACTTGATTCTGACTTTGCTACTTAAGACTTTTTTAGCAGCTCTTTTAACAGTTTACTATTTCGGATCAAGCTGATAAACTTGAAACGACTTAGCTTCTTAAGAATATTTTTAACAAAATTTTAATCGTTTATTAGTGCTTTAGGGGATCAAGCTGATAAACTTGATTCTGACTTTGCTACTTAAGACTTTTTTAGCAGCTCTTTTAACAGTTTACTATTTCGGATCAAGCTGATAAACTTGAAACGACTTAGCTTCTTAAGAATATTTTTAACAAAATTTTAATCGTTTATTAGTGCTTTAGGGGATCAAGCTGATAAACTTGATTCTGACTTTGCTACTTAAGACTTTTTTTGCATCTTTTTTAACAGTTTACTAGTCGAATCAAGCTGATAAACTTGAATCGACTTAGCTTCTTAAGACTTCTTTAACATCCTTTTAAACAGTTTACTAGTTCGGATCAAGCTGATAAACTTGAAACGACTTAGTTTCTTAAGAATATTTTTAACAAAATTTTAATCGTTTATTAGTGCTTTAGGGGATCAAGCTGATAAACTTGATTCTGACTTTGCTACTTAAGACTTTTTTAGCAGCTCTTTTAACAGTTTACTATTTCGGATCAAGCTGATAAACTTGAAAAGACTTAGCTTCTTAAGAATATTTTTAACAAAATTTTAATCGTTTATTAGTGCTTTAGGGGATCAAGCTGATAAACTTGATTCTGACTTTGCTACTTAAGACTTTTTTAGCAGCTCTTTTAACAGTTTACTATTTCGGATCAAGCTGATAAACTTGAATCGACTTAGCTTCTTAAGACTTCTTTAACATCCTTTTAAACAGTTTACTAGTTCGGATCAAGCTGATAAACTTGAAACGACTTAGCTTCTTAAAAATATTTTTAACAAAATTTTAATCGTTTATTAGTGCTTTAGGGGATCAAGCTGATAAACTTGATTCTGACTTTGCTACTTAAGACTTTTTTAGCAGCTCTTTTAACAGTTTACTATTTCGGATCAAGCTGATAAACTTGAATCGACTTAGCTTCTTAAGACTTCTTTAACATCCTTTTAAACAGTTTACTAGTTCGGATCAAGCTGATAAACTTGAAACGACTTAGTTTCTTAAGAATATTTTTAACAAAATTTTAATCGTTTATTAGTGCTTTAGGGGATCAAGCTGATAAACTTGATTCTGACTTTGCTACTTAAGACTTTTTTAGCAGCTCTTTTAACAGTTTACTATTTCGGATCAAGCTGATAAACTTGAAACGACTTAGCTTCTTAAGAATATTTTTAACAAAATTTTAATCGTTTATTAGTGCTTTAGGGGATCAAGCTGATAAACTTGATTCTGACTTTGCTACTTAAGACTTTTTTAGCAGCTCTTTTAACAGTTTACTATTTCGGATCAAGCTGATAAACTTGAAACGACTTAGCTTCTTAAGAATATTTTTAACAAAATTTTAATCGTTTATTAGTGCTTTAGGTGATCAAGCTGATAAACTTGATTCTGACCTAGCTTCTTAAGACTTTTTAACAGTTTTCTAGTTCGGATCAAGCTGATAAACTTGATTCTGACTTATCATCTTTAGACTTTTTTAACATCCCTTTTAACAGTTTTCTATTTCGGATCAAGCTGATAAACTTGAAACGACTTAGCTTCTTAAGACTTTTTAGCATCTTTTTTAACAGTTTTCTAGTTCGGATCAAGCTGACAAACTTAAACGACTTAGCTTCTTAAGACTTCTTTAACATCCTTTTAAACAGTTTATTATTGCTTTGGCAAATCAAGCTGATAAACTTGATTCTGACTTATCATCTTTAGACTTTTTTAACATCCCTTTTAACAGTTTTCTATTTCGGATCAAGCTGATAAACTTGAAACGACTTAGCTTCTTAAGACTTTTTAGCATCTTTTTTAACAGTTTTCTAGTTCGGATCAAGCTGACAAACTTAAACGACTTAGCTTCTTAAGACTTCTTTAACATCCTTTTAAACAGTTTATTATTGCTTTGGCAAATCAAGCTGATAAACTTGATTCTGACTTATCATCTTTAGACTTTTTTAACATCCCTTTTAACAGTTTTCTATTTCGGATCAAGCTGATAAACTTGAAACGACTTAGCTTCTTAAGACTTTTTAGCATCTTTTTTAACAGTTTATTATTGCTTTGGCTAATAAACTTAACAAATTAAAATAAACATAACAAATTTTTAAGTTAAAAAAAACCGAATCAAGGGCCGATACAATTTATTTTATATTGTGAAGTATTTTATTGTATATACTATTTACATATATAATATATTAAACTTTTAGATTAAATATTAACTGTAGTCAATCATGTTCAGTTGTTTTGCTTGTGAATTAATTTTTTTAAATTTAGATGATTACTATTCACATTTAAAATGCAAGCATAAATATGAAAAAGAAATATATTGTAAACAAGGGGATTGTCCTCAAGCATTTTCCAATCTTTTTGTCTTAAAACGGCATTTAAAGAAAGTACATTTTGATTTAAATAGCAATTCAAACACCTCTACCAATACCACAAATTCTACCACTCTCCTCCCTGCGGAAAATGTAAACAATTTGAATCAAGACTTAAATTCAACGTTTCCATCTCAAAAATCAGAGAGTTCATTACATGCTTATAGTTTCGATCAAAAGTCTACTGAAAATTTTGAAGAATCGTTTATCAATAAAAAGGATGTCGACCTCTCAGAATGTGCTTTAAGATTTGTTTTAAAGTTGATGAATCACAATTCCGTTCCAAGAAATTTAGTATTCAAAGTTGTGACAGAAATTCAAAAACTTTTACTTGACCCTATTAAATGCGTTATTGAATTGAGCGATTCGAGCTTAGCAATTCAAAAAATAAGTCAATTTTGTGATACAGCTTTTTCTAAAATAGAGACTGAACATAAGCTTATAAACCATTTGTCGAAAAAAAAATTACTCGAATTACCAATAAATAGTACAGTTTCATCTGAAATTCAAAATACAATTGAACGGGGTAAACCAATTTTAAAATACAAGGAAATAAAAGGAACTATTCTATCTATTCCTTTCATAATTAAAAAATTTTTTGAAACTGAAAATTTGCTTAAAAAAACTTTGAAAGAAATGGAAGATCTTATGGCACATTCCGATGATATAAAAAATTTTGTATGTGGTTCTGTTTGGCGAGAAATTCATTCAAGATTTTCAAACGAAAACAAAACTGTTGTCCCATATTTTCTGTATAATGATGACTTTGATCCAGATAATGTGTTAGGCTCGCACTCCGGAGTGAATTCAATTTCTGCATTCTACATAAACTTTCCAACTTTACCAGAGCATAAACGTTCTTCTTTGACCAACATTTTGCCTGCTATGCTAATAAAAGCCGAGTATTTTAAAAAGTATGAGCGCCTCGATGTTCTTCATAACCTTCTGAAAATTTTATTAGATTTAGAACTGAATGGCATAATGATTCAGACGGAAGGTGTGGAAAAAAAAATTTATTTTGTTTTAGGCTTAGTAACTGGTGATAATCTTGGACTTAATAAGATTCTGGGCTTCAGATCATCCTTTTCGGCTCTGCATTTTTGTCGAATCTGTAAGGCTTCTAAAGCAGAAACGCAAAATCTTAGTTATGAGTTAAAGAGCAGTTTAAGAACAGTTTCAAATTATGATTCAGATCTTTTACTTAATGACCCAAAACATACTGGAATATCGGAAGTATGTATTTTCAATAGACTTCCGTCTTTTCATGCGGTTGTTAACGTGTCAGTTGATATCATGCATGATCTTTTCGAGGGAGTTTTGAAAAATGATATGTGTGCTATTATTTTATATTTCATTAAAACAAAGAAATATTTTTCTCTCGAAAATTTGAATGACAGAAAACAACTTTTTGATTATGGAAGCATAGACTCGAAAAACTATTCCCTTCCTATAAAACTTGAGGCTTTGCAAAACAAAAATTTGAATATGCAAGCTAGTGAAAGCCATTGCTTTGTACATTTTTTTTCGTTAATGGTTTGGGATTTTGTACCTAAGGACGATAAATGTTGGCTTTTTTTTTTAAATCTTCAAAATCTTGTAGATCTATGTTTATGTACTTCATTTAATAAAAATGATTTAGAAGAATTGAAATCTCGAGTAGCTGATCATAATAAAACTTACAGAGAATTGTTTAATGAAACTCTTAAGCCGAAAGCACATTTTTTGACCCACTATCCCACTGTTATTGAGAGGGTTGGACCCTTAAAAATGATTTGGAGCATGCGAAATGAAGGCAAACACAAAGAATTAAAACAATATGCACAGAGCATAACATCTAGGAAAAATTTATGCTACTCCGTTGGAATGAAGTTGTCTTTAAAACTAGCTAACTTTTTTTATTTAAATGAAAAAGACATTAAGATTAAAATTTTAAAAAGTAAAAATGTATGTATATCTCAAAAACCATATTTCAAAGATCTTCAAGAATTTGGGCTTGATGGTATTCAAATATTTTCAGAAAACATACAATTTATGGGAACACCATACACTTCCGGTTTTTTTTTGTTTCATAAGCAAAGTAACTTTATTTATAGAATTTCTGAAATAGTGATAAGCAATAAACGTGTAATAATTGTTTCCACTAAATATATGTTTCAATACGATGTAAATATAAATGCTTTTATTATAAAAGATAATACAAATATTTTAAGTTTGAAATTAATTACGGAATTTCAATATTATCCTGCTTTGCCACATAATCTTTCTGATGGTAGAATGGCCCTTAGGTTTAAAAATTTATAAAATTTATATTATAGTCATTTTAATTGTCATTACTTTTATTTAAGAGATTTTGATATTAGCTTGTATTAAATATTACCATAGTTATCAAAAATAAAATAAAATAAAAATACATATGAACATTCAAAATGATACCTGCTTTTAATTTCAAAAAAAAAAAAAAAATAAGAGAATTTTATTTCAGGAAGAATGGTTTTGACATAAGAAAAAAATCAGTACTCTAAATCTCTGTACAAGTACCTACATATGTAAGTATTCCTACATGCCTACATAATATTTAATTCATCCATTACTGTTTGTATAGGACTAATAGATCTCTGTAGAAAAACTCATGGTAGATATACCATTTTTAATTGTATTACAGATAAAAATCAAATCCATTGCATGAAACAGTGAAATTTATTACATAGATATGTAGTAAAATGTATTACAGATTAAAGTTAAATTTATTGCATGAAACAGTGAAATCTATTACAGATGTAGTTAAATGTATCACATCAAATAGGGGATAATTTACTGCAGTTGTAGTTAAATTTACTACAACTACAGTTAAAAATCCACTATTTTATGTTATACATTTTATTACATCTGCAATAGATTTCACTGCTTCTATGTAATAAAATTTACTACCATTGTAGTATATTTTACTACAACTGCAATAGATTTCACTGTTCCATGTAATGAATTTTACTACGGCAGTAGTAGATTTTACTACAACTGCAATGAATTTTACTACAACTGCAATAGATTTTACTACAACTGCAATAGATTTCACTGTTCCATACAATGAATTTTACTACGGCTGTAGTAGATTTTACTACAACTGCAATGGATTTTACTTTTCCATGTAATGACTTTTACTACCACTGTAGTACATTTTCCTACAACTGCAATAGATTTCACTGTTCCATGCAATGAATTTTACTACGGCTGTAGTAGATTTTACTACAACTGCAATGAATTTTACTACAACTGCAATAGATTTTACTACAACTGCAATAGATTTCACTGTTCCATGCAATGAATTTTACTACGGCTGTAGTAGATTTTACTACAACTGCAATGGATTTTACTTTTCCATGTAATGACTTTTACTACCACTGTAGTACATTTTCCTACAACTGCAATAGATTTCACTGTTCCATGTAATAAATTTTACTACGGCTGCAGTACTATTTACTACAACTACAATTAATTTAATTTTTTAATGTAATAAATTTAACTACCACTGTTGTAGATTTTACTACAGCTGTAATAGATTTCATTGTTTTATGAAATGTATTTTACTACCAATATCGTGGATTTTACTACAACTGCAATAGATTTCACTGCATCATTAGTGTATTTTATTACTACTGTTCTAAAATTTTAGAACAATTACAATATATTTCACTGTTTATGTAATACAATTTACTACAACTACAATAGATTTTAATGCTCATGTTGGAAACTTTTAGTACAATGACAGTATATTTTACTGTTTCAGTAGTGAATTTAACTATCATTGCAAATCTTATTTTTATTACATTTTGTAGTGAATTTAACGACGTGTGTAGTAGGTTCGGATTTTACTGCTTTTATCGTAGATTTTACTACAGTTTTTCGTAGATTTTACTGATTTTTTCTCTGTGTGTTATTGCAATACTCCAATATTATTTTCTTTGATTAAGGTTAGCTACTTTTCTTTTTAGAAAATATTCAACCAATTTTAGACTTCGAATTTTGTTTTAAATAAAATTGATATAGGATTAAAATTTTCATTGCATAAATTCAAACTCATATTTTCGAAATCAGACAAAAATACGGCTAGAAATAAAAACTTGGAAAAATTCGATTTTTTAATTAGTTCAAGCTAATTTAGGAGGCTTATTTATTTCAGAAGCCTTTTACTCAAATTTCCTTAAATGAATAGATCCCTATGGTCTGTCTGTCATCTCATTTTCATTGTCAAATATTTCGCGAATAAGGAAAAAGCTAATAAAGCATGACAAAAAATGATATGGATTAATTTAGTTAAAATTGCAAGCAGATGACATTATTTTATGCATATTTTTTGTTTGCACAAGCATTGTTTAAATAATGTGTACCTACTTTCAAAGTTTATGATTTAAATTTTAAAATTGTATACATTGAAAAAATTTTAAACAAGCTTTACGCATAGGTTTAGTAACACAACACTAAGATTCTAAGCATAGAAACAATGTATGTATGTATGTATGTATAGAATTTTATGACCCATTAAGTTTGAAACAAGAACATTAATTCAACGTGGGATTTAATAATTACAGTAATTTCTTATTTAAAATTAAAAACCCACTGAAATTCTTCGAACCTATATAACTTAGCAATCCAATATATAATGACCTGTCCACACATACATACATATGTATAAGAATCCACCTACAATTTGTCAACATTATTATCATCCAATCCACTCATTAACCTCTCACTTCTGTGTTCAATTCCACACAGTAACATGCAACTTTGTTTGTCTGCTGGACTGCATGATCGGACCGGATTTATAAATAAATTATATTTAATCAAGCCACCAATAAACGGCTAATCAACCGAAAATTAAACAACATAACTTGCATATTAATTCACAGTTTATATGGTAATAATAATAATGTCTCTCACATAAAATGCACCAAAGTTTCGTAATGAATTCGCCTGTTTGTAGCTTGTTATTTTTCCCCCTTCTGTATCGCCTATATCGCTTACTCACGATTTTCCAAGCGCCAATCTCATGAATTCTTCTCAACTAGGTCGTTACACTACCGAGTGCCGATACCGTGAAGTGTTCATGGTGCAAAGCAACGCGGCGGTCTTCAAATGTCAAACCGTTCCTTGGAAGCCAAGACCAGCAGTGCAACAACGAAATTCCACTATACTACCGTGCAGTATAGTGTAGCAACTGTTGGCCGGTGCAATAAACAAGACGAAGGCGTTGAGTGGACAAATCGCGACTTCAGGTAGACTATGAATGAGACTATACTCTGCCACCATAAGTTGCTTGTTGTATTGGACTTTCAAGACTTCAATAAGACCCGAAGACATGGTGTTTACTGTTTGGCGAAGTACACACTCTCATGAATGATAAAGCTGTTTGGAATGTTTTGCGATCTAAACATTTTTTGGCATCAAACCTTAAACGGGTTTTATAAAGATAATTTGGACTGTATATGTAAGTAGGTATAGGATATCTTTATCTCTTATTAATATTATAAAATTTTTTGGAATTGATCATTATATTTTACTCTCTCATCTGTCTGATGGCATGCCACGTCAATCCAATTTTCTAATTCTGCCATTCAATGAACGAAAAAGTATCTGCTGCAATCGAAAATTAAGTCTTTTCCCAGACCATTTGGTCGATCTTCGTTTGTTGTTCGGTGTGTGGTGTGGTGATGGTCTTTGTGTGATCTTTGGACGAACTCTCGACCGAATTTACGTGAGATCAGCGCATTTAGTCTTTAGAGCGATGGATACCTATCTCTGACTATGCTGATAGAGAAACGTTGTGAAAATGGTTTTTGCATTTTTCTCAAACAATCAAAGTGGTCAGGATTGTATAAATAGATGATATACCAAACCAACTAACTCCTTTGGTGCAAGGTGGAGAAATTGATTGATTCGTTTTAGTTGGCACGGATATCATTAGTTTACAATGTGGTGTAAATTAGTGTTATAGAAATTTCGACTCAAATTGGGAAAAACAAGTGAAGAAAAAGAAGAGATTATTTGATGGGAATTTCATGTGCAGTGGACCAGAAAGTGGAATTTATTTTATCAGTCCAGCTTCAGTTATACTACTTGGTTGGGTCATAATTTTTTTAAGGCCTCATTACATTTAACTCCCAATAATGACATATATTCGGTCATCCAAACATTTTTATTTGTTTGTATGTAGATACAGAAGACTTTTACTTTTGTTCATCTAATTTGACACGCTTGAGCCATTTTTAATAAAAGGTAATTCAAATATCTCACTTTCTAGTTTGATGTCATTATATTTTTGTTGATTAAAAAATTTTTGTCAAATTAAATTAATGCAAAAGATAAAGCCTCTGTTTTTGCAGCTACATTAATTTATTCTTTTTGTGACCCCAATTGTTTTACATTACAATTAAAGAGTGAATGGGAATGGAAGTTTTACTTTCGTTACTGATGATTTTTTTTTGTAATGCAAAAATGGAATGCTAATTTAAGACCGAAATGTAAAACAAAAAAAGTAACAATGTATTGATTTTGAATTGCTCTATAAACAAAGGAATTAATATTGATTGCGTGTAAGAAATCTGAAAAGAAGCTAAAGTTATGATAAGCAAACCTCGTAACCTCACAAATTTCAATTTTTTATTTATTTTTTTTGTAAGTATTCCCTTCGGTGAATACCGAAATGAACCCTTAGCGAAAAGAAAAGTGGTAAAGTTAAAAGCTTTTCAAAAATAATAGTCCCAGTTTTGGAGAAAACTTGAATTTACTCCCGCCCAGTACTACGCCTACTTTACATAAGAATTCTTTAATATTGTTTTTAACGTCCTAAGAAGGTTGAAAATAAAGTTTCCCTTAAGCCCTTTTTTGATATGCGCCCACTACCACGCCTACTTTTCTTATACTTTTCTTATACTTAGCTATTCTTATGTTATAACCTTCCTGGCTTAACATCCCTAGAGGCCTAGAAAATTGTGATTTTGGAATTAAAATCTGTTAAAGTTAATGCATGACATGTGTCATTTTTTCAAGGAAGCCTACTGCCACACCCATTTTCTTTCTTATGTAATTCTTTTTCTTAAAAATACATATGGATATTTACATATAAAATATAGCCTAGGTACATATTTTTTTTAAGATGAAATTTTGTACTTTAAAAAATGTTCAATAGGTGGCGCTGTCCAGGGCCTAAAGGGACTAGCTTATATGTATTTATAAAATGTTAGTCCTTATGAGACTTATAAACTAGAAAATTATTGAACTAATTTTGCTAAAATTTGAAGGTTTGCTTCCATTTAGTCATTTAGCAGCGATATGGTTTAGAAAGTGGTTGAGTTGTTGGGTGTTGCAAAACATGACATGGTCCAGTTAGATTTTTTTTTTTTAATAAAAAAACGTGCCCAATACAATACATTTTACAATTGACTGCTGTTCGTTTGACTTTATGCTGTTTTTGATTTGTTTTTATTTCAGCGGTGAAAATTGTGTTTAAAATATTTAAGAAATGATCACTATCTACTTATATAGAAAATGGAAATCTGTCTGAAATGAATTGTTGAAAAACTATTTAAATGATTTCTTTTTTAAACTTGACACCTTTAATGTCTCTTAAATAACTTAAAATATTACAAATTCAAAATGTTGGTTTTCTTAAGGCTTTAAGTTTAAACTACGGAACACCCTATATAAATGCAAAACCCAAGGTAGAATTTAGTTTTTGATTGAAAGCCCAAAAAATAGATGTAACCATAGAAATAGTATAGTAGATATATCTGTTGTTGGGTTAGGATAAAACACTTGCCTATACAATACACATCACATACATATATCATCACATATATCTGAAAACACTAGGCGGGATATGAGATGTTGATTACTTGCGCACATCTAAAATACTAACTGATATTTTGCTACTATGCAGCTGAACGCCTGGTAATGGAAGCTATTTTCCAAAAATAACTAGTTCACTGAAAAGGACCCGGGCCAAATATTGCAATAATAAACAAACGGATAGGGTTTAGAATTCTCCAGCTTAACCTCTTTCAAAAGGATGTGCACCAACGAGCTAACCCCATCGCACAGACAAATTGTTGGAAATTTCCTGTTCAGCCTACGAGAGCAGAGCAGGACCGTATTTGACATTAGAGAGGTTGATTTATAAATCTAAACAAGAATATAGGGATGTTTTCGGTAATAACAAGTAGAAAACGTGTATTGGGTTCAAATTTAGGAAGTGAAAATTAAAAACTCGAGGTTTATTTTTTACACTCTTCCACAGGAAATTATTGGTACAAATATCTACTATCTATACCTATCATTCCTTTCAACAATATAGAATAGAGCCCTCGAAAATTGTTCGACTGCTTGTGGTTTTATCGTACGGATCCAAAGTTCGTAGTCATTATTTCGATTGCTTGTTTCGTCATCACTAAATCCGTCCATTTTCGAGGTTCGGTATTGTTTCGCAGTTAGATGGCTGAACATTATGTGGCTGAAAAATCACCCCAATGCATGGCTCGATTTTCAACCTGAAGTCGGTACTTTTAGTATAAATTAGAGTATGGGGAAACACAGACAGATAAACCGGTCCTTATATAGGACTGAGCTCCAAATATATATGTCGTAGTGGTCCATGTAAGGCCTTCACTAAGTAGTTCAGTCAGACTGACTGATGGAACAGCAGACGCCACCGTCGATTTCATCTGGAAAACTCTTCCGTTGCCCCCTGGATAAAAGACGAAGAGTGCCTTAATGGGAAAGTGGTAGTGATTTTTTTTTTTTTTTTGGTTCATACACTCACATGCGATGCCATCATGACTGATAACTTTTACGAGTTTAGTTTTTAACAGTATATATCAGAATCTGTTAAATAGACCAGAAGCCAACAGCAAATTTTGGGAGTGGATGTATAGTTAAAATATGCGTACACGTAGGCTTATATGTATATGTATAGGTAAATATCTATTCCACTTATAGATATATGTAAGCTAAAAAGGACATCATTTTGAAAGAAGATAATCTAATATAATTCTAAACCAAAGTTCTAATTTTTTGTATTTGTATAATTTGGCCCGGGTCTTATTGCTGTCAAATAATTATTTTTGAGAACTAGCTTCCGACACCAGGCGTTCAGCGATAGTATTTTAACTAAATGATAAGATAACCTTTCTAAACTTCTAGTACCAAGTCTAAAATCTAAAATCAAATTTTGGGATAGGATGTTCAACCAAAATATGCGTATATACATAATGAAACTACTTTAGTACATGCGTATAAGTATAGGCTGTCAAGAAGGATATAACTATGATTCGCCTGTGAGGGGTTGGATTGTTGGTATACATCCTGAGAATCCTAAACCATCATACTCCTAGTTTTGTTTATTTGCATTATTTCAGCCCGGTCCTTTTCAGTCTGATGAAAATCCTAAACCATATATACTCTTAACTTTGTTTATTGTTTGCATTATTTGGCCCGGGTCCTTTTCATTGAAATAGTTATTTTTGGGAACTAGCTTCCAGCACCAGGCGTTCATCCAAAGTGTATATACAATACCAAAATTTGTTTGTCGGCTCTTTGACTACTAATACAGAGAGATTTTAAAGGATGTTAGTTAAAATAACGTTTCTGAATCCCTGTTGTTGGAAGCTAGTTCCCAAAAATAACTAGTTTAATGAAAAGGACCCGGGCCAAATAACGCGAATATACAGAATTGATGGTATAGTTGAGGTAAAATTCTTTCAAGGAGATGTGTACCAACAATCCAACCCCTCACAATCCATCTACCGTAATTTCTAATTCATTCTGTTACTCACGCATGTACTTATAAATCTACGTATACGCATATTTTTGTTCAACATCCACTCCCGAAATTTACTATCAGGTCTAAGGCTAGTATAGAATTATTTGAAAGGATAACATATGGTTAAAATAGTGTGTCTGAACGCCTGCTACTGGAAGCTAGTTCCCAAAAATAACTATTTCACAGTAAAAGGACCCGGGCCAAATTATGCGAAAAAAAAATTAGGATTATGGTTTAGGATTCAAACAGTTTCAAAAGGATGTGCGCCTTCTATAATATTTAACTCCACATAGGCGAATTTCCTATTCAGCCTATACTTACGCATAAATATATACATACTTAAACGTCCCATTCCAAAATTTGATGTTAGAAGATTTAAAGGGATACTATGAACGCCTGGTGTCGGAAGCTAGTTCCCAAAAATATCTAGTTCATATAATAAAAGGACCCGGGCCAAACTATGCACATAAAAAAAATTAGGATTGTGGGTTTAGGATTCAAACAATTTCAAAAGGATGTGCGCCTTCTAATCTTCAACTCCTCATAGGCGAATCATAGTCGTAATTTCCTATTCAGCCTATACTTACGCATAAATGTATACTTGGGTTGAACATCCTATCCCAAAATTTGATGTCGGAAAGATTTAAAGGTTATGCTGTAGCTGAACGCCTGGTGTCGCAAGCTAGTTCCCCAAAAATAACCAGTTGACAATAAAAGGACCCGGGCCAAATTATACAAATTTAAAAAAAATTCGGAATATGGTTTGGGATTCTCATCAGACTTGTATCTTTCTAAAGCATGATGTGTGCCAACCACAACAACTCATAGTCGAATCGTTATAATTTTCTGTTCAGCCTATGTATATACCTATAAGCAGGGTCGGATTTGCATGAGATGAGAGGTGAGTGCATTATTGGTTTCAAAATTCCGAAAGCAAAAAATTGGAAATCTGAGGTGTGATACTTAGAGAGCGACGTACACTATGCAACAATTTTTATAGTGTCATGCCCTCTATGTTGATACTGTTTTGACACAAATCTGTCATATATACTCAGTTTTTTTTTTTGTCTAACACCAATTCAAGGAGATAACACGGAGTAAAGTCATTAATGCTGTATGCTCTTTTTTGTTATACTACCAAAGTATGTCGGAAATTAAATGTTGAAAGAAATCTTACAGTTGATTGGTTTCTTACTTAAAAATAAGATAAATCTACATTTATTTACACATAAAGTAAACTGGCGCCCAATGTGAGAATTTTTATATTTTCACTATAATGATGAAAATTTTTTTTACTTTAAGATATGCGTTTTGAAAGATAAGTAAAAAAGATTATAAAAGAGGAAACTGAAAACTTTGTGCGCTTTAAAGCTTATGAAATATTCATATAAAATAGCCTAGATGTGTTAAAAAATAAATAAATCTTCCCCGATCATTGCTGATGATGTCAGATGTCGTATATTCTTCTGGCTTTATTCCAGATATGGACTGCTATTTTTTTTGGGAAGTTAAGATTTCAAGAGTTAATTCGGGTTTAACTCCGTAACTGGGATGATTTGGCACTTAAAGACTGAGCCTCAAAAATATGGCATCATCAGTGACTTGTCTTGTTTTTACCAAACCATTTTATTATGACACTTATACGAGTATGTAATTTTTCTCTGTAAGCACATAATTACCTTCTAACGCAATTATATCTAGACAAAGTATAAAAACCAGGAAAAGCACGCGCCAAATGTCTGTCCATATAATCCTTCTTCCTTATACATATATAGAGTTTATAACAATTCGACAAATTATACTTTAATTCAATTATAAAATACTTGTAATTAGTAACAAACACTTTTTTAAAATGACTTTGCTGGGAATCCGTAAGATGCAATGCATATTTACTCTTGAGTAAATGCGTCAATTTAATTCAGCACTTTGTTCTTTCATCTTGATTTTTGTTTTTGTTCAAGTTTCGTCTTAACTTGTCGGTTTAAATCTTTTTTCCAGTCTATTTTGTCTTGAATAAAAAAAAAAAAACTAAATAAAAATATACTTATAGAAAAAATATATAATACATGAGGAACTAAAAGCAAAAGGAACAAGTGTGCATAGTTCTGGAAATTAACCAAGAATTTCTAGTTTATTCTACGAACGCGAACTACCTATAATATATAAAGGATGCAAACATCTGTGTGTGATTTTAATTGAGGGGTATTATGCTATTATAGTTGGGTTAACTATATGACGCCGTTTGCAGCCGGACGCCATCCACCATGCCACAAGCCAAGACAAGTACCACTTTGTCCTTTTATTATATATGAAAAGGTATCTATATGGGCTTAAAGTCTTGAAGGTAATTTGATTAATTGCAGAACTGGTTAAACTACATTGGATTTTTTTTCATAAATAAAAGCGGCTACAATAGTTTCAAGATTTTTATTTCATAAAAAGTTAAACAAAATGTTTAAAAAAAAACATCCCATTCGATAGAAACCACTTTGGTCATTGAGGTCTTAGGGACGTTCAACAAGATCTTAATAATTTGATCACATAATTAATGAAGCGAAGAACAAAATCACTCTGGTATTACACAATTCTATCAAGACATGCAAAGGAAGTTATATAATTTCGACATGGATTAAAGCTTAGAATTTGCCTCTTGTGCTATTAAAGATGAAAACTGAGAAACATTTTTGCCGTGTCAAAATATGGTTGTTGAATATTTTTAAATAAAAAAAGAAACAAAAATCTATGTTTCTTTAATTTTGTCTAATTAAAATTTCACAGAAAAGGAAAGAAATTCCTTTTTTTTAAATTTATATCCTCTTTATAGCAATAAAATAAATTAAACAAAATAAATTTTCCCACCAAAAATACAATTAATAAAACGGATATCGATTTTTCCAATTAATTTCCCAAACAATATATACATACAATCACACAACCCACACCTGGGGCTCACCTCAAAGGGCGTTTTACAACCTTCAAAGATAAAAGTCTTTGAAAATATCTTACATTTTTTAATGAACGAACATATAACGTAGTATAAATAATTTATTCAATCAATTAAAAAAAAAACAAATTGATATACCCAAAGAAGGAAAGAGATGTCATCTCATTCACTTGCAGCTATTCATTCATTGTTCAATTCGAACTATGAACAATCTCAAAAAAAAAAAAATGGTAAGCTGGGGCTATTTTATTTTACTAAATATCTTTGATTCGTCCTCCCCGAATTCGATATAAAACCTGTATACGTTGAGAAACTGTGGTTAATGTGGGT
Organism: Epistrophe eligans; assembly: GCA_951394125.1. Taxonomy (NCBI): domain Eukaryota; kingdom Metazoa; phylum Arthropoda; class Insecta; order Diptera; family Syrphidae; genus Epistrophe; species Epistrophe eligans. The sequence continues at coordinate 7,970,190 of OX596030.1, read as the reverse complement.
CGCAGCCGCGTGGCACTTATTTGACATATTTACGAGCCTTATCCGTCGATTTGAAATTTATTGCTGTCTTTAGGGTAGCGACAGATAACTATTGAAGGAGTGAGAGCGCTCCTCGATCATATAGGTTGAAAGGTTATGAATCGTATAAATACTGACCCAGTTAATAATGTGAATTATAATCTTTAAAGAAGTACCTACATTATTTTAGTGCTTTGTCCTCTTATTTCCCTCAAAATCTCTTAGTTATTATCAGCCTTCTTTCTTTTTTTTATTATTTGTCATCAATTTCTTTGTCTAAATCGATCTGAATTTATTAAGAATTCTCTGGGCTTTTCGACACATTTGTTTGCTCGGGCACAATCTATAAGCACAAATAATATGAAAATCTATAAAGGGTTAAATATGAGTCTTCATAAATATAATATGCATTGAATTGAATCGTTGATAGAATTCGGATGGGTGAAGGCATCATTTTTAAACTAAGAATTAGTTTGAAGATTTGTTTTTATAAAAACTTATTACGGATTAATTGCTCTATGATAAGATTGTTTTGAAGACTTGATTTCATGGTGTCTTGAAAATTTATTGTCGTTGAAACATTAGTGCCGTATCAATTTTCTTGAAGATTATTATATAACTTTATTGTATATAGGACTGCGCTGGTCAATAGCTTGAATTTGTTTTGCATTATCATCAGGGAGCAATTATTATGTATAGCGCGATGAGGTTAATAGGATTGAGAGATAGGAATTTTTATAGATATTTTGGTTTTGGAATGTGTAATTTAACTGTTTTGATTTTAAGAAGTGCCTAATAGGATTTGGGGAATCACCAATAGTTTTTTTTTTTTTGTAAAATTTTGGGTAAATATAGAAATTTCATGGATGCAGTGTATAATGAGTTTATATGCAATAAAAAGCTTTGATTGTAGACGGAATTTACGTCAACTACCAATTATAAATAAAAAACAAACAACCCAATTATATATGTACATATATGTTTGTATATTCCGTGGGAAAATATTTCTCGGGGAGTCGGAGAGACGTAATTTTTGGAGATAAAACTCACTCTGATGGAGAGTATTTTTCTATAATAAAATTTTAATAAAATTTCAGACAAAATAATTTAGAATTTTTACCGAAGAATTTAATTAGGGCGTAAAGTGCCATGCAAATTAGTTGCATCTTTTAAATTCCAATAAATCTTTGAAAGCAATTGCAAGAGCAATTTTGTCATCGAGGTGTTTTTGAAGTGAATAACCGATCCAATCAACAGATTTAATTTGAAAACAATGCGTAAAATTGGAAACTTTTTACTCAACCAATAACTTATATTCTGCGAATCCACAAAATCAGGACGCGTTCCATAAACTGAAAAAAAAACCTCTTTCGAATCTAACCTCAAACATTAATTTTTATGGTTCTCGTTTTATAAGTGTTTAACGTTAAAATAAACGCATTAAAAAAATAACTAATAACAATTCATAACAGTGCATGACACTTAACTCCAATCTCTGGATACAAATTGTGGTACCAGGTGCAAAAATTACTCTTATTTATAGTTTGTGTCAAAATATGTATGTCAATAGGGAGGTTTTTTCCAATCCCGAAGGGAACTGGGATGAGAAAAACGAAGTTGGGGCTAAAATATTTGAATATTATTCAAGAGTACGGTGCGGTTTTTTCGTCCTATTCTATGTGAGCTTGTAATCAGCTGAAATTCACTTACATCAAAAAGAGTTTTTTTTTTAACCCAATTTGCAATCCGCATCCCTTTTGAATGTTTGATGACTATGTCAATATCCTTAATAGTAAGAATGAAAAGAAGAGGACCAAGTGGCTATCTTGGAGCAGTGTTACCCCTGAAAATTTTCATAAAGTGTCAAAAAGGTTTCCGAGAGGAAAAAAGGTGTCCCATTGAAATGTCAATTAAAACGCAGGTTAAATTTAAGTTTTTATTATAACAATTAAGAATACAAAAAATTGGCATAAATTCAGGTAACATAAGCGATTAACAACTAGAAAAATTGTTTAGAGAACAGTTTTAAAAAGTCTTCGTATTTGATATCACATTATTTCTTTGATATTTGTTCTTTATACTTTTGTATAAGAACATTACTAGGAACCCATTCTTCTACCTCTAACTCCAAATCTTTGCCTCTTAAAACATTTAAAGCTGAAAGCATTGAATGGCACGTTTCAATTTTTAATTTATTAGTAAGTTTGTTTTTCATAAGTGTAAGCTTGGAAAATATTCTCTCAGCACATACCTAAACTGCTGTGCGGCAAAGTTAATATTAAGTTTCCTATTTTGAACCAAAATTGTTCTATATTTTTAATTTTAAAAATACTCTCAAAATCAGCATCATTAGCTTTTAACTCTAAAGCTTTATAGGTACTCTTCTGTTAATTTTTCGGGATTAGAAATTAAATTTTCAAATTTTGAAACCAAATCGAAATAATTTAATTCAAACACCATACAGATCGTGTGTCGTATCAACAGAGATTTTTATATGAAAGACAGAGATAGAAATATGTAGATAGTTTGGTGTAGGTATTTTTTATTTTGGTTGTTTGCGACGGGTTGCGTTCCTATTATTATTATCTAGATCTAGAGAACCGACTCGTACCCACCTTGCGTAAAACACCCACAAATTTTATATATGTATATCTCTTACTCAGTGCCAGTATACCTTTTTACTTTTAAAAGAACTGTAAATTAATGTCAGTCTCAACAAAAAGAAGATTTTCACGTTTGTGAGTAAGCGAGAAAGAAATGTATTGCGATTTGGTGAAAAGCGCTATTTTCATTTGTAGAGCAGCTTGGTTTTTCTTTGTCATCTCACTAAAATGAAAACCATTAAAGATCTAAACGTCCGAAATATACAGTAAAAATAAAAAAAATAAGAAGGGAATGCAAATGACATTTATACAAAATATACATACATAGGTATAACTAAGGAAAAAGAAAGAAAAAAAAAAAAAACTTGAAATGAAAAGAGAAAAAAAAAGATTGGTAACAAAAAAGAGAACATACCTACCTCTTTTCTTCAGGAAAAACTTTCGTTTTTTGCACAAATATGATTTGATTCTTATAACAAACATATTAACAAAAAGATTTCCGCTACCAACTATACCTAGTCCTTTGGAAATAGATATGTATTAAATACATAACCTATATAACTAGGTACAATATTTTTCTTATATTTTTTTTCATGTTTCAAAACACCACGCAAATAATGAAAATGAAATCTGACACGTTCCTGGTCGTACCCTAAGTTTGACACTCGCCTTGCAGTTTCAGTATAGTAGCAGTAAGTTAAGTATACCTATAGTGATATAGTGAAGCCAAGGAAATATTGTTTTGTGTCCTATTTTTAGGATCCTATATCTTATTACAGCTGCTGTGGTATTTTACTACTGACTATAGCAAACTATAATTCTATCATCAAAAACAGATAATTTTACACACACAACTTAAAATCTTGAAATCTTGGTTGTGAATAAAAAACAGAAAGAAAAGATGAAAACCAAATCCTTTGTAAACATCCCTCATGTTTAAAATTCTTCATATAGTTTTTTTTTTAATTTTCATGCATTTTATATCTCCAGAAAATATAAAAAAAATCAACTGAACAAAAGGACCCTAGATAGGAATGCGGACATCTGCTCCAAAGATCAAGCCATGGTCGATTCGATTGTTGCACTCAATTTATCTCTACAACACACACATATAAATAAAATATACCCACAAGCTATATAAAGGGATATGTTGTCCTTTGTGTTTTTTTTTTGTTGTTGGTATTTTCTTTTTCTGGATACTTTTTGGACTGATATATTGTGATATGATGCATTTGGAGTCCTTTCTTTTCCTTCGATAGTGAATTCAGTCAGTGTCAGGGGTCCTGTTTATGTTTTTAAGAAGATGGGAGGATAAAACATCTGCTGATAGACTGGAAGTTAACATTTGCCTTTAAGAAGACTGGTTTTTAAATTAAGTATGGAGAAAGGAACAAAATGCTACAGAAATTGATTATTCCTTTTCCATATGCTACGTAATCTTAGGGGAATGTGTCAAAAAATGTAGGTGCATTCAACAAGTTGTATTTTTTTTTTTTTGAGGGAGAGATAATTGAGATTACATTAAACTCATTGCATAATTATTGCATTGTGATGATTTAAAGAAGCAGATGCATGCACGAAATTATAGACGAACATGATATCACTTTAAGGCTTTAAAGGTATTTTCTGAACTAACCTTTCCGTTTGTTAACTAGCACTCGGATTTAAGTTCTAAATAGGTATAACCTACATATAAATATGAAGGTTCTCTGACGATGGCAAAAATGTCATCTTCAATTAAGTTCCCACAGGAATCTTGTCTATGCCTAATTATACTTAAATAAGAGCGATAAGAGAAAAGTTTGAGTATACTTATGCACCCCTTTTATGTATTTAATTCTCTAAAGAAAATATCGATAGTAGAAAAAAAAAATAATAATTGATGTCATGGCCATTTTTAGTTATAAAGTTCAAAATGGGCAATTATAGTGGCATTATTTATTAAATTATTATTTGAGATGGCGGCAGCATCAATCACAACCTAACTGAAAATTAAGATTACGATTTTAATCAAATAATCAATAATTTATTTTTTTAAATATAAATAAATTGGAGGCGCGACAGATCGGGGAGAACAAAAACCTAAAAACCTAGTAGCTTACAATATACCTCTCTCCTGAACCCATTTATGCGTGTGTGTGTTGCTAGTCAGCAGTAAAGGAGGTCACCTATATTCTTCAGCCGAACGGCTAAGATGAAAGACATTTTTTTCATTATGCAATAAATACTATTATGCAGCGGTAACGGCTATCGCTAGAAGCGAGTGCGCTATAGTTTTTGATAATGGTATGTACTACAATTATTATGTCAAGAAAAGACTCATTCATTCTTCTCATTCTTTTACAGTAAAGTAATAAAATAAAGCACCATTATCAGAAATCTTGTAAATGTAGGCACGTCTTAATTAGTTGATTGAATCTATTATACCTATGCCTGTTTAGCAACTTGAAATATTTACCAAGTTTCCCAGAATTGAAATTTTTTTCGATGGGTTTTCCACAGATTATGAAATAAATTATGAAAATTTGTGAACATTTACAAGAAGTTTTACGTTACCAAAAAGAACTATTCTTTTCTTAGCTTTCTGACAGAAATTGTGTCAGTTTTTTTAGTCGTGTAAATCCTGCCTTACATGGTTCACCGCATTGAAAAATGTTAACACGATGACAATACGCATCATCGAAAGTAAAAACAAAAAAAAAAAAACTACAAATGTTGTGTCAAAATATTTGTATGGGTCTTTTACAAATTATGCCTATCCACAGTTCATTAATCTCACAGTTTTCCAAGAAATCAATTCATTCCTCTATACATACATAATATGTGACACGACAATCGTGATGAATTGGCTAAACATAAAAAATGCGTGCCAATGTTTTGACATAACTTTTAAAGTCTCCTTAAATAAATTTCATATAATTTTTTTTTTTAATCGTTTGTATGTAAAAATCTCAAAGATATGCGAACACATCGCGGTCTGTGTTTTGTCATTTGGAATGCAATGCACGAACACATTCCTTCCACTCACACGATGCATTTGAGTAGGTATGGTTGGTGGAAAGAAAAATTAAATTCAAATTCCTATTTTATATTTTTTTTTATTTCTTCAAAGAATTTACAACGATTTTGTTGAAAATTATTACCATGACTGAATGAGTTGTGTTGTTGTTGTCATCGTCATCCGAAGCTGATGGATGAATTACGGTTGTCTATATCAAATTCAAATAAAATCATTCCCAATCACACAACCAGAAACATTTTGTATGTCCCGTTTTTGTTTCTTTTTTTTTGGAAAGATGAAAATTGTTTTTATGAGAAAAGCAGTGAGGAGGTCTATTTGAAGAGGAGGCAAAACTATTTACTTGGAAATAAATCTCATAAAATTGGAGTATTTCTGGAGAGGCCAATCTATCTGTGTCGATCTAAAGACTAATAATTAACAATTTGTTATAGGGGAACTGTCAAAATATAAATACCGAAGCTCAAGTTCCACAATTTTGTATTATCATGTACGTTTGGAAGCCAGCAGCAGTGACGGGAATCTGGGAATATAATGATGTATATGAGTTTATGTAGTATACATATATGGTGCACCAAAAAGGAGAATCCGATTCTTTTCGATGTCTTCTTAGTTGGTCTAATAAATTTCGATATAAGACCTCCCTAGAGATTTTCTGACAGAATCAGTTTCATAATTTTCAAAGAGATCATCATCACACCAAGCTATAAGATGCTGATGAGATGAAGGGGTATAATATTTCATATTGAACATGGGATGTGTTTTTTTTTTTTTTAATTTGGTTGTGGTCCTTATGCTGCTACTGATGATGATCAGGCTAAATGTTTGATATTTATTTTTGGATCCCCTGGTAAAGGTAATTAATATATATAAATTTTTGTATGAGAATGGAGGTCTGCTGAAGAATATTAATTTAAAAATAATTTGATAGTCCTTTAAGAGCAACGACAACACAAAATAATTATGAAATATAAATAAAATTTGATGTCAAAAAATAAAACTTGAAGTTTATCAACTTACCTCTTCGTAGGTATTTTCTCTGTGATTCGAGCATTGTACACTGCTTGCGATTGAGCGTCGAAATACTTCACTGGAAATAAAAATGTACAGTAATAAATTAATTTGTAGGTTCGTTATTTTTAATTTTTAATCAAAAGGAAGAACATACAAAATGTGAACGGAAATTTTGGCCATCATCGCTCTAAGTTAAATGTAGATTTATCAATACGGTTATGAATCTATGAATTATGATGGCCAAAATTTCCATAAATTTTACCATAAGAAGTGCGGATAGCGGTATCAAATTTAAGTTTTACAAGTCTGCTCGTGTAGCTCGTCTAACCAGCGTACTATAGAAAGCAGGGATATATGACTTGTTATGGAACATTTACATACACCAACTTATCTGTAATATTTGGTATGAAGAAAATATTCGTTTGCCTATTGAATTGATCCTCTTTATAATCTGGCTCCATCCACAAGAAAGAAAATGTTCTGAACAGTTCCATATACACAGAGGAATAAGTCTTCTGTAACGTCGCATATACAATCTGGGGGGCTGTACTGTATGTGTGATTTCCTAAAATTTTTATTAGCAATCTACCGAACTGAATTACTGTATAAAAAAGCAGGCAAAACATTACTGAATTATTCGCATCTGCCATTAATAAGCGTGTTCAGGAAAATGAGATCTCGTAGATCGCAACAATTTCAGTTACATGAAATTCCTCAGTAAAATTTCTCAGTTTTGCTGTCAAAACTATGAGGAAAAAAATTTTGGATTCGCTTGCTCACCTTTGCCCCTATCACAACAGGAAACTGAGTTTCAAGTAACTTTCAGTTTTTAGGTGAGAAGGACACGAAGTAAGAAGAATGAACGGTCTATGATTGGTGGGAATTAGAAATTAAAAGAAAACGTCAAAAAATCTCCAGCAATTTGTTTCCTCGTGTGAAACGGGACTTTTGAGTGAGAAAAATCTCTGAACGCGCCAAATATATCGAACATTCTATCGAGTATTGAATTCGATTATTGAATTAAACTTTTGATATTTACTTGTAAGTGAACCTTGGTTTTTGCAATCGGATTCGGTAGATTCGAGTAGCGTGGGGATGGCAGAAAAAATGTGATCTTTTTTGCAAAATAATTAACTGAATTCATTTCAAGACAGATTTAAATAAAATCTACAGCACACGGAAAAATATCCATACCTATTTGGCCAAAAATAAAGGCGTCCTTTACATAGTTGCCACTTCTTCCTAAGAAAATCCATAGTTATCTATTTTAAATTTTAAAATTTATTTCAGAATTCAAATGCAAACAAAATATAAGCAAGAGCTAAACAGAATACTGACAGGTGACAAAATTACGATTTTTAGAGTTATCCAAATTCACTTTTATTTGTTTTGTTAAGAAACAATTTGTCAAATTTTTAAATGTATACTTTAATATAATTTTTCACAAAATTTTAACAAAATCAGTCGAATTATTAATGAGAAACATGGGAATAAATAAATACCGTACTTTTCCAACTTATGTAAATTTTTAGTAAAAAAAGACTCGAAACACAGTTTTCTTAAATTTATATTACATAGATTGATACAAAATTTTGTTTAAAATCGTTAGATTAGTTTTTGAGAAAATATAAAAATTCTAAAATCGTTTTATACGAGAGTTTTATCAGTTTTAGATTAGCTAAAAAGAAATATATAAAAGTAAATAATAGCACGAAGAAAATCAATTAATTCCTACAGTTCAATGTAAACATAAATATAGGTATTTTCCTTACAAAGCGAGTGAAATTGTATTTTTATTTTGTTAAAGCCTTAAGCAGCTTAGAATAAAGTAAATAATTCCATAAAAAAAATTATTTAAAAGAAAGACATTGTCTAATTAGTGCTCAAGGACAACAACATCAAAACCATATCAAGAAGAAATTGACAAATTTAAAGATGCATCTTATTTGTCAGTAATTAATTAATTCTCCTTCTGTTTTTTCCAAAATTTTAAGTGTTAATTATATTTAAGACAATATAAATCGAAACACTCAAAATACTCTTTTGTTTCGGAAACTTAACAATAAGATTATCATTAAGAAACATTAACATTATTTAATCAAAAGAAACTAATACCCGTTATTTATAATAATTTAGTATTATCATTATCTAAACTCAACGCCCTCTTTTGACCACAACCAAAAAAGGAAAACAATCCATAAAAGTGTTGAAAGACATTCACATACAAAAAATTCCCCATCATAATGGAAATATTTTTAAAACACTCACCTAATACGGTTGACACCAGTGGGCGCAACTGTTGTGATAGTCCTTGAGTCGTTAGCAACAACAGAAGACATTTTTATCGCACAACAAAAGTCTATTATAGTCCAAAAGTAAAATCACAAAACACAAAATGATAAAGACGACACTGATAAATGTTCGAAATTTCAATAAAAATTGGTTGTAATCTTGATTAACAGCACGTCCGTCGTCGTCGTTACCAAAAAAAGGCAACGCAACTATATATAAACACAAATCCGCGGGGGCGTGTGTGTGTGTTCCACGCGAATATGTGCGCGCACAAAAAATAGCCGCAAAACAGTAAAAAAAAAACACAGAAGATCAAGAGTATCTCTTAATTATGACCACCGACTGTGACCGCGAACATGAAAGTTCCAAATTTGGACAAATTACTCGGAAATCAATGTACCGCGCGCGCACGACGAACGACGCGTGATGGCTGTGATTGCGTATGAGTTGTATGACGGACACCAAACGCGGATGATGGGGTTAGCTCTGCAAGAAGCTTGTCAATAAAGACACTTTGTTAACTGATGGACAAGATGCACAAAACTTGACTAAAACCGATCACTAAACAATGTCACACATCACTCTCATGAACGACGACGACAACAACGAGATGAATATAGGAGGACAATTTGTTCACGCTGCCGTATGTATGACTATAAAACTACGATTCGGACGACTAAACACCTGAACGAGTAGCATGAAGCGTCTGAAAAGGGGACATCCACATCATCCTTGAATGGGCTATGGGTAATATGATGGATGGACTGGCGATGGAAGGGCAAAAAACTGGAGATGTATAATTTTTTTATTTTTTTGCATGCATTTAGTATGTGCAAAGCAAAAGCAAAGCAAGGCAAAAGAAAGAAAGAACCCATCTGGTTGGGAATATGGTGATGGTCTTGAGCATTCGTTTATGGTAAGAGGTAAGTGTAACCTCATGTGATATCATGTGTACTTTGCAAAGGGGACTCCGTAAGTCGGTATAGGCCTGGTGATGGGTTTGGGTTTCCATAGAAAAACGAGGATAAAGAAGTGATGTGCGGATGAGCGGTGTAGAGAGGGCAAATATAGTATATACAAATAGGTACGTGAATGTACTGTGAAATGAAAGGAAATCCAGATGTGTACTAGCGAACTAAGCTTTATTTACTTATCAGATACCTAGTTGCACGGCAAATTATCTTAAAGGATTATGAAAAAGGACTATAGCTATAGGAGACTTCAACAGAATTCACTAATTGTAGATGCTCTTAAATTATGTAGGAGACACTTGTATTATTTGAGCCTATTTCAGCAAGTACTTTTCACTTCGCAACTTTCAATATCCTTCGCATATTTTACTTAACCAAACGCATTCCCAAGGGACACATTATTTCAAATGTTCAAAAATTTGCATCTTTGCAAAATTCGCTTCACTATACTCTGTTCAACAAAAATTGTCAATACAGGGAAGATAGGACGTTTGCCTCTCACTCTGGTTACATTGGCCTGCATAAACATGTCCCTTTTTAAAGCTCTCACAGGGTTTCTGTAGTTCAAATTATAAATAGCCGCAAGTTTTAGAGAAAAACGCGTAGGGTATCCGTCTGCTGATTTTAACAGTTTGTTCGTTAACAGAAAAAACATCTGCTGCTTTTCCTACGGCTTCCGATTTATATTTAAGGAGGCCATAAAATGTGTTTGTTGCCTCAACAATTTACTGCTTTTTTCCGCACTTAGATCCTTTGAAGAGTTTGTATCCATTTGATCAAACATAGAATACAATAAATATCACTACACTAATACTAATACGTAATTAAAAACAATATCACTTAGAACACCTTTTTTAATGAATAATTTCACGAAATGCGAATGTTTCAAAACCTCGCACAAATAATTTTTTTCTTCTAAAAGACCAAAAGACAACAAAAAACCGCATTTTAACGGATTTTCCAGAAAACAAAATTAGGAGGGGAAAAGCAAAACGACAACACTCAAGGACTCAAGTCTGAACATACTCAAGTAGGTACATAAAATTTGTTCTCAAAAGCTTCAAATCCCAGAAGCTCCATAATAAAATCCACAGACAGATATCCCAATTCCATTAGCAGTGGGATACAACGCTTATCTTGGAGTCCACGACTTTTTGCGAGGAATTACAACTACAGTGGCTTCCTTTTTTTTTCAGTGGCATTTTTCCTAAATACTAAGGCCGGTGTTCACCGAGCACTCACAACTTATGAGCGCTGTCTTCGAAAAATATTCCGACATTTTCGAAACTACTTCCACAACTGTCAATCTATCACCGTCATAGTTTTTTCTTGCTTTTTTTTCAATTGCGATTTTTCATTCGGGCAGCTGCTACGTTATTTAATTCGCCCGTACGATTCTTCGGATCGAAACAAAAATTTAGGGAATATTATGAGCACTATGAACAATTAAAAATATTGTTGTTATATTTTCTATTTAATTATAAAACATCGACCAGCGACCAACAAAAGTATCTATCGATTTGCGTTTAAAAAGCAGCTGATTATTCGGCTGTCAATCGGTTTCGAAAAAAGTTTGATTTTAAAGTTCGGGAGTGCCTGGTTGACAGAGAGTAGCTTTCTTCTTCGAAATTCGAAACATATTTATGAGTGGTCGGTGAATACCCCACAGTTAAGTTATGAGGCTTATATGAGCGCTCGGTGAATACAGGCCTAAGTATGCTTTTGCAAAGTTAAGAATTTCAGATTCATCAACTGAGTTTTTTTTTCCATTCCAAAACTGCTTAAACAAAATTTGTTTCACACCATTTTGGAAGCTTTAAGAAGGGCTGAGTAAATTTGAGATAAAGAGGTAGAATTGACTTGACAAACACAGGATGAATATTGTCGATGCCAACTGCATTGGAATTACAGAAAGTAAGCTTTTAACTACTTCAGATCAATACCATTGAATTCAAATTTATGTTGTCCGAAGAAACATTAGATTAGTGAAAAGGTTAGGAAGGTGGGGAACGGAAGAGTGACGAAGTGTTAGTTAAGTTTTTTTTTCACATAATATTTAAAAATATTTATTTTTAATTTTATTTTTATTAATGCAAGCACAACTTTGAACTAAAGTTCCTTTAGGTAATGAGAGGCCACATTGAAAAGGGAAACAAAAAGACAGAGCTTCATATATATTTACCTATACAACTGCGTGCCTATACCTTTGGAATACGCGCAGTAATTTCTTGAATCTTACATTGCGCACGTCACTTCGTGGTCACCGATCAGTCTTGAAGTCAATACTTCTTCAAAAAGTCCTCATCGCACGCTTTTTACAAGTACTTCAAGCCTCTTAGCAGTTTTGCGGTGGTTTTTGTTGTCTATAGGTAAAGGTAAAGATTCTGTTGTTGTTCTTACTGTTGTTGTTATTATATTTCAAAGAAGCAACAACAGGAGCACAATAACAAATAACAACAGCATTAGCAGCTGCTGCTGTTATATTCTAGCAAAGTGGTCATTTTGACTTTAAGAATTCTCTCGAGAAGATTTTCTATAATGGAAATCGAAATAAAGTTTTCCTTAAGACTTTTAACTGCAAAGGCAACACACAGATAAAGGTTGAATTAAGTATAGTAAGGACGTAACAAAGAAGTCACTGAAAGAGCAATAATATAATAATGTTATGGGTAAGGTGGTAGGTAAGTCTGATAAAAGGGAAGACAGAAAATAATAGTAAATATGATTGTATGCGTTATATGGACGTCGTCGTCGATTGTCGAAGTTCGACATGTAGAACGGAAGAGATCAGCGGTTAATGAGTTTCACTTTAAAGATTGCTAGATATCTGGTGATGGATATGTCTGTTTTTGTTTTGTATCTTCGTCGCTTCCTTCATCGATAATCATACTTAGGCTTTATGCGGGATATACACACGTCAAAATCTCTTCAAGCATGGGAGAGTGTATTAGTGAAAATGTCACACGTATAGGTTGTGTGTATGCTTGAAGCAAAATCAAAACTTTTTGATTTTGCTTCAAGCATGTACAAAAGATAGGCATCATCGAAAAAAACTTACTAACACAGTCTCACATGCTTGATGCAGTGCTTGAACCGTGTATATGCCGCTTTAGGCTTTATAATTTACACACAACTACATTCAACACTATATCGAGGCATAAGATATGTATACTCTGAAAGTGCATTGGAATACCTACCTAGTGTAGTTGGGTATAATTGCAAGGAATGGAAATGGCGATATAACTCACATACACAACTTATTGACTGGCGGAAGGTTATAATCGATATTATGTAATGACAATAGCCCATAACAGGGTGTTCTTCAGTTGTTGGTTTCCTGTACTTTTTAAAATAAGTGAAACATGTTATACCTACATATGTGCATATGCATATAGTAATTGGTATAAAACAACCGAACAGGCTACTCAATCAAATATTTCAAACATATGTTAGGCGGCACATATATTCTCTTCTGATTGGTATAAACTGGTCTAAATCCCATGGGTAAAGCGGCTTAGTTGATTTGAATTATTTATTACTTTGTCTAGTTATAAGTAGACGTAGGATGAGAGAATTACCTACTAATACATATTTTTGATTATTTATCTACTCATTGGTATAAACTAAAGAAGACGGCACCTAGGGTTTAATATATTGATGCGTTCTCCTTATTGATAATTGCTTGTCAAACTGATCTACCTATAGCGATTAGTAGACGTAAAAGAAGAACATTAAAAAAAAACACGTTTTTGATTACACACGTCAACTGGTATAAACTGTTGAAAATTATATACCTACATAAAATAAGTTTAAATTTAATAAAATTTTATATTTGATTCATTCGATTCAATTTTTACTTATGGAAATATTCTTTATAGTAAAAAAAGACGAAACCATTTAACATGTCTAATTGGTATAAAAAAAATTCAATTTCAAAGACCCCATGAAATATAACTTTATTGAATTATAAAATTCTCATATTCTACTTTGTCAAGTGTCTAGTGCTCAGCAGATGAAAACACAAAGTTTTGGTGATTGGTATAAGCAATTGGTCTAATGGACACAACTATTATACATTTAATTTAATTGAATATTTCAAATCCCATTTTCAGAGTCAAATGATGATGTCTTGTGAATGTTAGAATATACAACGCTAATTGGTATAAACTGGCTGAAGTAAAAGAGTGCCAAAACGATTTAACTTTATTGAATTATAAAATTCACCCATTCTGCTTTTCCAAGTGTCTATATAGTGCTCAGCAGGCGAATGAACATTGTTTTGGTGATTGGTATAAATAATTCGTTTAACGAACTTAGCTGTAATACCCTTTATTTTAAGCGAACCATTAATTTCACATTTTAAAATAGTGATGTCTAGTGAATCTTTGAAGAAAATACTGATTGGTATAAATTGAGACGAAATAACGGTTTAAAAAAAAAAACATATTTTATGGTAAGGTCAAGATTGATGATTTAACGCAGTAACACCCTGTTTCTGATTCCGTATATAAATAATATGCTGCAAACATAAAGATAAAAGGCTCTATGAAAATAATAATTCAGTAAATACGAGTATATTGAAAACCTTGTCCGAACTAGCCATCAAGATCATGCCATGGACAGGTGCAAGAGCTTTAGAAGGACATTTTTGACATACATTCAAAAACAATTTCATTATTATATCCATTTGTATTTAGCACTTCCTGTAAGGGCCTGCAATTATACACATGCCAAAATAATTAATCAAAAAAAAAAAAAAAACGTAATACAGGAATAATTATTCCCACTTCCGTTTCCAATTAGCCGTTAGTGCGAAAACAGAACCTTCCGATAAAAACCTTTTCAGAATTTCAATTGGTAATTTGATATTTTTTTATGAAAAAAAACTACATTATATTTATTAATATAAAAATAAGCCATATTATAGACATGTGATGGATAGGGCGCGTGCAAAAATCAGTTCCGGCGATAAATGATGTCATCCGAAGGAAGCCCTTTAAGATTAACGTCTTTTGAAGGTAGGTACATATAAATAACAACAAATCCTATACTTATCGTCATCGTTGTCCAGCCAGAAAAGTTGACAATCACGCCGTTTCGTTAGTCTTAACGATGATGGCAAGATCGAATTTCTTTTTTTTACTGATGCCATGGAATTCTAAAGGTATGTGAATTTAATGAAAGGTTTCGCTTCGATCTTATACGTGATGGTCGTCTTCGTCATTTGTTGGTGTTGTAAAGGAGAGGAACGGATAAAGAAAATCCATTGGAAAGGATGTGCAAAAATTCATTGAACTGAACCGCTTCGTACACTTCAGTTGCTGCGCAAAGGAAGGAAACTGTTTTTTTTTTATAAATATATTTTGTGGCTGATTGGCTGGCAAAATTACATTTGAAGGTCGAGAATGTACTTGTACCAATTACTCGCAGCACCTGCGGGTAATTTTGCGTAATTCTTTTTAGCTATATTTTATATGCTGTAAAAAATTCAATAATTCATGCATGGTCGTATGCTTCAAACTGAGACTATGAAGTGGAGCTAAATCCAACCAGATTTCATGGGTAAGTCAAGATGTAAACCTTTAGTTCGGGTAGCGGTGAGACCGTTGGAACATTATGAATCGCATGCAAGAAATAAACTGTTTTTTAGAAAATTGTGTATTGCAAAATCGATTTCCCCGTTTTTGCCGCTTTGTCACTTTGCATTTGCCGCTTTGCGCTTTATCATTTTGCTACTTTGCTGCTTTATCGCTTTTCCATCTATCGCTTTGCCACTATGTTTCTTTGTCACTGCCGCTTTGTTGCTTTTCCACTTCCACTTTGTCGCTTTACCACTCCCGCTTTGTTAATTTGCCGTTTTGTCCTTTGCATTTGTCGCTTTTCTGTTTTCAAATTAATTGTATAAATTGTTAATTCCTCTTTATATGAATGGGTCGTCTCGAAACTCCAAGAAAAGCTGCTTAGTTCCGAACAGAGAGCTCCCAAGAGATTTATCAAAGGCAGCGAAAAACCGTTAAGGGAAGACCGAAGCACACTAACGATTGGAGCAGATTTCGTTTTTCCGCTTTGACGCTTTGCTGTTTTATCGCAACTATTTGTCACCAATTCCCCAAAAGTAACGACTTTTTACATCGCTAGAATTAAGAGTAAGTTTTGAAATAAATTGTAAGGTATGTATAAGCCCTTTCTTTTATAAAAAGTACGGCAAAGATAGAACCGCTTAACGAGCAACTCCAAGCAAGGCCTGTATTCACCGTGCGCTCATATGAGGCTCATAACTTTAGGGTATTCACCGACCACTCATAAATATGTTTCGAATTACGAAAAAGAGAGCCACTCTCTGTCAACCAGGCACTCCCAAACTTTAAAATCAAACTTTTTTTCTAAAACGATTGACAGCTGACTAATCAGCTGTTTGTCAAGCGCAAAGCGCAAGATAGATACTGTTGTTGGTCGCTGTACGGTGTTTTATAATTAAATAGAAAATATAACATTGATATTTTTAATTGTTCATAGTGCTCATAATATTCACTAAATATTGGCTTCGATCCGAATCCGAAGAATCATACGGGCGAATTAAATAATTTAGCAGTTACTCCAATGAAAGATCCCAATTGAAAAACAGCAAGAAAAAAAACTATGACAGTGACAGATTGACAGTTGTGGAAGTAGTTTCGAAAATGTCGGAATATTTTTCGAAGAGAGCCTTCATAACTTCTGAGCCATTGACCTACTAGATATGGACTGCCAGGAGCCAACTTCACGATGGTTCCAACTTTAACTATAAACGACACGAGCGCTATTGGTCTAAAAGCGGAAAATATAGTGGAACTTTTGACACTTTGGTTTGACGTTTGTTTTGTTGTTTGTCATTTTTTTTCAATTGTCAGCCATCACGAGGCATTGTAAATAGTTTCATAGCATTGCTAAGCAATATTCAATGGATTGTACTCAACTTGTAACATATCTAAAAGTTTTAATAAAAATTCAATTGAATTCAATTAATTTTTTTTTACAGGACAAAACGAATTTTTAAGCTGAAAGCAGTAAAAACGGACAGATCAAAGTGGACGAGGAGGATAGTGAATTCTTGGTCGATATTGGTGTTTTTGAAGGAATACTAAAGTCAAGAGACAACGAATACGTTCCACTGATCGTAGATGTCTGCACGAATATTGTTGAGACCAAGGGTCTAAGTGTAATCAGCATTTACAGAATACCCGGCAACAAAGCTGCCATTTCCGAGCTAAAGGATGAAGTAAATAAAACTGATTTCTCATAGGATCGTTGCAAAACCGATGTCAGGTGGGAAGATGTAAATGTTGTGTCGAGTCTGTTGAAGCTGTTTATTCGAAGTCTGCCCGATGCATTGCTGCCAAGTAATTTTTACAATCACTTCATCGAAGCTGATAAAAAAATCGGTTTGCTTCGATTGCGTGAGTTGAAAGATTTGTTGCGTTCGCTGCCACCTAATTCCTATGTATGGCTTCTCTCCGGTGTGCCTTCGCATATGAATCAACATATAATCATTTCTAGCGAAACGCAAGCCACATTCCGAACATAAGAATGGTTTTCCCTTTGCGATTTATTGTGTTTCTTCAAAGCTTCTTTGGACTCAAAACCTACTGCACATAGCTTGCATTTCCAAGATTTATTCGTATGCATGCTCATGCGTTTTTGCAAATACGCTTTGGAGCTTATTACAAAGTTCACAATATTCCGATTTCAGAAAATTGCTCGATAACAATGCTGTACTGACCTTCCTAAAATATGAAGCAAACAACAATCCAATGAGCAAGAGACAACCTGTTAAGATTGATACTTCTAATGAGTTTTAGGCGTCTGGTTCAGCAGCTTTTCGTGCGATAAGAGATCGAAGTTTTCTTCGACGTTTAGCCATTTCCTAAAAGAAAACAACAATTTCTTATTGTTAAAATGAACAGTGTCTTATTTGCGACCTACCTTTGGACTTTGGGATTTGATACATAACAGGGTAGGTAATGGAGAGCTAGCTGGTTCTTCACCATCCGAATCAGAAAGCTTCGTTTTTCCTAAAGAATTAAGCGATAAAATAAGATGAAATTAAATATTTAACTAAACAAAATAATTACCACGTAAGAGCAAATGGAAACTACAAAACAAAACAAATAAAAAAATAGCACACAAATGACAAATGTCAAAGTTTATGTTTGAATTGAAACAGATGTCATGGTTTCTAAGGCTATGTGCCAAGAGATGGCCTTATGAATATTTATTTTTTTTGCCACTTTTACACCATTAGCGCTTATGTCGCTAATTAAATAAAGAACTGCTTCCATTGATACTTTTGTATGGAAATTAGTATCGACTAGCAGTCCATATCTATTATGTCTATGTTCTGAGCGTTCCCAATTTTTTTCCAGATCACTGTTTGCGAAACGTCAGCAATGTGAACTTACTAAACCGATAAATTGAATTGGTATCTGGGACGGGACTACCAAATAATAGGTATGATTTAAAAAAAAAATTATTTATGTTCAGGTAAATTTATTTTATAATTAAATAGAAAATATAACATTGATATTTTTAATTGTTCATAGTGCTCATAATATTCACTAAATATTGGCTTCGATCCGAATCCGAAGAATCATACGGGCGAATTAAATAATTTAGCAGTTACTCCAATGAAAGATCCCAATTGAAAAACAGCAAGAAAAAAAACTATGACAGTGACAGATTGACAGTTGTGGAAGTAGTTTCGAAAATGTCGGAATATTTTTCGAAGAGAGCCTTCATAACTTCTGAGCCATTGACCTACTAGATATGGACTGCCAGGAGCCAACTTCACGATGGTTCCAACTTTAACTATAAACGACACGAGCGCTATTGGTCTAAAAGCGGAAAATATAGTGGAACTTTTGACACTTTGGTTTGACGTTTGTTTTGTTGTTTGTCATTTTTTTTCAATTGTCAGCCATCACGAGGCATTGTAAATAGTTTCATAGCATTGCTAAGCAATATTCAATGGATTGTACTCAACTTGTAACATATCTAAAAGTTTTAATAAAAATTCAATTGAATTCAATTAATTTTTTTTTACAGGACAAAACGAATTTTTAAGCTGAAAGCAGTAAAAACGGACAGATCAAAGTGGACGAGGAGGATAGTGAATTCTTGGTCGATATTGGTGTTTTTGAAGGAATACTAAAGTCAAGAGACAACGAATACGTTCCACTGATCGTAGATGTCTGCACGAATATTGTTGAGACCAAGGGTCTAAGTGTAATCAGCATTTACAGAATACCCGGCAACAAAGCTGCCATTTCCGAGCTAAAGGATGAAGTAAATAAAACTGATTTCTCATAGGATCGTTGCAAAACCGATGTCAGGTGGGAAGATGTAAATGTTGTGTCGAGTCTGTTGAAGCTGTTTATTCGAAGTCTGCCCGATGCATTGCTGCCAAGTAATTTTTACAATCACTTCATCGAAGCTGATAAAAAAATCGGTTTGCTTCGATTGCGTGAGTTGAAAGATTTGTTGCGTTCGCTGCCACCTAATTCCTATGTATGGCTTCTCTCCGGTGTGCCTTCGCATATGAATCAACATATAATCATTTCTAGCGAAACGCAAGCCACATTCCGAACATAAGAATGGTTTTCCCTTTGCGATTTATTGTGTTTCTTCAAAGCTTCTTTGGACTCAAAACCTACTGCACATAGCTTGCATTTCCAAGATTTATTCGTATGCATGCTCATGCGTTTTTGCAAATACGCTTTGGAGCTTATTACAAAGTTCACAATATTCCGATTTCAGAAAATTGCTCGATAACAATGCTGTACTGACCTTCCTAAAATATGAAGCAAACAACAATCCAATGAGCAAGAGACAACCTGTTAAGATTGATACTTCTAATGAGTTTTAGGCGTCTGGTTCAGCAGCTTTTCGTGCGATAAGAGATCGAAGTTTTCTTCGACGTTTAGCCATTTCCTAAAAGAAAACAACAATTTCTTATTGTTAAAATGAACAGTGTCTTATTTGCGACCTACCTTTGGACTTTGGGATTTGATACATAACAGGGTAGGTAATGGAGAGCTAGCTGGTTCTTCACCATCCGAATCAGAAAGCTTCGTTTTTCCTAAAGAATTAAGCGATAAAATAAGATGAAATTAAATATTTAACTAAACAAAATAATTACCACGTAAGAGCAAATGGAAACTACAAAACAAAACAAATAAAAAAATAGCACACAAATGACAAATGTCAAAGTTTATGTTTGAATTGAAACAGATGTCATGGTTTCTAAGGCTATGTGCCAAGAGATGGCCTTATGAATATTTATTTTTTTTGCCACTTTTACACCATTAGCGCTTATGTCGCTAATTAAATAAAGAACTGCTTCCATTGATACTTTTGTATGGAAATTAGTATCGACTAGCAGTCCATATCTATTATGTCTATGTTCTGAGCGTTCCCAATTTTTTTCCAGATCACTGTTTGCGAAACGTCAGCAATGTGAACTTACTAAACCGATAAATTGAATTGGTATCTGGGACGGGACTACCAAATAATAGGTATGATTTAAAAAAAAAATTATTTATGTTCAGGTAAAGCCTTTCTTCTCCACATAATCCTATCGCCTTTTCATTCGTACACAATGATTTGGTGCCAAAAGGTATTTAAATTATTCTAAATGAGTTAAAAGTTAACAAAAAAAAGGATATGTAATTCCTTACTTACTCGCAAAGAAATTTGCACAACAAAGAAGAGGATAGAGCAGAATAATACCAGTGCCTTTATCTGACTTTAGTTATAATAAAATCCCCGTTTAAAGCAAATAACTATTCCTATATAAGATATGCAAACCACATTGTAGGTAAGGTATATCTCTAACTTAAATCCAAGACTGTTTCTTTCGGATTCTTCGAACCGCATAACCACAATTATCACCATGAAAAATGCTGGCGCAATCATCAGACAGGCACTCCATTTTTTCTATAACCAAACCAAATGAACACTCCTTTATATTTATGTATGTATATTCATACCAATGGTGATGAACTAGAAGTAGAAGACTAGATCGGAGTGAAGAAGTTCCTTCCTTTTTTTCTTGGGATTTCGTTCCGCGCTTGGTTTCATTTATATTATTTAACATAAAAAAGGAACTCCACTAATTCCACTATATGTGTGTGGCAGTGCCAGTTGGAACCAAATATATACCAGTGGCATCATTAAACTTCATTGGCATAATGCTGGTCATGCTGGTAATGATCATCCATCGCTCTGACTGCTTCAACCGGCGACAGAGTTCTTGCTGTAAGGAAAAATACTTGTACGACGTATGTGTACGTCAAAACTCATCCAAGTGCGTCGACTTTCAATCTCTGAATGATGGAAAAAGACCATAAAACAGGAACAGCGATAGATCGTTCTTCCATAGCAAAGACTTCAATTACAAAGCGTGGAAGACAAATTAGACGTGAATCGGGTCTATCTGCAAGGAAAAAACTTTAAATCGAGAAAAAAAAATTAAATTATCAAATTATGACGCAACTGTATAGAAAAGGTTTTCGATTACCCAAAACCATCATCCCATCCCGGAGAAACGCTACTTCACTATATATGTATATTCTCTTCTGATGTGCCACCATTCTTAATAGTATAATTTGTAGTTCTTCGTAGCTTTCAATGACTTCAATTAGGTTGAGTTATTTGGGTTTGCTCGCATGGTTTTGTTCTTATTCTTTCTTTTGTCGATTACATTTAATGAGCAAAGGGATGGATGAACCTATAGAGATAGATGATGGAATATGAGTAAAAAAATAAAATAAAAACAAAAAACCAGTAGCACTGAGGTAAGGTGACGTTTGATTGAGATTTCCTTTGGGAGCAGTCTGTGGAATGCAAGAGTGTTCACGGTTATCAATCAGCCAGACAGGTTTCTTCTAATGGAAAACCTTTGGGGATTGATGTTGTTTTGATTACAAAGTATAAAAAATTAACCATATTAGGTATGAGGTGTAGACCGTGTAGTGCATGCATAGTGAAAGATAGAAAAAATCTGAAGAATTTGTTGTTGAGTTGAGCATTAAGGATTATACAGAACATGAATGTTTAATTTATGTTCAAAACAAATGTAGATTTTGATAAAGAATTAAAGCGATAATCTTTTGTCTTTGTCTTTATGTGGTTATGGAGAAAATAAAAAAAATAAAAAAACAACTCTTAGAATGTCAACACTTCTATTTAAAACCGGTGAATATCGTTTTTGCGGCAGCTCTTAGAAACGATAAAAAATTAACGATGAAAAAACACTCATATACGCTCATAAGCAACACACAAAACAAAAAAGAACGACATACAATGAATTCGTCATCATCTAACTCCCTACTTCTATAACACACACCAATAACACAATTCTTGTAAAATCCATAGCGATTTGTGTTGGAATTACAGTTACCATTGCAACACTGACATCTCCACTTTTGTCGGAATAAGCCCATGATCTTACATATTTTAAGTATAACTGCACAGCACTTTGCCATTGCCACTAACAGCTCCCTATCACTACAGCACCGACAGCTTCACACTCCATATGGATCCACCTGTGCTGGAGTCGACAAAAACACACTACTTTAAGATATAAATGTAAAGGACACAAAAATCTGTTAGGTGACGATGTGATACTCAAACGCGGTCTCAATTCTGATATGAACCTATTTTCATTGTTTCCCTTACTAAAGTGGCTGATATCCATTTCGGAGTTTTTTCCTTTTTAAAATTTCTACGATTAAAAAATAAATTAAAAAAATAATCAACTCATATTCAAAAAATAATAATAAATCCAATTTTTTTTTTTTTAATTTTGATATTTAGTTCTATTTAAATTTATTATCAAAATTTCGAGTTTGATTTCTTTACGAATCCATAATTTGCCTAGTACCTAGGTCCTAGGTATATGCACATAATTAGAAGTAAAAATTTGAACAAAATCTGTTGAATCGTTTTGGAGAAATACAAAAAAAAAAAATGTCTATGGAAGGCCATTAAAATCCTATTTCGAGAATTTTTGTATATAAAAATGCTACATTTACATTTACTTACATATTAAAGTGAATTAATTTTTTTTTAATCCGATTGCAAGCAACGCAAGAACGGGTCATCTAGTTTTTAATTAAACTGATATTTAGGGCTGAGAACTTGTGAAAATTTTGGAAGTCTCATTTTTTTTAAATAAAAAAATTTTCAGTATATTTCATTTTTTTGTGTAAGAAATATTGAATTACAGTTCGAATCTGTATAGAAACTACTAAATATTTGTATGTATTGAAAAGTTTAATATTATTATTTGAAAATTTGTTCTTTGTTTTTTTTTTTTCTGATACTTGACACCTTCGGGACTCTTACTGATATTTTTTTAACTCTTGCCGCGTTCCAAAAATTCATTTTTTCAATTTTTGGAAGTGACTGCTTCTATAAACTATCCATTAAGTTTGTATATCGAAGTTCCAAATTTTAATGGTTGTTTAGTTTAATTTATAACTTATTTTAAGTCTCGAATACAGATATCAGTGGACATAATTGCGTTGAGCTTTCGATTAAGTTTCCTGAAATTTATTTTATGGAAGTACGGGAAATAAAAGGTTAAAAAAACTAATCTTATAAAAAAGTTATGGAGTCATATATGTCAAAATAACCTATATATTAATTTATCTGCAGCAATTTAGCTGGAACCGGACGTTTGTTATGATGTGAGATATCCGCTTTTGATATCAACTTTTTCAACAAAAAAAGCAGCTAAACGGGATGTTTACTAAAATACAGAGCGTTTCCATTTTAAAGAAACAAAATGACGATGGGATATTCCGATTTACATGTGCTCGTAAATCTTTGCTGACATCTGGTCATTTTTTCATAATTATATTAATGTTTTTTATGACATAGTTTAAACAGTTTTTGGTTTCTGGTGAGATCAACATATTATTATCAAAATTCCAGAAAGTTTCAAATGACTTTAAAATTTTACTAATGGTTTACCAAATCACTCTCCATAGATTCATCAGGAGTTTGTTCAATTAATCTCCAGTTAAACAACCATTGGTGGTAATATAAATGTGATATCAAAATATTTCGCTCATAAACTTAAAAAAAATATATATATATCTCCATCATCCTCAAGAATGTCATTAAGACCAATAAACATTTCAAATAATTTTTTTTTTTATAAAAATACAATAAATCTACCTTTTGAAGTGCATTTTTATGGATCATTTTCCTTTGCATCGTCCACCGCAGTGAATCATTTAGATCCAATTAGATTCAATTGTTGGAATGTATTTTTCGTGCATCTGCAGTGTTTGATGGAAACTTTATTACCCACATGATCATCATTTTGATGGTTCTAAAAAGGTTATGACATTTCTCAGACATTATAGACTCATTTGTAAAGATGTCTGTTCTATATGAAACGGACAAAGGCTGCTCGGAACTCCATCAAACGAACAAGTGATTTCTTGAAGAGATAAATCATTAAAGAAGAAATGTACCACTTTTATATGACACTACTTCTACTTAACCATTGCTGACGACGATGATGGATACAGATCACGATCTTAATCCGAACATAATTTGATGTGATATTCTTTCTATTGGAGCGCAGAATTTCTTGAGAATATTTACTAAACCATCTCGATTTCTCGAATAATATTCATCCATGCTGTTGCATGTAACAATGGCATTAGGAGGTGGTAACTTTCTTTGAAATCGGTTCAAGTGACGATGCGTCCCTTCATCATTGCATTGTAATTTTGTGTATAAAGGTATACGTAACTCTCTGTTAGTTATGTAAGTCCTATCAAAGAAGGATTATTTCAATGAATCTCTTGTTGAAAAATGATACAGGATCAGGGAATGGATGAAAACAAAATATGTGTTTAGCGATTTGGTTGCGCCTCGAACACTGAAGCTGAAGAGAATCCAATCGGGAGACACTGCCGGCAAACGAAGGGGAGTGATTAATTTGACACAATTGTTTGAAATAGGAGATTGGTATGTAGGGAAGCATTTATGAGAATGGAAGCTATTGTCAGACCACCTTAGATGGAGGGCTCAGGAATTTTTGTACAAAAAAAAAAGGTAGTGATGAGAAAGGATTGTGTTACTGATACTCTATTTGGGGTCATTCTACAAGTATATACAGAAACGAAAAAAAGACGCGCATAGATGATAATAAATTGCTCAATGGATGGAAGTTGGAAGATTGATGAAAATTATGCGACTTTGATTTTCGTTGTTACTGAAGTTGATGAGTTCACCGAACTCTTGATGTGAGAAAGAAATTTCAAGTCTCTTTTATATTGAAAACTATTAACAATGAAAATTAGAGTATTGTGTGTATGTAGATTTGTTCAAATTAATTTTATTATTATTCAAGAGGCATTCAACTATAAGCTGAGAAGGGCTACAAATTTTGTTTGGAAACTAAATTTAATTCAAAAGACATTTCAATTGGAAATGTTTGTATGGAATGGAATATTGTTTTTCTTCATTATATAAATTTTGAACTTAATTTGAATTCAAAGAATTTACCCTAGATCTCATATTTCTGTATCTAAGTTATTTGAAGATAAATCAGATCCATATAGAGTTGCCTTAAATTCGATCAATAATAACGACTTTAAGTAAAAAAATTAATTAAATAAGTACATTGTTGAATAAGGATAAGGGATTACAACGAATCATGAAATATTATGCGATATTTAAAACTTGCTTTGGTAAAGATTTGCTATCAATATCTAAGAAGGCACGGCTTTATGTGCCTTCTTAGATATTGAGGGGACATTTGACAACACTTCTCATGAGGCTGTAAACAAAGCGCTTATAAGGAAGTGTGTACCCATCCCTATAATCAGATGGATAAGTGAAATGCTAGGCACAAGAACGGCGGAAGTACACTCAGGACTAAGTGTCCAATGGTCCTATGGTTAAAAGGCTCGCATGTTTATGCATTACTGGAGCAATGAGAACATGCCCTAGAGGGCTAGAGCAGCAATGGAGGTAATCCTTCATTTGACTCCACTACATGTAGTCATAGAAAGTGCTGCTACGGGAGCCTTCATGAGATTCGCCAAGGAGGGAACTGGAACAGGTAAATGCATTGGTCTGAGAGAGAGAAACTCGATCTGCAAGTCCACATCAGTAACGAACCTCCTTGACATCCCAAGAGATGGTATGATTAAAAAATATAACTTCGAAATACCGAAATCAAAACATTGCCATCATGTCAGACAGCCAAGCCGCACTCAAAGCGCTAAATTCATACACTATCAGTTCTAAACTGGTATGGGAGTGTGTTGGCAGATTAAACGAACTAGGCAAGAATAACAATGTATCACTTCATTGGGTACCAGGCCACGTTGGTGTCAGAGTGGCAGACTCCCTAGCAAAAATAGGAGCAACAACACCCTTAACGGGTCCAGAGCCCTATTGTGGAATAGGATTAAAATAGAATCAAAACAGTAGAGGAGACCAAAAGACATAAAATTTGGAATGAACTCCCCAAGCTGAGACAGGCAAAACTGTTACTTGGGAATTATAACCAAGAACGTTTTACATCCTGTATCAGCTTAAGTAGGAACAATCTAAGGATAATAACGGGTCTCCTCACAAGCCATTGCAAGCTTAAAAGACACCTAAGCATCCTTGGCTTGGAAAGCAATGCCATCTGCAGATTCTGCCATACCCATGAGGAGACACCAGACCACATCCTATAGGTAGTTGTGAAGCACTTGTGCATCAAAGAAATAGATATCTGAGCCGTCACCAGATAGAACAGAGCGATTTATCCTCTATTAAAATACTCCAATTATTAAAGTTCCTCAAAGTGACTAATTTGGAGGAAGAGCTGTAAATGAGCACTCTCACCTAGCTCTAAAAGAGGGGCGCAATAGATCTCAAGGTCGCAGTGCAATTAATACCCCAAATATTCATTCATTCGTTCAAAGATTTGCTAAGATTCTTGAAGAAAAATAATTCAGTCAGACCAGTTCGCTCTTTGCTAGGTTCGGAGTTTTATCCTCAATTTTAATATTTCTAGAACACTCTATATCGTCCTCGTACATCAACAATTTAAGTTCCATTCGTTGATGTGAGAACGTTTGATAAACCATCGATGTAGAGTGAAAACAATACGGGACCTATAGTGCGCAACCTTGTTTTAAGCGAAGTTCTAGAAATAAGCCGATAATAAAAGCGATGTCTATTAAATTTTTAAACAAGATTTTAATATTTTCCCTTCGAAGATTTAGTTTTTAATCAATTCATGATATTTTTTATAAAAATATAATTCCGGGATAAGTTCATACCTCAGCTCTGTTGATTTGTAGAATTAAATTTTTGTGTTTCCATATATTTTTGGGTTTCCACTTAATCTCAGAATTTGAACCCCAAAAACTATGTCAATGTTTTTTTATTCACCAAAAGTCCTTAAAAATAAAAAAAAAAGTCCTTGTAGTTAATAAAATATGACAAAATTCATGAATCGCATGAACTTCCATTCGTTTCTTCTGAAGTATCAATAGATTGAAGGACGACGACACGTGTTAACATTTAAGGGTGCGTCCAACTTCCTGACCAATATAATTAGCCTTCGATTTTACAGCTGAACTATAACCCCTATGTTCGATTCTTATATGTATATGTATATAAATTGAAAAAGGATAATATCTTGTAATCCTTGGGCCCTAATCACAGAGTTAACTGATGTCGTGTGCGCGGCTGTTATACTTCAACTTTTCTTCATCACCACCACATTGTGTTAATATTTTTATTGGAGGTCCATGGTTGCTGATGGTGTAAGAAGTAAGAGTAACTCTAAAATGACAGATGTTTGGTGTTCCGCTTATATATTCATATGACAGAGAATTGTGTGAAAAGGATGTGAGATGAAAATTTCCATTTAAGTAACCACACAAGCGAGGTTGTAATAATAAAAATAAAATACTTTTATACTTTGCCAGATGCTTTGATCTGCTATAATATGATGATGGTCCTTCTGCTTCGAGGCATTTGAATTGGAATGTCGAAAATATTCTCTCTCTGTGGTTTTCCGGTGACATTAATTGACATACACATTACACACACATGGAATTGAACGGAATTACCTTTTTTTTGGAGTTTATCTCGAATTCATCTGCCATTTATCGGACCAAGTTGGCAATTAAAATTGTTAAAACACAAAAATATCATCATGCGATGATATACAACATGGCCGAATAAAAAACAAAAATTTAAACTCGATTGTAACCACAACAACACACTGCCTCCAATGGTCGGTCACACGCCCAGTCAAACACTTATTTTTTTTGTTTTTATTTTTTCGTTGTGGATTCATATCCAATGGAGTGAAATGTGTTCGACCTTGCAATGTCGACTGGTTTTTTTTCAGTTTCAGTTTTGGACTCTGGAGATACAAAATGATTTGGAGATTGTTGTTACGGAGTTGTATGTGGTACCTATAGCTCGTTGTTGGAGCTGTTGGCGTGTTGGTTTCAAAAGGTTCACCTTTTGAATTTTATATTGCCACTGTCGCTGTTGGTGCTGATGCTGATTGGAATTCCATTCACGACTCTGCAAATTATATTTATGTGGGTAGTGAACTATCAGGTACTTTTAAGAATTAGGTTTTGGTTTTGTTTCGCATGGCATAACAAAAAACTAAAAAAAAAAAAAAAACATAATCGTGACCGTAAACTCTAGCTCTTAAGTTTATAATGCTCAGTTAATATAGGAGTATAATAAATTAATATTTGAACAATATTTAGTTAAGGTAATTATTTTAGCCTAGTTCAAATACCGGAACAGAATTTAGTTCAGCTGATTTCATTTTAAAGGTCATACAATTGGAAGGTTATAAAGTATTGTCATAATCTTTTGACACAAATTTTTAATGATTTATGCTTGATTGGTTTTGAAGAAAATAAATAGCGCTTCTTTCAACAAAACTGGCGAAGCTTGCAAGGACTTGTATATAAATATTTGGCAGACATTAAGTAAAATGATTCAAAAATAATTTTTGGCTATGAAATATTTTGTCAGCAGGGATTGAAATAAATAATTAAAAAAAAGTTCAGATATATATATGTAAGACCATCAATTATGTTGATTTTTTGTAGCTTATTTTTTTTATCTAACCATTGGCACCAAATATTTTTAACTCATATCCATATGCTCAATGTAGACATATAATTTATTAACACGAAGTAGGATATTTAAATTAAACAGAATTTTAGACTGAAGAAATGTAAAAAGACTGTCGCCACACATACTTGTAGGTTGATATTCGTCCCACATATATATCCCAGAATCCCAAAATACATAAACCCCGAAAATCCAAAATCAAGAAAAAAATTTTGAAATCCCAAAATATGGAAAAACCCAAAATCCCGAAATATCAAAATTTCATAATCTTAAAACCAAAAACCCAATATTCAAAAAACGCAGAATCCAGAAATCAACAATTTACGAAAACCCAAAATCCTGAAAACCATTCTGAAAACTCAGAATCCAGAATCCTGTCATTTCTTTTAGCGTAAACTTAAAATGCAGATTTTACAATTATTCTGGTAATAAAGAAGTTTAATAAAAATTGTTAGAATGGTTTTTGAGAAAATTTTGAAAAAAAAAACAAAATCGTTGTATAACATTTACCCGGTTTAGATTTGGGGAATCACATAAAAATGCTCTGTACCAAATTTTAAGCAAATCTGTTATGGCTTAAATTACAGTGGAACAACGGATGCACAGACGCTGAAAATGACAGACTGTATAATGAACCCCAGAGTGATTTGGGCCATCAATATTGAGTTTGCAAGGCTTTCAGTTTTTTTTTTTTTTTTAATCTTTTAAGGCGAACTTCTATTTTTGCTGGTATAAAATTCTGTCCTTTTTGTATTTTATAGAATCCCGATTTATAAGTATTCGACGTAGTCTTAAGTCGGACACCTTCAGATTTTTAGACAATTTAGCTGGGCTCTGACGTTTTTTTCTTTTTTTTTTTTTGAGTTCAATTGCCTTTACCTTTCGGAACTTTCTGATGATGTTTTTTCTGGCCAGCATTAAAAATGTTTAGCGATGCTATCGCTATCATTGCAATGTGTTATGTCCCAATTTATACAAAAACTATAGGATCTGGAACTCAGAAATAATTCCTGTCAAGTAAAAGGCAATCGTACTGATTCTTTTGAACTCTATTTCACCATATAGTAACTTACTCAACAAATCACATCTAATATGTAAAAATATTGACCGCTTGTTTATCTCTGTCATCAGTACTACATTTGCCGAACCCAAGTACTAATAGAAAAAAAAAAATGTTTCAAAGACGGTAACAGAGGGAACATGTGTGATAGGATAGTTGTCTCCTAATTCAGACTCATTTTACATTGATATGGAAAATAATCCGCTTTTTGGTTCCTTGAAATAATTTTTATATAAATAACAGCTTGTTTCTCTCGAAAATGGTTCCTGCTATTTTAAATTTTTATAAAAGTATAATACCGCCATTTAAAAAAAATAACCATTATAGGCAGTGTTGTAACTTTACCACTATTGTTGTAGATCTACCAATATTCTCCAGCACTTTCATAATCTTTTACTTCCGGAAGTCAAAAATTGTATCCCTTTTTACGTGTCCAGAAAAAATATCTCTTTCGATTTTTTTTTTACAAAAATAAAACTTTTTATCTCTGCATTTTGTATTGCTATCTTACCAGGATGCAAACCATTGGTTTTATCTCACACTGCATTCTTTACTCAATGTGAATACCTATCGTTTACTCTTTTTTCCGCATTTGGTAAGTATATATGTACGTTTATTTTGTAAAACTGTTTTAGTGTGCCTAAGAAAAAAAAAATAATCCTACTTCCTACTCACTTATTCCTCAGTTTATGTACTTTATTTTAGAGGAGTAGATGTTGCTTACCTTGATTTTTTAGTAATGGTAAACAGTTCAAAATTTATTGTCTGCGTAATTTTTTTATTTAAGGTGTAAAAAATATTTAAAATGCGAACATTTTTTATTAAACCGCCGGAAAGTAAGTGAAAATCATTATAAAGATATAATATTATCCTATAAATATAAAATTGTTTACTTTGCTTTACCAGGAACCTTTTTAACGAAAAATCATCAGCCGCAAAAGACAAGCAACAAAGTTTGAAAAATCCTCGCTCGTTCTATGAACAATGGGAGTCTTTAAAGCATTATTTTGTTTTTAATGTCCTTTGAAGAACTGAATGAATCTTGGGCAGGCGATATTCTACAGTGTCTTAATTCCACTAATTTGGCATACTTTTTTTTTAATCTTTTGTACTAACTGTAATTAACAAATTTTTTCGTCCGAAAAAACGGTAATTCATTTATTATTACTTGATATTACACATTTATTCAAGAAAATTCTACAAACTTTTATTAAAACCAAATACAAAGACTTGAATACAGATTATAAAAATATAAGTATGCATTTGCCATTTTGTGAAATATTTTTCGGTCTTAAATTTGAAAATCATATTCAAAACTTTAATGAAGAAATAAATAAATAAATAAATGTAAATGAAGTAAAAGAGTCACATCTTAAATATTATATAAATATAATATAAACTTTGCGACGAATTTAAAAAAAAAAAAACATTCGATTTTCCCAGCGACCATATTCAACTTCTTCAATTTTTAAATCCGAAAGAAAAAACAAAATGTTTTTCTCTCTTTATTTAAATTAATTCTACCACAGAAAATCTGAATTTACCACTTTTTTTTAGCTTTATCTACTACGTTTTTTTAAATTGAAAGTGACAACGCTGATTATAGGGCTGTAGTCGAACAGAGAGATAAAATTGGAAGATCAATTGTTTGCGCCTTCCTAATCATCTCTAAAATTCTCTTATTCGCTTATGTTATTTTTATATTTATTAGATATTAAAATAATTAATTAGCATTTTTTTTATTACATATCATTGCTTTTGTTAGTATGTGATATTTTATGCAGACCTTATTTGTTGATTATACAAACACAATGTACATAAGTAAATTCGTATTATTTTCCTTTCTCTTCTATGAAATTTAAAATTAAAACAAACAAATTAATTAGAAATGCTCGTTAACTTCATTGATGTTTTTTTATCTTCTGCATTTTTCCACGTTCCATTTATCTATGTATATCAATTACTATTTAAACTTCTAACGAGCTTTATTAACTCTTCTCGAGAAAGTTGAAAATCAGGAAAACGGTTCCAAAAAATAAAGTCATTCTAAATTAACGAAGGGAACAAATTCACACTTGTACTGATGTTAATCTCGTTAAGGAAGAAATAATTTTTCAAGAAACTTAACAATAATTCTACTATTAAAATATAAACTACACATATTGATTTTAAAATTATGTAAAATTGTTATAATAGAAGATGTAAGTTTTGACACTTCTAATAGGTGTCAGTACCATACCAACCCATCAATAACGACTAAAATATGTACATATGTAAATATGTTTGACATATATATTGATTCAAAACTATAATTTTTGATCTGAAAACGATTTTTTTAATTGTATCGATTTGTACTTTTACTTTTTTTTTTAAATAGAAGCGCTTTTATTTAAAACATTTTATTAGCTTTTAAGTAGGTATCTGATATTTAACGCAGACCTAATTAGTTGATTATAAAAAAATAAAAGTTTTGTTTAGTTTTCTTTTAAAAATTAAAACAAATATTTAAAAAGAAATGCTCATTTAATTAATCGTTTTTTTTTTTAAATCTTCTGTGAAAGTGTCTTTTTTAGAATTTCTTATGCATTTTTTCACGTTCCATTGCACATATCAATGGCTTTATGTTGATTTAACAACCCTTTCGATTAAAAGATAATTTCAAATTTCCAACATAATTCTTCTTCTTCTTCCCAAGAAATTAAATTTAAATCTTTAAATTAATTTATCTTACAAAGCAATCGATGATCATTTGGATAGATGTTTAGTTCAGGTCAGACAAAGGTGAACATATAAAATCGGTGTCCGCCCATTTGCTATACCATGAACGTCGTTTTATTTGATTTGTCCCATCGGAGGTATAATACGGGAGTGTTATACACAAACTTTATACGTTTCCCCATCAGGCAAACCTTGTGTGAATGATTGGTCTGGGAATATAATATATAAAATCTGACCATGGACAGACAGACGCGCAGACTTGTTACAAATTTAATGTTGTGCTTGAAGAGAACTCTCGGTATCCATGGTGAGTCATCTTAAATTTATTCTTTGGCATAAATTGGAGACTGTATATAAATATAACCAATCTCTTAGAAGATGTGGACGAACGAGAAGAAAGCGATTATTTATGGACTTTGCGTATATATCTTCGGTAAAGGGTTTTCTTTGTTTTTGCGGATACGAGTTGGGGTTTTTTTTTGTTGCTCTTTTTTTGCTTTCGAGACATGCTCACAAGTTTTGACAGTTTAATGGAT
The DNA here is from genome assembly GCA_951394125.1 of Epistrophe eligans. Lineage (NCBI taxonomy): Eukaryota > Metazoa > Arthropoda > Insecta > Diptera > Syrphidae > Epistrophe > Epistrophe eligans. Next base: position 7,936,786 of record OX596030.1, on the reverse strand, counting down.
TCTTTTTTTTTTTTTGCTGAATAAACAACAAGCGTTGACAATTTAATCATATTTGCCATACCAATTATATTTGAACGTGATTGAAAAAAAAATGTATTTAATATTTTCTTCACGCCAGAGTTTAAGGGAGTTTAAGTGTTGGGTTTTTTATTTATGGGTGCAAATTTAATGTGACTATGTGAGCAATATAATTTGATGAAATTATGATAGTACCAATACATAATTATATACACATTACCTCTATTGGTTTAGTTTTCAAAAGCTCTGATTACTTTCAATTTTTGTCCAAAGTTATGCCAAAGTTCATAAAAAAAATGCTCTAACATAATGTAGATAGAAATTGGCAACTTTGTGAAGTTAAGGACCAGATTTATTTTGATGCAATGAATGCAAAAATACTGATTCAGTTTTATACTAATTGGTCCGCCCAGCATGGAATTTTTCATCAATGATATGATTTTATTGAAAGAGAAAATACTTTTTTTAGGGGCTGCAGCCCTTTGGGGCGACTTTCCATTACCGCAGCACGCGTATATTTTTGATTTTTTTTTTACAGTTAGGTGGGGGTCTCAATAGAACAGGTTTAAAATATTAGGGCGAGGATACACCGTTAAATCATTAAAAAAATGTTTTCTTTTTCGGATCTAACCCTATTTTTTTTGTTGATTTTTTTTTCTTTTTGATTCACTGTACACGCCTATGTAAAGTTTTTTTTTTAATGGATAGTACAAAAAGAGAGAAATATGTAAACAACCCCCCTGCTTGGGCACGCTATAGGATTTGGGGTAGGTGCGAGGTTGGGTATATGCAAAGATTTTTTGTATTTATATGTTGTATTTAAAATAAACATTTAAAAGTTAGAATAGAAAAATTTCCCAAACTTCCCCCAAATGTATGTAAAATTTCCTTAAAATATCAAAGAAAAGGAACAATTTTTAATAAAATCCCCAAAATAAAGTATATCAGGCATCACTGAAACGAATACAAAAAAAGAAAGAACTGTCAAAATAAGCAAAAAAAAACATGTCGAACAGAGCCATTATTGTGTGTTTTTTATGTGAAAAAAATAAACTTTGAAAATTAATAAAAAAATAGAAATAAATTTTTCCTCGCCCTTAAATGGCGCTCAATATTATTTATTTGCACATATCTATCAAGTAAAAAAATCCGCGTGTGAAAATTCGTGCTGCGGTAAAGGAAAGTTGAGCCAGCCCTTGCCCTCTGTAATGAATTTTTAAGCACGCTCTAATAATGTTTATACACAAATGTAGTGTAATGTCTGGTAGTCTGAGAATGTAACGCATTAAGGCACTGACACGACGCAAGGACACATCCGAAACAGAATGATATGACGAAGACCACTTTGTTTAACATCTCCATCATCGTAATGTTAATTTGGAATAAGCGTCGATTTTTTTGCAGGGAACTTTAACGAGCTTAATGTTAAGTGTTACGAAAGAAGAAGTTAGGTACCTAATGGTAGGGAATTGAACATATACAAATTTGATATACCTATTAGGCTCAGATATTTCAATAGTTTATAAACAAAACTGTTTCATTAGCACCCTTCTTTTTCTTGCAAAAAGTAAATTTTGATCTTTTGTTAAAACTAATCCTATCACTTGAAATCGTAGCACGTCCGAATCGAAATTCACTATAGAAATTGCATTAAAACCGAATCGAATTTTAAGTTAGAAATAATAAACAATAAAACAGCTGCATATTGAAAACATAAAAAATCATAAGTGTTTTTATAGGTATTTTCTTTTTTTAAGAAAGTCAAAAATCTTTTTATATTTGTTTTTCACTTTACAAAAAATCCCTTATAGTTATTCTGCACAATTAAATCAACTGCGTCAATTTATTTAAACAAAATAAAACGATGATTCGTCATAAACAATCATATTTTCACCACAATTGCTACATACATTCTAAAAGCAAACAAAACTGAATCACACTTCATTATAAAGGGTGCGATTTTGGGGGTTGAAACTTGAAATTCTTAAATTCAAGTGACTATAATACGACATGCTATATTGATTTATTTCTGGCATATTGTAACGTTTTATAAAATGAGGCGACCATTTCCCCTTTTTAACAATTAATCAAAACTATTCAATCGTTACAAAATTGCAGTAACGTACCTACCAACAACTTGATGTATGGTACATAAATAATGTTGTTCCGGTTTTTTTTTCAGCAACTACAACAAAATGAAAACAATTCTAGAAAGGGTTTCCTTCCTATATAAAGACAGTTATTTGTTGAAAGCAAACTGCGCAGCTGCTGATGAATGACACGGTTTCTGGCAAGGACAAAGAAATATTTTGGACGCAATTTGTATCCTTTTGATTCGAATTAATAAATGCAATTTCATAATTCAATTGAACCGGTTGTTTATTGTTTTTATGGAATGGCGCACTTCTTCTAATACCTTATATGCCTATGCAACCTACAATGATGAAGACTTAAAGCGTCGCTGTCGCGTCGTATTAATTTCCAAGATATTTATATTTACAAAAAGATGATGAAGATTCATTTTTTATGAAGATGATGTAATTTCCGTTCGAAGGCGGATGCTAAAAATTGTTATTAACATCTTTATGACTTAGCCATCCACGCGTGTGCCACCAAGACTGTATCGACTTCAACTTGTTTCTTAAATGTTTTAATAAATATCAGTTAAGTGGGTGTGTGAACCACGCGACCTAAATCCCAAATAGTTGTTAAGGTAAAATTAGAAAAATTCAATATAAATCCAATTTATCAGAGATTTCATCTGACCTCATATTGTCTGCTCCTTAATAAGGTCAGTTATTTAAAGTTGAAGTAAAAAACTTTTATGATCTCCTTTGAACTTTCATAAATCACAAGACGGTTATCATCAAGCAATTCTCAAGAATAATAAGAACTTCATCATCATTGAATCTCTTGTTATAGCTTTAGTTCATCTGTAAGCTTCCAATGTCTGACCGCCTACTTAAGATGCAGCCCACATTCAAGTTCGGTTATAGAGGATGGGAGGGATACAGCATATATACAATGTTTTATTACGAGTGAGTGTATCTTCAAAACAGAAGTGTCTTTGTTTGATATCGGAAGTTTTACTTTGATATTAGATATTTTGTTTCTGTGTATCTTGATGAATTTAATTGAACCTACCAACGTTGATTCTTATTTTGGTAAGGAATGTGTGTAAAAACCAATGATGTTGTTCTTTACATTGAAGAAGATTAATCGGTTTCACAATAATTGCAGATGAGAGTAGTGGTGTAAAAGATTTTAAGATTAGGTATAAAATTAAACAAAGTGGTGGGCCGTAAAAAAAATATTATAATAAGCTACAAAATGATTGATAAAATAATTATTATTTTGTGGTGTACCAATAGAGTGTTGTAGGTGATTCATAATGATGCATCCATGGTGCATTGAGGTAATGAAAATTCGTATATTACTTCTGATTCCTATGGAAGGCGGTAGATGAGTCATCTAAAGTTCTATTAATTTATCATATAGAGTTTTAACCATCACTTTTAGATGACAGATAATTTTATTAAAAATCTAAACGTCATTTTTCTTTCACGCAATACTTCAATCAATTTAAGTACCTTTCTGGGTGGCTATAGGTGGCTGGATTTAATTGAATACTATTTTTGAAGTATTATTAAGCAAGATAATTTGATTTTGAAAATGCACAAACATTTTTTATTTCACTTTTCCATTTTTAATGATTATGATTTATGTTCCTTTTGGATTTGGTTTACATTCAATGTTCATGAGAAAACTTACTTAAAAATTAAAAATTCGAGTGACACTCTTGTGATGATGATAGTCGCCAAGTACGACCACCAAAATAAAACATCAATTTTTACTTTGTCTAGGGCAAGTATTGGTTTTGCGAAAAATGTATGTCGAGGTTGTAATCGAAATTAACACTACGTAATGAAGAATTCCGCGATTCGTCATACCTTGCTTGTCGGTTCGTTAGTCTGTGCGTCGGTACATCCACTGTAATCTGAGCTAGAGTTTAAACGAAAGGACTGATTTTAATAATGATTTAATGTAAAATTTGTTCCTGTTAAATGGAAGATCGTACAATTACATAGCACACAAAATTTCTCAATCAAAACTGTATAGTAGTCGTTTTTGAGAAATTTAAAATTTTATTTAATGATTTCTAAGGTACCGTTTATTTTGTTTATAAAAATAAGTTTTATTAAAATCTGCTAGGTTATGTTAAAAAAACCTTTGTGGCAAGTTTAATACAAATTCCAAGTTGTTTTCGAAATATTTAGGTTTCAAAAAAATTTTTTTTTTAAATCTCAAAAAAAAAATTCCACACAGCACTGTCTAAACATTTCAAAACAATCACCATAGACAAATTGATCAAAATTAGTTTAACCACCAAAAGGTAGTAAAATAAACATTTAAAAGAAAATCTGTAGAGAGCCATTTTTGAGGAAGATAAAATTATCCAAAAATGCTAAGAACATTTATATGACAGAAACTGTTATTTTTGTTCTTAAAAAAAATAAAAAAAAAATACTTCGCATGCTAATAAAATCAGTTATAAAATAATCCACTGAAAATAAATAAAAACGTTCATTTTTTGTGCCTATGTTTATGTTATTGATTTTTTTTTCAGAATCCAAATTTTGAGAAATACTGTTTGACTAAATCCTGCCAGTAACACAAAAACGAGTTTGAAAAGCACAATTTTGACCCAATCAGAATTTTGACATCAACCTCCCTTACGTATGAGTTTACCCTTTTATTTTAGCGAAAATATAAAAAAAATCATGGGAACGTGATGAATTAATTTTCGAGAAGTTGAAGAGGTTGCTTTAGTTAGGAACTTATTACTAGCGGAAACTTGAATACTAAGCAAATCTTTCTAGATAAAAAAATCGAAGCTTGAGGAATAAATGATTCAGGCAAAAAAAACTTATTTTAGCGAAAATGCTCGTTTGAAAATTATAACTTGAATAAAAAAAAATTTTACTAAAAAATCATTAAACATTTAAAAAACAATTTTGGACATCCAATAGAAATATTTTTCTTCTAACTTTAGACTTATTTTAGGGAAAACTTGAATGCTAAATTTCGAAAGAAAATAATTTAATTTTATTATTATCGTGCAATTTTTTAATCTTGCTTAAAATTTATTTATAACTGTTTTAAACTAGCCCCTGAATTAAAAAATAGTTTAAAAAGAAAAATTAGTTAAGAAAAATAAATAGATAAATAAATAAAGATAAAATAATGATTATATACATACATATATTATATGATTATATTTCTTTTGGTTTCTATAATCTACTGTAACGAAGCGTTACAACCTCTACAGTAACCCTAATTTAATAATAAGATTATAGTAAGATATTTATATAAATAATAAAAATGGCACAACCATTTGTAGGCAGTTAGTCAATGGAATTCAAATACTTAAAAATCCCATATGATTTTACACTTCCTCTTTTGCAGTTCACACTGTCTTTCACCCCAGAAATTAACAAGAGGAAGTGAAGAAGTTGACTAAATTGTCTTTTATTCTCGTCCAGTGTTGGATACCAATCAAGAGTATAGAGAATTCAAGATCGGGCCGTGACGTAAAATCCTACTCAGGTGTCTCGGTGGCAGATAAGCATTATCTAGCGGAGTTCACTCTGCTTGAAGAAGCTAATCTAATTTTTTTATAAAAATTGTTAGGGACATTAGTTAGAGTAGGGCAAACAGTTTGAGTAGTATTATTTATTTACGCTTATCGTTATTACATTATTATTATTATTACATTATTACTAGGTATAAGGGTTTTCCATAAGAAATCCCGCCCGTTTATTTCCTTTGGCCTCCTCTTCAAGAAGTCCACTGGACAAGGTTCTCCTCCGAGAGTTCCGCCCGTTTATTTCCCTAGGTTGCTTACTAGGGACAAGAGTTTCCTTTGAGATTCTCGACCGTTTAGTTCCTTTGGTCTCCTCTTCAAGAAGTCCACTGGACAAAGGTTCTCCTCCGAGAGTTCCGCCCGTTTATTTCCCTAGGTTGCTTACTAGGGACAAGAGTTTCCTTTGAGATTCTCGACCGTTTAGTTCCTTTGGTCTCCTCTTCAAGAAGTCCACTGGACAAAGGTTCTCCACCGAGAGTTCCGACCGCTTAGTTCCCTGGGTTGTGTGCTAGGGACATAGGGCCTCCGATAAGGATCCCCGCACCCGTTTTGTTCCTCTGATCTTCTCTTCAAGAAGCTCATTGGACAAGGTTCTCCTCCGAGAGTTCCGCCCGTTTATTTCCCTAGGTTGCTTACTAGGGACAAGAGTTTCCTTTGAGATTCTCGACCGTTTAGTTCCTTTGGTCTCCTCTTCAAGAAGTCCACTGGACAAAGGTTCTCCACCGAGAGTTCCGACCGCTTAGTTCCCTGGGTTGTGTGCTAGGGACATAGGGCCTCCGATAAGGATCCCCGCACCCGTTTTGTTCCTCTGATCTTCTCTTCAAGAAGCTCATTGGACAAGGTTCTCCTCCGAGAGTTCCGCCCGTTTATTTCCCTAGGTTGCTTACTAGGGACAAGAGTTTCCTTTGAGATTCTCGACCGTTTAGTTCCTTTTGGTCTCCTCTTCAAGAAGCCATTGGACAAAGGTTCTCTACAAGAGTTCCGACCGTTTAGTTCCCTAGGTTGCGTGCTAGGGACATTTAGAGCTTCCGATAAGGATCCTCGAACCCGTTTCGTTCCTTCGTGGTCCTCTTCAAGGCGCCCGCTGGACAAGGTACTCCTCTAAGAGTGTCCGACCGTTTTGTTCCTCAGGTTGTATGCTGAGGACATTGTATATGAAATACCATGTTAGTTATTTAAGTTGCCGAACGTTGTAGTATATGAAATACCATGTTAGTTATTTAAGTTGCCGAACATTGTAGTATATGAAATGCCATGTTAGTTATTTAAGTTGCCGAACATTGTATATGAAATACCATGTTAGTTATTTAAGTTGCCGAACATTGAAGTATATGAAATACCGTGTTAGTTATTTAAGTTACCGAACATTGTAGTATATGAAGTACCGTGTTAGTTTATATTAAGGATATCATTTTTGTAAAAGACTATTATATGAAATACCGTGTTATAAACCAATAAGATAAAATAAACGAAAATTATAAAAGGAATCTAAAAGAAAAGAGTCAAAAACCATTATTTTATTTGGAGTTACCAGACCCTTCAATCCCAAGTTTTGTTGCTTCTTTGGGAAGAATCTTGGACACCGGTGAGTCTACCTCAGCCGTGAAGAAAAAGCATCACACTACTGAACAATTTACCTTATTTCAAATGTGGTACCATCAGTATTCACGTATTTCGTACAACTGCACGAAGTTGTATATTTTAATCTACAATAGATTTTTGTTTTTTTCTTATCTTTATAAATTTTTGTTTACCAAAAAATAATAGGAATTTCAAAAATGTGTAGATTGTATGTTTTCTTAAATTCTGGTTTTCTTTGAATCTATTTAATCATACTTTTCCTAAAACAACATAAATAACTGCAAATTCTGTTGAATTATAACAAAAAAAAATCATTAAATTTGAAGGTTTATCTTAACAAACAGAGATTGTTGCTGAAACTCATTATTCAATTCTAACATATTATTTTTTTTTTTAAAACCATATCCTTGAATGTTCTATAAGTATAGCTGTAAGTTACTTATGGATTATCTTGGGAAACTCCTTTGTAAATTTCCCACAATAAAAATAAACCAATATTGAACAGATTTTATTGCCTGGCGTTTAGTTCTATTTTACGCGATAGCTACAGCGGTAGCGGCGCTAAGACCATTCACACGAAACCATATTGAAAACATTAACTGCTTAAGGATTTATCATAAATATAATGTGTTCACACATTTTATATTTAAACATGGCGCTAAGATGTTGGATTTTACAATTGATCCTTATGGTTTATTCCAGAAGGTTGTTTATTATTTAAAGTCAATAAAACTATTTGTTTCGTATATACATATGTGCTTCGTGCTTGAAAGTCCACAACAAAAAAATAAACAAAAGAGCTGATACTCGAACCTTGATTTTCTAACAACGAACATAATATATATTTGGTTGGAATTTTAGGTTCGTTTGGTAAGAATATGGATATGTAATAAAAATTGTCACCATTTAATTTGAATGCATCTCTGCTGTAACACCGTTTACGCCGATTATGCGTATCCATTCCTACTTAAATGATTGGAGAATTATTCGACTAGAGTCTTTCAAATTATTAAACCCCTTACTGCATGACTTTTTTTTCTTCGTAAAAAAAATATATGTGGTAGTTAATGTTTAATAAAAATACACGTGTTTCAGGAATTTTGATTTTATTGAAAAATAATTGGAATATTTTCCGGTTTGGAGCACATTGAGCAGAAAAGTAACAAAAATTGTCATAATAAATTTAATTAAAAAAAATTATTAAGTGTGAAATTAAGTGTAAAAGTTTCTTTTCTCTTTCAAGCAAAGGTTTACTTTTTATTTTGGGTTGTTTTTTTTTATGAAACATGTAAATATGTAACAAAATGTAGATAAAAAATATTAAACTTTTGTTCCCTTGCTGCATAATGGCTCAAATATGGACCAATGCAGGGAAGCGATTACTGCATGGTGTGCCAAATATGATCCAATCAGTTATATCAACTTATAAGTAATTATTACTTCCTAAAACCGAAAAAGCTCACATTAGCAATAATATTTATTTAGCCAAGTAGAAGACTTTTTCAATGGGATTTGTTGAATTATTGATTCAAAAAAGCTTCAAACGACCTTCATTCCACAAAAATTGGAATTTCATCCCAACGATCTCACTTGACTAGTGAAAATACGCTATTAGGCAGTTAAAATCTATTTTAATTTTTTTTTTAATGCAAAAACACTGCAAATTTGAAAATGTTAAATGTTACTTGGATCATTTTGTTTTCTTAATGATTCATTTGTATTTGGTAAAAAATTATTGAAATTAGAGTGGAATTTCATGGATATATATTATTATTATTATTATTATTTATTAATCCAAAACATAAATGTACAGATTAATCTTAAAAACTAACAGCACTAGCTCTATGGCTTTAGGCTGGGATCTTACAATTTTTCTTAAAAATATATGATTATAATAATACAGAAAATCTTAAGGTAGGGGGAGCGATCGGGAATACCAGGGGCGAGCGCCACAAAGCGCTCGCTCCTGCTACTCCCGACCGCTCCCCCGTTAGTAAAGCATAACTTATTTTATATAATATACATGTATCGAGTTTGAGATCTTGCAATACTTTAAATACATTTTTTATATTATCTTCTGATGGGATTGAAAGTAGGTGAGTAAATGTTTTTTTGTATAATTTTTCAAAAATATTTTTAATTTTAGTACATTCGGAAGTTAAATGATTAATTGAAATTATGCTGTTTGATTGACAAATGTGGCAAGTGGGAGGAGGTTCATTTTTCAGTAGGTAGCTGTTCGTTAACCAGGTATGTCCAAGTCTCAAGCGTAGGAAGCACTTGTTCATTTTTGCCGTTGTATTAGAAGGATAAAACGCTGGAATACCTTCTGGGTTAATTGAGGCATAGTGGTGGATGTAAGTGTTCCAATCCTGTTTTTTTTTGAGGCGCCAATGTGTGTCTATAATTTTATCTATGTCTTTTTTGAGAGGTCGTTGTTGGCTTATATTTGTATTGGGACATATGGAGATGGATTTCGCTACACGGTCTGCTGCTTCGTTACCTTTAATCCCGGCATGTCCCGGGATCCAGATAAGTTGTAATTTTGCTCCTTGGGATGTAATGTTATCACGAATTTTGTTGATATATGGTGAACGGTGTTTAATATTTTTTAAAGCGGTTAGCGTAGAAAGACTATCTGTAAAGATTACGGTTTTCTTATTCGATGAAATTGCTAGGTTAGTAGCTTCAAGTATAGCTAAGGCTTCTGTAGAGAATATAGAAAAGTATGATGGTAGCTTCTCGCCAGAAAAAATCTGGCTATCTTTGTTAACAACTGCAAATCCGGTTCCCTCACTGTTTTTGGAGCCGTCGGTGTATAGTATGTTCCAAAGGTTACTGGGGTATCTGTCCAGGAGATCGAGGAATAGTTGGGTATATATTTCATTAGGTGTGGTATTCTTCGGGTAATTTGACAAACTGGTGTTAATAGAGTCCATAGGAAGCGCCCAAGGAGGGTGTTTTTCGATGCGTATGCTTTTTACAATGGGGTTGATTCCAATGACGTCTTTCCCGAAAGTTAGAGCTTTGTAAAGTGTTGAGGGTTGTTTGGGTGTCTTCTTACGACTCAGGATTTTATCTGCGTCTTTGTGAATTGGAGAGGCGTATGATTCGAAAATCTTCGGAAAAAGCCTGGATGTCAAAATTTCATTTCGTTCTTCGATGGAGTGAAAGCCGCCTTCTGTCATCATATTCTTGATTGGAGTGGTACGAAAGGATTTAAGGCTTGCTCTTATAGCTGCGTGGTAGAATGGATTTAGGATTTTCAAGTTAGATTTGGCACATTTTCCGTAAATGGTTAGTCCGTAGTCAACTTTAGAGCAAAAAATCATTTTCGTTATGTTAATTAAGGTGTTAGTATGAACAAAACTATTCTGTGATGACAAGTATTTTATTACATTAAGTCTAGGAGCTAATTTCTTTTTCAATTCCATACAATGATTCTTAAAGTTAAATTTGCTATCAAATAAAATTCCTAAAATACTTAAATTATTTACAGTGGGTATATGAATATTAATAATACTTATGTCAAAGTTAGGACAATTTAATTTCCTGCAAATATGGAGGTGTTTGTTTTTATTTAAAGATAACATTGCCCCCGATTGGGTACACCAATTATTTATACAAGTAATAACTTCTTTGAATAAATTAGCTGTTCGTATCATATTGTTACATCTTGATATTAGGTACAAATCGTCTGCGTATAATGAATGATCAATGTTTTTGTATTTTGAAATTATTTCGCTTATGTCATTGTATGCAATCACAAAAAGGACTACCGAAAGGGGAGATCCTTGTGGTATACCATTTTTAAGAGTATGTAATTTAGAAAGGGAGTTATTAACTTTAGATTTAAAAAATCGGTTCGTAAGGAACGACTTAACAAAATTATAAATTTTGGGGCCAATCTTCCATTTTATCAGTTTATTTAGAACGATGTGGATTCCAATGCGTTCGAACGCTTTCTCGAAGTCAATTGACACAATTGAAATATGATTTTTACATGAGAGTGCTGAGGATACAAGCTCGTCTATGTGAAGGAGCGAATCTATTGTACTGCGGCCGTGTTTGAAGGCAACCTGGTTTAGATTAATGAGATTGTGTTTTTCAATAAACCAAAGTAGTCTTTTGGATACCATTTTTTCTAAAAGTTTGCTAGTGCAGGATAACAGTGAAATTGGCCTGTAACCATTGATATCTGTTGACTGTTTGTTGGGTTTTGGAATTGGGATATTGATTGCAGTTTTCCATGCCTGGGGCACTATGCCTTGCTCGAAAATATTGTTAAAAAGTCGCAAAATGCGTTTTTTTACTTGAAGTGGGGCATTTTTGATCATCGGGTATGATATACGGTCGGACCCGGGGGTTTTACCCTTTACTGAGTCTAGACTGCTTTCAAGTTCAAGAAAGTTAAATGGTAAATCCAGGTATTTTGCGGATGGAGATAGACTATGAGTTGAGACGAACTGATTTAACGCTACAAGTTTTGCCTCACAGAATTGGGAAGAAAAGTTTGAGTCATTGGAGTATGTTGACCAACGATTGGCGAAATGTTCGGCAATTTGATTTGAATCCGTTAGCGATTCGGAATCAGTATGTATAATTTTTATGGAGTGGGGCATGTAGTTTCCTGTTAGGCACTTGACATCTGCCCAGATCTTTTTACTCGACGTGTTGGGATTAAGATTTGAAGTGAACTTTTGAAAGCTCTCGATTTTAGAAACTTTGGCATTTCTTCGAAAAATAGCATTTGCTTTTCGGTAATTAATTAGATTTGTATCGTTAGGGTATTTTTTAAAAATTTTCCATAGGTGCTGCTTCTTTTCTCGAAGGATGGCAATCTCAGAATTCCACCAAGGAACTATGTTTTTTATTGGTTTGTTTTTTGTTTGTGGGATAGATAAATTAGCTGCAAATCGAAAGCCTTTGCTTATATTTGCTGCTTCTTGGTTGATATTTGTGGATAGTGGTTTGTTGCTGAGGAATTCTATTGTTTTTGTTTGGAAAAGATTCCAGTCGGCGAGGTCAACTAGGAATTTTGGAGTTGGGTTAGAGTAGTTGTTATGACGTTTAAGATTAATGGCGGATATTATAGGAAAGTGGTCGCTTCCGTGGAGAAAATCGAGTCTGTGCCAGGTAATGCTAGGTAATATTTGCGGAGATGAAAATGTGAGATCTACGTGTGTAAGCGTGTTATGAGTGGATAAGTGTGTTGGGCTACCATCGTTTAGTAGAGATAAATTTGAATTTGTTAAAAAGTTTTCAACAATCTTGCCTCTTGCATTTGCAACAGGTGAGCCCCAGAGAGGATTCCAAGAATTGAAGTCACCAGTGAGCAATACAGGAGATTTTACAACTTTTAGAATATCTTCTAAGTTGGAAGATGAAAAAGGTTGGGTGGGATGGATATAGAGGGATAATACTGTTAATTTTATATTGAGATCAATTTCAACAGCTATTGATGAGATATTTGATGATATAATTTGAATTTTGTGTGGAATAGATTTATGGATCATAAGCCCTACACCTTGTTTAGCTGTTGTGTTTGTTCTAAAATTGTGAAAATATGTTGCGTATTGTTTTGGTGCTTTAATATTTTTGTTGTCTAAGACATGGGTTTCCTGAAGGGAAATTATATGAGGTCTATGTTCTTTTATTAAGAGCTCTAGCTCATGATAGTTATTAAGATATCCGTTAAGATTCCACTGGAGAATCTTAAGGATGGAATTTTTAGTGGCAGAGGACTTTAGTGCAGTATAAGAGGAGCTATACTGTGAAAAGTCATTAGCGTATATATTATTCTGTTTACTTGTTTGACTCTGTCGCTCCGAAGTCGAACCACTCAAACTCCTGGTGGAGTTTGAGTGTTTCGACCTCCGAACGACAGAGTCTTTTTTTTTGGTACCAATATTAAGTTTAGATGTCTCCATCATCATCGTCGTCGTCATTATCTGAAATTTTGTCGTAATGCTGACTGATGTGATCGATGGACATCGGTGAAGCTGTTTCAGTTGAGTGGGATGTTCTGTTTGTTAAAGTGTTGTTTGTAAGTTTAATTGAGTTTGGTAAGTTGAGTTGTGAGGATAGGTTTGCGTGTGAATTAAAGTTTGAAGAGAGTGTGTTTGTTTCTACAGTATTTATTGAGGAGAGGTTTGAAGCATTATTTACATTTGAGTGGGAGTTTAGGTTTGACAAGAGTGAGTCGGTTGTTTTGGAAGTGCTTTGTGTGGCTGATAAACGAGAGTTATCATTTGACAATGTTTTCGTTGTTGAATGTAATGACGGAGCAGGGAGAGGCAAAGTTGGTAAGCTTGGTGTTGGTTTTGTGGTATGATTAGAATTATTTTGCGGAGGTGTAGGGGGTATGTCACTTGGTTTTTCTGTTTCATTTATTGATTTTTTTAGGAGAGAGGATTCAATTCTTTTTTCTTCAGTGGAATTTATTGATTTTGTTTGAGTAGAAGCAAGGGGGGATGTGGAGGGGGACTGGCTTGATGAGCTTGATGGAATCGGTTGTGTACCGTTTGCTGCAATGGAGGAGTAGGATAGGACAGGCAAGGGAGTTGGATTCTGTTTATCGTAGATTTGTTTCGCTTCAGCCAAGCTGCATTTTTTTATTGTTTTTATTTTGAGAATTTCTTTTGCTTGGATGAACCGTTGGCAATTTTTTGATGATGCTGGGTGGTTATCTGCACAGTTAGCACAAAAAGTGCGTGTGCAATTTTCAGAGGGGTGTGGTGGGAGGTTACAAGTGACGCAAGTAGCAGTTCGAGTACACCTTTTCATCGTGTGACCGAGGAGCTGGCATTTTTTGCATCGCATAGGATTTGGGAAGTATTCTTCCACTTTGAGTTTGTACCAACCTACATCAAGAGATGTAGGGGGACGGAAGAGATCGAAGGTGAAGAGCACTAGCCCAGAGGGAATTTCGACGTTTTGTTCTTTGCCTTCAACTACTCTTTTTTCAATTTTTTTAAATTTATAAACCTCTGTGACGCCTTGGTCACTCATCTCTTCAACGATTTCTTTTTCGGGCAAGTTATTTAGGCAGGGTGCGAAAACAGTGCCTTTGGAGGAATTTAATTGACTATGCAGTGAAATAGAAACTGGGCATAGGTTTGATAGGTTTTTTTTTGAAAGGAAAAGGTTAGCAACTAATATATATGTATCCAGAATGAGAAGTCGGAGAAGTTTTCTTATTGACTTTATTCCATGAATGCTTATTCTAGACTGAGGCTTAACATAGTTATTATTAGATGAGTGTTAGTATGTGTTAGTATGTGTGAAGAGGAATGCAATGGAATTCAATACATAACATTCCCTCCTTTGTAAAAAAAAATATCAATTATATAATAATTAATATAATTTATATAAGAATGTTTGATATACCGGTATAAAAAGATATGTACGTACATTTTAGCTTTTATTTATATTAATATCAATATTATTTCATATAGAAATATTTACATAATGTAATTACATGTTTTTATAGTTTTTAGAAATTCAAATATTTTTGTTTACTTTTACATAATGTTTTTACTTTTCATTCATTTTTTTTGCTTTTATTTTTAGTTACATTAAAATTAACTTTTTGCAATTCTTGAATGCGTTTTGATCTTCTAGGTAAACTGTGGGATCTTCTTGGAGCATATTGAACTGAAGCACTCGTTGAAGGTTCTATATCACTATGCGCATCACTGTCTGAACAAAATTCTTTCTTAAATTTGTCATCTCCGCTTTCGAAGTCTTGTTGATGAGATTCAGGCTTCTTTTCAGAAGGTTTTTCACGAGTGACCACCTTAGATGAGTCAAAAGTAACTCTTTTCATAATTCGTTCTCGCAATTGATCACCGTGTGCCTTTTTGTGCGAACCATTCACCTTAATCTCATAAACAGTCTTCGAGAGCTTTCTAACAATCGTTGCTGCAACCCAACTGACAAAATTATTATGATAAGATCGATACCAAACTTCTTGTCTTGGTTTAAATTCACAAACGGTTTTGTTTTTTTCATTCTTTTGCACCATAACTGGTTTTTGTTTCGGTTTTAAATTTATATTTTCTGTGCTTTTATTATCCGCTGTAGGTAAAATAAAATCGATCTGAGTTCGTGGTTTATATTTAAAAATAACTTGGCTAGGTGATAAATTGGTGGATGTACTGGGATTATTACGATTTTGAAACAAAAAATTTTCGATTTTAAACTGTAAGGAAACACTTCGTGAACGATTTTCTAATAACTGTTTTTTTAACGCAGACTTAACAGTTTGAACATTTCGTTCTGCTAAGCCATTTGAAGCTGGATGGTAATATGGAGAAGTGTTGGACTTTATATTATTTGCTTCATAAAACTTTAATAGTTCTTTGGAAGTGAATGGAGGGCCATTATCCGAAATTATTTCAACTGGAAGTCCAAAAATACAAAAAACTCTTCTTAACATCTTAATAACATCTAAGGCATTTGTCTGTTTCATAATAAAAACTTCCAACCATTTCGAATAATCATCAACGAGCAACAAAAAACATTCGCCTTTAAATTTCAAAAAATCTACATGAACACGTTCGAATGGGTATGTTGTCGGACGCCATGATACTAATTCAACACCACTAGACTTACTGGAACACTGTTGACAAATGTCGCAAGATTTTGCGTAATACTCAATGTCACGATCAATATTGAGCCACCATACAGAACCTCTGGCAACAGACTTCATCCGCACAATTCCAATATGTCCCGTGTGTAGTATTTTCAAAACGCTCTCTCTAAGAACTTCCGGTATTATAACCCGCTGTCCAAACAAAATGCAACCATTCTTAATACTTAGCTCAAACTTTTCTCTACTTAATCTTATTAAAATCGGATCTTCAAATTTAGAAGGCCAAGAGCTTTCAATATAGCATTTTAACTTTATAAGAACTAAGTCTTTTTCAGTTTCGCGAGCTATGTCATCTATTTTAAGTGGCAAATCTCCAGTAATATTACAAAAATTAATCATACAATCAATAACTTTCGTCGGCTCATTTAAAGGCAATCTTGACAACGCATCGGCATTGCCCATCATCGAAGCTTTTCTATATTTGATCTCATAATCATACTGAGCAAGGATGATTGCCCATCTTTGCAATCGATGTGCTGTGATTTTGTTTATTTTTTTGTTTCCAAATATAACCTCTAAGGGTTTATGGTCACTAAAAATAATAAACTTTTGACCGTACAGGAATTTATGCAAATGTTGCAAGGTAAATATTACGGCAAGAGCCTCTCGCTCTATCTGTGAGTACTTTCTTTCAGTTTCAGAAAGAGTACTTGAAACAAACTTAATTGGCCGTTCATCTCCATTTTCTTCTATATGGAACATCACTTCACCTACTCCATAAGCACTTGCATCGCAAACAATGCCTAGGCTTATTTTGATCATAATGAACTAAGAGGTGACATTCGTTAAGCCAATTCTTACTTGCCTGAAAAACATTTTCATGTTTACTTGTCCAAATAAAATCATTACCTTTTCGAAGTAATTCATAAAGTGGTGCAAGGCGGCTTGATAAATTTCTTATAAAAGCACCATAAAAATTCAATAAGCCAATATAAGACTTAAGAGATGTAACATCTGTTGGCGAAGGCGCATCTAAAATTGCTCTCATTTTATCTTCTTTAGGTTTTGTACCCTTTTCATTGATAATGTAACCTAAATACTGGACTTGTGTTTCGAAAAATTTACATTTTTCAAAACGAACTTTAACATTAAACTCTTGAAGTCTCTCAAATGTAGCAATTAAATTATCCTTACATTCTTCCCAAGTAACACCGCCTACGATAATATCGTCTATATATGCTTTGACACGATTCAAATTTTGTAAAATTTTATCGATTACACTTTGGAAATCAGAAGGTGCCGACTTAATTCCAAACGGCAAACGTGTAAAGCAAAATAACCCGCGGTCAGTATTGATCGTTAAATACTTCTGAGAAGAGCTGGATACCTTAACCTGCTGGAAAGCTCCATATAGGTCCAATAAACAAAAATACTTGCAACCAGCAAAACAACATAATATGTCTTCTACTAGGGGGAGACTGTAATGACTTGTCTTAATAAATTTATTGATTGTTGCTTTACCATCTAAACACAATCTAATAGACCCATTTTTCTTTGCAACAATTACAAATGGGGAAGCCCAATCACAAAACTTCACTGGCTTTAAAATACCGAACTCAATAAGCCTATCAAGTTCCCTATTAACTGCATCTCTAAGACCGTATGGAACGGTGTACGCCTTGTGGAAAATTGGAGTAGCATGTTCTTCCAAAATAATTTCTACCGAAAACTCTTTTATAGGATCATGGTATTTCTCATCAAAAACCTCTGGATACTTATAGCAAATCTCTTCAATCACTGATTTGCCCGAGTCTAGCCTGTTAACCATAAAATAATTTTTCCAATTTCTATATAACACATTCAACCAGTTTCTTCCCATCAAGGCCAAAAATTCATTACCATCACTTCTCTCTACAACCACCAGCTCCAACCTGTACAAAATGTTTCTATCCTCTTTTAACAAACCATTTACATCCACATAAATTTTTCCCAGCACGTTCACCTTCTCACCTGTTACCACAGTTAGATTTTTATCAAATTTTTTTAAATTGCAGTTAAAAAATAATTTTTCGTACTGACTTTTAGAAATAATTGAAAAACATGCACCCGAGTCAATCTCCATATCAACATGCTCATGATTAATTGTAACACTTACAACAACAGCATCAGTTTTACCCAGCATGGTCGTAATATTACCTAACCTTAAATTTGACAATGATAAATTTTCACATGGCTCATATTTTTTACTCTGTTGGTTAGTTACTACTAAATTACTTATTCTATTTTTATTAGTACTGTTAGTGTTTTTATACGTTGCCTGATGACAAGAATTTGCATAGTGCCCCCATTGTTTGCATTTATAGCACTGGACGTTCTTTGATGATCTTGATGTTGGTCTGCTCCATGATCTTCTTAAAGAGTGACGTGAAGACGATCTATTTCTGTGGCTCACCTGACTTGGCTGTCGGCTACGGCCTACCCAATTTTGTTGAAACGAGCTTGATTTTTGCTGAATGTCTTTCACCTCACGTGCCGTCAACTGGAAATTAAGCGCCAATTTGCAGATGTCTTCAAACTTTTTGCTCACATCTTCATTAATCAATTTTCGTTGCAAATTTTCATCTGCGACTGCAAAAATAAATTTGTCACATAGTGCTTGATCGAGGTAATCTCCAAATTGACAATTCTCGGCCAGGATTTTCAGCTCCACAATAAAATCACTAAGCTCTTCGTTGTCTTTTATCTTACGAGACCAGAATTTAAACCTTTCAGCTCGAATATTTTTTGTTGGTGTAAAATATTCTTTAAGTTTTTTTACAAGCGTGTCGTAAGTAAAAGAACTGATTGGATCTGGAGCAATCAACGATTTAAGAATCTTGTATAAATCTGCACCGGCGAAGCTGATTAGAGACGACACTTTATTGGTGGATAACGGAGTATTAAGTATGCACATGTGATCAAAGCGCTCCAAATACTGTTCAAAATCTTCTCCGATCACATAGGGTTCCATGTGTCCAATTAAAGCATTGTTAACAAACGTCGTATTTTTTCCATTTTCATTCGCCATTATACGAAGCTTTTGCGAGTGTGAAATGATTAAAATTCCGGAAAAAAAAACTATGAACGCTTTGCAAAAATATTCACAATTCTTTTTTTTTTTTTTACTTTTTTCCTCGTCGCCAAATAATATATATGTATCCAGAATGAGAAGTCGGAGAAGTTTTCTTATTGACTTTATTCCATGAATGCTTATTCTAGACTGAGGCTTAACATAGTTATTATTAGATGAGTGTTAGTATGTGTTAGTATGTGTGAAGAGGAATGCAATGGAATTCAATACATAACAGCAACATGTTGGGATTTTACAAGTATGAGCAGGTTGCCATCACGAAGCTGAGTAATGTACTCGTAAGATGTACTTATGGCGTCGATAGCTTTTTTTAAAAGGAAGACACTAACAGATGTTAGAGGTTGTTTGGGATCTGTTGGGGATATTATTATAAATTTGGGGTTTTTGGAGTTAGAATGGGATGGGATGTCAAAACTGTGAACTGTAGTTGAGTTTATTGTTTTTTTTGGTCTTTTTTTAGGAGGGCTGGTAAGCTGATTAAGCACAGCGAACCGGTTACCCTCGAGTACATTTGGCCCTGAGGCCATATTATATAGACTTCACACTATATGGGCTAGTTTGTCACTCACTTGTTTAATGGGAGATGGAAATAAAGCGAAAGGAAAAGGGAAGAGAAAAGCGCGGGAGAGGTTAAATAACAAACTTCGGGAGAGCAGAAGAAACACAATCGAAAACGATGTTGACGGCTCGAAGTACAGTCGGTGACTGCATGGATATATATTTTTTTAGCAGCTATGTGAAAATCAAATATAAAGGCCACCAAATGAATACTTTGCCATTAAGATGGAAATTGCATATATGTTGTAGAAATTCTGCTTTAACGGCGTTTTTTTGTCATACATTTCCATGACCAATGATTATTGCCACTTAGACTTCTGTAATGTCTCATTGTCTAAGATTCATCTTAATCAGACGTACAAACGGTCGATTAATTGATTTTTTTTTCTCGAAATAATTTTGCGAAGATTCAATTTCCCACGTAGAATCTTAAATACAAATAATTTTTTCAAGGTCGGTTAATGTGAAATTTAAAACTCAGCAAAAAAAATTAACTCACTACATATTTATAGAAAGCGTAAACAATTTTAATATTTCCGTTTCACAATAAATATTTAATGAAAATTGTATAAAAAAAAAATACCTATCGTTTAATTGGTATAATTTTCTCTGACCTCAGAGCTTTTTCAGACTTGACAAGTTTTATTTTTTTTCTCTCAATATAATTATTATAGCCACGCAACATTAGTTCTCCATCATCTGGCATGCATGAAGAGATTGACTAATTTACTGCAGTCACTTCCGTCACCATGTAAAACATATATAAATATACAAAAAATATACTGTATGTATATGTAAATTGAACTCAGTGAGAAGGAAAATGTTTATAATTGCTATCTTAGCCTAGTTTTTTCCAAGTATTGAATAAATTATATAGTTCGACTTCTTATATGTTAGACTTTGTATTTTGTTACAAGATCGCGATAATGATTTGTGTCAATATCGAATCAATTGAACTCCAATTTAGATTAAAAATAATGTGTGGAGTTAGCTAGCTTGATATGATAGTATAATTATTATTAAGACTCCAGTCGAGAAATTTATTTTTGAAGTGTTAGAAAATTCCATAAATTCTGCTGTGATCATTAACTGCACGAAATGGAGTTACTTTTCTATGATGGCGACTGTAATTTGTCCGGGTAATTATACTTAGTATTTTTTTTTGGCGGACCGCACTAAAACAAAAAAACAAAATTATACACCTCAAGCTATATTATTTGGAGAAATATAGGCTCGTAGACATGATTACTCAGAGATCAATAAACCAACAAAGAGACGCCCTCTTTAGCCGGATGAAGTTTGTCAAGCGTGAATATGGCATGAACTCATATGCTACACATTCATAGACAAGCAGTACCTCAATCTACACCTCTTATGCCCGTAGTTTTATATAATTTTAACTCAAACAGCTGCATAAGGTCCATTAAGCCGTGTCGTAGCAGAACGCTATTCTACGACTGCCATGCAACGATCTTGGCCAGCATTACACTATGACTTTGTCGGTAAGCTATACATATATAATATGCGATCCACAAGAGAACCCTTGTTAATGATCTTCATATGTCTCAACAGGCACTCCAGAGCACATATATGCCAACAACATTGGGACGGAATTTACATATTTCTGCGTGGCTATATGTATCGTAGGTGCTTTGTGAGCAATTTAAGAGTGCCCCTCAGCTGGACTTAGACTTTAGATAGATATGTTATGGTTGGAGGATTCTGGTGCACTTGGCCAAGAGAAATACTGAAATAGAATATTTATTGCAAACTATATAGCGCGCTATATGGCCCTGATATCGTAATGATAGTGAACTTGTTACATTATTGTATATAGAGAGCACTGTATGGCGGACTTTTCTTTCTAGTTTCTTTGGCTTATGGTATATGTATATGCGTGTTTTTTGATAAAGTGAAAATTCTTTACTGAATTCTAATAGAAGAGGGTAAGTAGCCATCCATGACCAGACCATAGGGGGGTTGGCACGCGTACTAAGTTTAAGTTGAACGAACGAAAAACGAACTCTATATAATAAATGGCTGATGGCTATGAAAATAAAATAACAACGAAGTAATAACTTACACCGGATATTAAGTTCTGAACAAAGCTTCTATTAGTATTAGATAATGAGAAACAAAACTGCATACAAGAATAGAATTTTAAGCTATTTATTTAGTGAGGACATGTGATTTATTATTATCAAAATAAAAATAGAAATTTTCTTTTATTATTTCATTAAATTTTTAAAACTATAGCTGAAATTTTCGTTAGTTATTTTTTTAAAAATTAAAACAAGTGAAAATTTTATTTTTTTCCTTAAAGCCCGAAGTTAAATTTTTCTGTGACCTCCAATACGACAGCAAAATACTTACGGAAACCACAGTGCAAAAATACCCATTGGAAGTGGCATAATACAACAGTTATTATCTTAGTTATTAGATCTCCAAAATTTCAACACTTTAAAAAATTAGAAATTACGATAGAAATGCATTTGCAAAGAAGCTTGATATTAACCTGGATTTAATTAGCTTAAGCTGGAAGATGTGACCACTTAAACTGAAGTTATACATTTAGCAAATTCAATTTTGAGAACTCACATAGCTATTTCTATATGTGAGACATTTTGCCTTCATTGTAAGATTGAACTATTAAAATATAAGTATTTAGCTTCAAAAGTAGGCACCATGAACTGCTTTCGATTTTATTAAAGCACTTTCTTTTTATTTTTTTCTGCTCACAAAAACAAACTTCAAAAATTTCAGCCAAATCACTAGGGCTGCTTCCAATAAATAGAGAAATAAGAAAATTGGGCGTGTCAATGAGCGAATTTTGTTGAAACTTTTTTGTAAATTTTTTTACTTTGAAAATTTCATTCAAATCATTTATGAGAAATTAAGAAATAAGGTAAGTGGGCGTGGCAATATTCAGATTTTAGTATAAGAAGTCTCTAATTTTTTTTAAATATCTATTTCATTCAAATCCTTTGCTAATAATAAAGCCGTTTTTGAGACTTTCAAGAACCAAAAAAAAATTGATTAGTTGCATAGTGATGGGCGGGGGCAAGTAACTTAAAGTTTCTGGCAATTTCTTGAAAACAACGATGTGGTGGCTCATATTAGAAAGTTAATCAGCTTCTAAGCGCAGAAATTTTTTGTCACTTTACGTAAGCGCGCAGAAAAACTGTGTCATGGATGGTGTTAAAGTTTCCTGCAATTTATTGAAAACAACAATAGGTCTTGTTATCGACAATTCGTATTGAAACTCTATTTTTTATCTGTAATGGCGACGCTAACTTTTGAAGCCGATTTTTTCATCCAGTATTTTTGCGCTTGTAAGAAAACGTCTTAAGTTGCGTAAGAATTTCGATGCAACTTAAAGGCGCAGGCAACAAAGTTGCCTAGTAGTCGTGTTCCCATATAACGCAATTTAATGGAATCGGGAGACCAATTTTTATTTGTCTAGTGGGCAGCAGGCCTCACCCTTTTTTGAGTATTTATTTTTAATTTAAACAAAAAACACAGAAATAAATTCACTCAAAAAATCTCTAATTATCTTATGACCAACCATTGAACAAAAAGCGCTTTGTGTCGAATACATGGACAGGACATATATTTTTGTAACTAAATTACATTTTTATTTAGACCAGCAGTGTCGTTCATAGGCCTATGCGCAGCCCAATAGATCCGGCATGTAATATTAACGCGTGCCACTACTAAAATAATGTCAATTGGCGTTTTTCTTTTTAGTTCAGAGTACAGAGTCTGAACACTCCGAACATACTCTGAGCCATCACTGAACTGAGCGTGTTCTGTTTTGAGAGTTCAGATTTATTTATTTCCGCCATTTTTAATGTTTTGATGTTTTTTTTCCACTTGTCAAATTTGTGTTCAGATATTCAACTCCATCTGCTCTATCAATTTATTCTAAGCTTAAAGAGCGCGCTCTGAACATGCTCAGAGTGAAAAAAAGAAACACAAAATTGGAGCTCTGAATGCTCTGAGCTAAAAAAGAAACACGATTTTTTTTGACAGTTTGTTTACTTCCCATAACTGCGAATTGCAGTCCAAAGTTCTGTCACTGCTTATATACAAAAAAATTGGTAGAAAATGTCAGTATTGGGAAGTAAACGAAGTGACCTAGTATTTGACAGCGAACCTATTTTTCTAACATCAAATGTGGCTGACATCTTGAATAAAAACACATATGTCATTAAGAATTTGTTTATTGCTTTAGCTTAAGGTAGGGATGTTTAGGAATTTTAGAATTTTGCTGTCAAAACTCTAAAGAAATAAAAATTTCAATTCGCTTGCTCACTTTTTGACAGATCGAAATCTCTGAGATCTCATTTTTCTGAACACGCTTAATAATCCACTAGTTACTTTAAAAAAAATATCATGTCAGTGGCAGTTGTATAGCAAAATTTTCACCCTAAACGCGCGTTAAAAAATATAACTTTAAAAATTAAAAAAAAAAATAAAAAAAATCAGGGGAAAGCTCACACTAGGTAGGTAGGTATCATATTTAAAGAAAATTGAAATATGTATTCTGACAGACGTTTTTATTGAATATAATTAAGAGTTCTATACTGAAATAAAATTCATGAAATTGAAATACCAATAAATAATAAATACGTATCTCCAAGTTTGTGACACTAAATTAAAAACACTGCTGGTACCTACTAATATATACTGAACACTCTACTTAATTGAGAACCACTTATACGATTATAATCAAATATATATGTACTTGTATATATCCCTAAAAAATTTTGCATTTCTTAAATAAATTTTCATTTCATCTCTTAACAAAATAAAACTCGTGCAGGCTCTTGAGTTAGTTAAGTATTTCGTAGACAGACAGCTGAAGTTTGAAGATGCCACTTTAAATAGTTCCACATATACGTAGTACCTACAAAAATGTGGGTTCTCAACTGGCTGTATCACGTATATATCATCACAATAACCCTTAGAATGTAAATCAACTTGAGTTGCACACACATAATTATCATCTGAATCAATCTCGAGGCTAAAGTTCGTGGTCCCCAAAATAATCAAAAAAAAACTCAATTGAGCGACGTACGCGATTAATGACAATTATACTGTACCGAGAGTCAATATGCCGAAACCATAATAATAAAGAAGTTTGAGATGCCTTGGTAATTGCACTGCGGGTGGAAGAGAGCAATAAGGTCTTCTTCTTCCAACATGTGGTCCACATCCCTATTATATTTCCTGTTAGATATATGTACAGAAGAAAGACACCAATTAACCACATCTGCCTTGATCATGTTTATCAGTTGAACTCTGTACCACCATCATTTATTTCTAACATTAAATTTGGAACCTCTAATCGTTATATGAATGGCATTCCTATCATACTTAAGTTGAGTGCGCATGAGTTTTGAATAGGGACGAATCTATCACAAGGATAACATCATCAGGGTGTGGTGTATTCCATATATTTCTCTGACTACGCACATGCACGTGCATTCAAAACACGCTATTTTTTCCTAACAAAACAAAATGAAAGGAATTTTTAACAAAAAAAGGACATCAGCGGCAAGCATCCTAGCATAACATCAACAGATGCTATCACTTTTGGTTCTTTTCTTTTTGATAAAAATCCTTGTTGGGGGTTCGGTATCCCTTTGACTTGTCTCTGTGTAGGTAAATATTGCGCAATAGATGGTTTAAAAAAAATAAAAAAAATAGGGTTCGTTGGCAATAAGTTCCTATACATATAACATAAGGTGTTGTTTTAAGTATTTTACCTTAGCAAATATGATTGTATGGGAGAGAGGATCTCTTTTTGGGTGTGGGCGATATTTATTTTTTTTTTCGTGTCCACGTGTTTGACAGGCGTCCTTTCTGCCAACCTAAGCATGCATAAAATGTACAAAGCCTCTATTTTATGTATATTTGATGTCGAATACGATAATAATTAATTGCTTAATAGCTATAGCTGATGGTCAGCGTCAGATGGTTTGATGGGAATGGTATAAATATCCCAAGTTGTGACAGTAATGGTTTGGTGTTTATATCTCATGTTCCTAGTGCGATAGGAAATGTGTTTACATGCAAAGATGTCCTTCAATTGGTATTTCAAAGATAAAATTCAGCATTGTTGTGGCAAATATAGTAATTTTGTAATTTATTTTGTACCTACAAAGATATAAGTTATCTTTCATTAAGGAGTGTGATATTTTCTTGATCAACCTATTAGATAAAACGAAGAATTTTAATACGAAATCTAAAAGTTTGAAAAATTAATATATTATTTTTTATAAAGTCAGTTGCACAGTTAAGTCCAGTTTTTGCCAATTCAACACTAATTAATTAAATAGGGTTTTCCGTTCTTGGAAATAAATTGACTGTAAATACAATTTTACTTTCAAGTTGGAAACAAAAATTTATAACTTAGTGACCATATTTTTTGGAGAAACTGAATCACTTATGAATTACTTAAAATATGACTATTCCTCTTTTGAGGTGTAGGAAAAAACTTCACAGGACATAAATCCAGCATTATATGTATATTTTATTTAAGTTGAAGGGATATTTATTTATATATTTTTTTTAATTATTTACATTTTATTTTGAAAGTATCTACCTCCTACCTATAATTGAAAAAGAATATCCTACTCTCCAAAATTGTATCTTTTTTTTTTAATACTTAAAACTCATAGTGGAGAGTTTTTCAATTATTATTGACTTATTACCATTAATCCACAAAAGTTCACTGTGCGAAGATATAAACCAATTTTGAATCCATATCTACGAAAAGTGGTCGTGGTGCTGGACGAAAAAAAATAAACATGACATGCCATTGAGTTAAACTTATAGCAAAATAAAGTTGAAAAAAGGAGAGCACTCAAATAAAAGAAAAGTAGGTGTGTCAGGGGTTGATTTTTACTAAAACAGGTTTCTAAACCTTCACTCTTCTAAAAAGAATAAATTCTAAAAAAAATTAACTCAAACGGATTAACAATACGTGAAAACATTCAAGACAAATACATAAAAATTCATATTAATATATTCAATGGGCGATAAAAGTTACCCATGACATACGATACATATATGTATGTAAGTTTGAATGAACTTTATTGCAAAATGATTGCTTAGTAAGAAAGTTTTTAAAAAGGACAACACTCAAATAAAAGAAAAATAGGCGTGGCAGAGCGCAATTTTTACCAAAACTACTTTTTAAACCTTCACCCTGCTAAAAAGAACAAACTATGAAATTTTTAACTCAATCGGATTAACGATGCTTGAACACATTCAAGACAAATACACAAAAATTCTTATTAATACGAACTTAAATTTTTGTCATCAAGTTTATAGTTTCATAAGTTATGAAATGGGAAACAATCATAATTATAATTTTTTTAATGCCAAATGAATGGTGAAATTGTAAAGTTCTAAATGTTTTCTTTTCGTGTTAGTTTCGTGTTGCGGATAAAAGTAGAATGATATTTAATATTGAAATTGTACATATATTTTAACTGAGGTCTTCTTAAGTCTTTAAAAAATATTTTGAAATGTTTTTTTTTTTATTTTCAAGGGTCCTAAAATGTGTTGTTTTACTTTCGGGTTCCAAACATGTCATAATGAGTGCCGATCCTTGTTTTCTATAATATTAAAAGAAAGTTTTATTTTATACCAAAATCATCCCCTTGCAATGAACCAAGAGTACAGTAAAAATAAGTTATACATTAAGTAGGGCACAAACTATTCTAAAGGACTTCCACTTGTGTACCGGAAATTAAAGGGAAAAAAAATACATAATATGTTTCACTAAAGTGCTGGTGCTCCGGATCCTTCCGCCCTCTTGTTTATTATTTTTTTCCTTTTCTACCCTCGACAAAAATATACTTTCGAAAATACGATCACAAAAATATTTTTAATGGCATATAGTATAGTGCATAATGGAGGTATGTATATAAACGAGATGATCAACCTTCATCATTCAATTCATGTCACACGTGCATGGCACGCATGGAACTTTTTGAAATGCATCTGAAAGGGATCATTTACATTATTTTCTTTTATTTTAAATTTTGTATAAAGGATAAAATTATAATAAAACTAATCGTATACTTTGAGAGGGGTGGAATTTAATGTAAGGCTTATAAGAGTTGTAAGAAAAATCGAATCATAAAAAAAAAAAAAACAAATGACAGGAAAAGGGCTCTTTTCGATTTTTCAATGTTCATAAATTGGCATGTGGAGCATTTAAATAATGTATTCTTTAATGGTTGCTCTTGAGGACTTTGTTGAATGAAATATTGTTGGTTAATATATTTTTTTTAAAATTTTACAAATGAGTTTTAAATAAGTGAAGTGAAGTGTTGACAAACTTTAGAAAATACAGGCTTAGAATATTATGTACATGCATATGTATTTTTAAAGATTCAACGATTTATTTACACAAAATTAAGTGATGATATATTATACTTAATGTTCAATCATTATCATCACTTCATCAAATATGTTTTGGTCCTGATTCCTCTCAAAAAAGTCTTTCAATGATTTTCCGACAAAAAAGCAATGTCATCCCCATTTACAAACTTCAAAGTTTTGGCGTCTTATATAGTCTTCGCGATCCTTCTAAGACAACTTTAGCAGGGAATATCTTGCTGTCTTTTGCCATAAAACTTCTAACAAAGGGTTTTCTATATTTTAGATAGATAAATAAACTTAATGCTAACTTTAGGATTTTGCATGTAAAACTTCGATTTTAAAATAATTTTAGCAACACAAACAAATTCTCTAAAATAATTTTCAGTGTATTTTATTCTATACAAATTTAAACCCGATATTTAATTAATGTTTACCAACAAAAATTAAAATAAACTCGAAACCGCCAACGTTGGTTGGTTCACAAAGTTCAGGTACCTAAACAAGAACCCAATTTTGAAAAATAAAAAAAAAAAGGAAAACAATATAAAAGATAAATGCGAATGTCATTCACGCTATAAACGATGTCGGGTTCTTTTGAAGTTCATTAATTCAGCAATGAATTTGTTTGTTTATGCGAATTTTTATATCTTCAAGGCATATATATATGTACCTGTTTGTGCACACAAAACCCATGTATAGGTTAGGTATAGACTTAATTGTGCCTTATTACCTACCTATATGGTGAGATGATTTCTTTCGAAACACACAAAGTGTCAATTGTTAGTTGATTTATGGTAAAATTCGAGACAGTTGAATAAATGAATTTAGTATTTATTTTGTTATTTATGCAAATAACAATGAAATATTGAATTCTAAGAAATGTTTATCAAAAAGATTTACCTAATGATTGAAATGATGGGAATATAAAATTTAAGTAAATCGGTTTCTTTGAATGATTGTTATTAAAATTCTTGAAAATATACTTTTTGTCCTTGTTCTTCATTCTTCAACTAACATCGACATTCTGCCTTTTAAGAACTGATTATATTTTTTTGTACCAAAACCACAATTGAAGAAAAAAAACTAACAAATGATTAAAACTTAATTAAAAACATTTATAATCGCGCTCAATTTTGGAAATTGGAATACTTGGAGAAAACCTAAAAAAATGAAAAATTCATATTTGATAAAATTAAATTATTAATAATAAACAATTTGAAAAATTTTAAAGTTATATCGGACCCGGACGTATTCTAATTTATTTTTTTGTAATTGTTTCTAAGTTTTTGAAGGTTATGGAATAAACTTTGATTTTTAAATATTGTATGGTATATCAATATTTTAAGCTATTTGTATAGTAGTACAAAAAATAAAACATTGACTTCAAAAAAAACTTCGAAAGAACTAAATTTTTGGTGAACGATTTATGTAGATTAGATTAACCTTATTCCTAAAAATTTAACTGAAATTTGTACAAGGGCATTTTATTATGTGGGATGAAAGGAAAAAAATTAAGTTTCTGTTAATTCCTCGAAAACTATCAGTTTTTTAGAAATTTATTTTTTTCATCATTTTAGAATTTTTTTTTTGGGGTTTGGCCCTTTTTTGTTTAGATTTTTTGGGCTTTAAAGCAAAAGCATTTTTTAATACGGATGATTGAAATTTTTTAAATTATACAGCCGTGTTGTTTAAGCAAAATTATGAGCCATCTAATCGAATGAGATCGTGCGATTTGAGGCTAGATACTTCTTCCATTTGGGTTTACTTTAATCACAGGTCTATGCAAATTATTCACAAAAATTAATGCCCTCAAAGCCAACACAGCAAACAACATCGAGAAAATTAAACTAGAAAAAAAAATTCTTAAACGGATATTTGTAAGCTGAAGATTCAAATATAGCAACCGGAAAAAATGTACATGTTTTCTGGGGATTATTTCAAAGTTTTTGAGTTAGAAAACTTTTAACTACTCTCAAAATTGTAACATTTCTAAAAGTTTTAAAAAGAAATGTCTCATAATAATAATTTCAATAAAGAAAATACCATCAAGTTCAAAAGTTGGTATTAATTTTTTGGGAACATAACACAAATTTTGGACTTGTTTGTCTAAATTTGGCATAAATCTGTGCATTGCGATTACTTTCAAGTATTTTAACACATGCCAGACATTATGATTTTGTATCTATATTAAATTTTGCTATTTAGTATCATATTGCGACCTTAGTTTCGAAGCCTCCATTTTGAAAAAAATTAAAATTAAGATAGGTACACTGTCTGCGGATCATAAAGTGTACTTTAGTTTCAGTCATTTTCGACAAGAATTGTCAAGAAAATCAACTTGAGACGTCACTCTGTCGTTCGTACAAAGTGAGATATAAGTTTTTTCCTCTTCAAAGCGATTTGACGATGTACAGATTTTTGTGGAAGCGCTATAAAAATCTCGAATCACGAAATCTAGCTGTTTTTAAACGTTATTAATAATCTCGTATTTACATGTCGCAGGATCACACAAAATCTGGCAAATTAAAATCTGCCAAACTATTAAAAGTGAAACAAAGTCAAAGATTTTGCCTCCGAATTTATTGTATTGGACTTAATTTCATTATAATGTTATAATTTTTCAAATGGGAGACTTTTATTTGTGAGATTTTAAAGCAAACCCATAATTTTTGCTATTTACGCTACAATCCTACTAATTTAAAATCTCAATTTTAAATATACATGTATTTCTTTTACTTGCGTCATAAGCCAATAAAATCCAAGCATATCCAGTCAATTTATTGACGTCAGCAATTTTTATATTGACGTCAATCGGTACCTTTCTTTCCATGGTATCTTTATCCTTCGTTAAATTTTCTTTCAGTGTTCAATATTTCATTTGACTCTTTTGTGTAATTAATTACCAGTCCAATTCTAAAAATATCTCTTAAGATTATGAATATTAAACAAAAACAAAAAAAAACAAATCCTTTTATTGTTGTCTGCTTCACTAAATCATTGTTTTTGCTTTCTGTTGACTATACCATATTTCTTTATCTGTTTTTTTTGCGAAAAGATAAAAATCTTTTCTATCTATGTATAACAAACTCATTTCTACCTCACCTGAGCTCAATCATCGAACCTAAATCACACACTTGTCTGATCTTTTCTATATATGTACATCGCAACGCAAACATTTGATAATGTGATGAAATTTATCGAAGTTCTTATACGTTTTGGCTAAATCATAACATTGTCACCTTGAGAATTTAGAACGACGCGACGCGATGAAGTCTTCGATGTTTATAGTGGGCTCAAGTTGTTCAAAAATTGGAATTATTTCAATAAATGTTTTTTTTAATTTTTTTTTTTAATTATTTTCTAAAAAAATATATTTTCAACACATTTTTGACACAGCGTCATTCAAAATTTCACCAATTGCATACACGCCCATTTGGGTTATTTAAAAATTTATTATTTTTAAAATGACAAGAGTAAAGTAAAAAAAAAAGATTTTTAAAAATTTAAATAAAATATTAAAAGTGGTCTTATAATTAGTAAAAATACACAATAATACCAAGCCTAATTTATTTTGTCTTATTTTGTTTTATTTTATTTCTTTTTTTTTATTTTATTTATATTAAATTTAAATTTTAAATTTAATTTTAAATATAAATTTAGTTTCGAAAACAGCTGATTTAATTTTTTTAAATTTCATGAAAAAACAGCCAAATATGAAAAACATAGTTTTTTAAATTCCTCGTACAATTTTTGATTTTGATCCAATTGTTTGTTATAGCCACCCCCACTGTGTAACAAAGAAGCAAAGAAGCTATATCGCTCCAAGTCCACATCAGCTCCTTCCTCCAAATCGAGCTTCTTCTCTGATGTTTTGTTTATGTTTATGGTAACTTGCAAAATCCTGACTCATCGTGTTCGTACAGGATTGAACATGACTCATGAAAATAACAACAATCCTTGCGAAATCTGCGTCTTTGATTTTTTGCGTGAAAAGACGCCGCTGCCGCCGGTCACTGCTGTCGCAGACACTGAAGCCGGTGCTGATGGCTGGTAGTGGTACATGGATTCTGGTCGTTTTTTATTCTGATGGTAAATATAGAGATTTACTCGGTGGTCAGTCTTATTTTTGTTGATCTTTTTAAATTTCGTGTTTTTTTTTTAGTATTCAATAAATGGTTGGCAGCTTTTTCTCACATATTGTCTACCTGCTTTGTAAGAAGGTAGATCGGAACAGACAAGACTATAAATTTAGGTGTTTACCATAGAGTTCGTATATCAGCTCTTTCGTTTGTATTTTTTTTTGTTATAATATTTCTTCGGTTTTTATGGACCTCGAGCTTAGTTAGCGTGGTTCATTGGTCTCGTGATGGTATGTTTTGATTTTATAATTTAATCGACTGATAATTTAACGGGAATAAATTGGTTTTAAATACTTTTTTAGTTTCCTTCCCAAAATTGATTAAGAAGTTATGAAAGGATATATTATGGTAATTTGTTTTTTTTTTTTTTTTAAATTCACCACCTGAATTGACACAAATTACAGATTTTCTTTATGCATAATTCTATGCACTATAATATTAAACAATGGATTCTAACAACTTTGCAATTCCCATCTCTTTCATCAAGACAAGAAGAGCTGCAATGCTCTGAATACCATGGCATGATAAGTGCTGCGTTGTTTTGTTTGGTTGCCAATTGCCCTGGAATGCGATGAGTCTGAAAACGAGTCTGGGACAGCAGTGACTTGGGTAATTTTCATTTAATTCAACATTCCAGAGGTTAGAATATTCCCATAAAAGAATGTTAATTTAGTCACTCAAGACCGTCACTTCACTACGGCAGGGTATGTTATAGAGGTTTAGGCAGGCCAGGTAGGTATGATTGTTATACCTTTGTGTCGTAGTTGTTGCGTGCATGAGGTTGCTATAATTAAATAATGTTTTTTTTTTTTTTAGAAAATTTATGAGCACTAACTGTTCTCACTTTTGTTATGCGTTTTTGAAATGAAGAACATTCCAAACCGAACCCAGAAGCCGCCAGCAGTCGTCTCTTATGTACCCTGAGGTGAAAATCTTCAACCATTCATGACAATGTTGCGATTGAATTAATGAAACTTGCCTGCGACAAAATTAACGAATTTAATTCAATGAACGTTGGAACAGCGGCTGTGGCTGTATTTAAATAATTTGTGTGTAGAGTCTTATAATTTTTGAATTAATACATAGGTTTTGTTGCTGTATTTTGTTTAGCGGGTGGATGTTCAATGTTTGTTTTGGGCATGAGAAAGATAAAAGATATGAAATGGAAATGAGTATGGAAAATGATTATTCGGAAGAAATGTTGAGATCAAGAGGTTACAGCTGGAGATTTTTACTTGAAGAGTTGTCTGACTTCGTTGTTATATTTTTACCATAGATTAGATATATTTTAAAGATTGATTTTTGAACTAAAAAAATCTAGACATTTTTTATTTTTGATGAGGTTAGCGGATTTTTAATGAAATTTATGTATTAAGATAAAATTACCAGATGACAATCAATATTATAATTATTTTACCAATTTTTTCAGATATAAATGCAATGCTTTAAATAAAAGAACAAAAGAAAAGAAACCTGCACTAGGATGTCTCTTATAATTAATTTCCTTATTTCAACATATGTGCTAAGGCTATAGTTTAAAAATTGAATGGACCTGAACCCCGTCTGCACACAAGGAGCAAGGCCTAACTCAAACAAATCTATCTACAAATTGCATATTTCTAGCCTGTTTTTTGACAGCTTCCAAAAAAAACAAACGAGCTCATTACCAAATAAGAGGGAAAGAGATGCAACTGGATGTACATAATATAGTCGAAGCAGCGTTGCCGTTTGGCCACTATTTTGCGTTCGGGGCCCGTGGCCACCACTTTTTTGAAAAAGACCCAATTGGCCCCTTTTTATTAATTCAATAAGAAAACTTCTGAAAATTTCCCTTTCTCACAAAAAAATTCAATTCCACAAAATTTTGTACTGAACGTTGTCATTTTATCTCGACATGAACCCATCTTTGCATTCAGCAAAAGCAAACTGACAGAAGACACTACACCGTATTTTGTTTTCTGTTATTCGAATAGTTTTTGATGTTTTATGTAGGTATAATCAGAAGAAAATAATTTTTAATCGAGATTTTGAATAAATGTTTATGAAATGGGTTTAGTCTATTTTATTTTATACATTGTGGCATTTTTCTATATGGGACCCTTTTTTTGTCTCGGGACCCTTTTTGGGACACTCTTTAATTTTTTTCAGCGGCAACACTGAGTCGAAGCAAGAGAAATTAAACTAAAGCAGCCCAGACACTACACTTGTGTCTGCACCGGTGTCGGTGTACGGAAATGTGGGCTGGTCCGCACACCGATTTTCGGTGCCAGACACGGAGCGAGTAAAATCAAAAGTTTTTGATTTTTAGTGTCGGTGTCTCGATCGGTGTGGCGTGTGTTGCGGAATGCCACACCGGTGTCAGTACACCGGTGCAGACACAAGTGTAGTGCCTAAGACTCCATTCTGCTTTATGATGTTTTTTTATCATAAATTTCTTTTGTTTATTTGTTACCCGTTTTATATAAATATTTAAATAAAAACAACGAAAAAATGTATTTTACAAGTCAATGTATTTAATTAATTCTTAATTTAAATAAAAATTAAAAACTCTGCCTACTTACATACATATGTATGTATGTAAGTAGGCAGTAGTAAATTATGACATTAGATTATATTAGATTATAAGAACTATTTTTAACATTGTTAACGTTAGATTTTAACGAAATAAATAAATAAATACATAATTAACCAAGAAAGAAATACCTGAAGCACACAAAATTAGGATTCAACTATTTTGAATTAAAAGGTCACGAAAAAGGAGTAATCTTATTTTTCTTATGAATAAACAAAAATAATTCTTTTCACGATGAGCCGAAAGCCTTTGCTTTGTAATTGTAATTAATATTTTAATAAATAAATTAATAAATAAAAATTCTTTCCAAAAGTCAATATATTTAAGATGGCTTCAAATATCCTTGAAACGCGGTGAATGGCGTTTAAGTTAATAGGCCTTCAAGTAACGATGCTTAGATGTGAAAACTGATTATAGATAGATACCGATTTCCCTCTTAACAGCTTTTCTGAGGTATTTTAAAGTTAAAAAGGTTTTATTTTTTTTTTAAACATGGTTACAAGTGTGTAATTATATAATTTTTTCGATTTGAATAAGTTTTTTTTTTAATAAAGATTTAACTGACTTAATTGGCTTAAAAAATTCATCTGCCAAATAAAGCTTTATCATAAACTGTTACTTTACCTTTGGGTGTTTTATTGATTGTTAAATCAAATTCAGTATTTGATAGTTACATTGACTTCCATCAGCAAACAACACGTCTTTTTATTCTTAAACTTTATTAGCACTCCATTTAGGGACAGTAGTTTCTTTTTGTCCAATTTTCTCAAATGTTGAACTTCGCCCACGAAAGAACCAACATTGTATGTACATATGTATATATATCCCTCTTGGTCTTAAGAAATCAGCAATCAAATACTATGTATATACTATGTGAGTTTTGCTTTCAAACGATTGATGAACATTAGTATTTTTCAACTTCCCACCACACCTTCGGAACACAGGCTTCAAGTTGAATTCTTTAGCTTGACAGCTAAGTAGCGTCTGAAGGAATTCCCAAGCGTTAGCTCTTTAAGGTATCAACTTCTTCCGAAAACGGAAGAAGACCACAATTGAATTTGAATAATAATTTTTTTACTCTGCCACTGATTGAGAATGTTAATTTTTATTTTGTTTTGTTTATATAATGTACAGAGGGGTACGAGGAAGTTTGAACTTTTCCACCAACAGATCAATGTACGATACGATACGAGGCAACGATCCGGGAATTCAATATCTATTCCTTAATATATCCAATCCACACTTTATCGCTTGACTGACTTCAGAATTGAACTCTGAAATCGAGGATTTTTATATATTCAAAGGGGGAGTGGTCATGCATGCAATCCTAGTGGCATAATAATTTAGCATGCAATGCCTTATTATATGTTAGCGGGAAGATAGTAAATATATTATCGATCGCACTTCCCTAATTTGGTTCCGTATGTCATTAACTTGCCAGGTTGCTTCATATGTGATGATAATACCATGGAGTTGGGAGTTGATTGTTTATATGTATTTTGTTTTTGTTACTTAACTATCGATTTCCTAGTTTGGAAACCAAGATTGCGTGTGAGAACTTAAACATTAAAAATGTCTTAAAAGATTTTCTTGTTCAGAATATGTAATTTGAAAGTTGGACACTGGACATGTACATATGTATATGGACAAGCATATATGTATAATGACCTTTGGAATTTGGGTCGAAGAAGAATATTTATTGTATACCCTACCTATGTATGTATATCTAATTAAAATCGATAGATTTTGTTGAGAATTTTAAAGGTAGGCATTTTTGCTGCTAATCAATTAGAAAAAAATGGGCGTATTTTATTTCGAGTACTTACTTGCGATGTGAATATTTTGTACACTTAATTCGCAATTTTCATTGATTTGCTAGTGGAGAAAAAAAAAACTGCGAGTGGATTTAATCCCCAACCTTTATTAACCTTTATGAAATAATGAATAAGGTTTTCATAATATTACAGATTTTATTTAACAAAACATTCACATTGAAAAGATTGCAGCGCTGACGGGTTTTGAGAATAGATAGATAATATAGATAAATAAATTTTTGATCATCATTTTCGATTTATGAAAACAAAACATTTTGGTCTTCTGCCAGTGTGGCTGAAAAATTCTGATTTTTAACGGTAGATTCTAGAATTTACACATTTCGAAGTTTTACAGTATAAATGTTAAGTAAATATACGAAAGTCGGTTTTTGGGCAATCTCGCCACACATTTTTAACTTCCCATTGGAAGATATTGTAATTGGTCCGATTTGTCGAATTGAAAATTTTAATATTTCTCGACGTTTCGAGGTCCCAGGAATCCGAATCTAATATCGTTTTATTATATAATTTTATTCTATTCACGATGCCATATTTGATTACTGATATAAATTTAAAAAAATTTCAATTGACGTTTATCTTTTTTAAAGCAAAAAAAACTACAGAAAATACTACAAAACGTTGAAAAATGTTTTTCGGCTCGAATATTTTGAAAACAAACACCAGCTTAGAAGCCGGGTCAATTTTATTCTATACATAGTGACGTAGTCAATAACTGATACGGTTTGTAGAATCATTCAATTGACAGTTTTTTTTTTTAAATCAACAAATTTTCAAACTAAAACCACTAAAAGAAATATTTTTTGACTCGAATATCTCGAAAACAAACAAAGCTATCGACTCCGGAATAATTTTATTTTACACACAATGCTGTTACTATGAATTGGTGGGGCTTTGTAAAAATAAATAAACTGATACTTAGTTTTTTCTTAAAACAAAAACATTTGCCAAAAATACAACTTAAATAGTTGAAAAATATAATACGCCCCAACTTTTGTTTTCACTTGAATGCATATTGAGCATTTTTTTTACACTTTTGGTAAGGTCTTTTAAGATTTTGAATTAGGAATTTCCTTATAACAAAATAACATTGGGTTTCGAGTTGCCACAGGCACCAATGGGAAGTTACCAGTGTGAGTCGTACCCAGCCTCTTTTTTAATTTTTTTTTCTGTACCAAAAATAATGCTACCAGCCTTATATAAAATGTATGGTGCATTACTAAATTTTAGGACAACGTTTGGGTATAATAATAAATTTTAATTACTTTTAGCTGAAGACTTTTTGTTTTACTTAAATAAAATAAGCATAAGGATTCCCAAAATTGATTTTTAAATTAAAATTTATTAAAAATGTCGATCCGGTCTCTTTGAATTTTCAAACCCATTCTTTAATTAAAACTAATGCACTGGGGCATTGGCTAATGTATATCATGTAAATTTTACTTCACGCACGAAATATGCGTTTTCTGTGGTAGGTATATCGCTGACCCTGACCCGCCATCTATCAGCGAATTCAGTTAATTACTTTGTTTTTTTTTATGTTTTTGAAATATTCATGATATTTTGTATTATGAGAATTTATTTCCTAAAAAAAATTGAAAAGAAAAAAATCCCAGGGAAATTCTTTTGTCAATTTTTTCCGACTTCATATAATCCTACCTCTACTATATCCCCAGGGTCGTGAAATCAATAAGATAAAATGACTTCCTTTCATACCTTTTTTTTCAAAAAAAACATTTAAGTGGGTATAGGTAAGCAATTTCTCTGTGCCCCTTTAACTAATAAATTGTCTCAATGAATCTACTCACGCACGTGACCCTTTGATCACAATATATCTCCCTTATGTATGTGATGTTTTCCCTCGATTAACTGTATCAAGATTTAAGTAGTATACATTTTTCATTTAATCATCGAAGCCTTTATGTGACACGTTCTTGGCATAATGCATTAATGTTTGTTTTTCTTAATTAGTTTAAAGTTTGAAGAACATATTTATGACGGTATAGGTATATCTAGTGGGAAGACTAATAAGAAGGCGTGAGAATTTATAAATTCACAAAATAAATTTCATATTTTCTGCAAGTCACAGACCATAAAAAACTTATTTAAAAAAACCGTGAGACAATATAATAGCAGCTGTCAATCTGCCAATAGTTAAAAACACCTACGTTACGTTGTATTGCATTTTTTTCTGACTTAAATATCAAATATGACGATGACGGCGCTGCAAAAAAGGCAGGCTTATACTTTACTTAATTTGTTTTCAATTTACAAGTCAATAAATTCAATAAAATATATACTAAGTTTATATACATAAATTTTAAGTACGTTATCTATAGAGACCTTTAAGACATTTTATAGAAATTGGACTATAAATCACGAAATCTTCCATTTAGGAATTCGTGAATTTAGCAATCAAACACAAAGTCACCAATAAATTATGATCAAAAGTATTTTAATTTTATCAAATATGGACGAGA
Source organism: Epistrophe eligans (assembly GCA_951394125.1). NCBI lineage: Eukaryota > Metazoa > Arthropoda > Insecta > Diptera > Syrphidae > Epistrophe > Epistrophe eligans. The sequence goes on along the minus strand of OX596030.1, from coordinate 7,897,836 downwards.
TTATAATTAAAAATGCGTAAACAAAAAAGCCGCTCCATAAAAGTATCCCCTACAATCAGGGACATCTGTTTGTTGAATATAAATAATGCGAGCGATTTTATTAAGTTTCTTGGAATAATAATTTTTTTTTTTGTCATCATTAGTATTGAAATTATTGAGACTTCTCATTTATTTATTTATTACAACACCTCCTTTATAGGTGAGTTAGAGGTAAATAATATACTAAGCAATAGTTAGATCATCAGAATAATAAAGCCAAATTGATGGTGCAATTCCATGATTTTCCTTGAAGAGTCCATTTTCGGTTAAGGTTTTGTTGAAAAAGAGTCGTCCGGATTTTGATCCCTTTAATTAATTAATCCATAATTAAAATGTTATTTAAAATTCAAAGTTATAAATTACTTACATTTAATGGTTTCTTTCTCCAAATATAGCTGCTGGCATGGAAGTTGTAAAATTTTTTATACTTTACAAAGATGTCGTAAATTTTATCTTCTTCACATACTTTCATTAATTGAGTTGTTCCTATTGACGAAATAATTTATTTACTTAAAAGCTTATAAGAAGGCTATGTATGGATTTTAAAGTAATCACCAGTAAGAGTGTTTATGATTCGAATTTGACGTTCTTGTTGGGTTAGTTTTCCAATTTTATATTTTGGATCTTGACTCCAAATTTTACCTGTAAATTAAACCAAGATAGATATTTATGGAATAAAAGCAACGAACCTTCTATTTTGCTTATACTATATACAAATTATTCGTGTGTTAATTTTAAGGAAAATCGCAATTGTGCTCATATGTAAGGAAATAAACTAAAAATAAGACCGTTAGAGGAAGAAATTAATTGAGGCAGTGCCGGCAAGATGAACGAGCCATTATTTTTGCAAATGGCGTCAAATGTCTATGGACAGAATTGCTATACGAGTTTTTTTTACTGCAAGTTGCTGAATTATTTTTTGACTCTCGAGCATTGTTGGTTTCACAGCAAGACGTAGCAACCAATTAAATAGCACGGACAATGATGAAAACATCAATTTATGACATTACTTTTGATTCTCAGTGTATTAACATAATATGTAGATACCTAAGTAAATTAAATATTGGTGCAGGTCGTCAAAGTTAAAAGTGTCCACAAAAATAAATACCAGGACTATAGAAACATCAATAAAATGTTGACATTATACAAGGGGCACTGAATCCGCCATTTTGTTCCATTTTGACAGATGCGCAGACCTGAAGACGCGAATTTACACAAAATTTGAAAAATTTTCACAATTTTCTGTCAAAACACATAGAAAAAAAAACGCTATAACAAAAAGAGTACGTTTATGCGACCCCAACGTGGAATTCATAGCTATGAATAATGCTATCATAATGCTTACCTTCTGTTCTTAACATTTCACTTGTAGTAACTTCAACTATGGGCGGAAATAGAACTCTCTTACATCCAGTTTGAGCTGAAGTTTCCAATCGAGGTGTGCCATCTTTGTAGAAATATGAACTCAAATCTTTTCCACCAAAACCCAGAATATATTCAAGATTCTTAAATTAAAACACATTTCACTTTTTTTTTTAATTCAATCTTTAGTTTTAAAATTTAAAATTCAATATTACCAAATTCCAAGTATCTCTTCTATCTTGAAGCAATGGTGTTAAATTGATGACATTTCTATGAATAATAACCCAAAAGTCATCTATTTTGTCATGAATGACAATTTCATCGTATATATAATATTTGATCATGTTTAATAGATTTATACAAAATTCTTTAAGCCTTCTAATAAAACTAAATAAACGTTTAAAATAATTATTGTAAGAGTATTTGCAAACAGATCATTCAATATATTCCTTTTTCACACGAGAAAATTGAGATTCTATACAAAATTTCACTTTTAAGGTGAGAAGGGCACGAAGTAACAGGAGTGAACGAAATCCGATCGGGGATTTTTTTTACATTCCTCTTGATACTTCACGTATAGCGATCGGTCAACCATGAACCAAGATACTTCAAAAGGTAAGTAGGTACAGAAAATCTCTTACGAAATTGTTTGCTCGTGTAAAAGGTACAAGAAATTTTATAGAAGGAATTAAAAGAAAAAGTCAAAAAATACTCTCAAAAAACTCACAACACCCTGTATTCAAAAAAATTATTCTTACAAATTTGTCTAAGAAAGACATATACTAATCAAAATATTGTTATTTGCTGCAAGAATCATTTTTCATTTTTTTTTCACAAACTTATGTGTTTATTTCAAAAACAAAAAAATCAAAAGAGAAATTTTATTTTTAGATATCAAAATTTTGACTACTTTCACATTGGTACTAGGCTAGCAGAAACACCAGACGAATATTTATTTTCTATATCTCAAATCAGAAAAACAATTTTGCAAACAAAATGAATATTTCCCCCTCGAATTGATAGAAATTTTCAAAGAGTGAAAAATTAAAAATCTCTTCGCAATGAAGAAAAAATTATTCTCTGTCGGAAAAACCGATGAATGAATGGCACTTGTGAAAAACCACCGAAATTTTCCGATATTTCCACCGGGCGCACATGAAATTCAGATCGCAGCACCGTCTTCTATTCGAATTGGAAATTTTCCCTCCTAGCAAAACGAACTGCATGACGATGTCGGTTTTTGATCTATTTCGGGATATCATGTCCGTTGTCGTCGTCGTATATTTTGAAAAAACACTCTTATTGCATTGTTTTTGTATGAATAGGACTAAAATTAGATTTTGTAAGAGAATAATATTGGTGTAGGTACGAGTATCATATGTGCAAAGATATAATTTTTGTGAAAAGGAAAACGGTTGGTGATCATTTTATAGTTTTCTCAAGAACTTGCATATGCCTCGCAGATGTGATTGTGAGATGATCGTGAAGGGTGAAACATGCATAAATAATAAATTGAATTGGCAATTAAATTCACTGTTGTAAATTATGTTTTCTTTAAGGATTTCTGCCAATGATTTCTTTCTTTCTTTTTTTCTCACACGCACTATAATGTGAACAGTGAACACACATGCAATCTTTTGTTCCATACCACAATCTGGATAAGATAATATGGCATTTAAATTAAACCTCTTTCTGTAAATGGTCAAGGCCTTCCATATACGGAATAGGCTATATCGAAAATTAATACATTTATCTGCAATCTGTCTATTTGGAAAATCACAATCATGAGAATTTTAAAATCAGTATTTCGTTTCGACAGCCCACATATGTTTGACATATTTGGAAGCTTCATACTATGAAGACCCAAAAAAGTATAGAAACATATAAATTTCAAAGATAAATGCGAGAGGTCAATGGATTTTATTGCAGTTTTATGAGTATTTTAATTTTTATTAATGTAGTAAGCCAAATTTTATATACTTTCATAATTGGAAATATTTTAGATTCATTTATCTGAAATGTGTAAACAGTGGGGGCGAAAACTAATTATATGATGATATGGTTAGAGAAATGTGAATTGTGGTAGGTCAGAAGGAATGAAGTTTGTTTCATATCCTATATGAAAGCTATAAGTATACAATTTTTTACTAAATTGTTTATTATTTTGAACATAATAATTCAATTATTATTATTGTTTCTTTTAATTTGAAAAAAAAACGGTAGCAATTTTAAAAATGCTTATTAAAAAAAGTTTTTGAAATTTCTGTATGTCGCCATGATCGATTAATTTCTCTTAAATCAGTACAAATCTAGAGCCTAAAACTCTAGCTTTTAGCTCTAGTCCACAAAATAAGAATGATTATAAGTATGACTTATAATTTTCAATTTAATTTTCACTAGTACGTTAGTACAGGTACAAAATATAAAAAATTATACTATGAGATACCTATTTTCTAAAATACTTTAATCCATATAATATGAAGACTATTATTGCTACCCAATTAGAGCCACACATTAACTGACTGAGAACAATGAAATTCAGAAGTTGGATAAACTTTTCTTATACAATACTTCATATACATTTCTCCCTTTAGTTATAATAAATAGCTTCAGCTATAGTAAATCTCCTGTCCTGCTATTTAAACAAAAAAAATAAGTAATACAAGAAGAAAAAAATAAAAAAAAAATAAACTGTTTCCGCCCGGGATCGAACCGGGGGCCTTCCGCGTGTTAGGCGGATGTGATAACCACTACACCACGGAAACACATGTCTAGTAGTTAGCGAAATTTTGTATTTAAGCAACTTCAATTTAACGCAATAACAAAATCGGGGCATTATAATTTTTATCATTTCGGTTTTTGATATTTCTCGAGTAAGTAGGTATCATTTCACATAGCAACGGTGAAAGAATCGCTTTATTATTACCTTAATTTTTTGATAAAAAAAGGGAAAAACTGTATAAAAAAAACAAATAAAAAAATCAATAAATTACGGACAATTTTTTGGTTTTGATTTAAAGGAAAGGTAAAGGTGCATTTCTGTTTTCGAATAATTTGAAACTATTGAAGACCAATTTAAAGTAGGTATGTATTCAAATTAATAAATATAAGCTAATGATTGATAAAAAGAAAAAATAAATTTTAAAAAGATAGCAAGACCAAATAATTTTATTTAAACAAGAATATCTCATACCTGTCCATGGCTCTTTCTTTCTTGAACTATGTAACAAGTCTTCATAAAAAAGTTTTTATTATATAGTATACTTTCAGGAGTTTTTTTTTGTAGGTCTATGAAAATGTAATCAAGTACTCGCCTAAAACTATTCGAAAAATTATTTGTTTGTTTGAGTTAAGTATAACAGTTATAAAACTTCTCAATAGTGTAGGTAGGTTATTGAGGGAAAATGAAATTTGTTGTTTAATTTTGAAACTTTGCAAGACTGTGTAGTTTTGGGCAGAAGATCACAGAGTTTCAAAGTGAAGGAACGCACTCAAGAAGTTTATACATATTAACTTATACCTACTAATATTAATACAAAATTATGAAACCCTTATCAGTACTTATAAAGTAGTCAAAAAACGGAGAAGTTTCCAAAAATTTTGAGGACCCAACACACAACTGGGTGTCGATTCTCGTTCTGTAAAGCTGTGAAGTGATAGATTTTTCAAATATCTACACCAACATTATTCGATTCTGGATGGGTGTAAAAAAGTGAAATTAAATATTGAAGTTTCGTTGTTTTTTTTAAATTTGGAATTTTTATTTTTATCTCTATCTATTAGACGCGAACTTTAATTATTTGCTGCTTGTGTGCAGATTTTATGTGGCTGACGTGTGTTTCAATAGACAAACGCACACGTAAGCTGCACTTATTCGTCGCATAATTAAAGCTGCCGGGAAGACAGCACTGGTCAGTCGCCAGGCGTGCAGTTTTGTATTTACTTAACATTTTGTTGAAATGTTAGACCCAAATGCTAAAATTTTGTGAAATCGATTGAAAATGTTCAGTGGCGCTTCGTGTGCAGAAAACTTGCAGTATAGTGGAATCGTCGCTGCAGGCGAAGGCCTAAATGACGGCAAATGTTTAAAATTGCAAGTTGAATATTTTGCCTATGCACAACCTAAATTTGGACCAGGCGACCAGGGCTATTGATTGTTAGCTTAAGTTGCTAAAAACTTAGTTTTTTATGAATTGTTTGAAAAACTATCAGTTTTTGAATTAGTAGATTATGAAATTTTACAAAAAACAAAAATTAAAACACACCGCGCCAATATGATAAGGAACAATGTACCTGCATTAAATTTAGAGCAAACAACTTTATTTCTCAATTCTATTTTTTTCTGTAAATCCATTTTATTTTGACAATTATTCTCCAAAAAATTTCTCAATTCTATTGCTCTCAGAAAAAAAAAATTGTTGAAATATTTTTTGTGTGAATTCATTTTATTTTGACAATTCTCCAAAAAATATATTCTCTACGTGGAGCGGGAGACTTGAGCCCGAGACGAAAATCTGTGTTAAAAAAATTTGCTCATGGTGTTTTTAAACTTTTTCCATGTATGTATGTAGGTAGGTATACTTAAATCCATTAAAGCTATAGTCTCAATCTCAAATTAGATCGATGTAGAGATTAAAATAATAAAGGTTGATTTGCATAAGATTCGAGAAAAAGAGAGTGTGTAGAGTGTGTAGGTTAAGCCGAGACTTGAAAAAAATCGTGTGAGAGAGATTTATCCAGATTTATCCGAATAAAAACTTAAATACAGATAAAAATTATCAACGAAACTTATTTTATTTCATTTCGAAAATTTTTTCTATTTCAAGAAATTTGACATTTCACAAAATTGACCAATGGATTTGCCATCTGGATTTAAGAGAATTTTAATAAATACTTTCCTCATTGGGTTTTTTTCTAATATCACTTATGTATGTACTTACCAAGTTACAACTAAATATAACCATTATTAGCCAGAATTATTTGGACAAGTCAATAACAACATCATATTGTTGTCATCGTTGGTACTTACTGCGTTGTTTTCAAATGTACTTCTTCTACCAAAATATTCGCCAACTTATTAAGCAAACAATTTCAAAATTATTCATTCTACAACTAAAAAATGTTGGATGCAAAAAATATTCTATAAAATTGAAAATATTCTATAAAATAAAATTAAAAGAAAACATTATAAATTTAAAATTAATTTTTTAAAATAGAGGTGAAAAATAGAATTCATAAAAATAGCTTCCCTCATAAAAATAGTGCTTAAAAAGTATTCCGCATTCTTATAGTTTCCATTCGTATCCATTCCAAGGGCTTAAAAGATGTTTGGCATCATCCAGCTCAGGATTTAAAGTGTGTTTAGGTAAACCCATTTCGCTTAAGAATAATAACAATTTTTTGTTTGCTTTGCTTTCTGCTACTTTAATCTAATTCTTTTGGTTAATAATACATTTAATTAATATGAATGAATATTTAATAATTGGATATACATTTTGAATATAATATTTTATTATTAATAAATTTTATATTTTGAATATTTTTTTAGGAAAAAGTTTTAAGAAAAAATCTGGACTATTCTGACAAGTGTAGATAAAAAGTTAATTATATTCTTATTGTAAAATACATATAAGGAATATTTTTTTTTATTTTTCTATTTTAAAATTTGAAATATAGTATAGATATTATTGGTATATATTTTAAAGAAAGTGAAAGTTTTTTGAGTGTCTACATTTTTCTTTAAGATACACATTCATTTTTTTTTAAGAAACTGGTTTTGTGAGTGTGTACTTTATTTTTTAAGTTAAATATTTATAATTTTTTTATAATATAGAAATAGTTTTTGAGTGTCTATTTTTTTTTAAGTAAACAATTTTTTAAGAGTGTGAGGAACTACTTAATTATTTGTAAGTTATTTTATTTCTTGTTTTTATTTTTAAGAAAGTGAGTTTTTTCGTGTCAACTTTTTTTTTAAGACACCCTTTCTTTATTTAAAGAAATTGATTTTGTGAGTTAGGTTATGCATTTTTGAATAAATCAATCTTTACTTTTTTTTTAAAGAATGTAATATTTTGAGTGCATATACTTTAATTTAAACTTTAATTTTGTTTATTTTTCTTATATACTGTGAGCTTTTGAGTGTCTACTTCATTATATGTAACTTTTTTTTTAATATTGTAAGTTTTTGAGTGTCTACTTCGTATTATGTAATTTTTTGTGTTTTTAAAAGAAATGTCTACTTTATTTTTTCAAGTGATTAATAATTTTTTCGAAGAAAGTTGGATTTTTGGTATTTATTACTTTTATGTATAGATAACCGATTCTTTATTTAAAAAAATCTGAGTTTACTTTTTTTTATGTTCATATTCGTACGGTTTTTAAAGAACATGAGTTATTGAGTGTCTACTTTTATTATATTCAATTTAATTAATGAAGTTTAAGAAAAGTCTATTTTTAATGAATATTTTGAATATTTGATTAAATAATATTGTTTTATGGATATATAATTATGTATAGTATATTATTATGTATTAATAAATGTAATCAATTTATTTGGTTATTTCAGATTAAATATATATACATATATGAAGTAGAAAGTTTTTTAAAATATTTTTCGTAGTACATAATTTTATTGTTATTTTTTGATGAATTGCATGTTTATTGGAATTAGATTTTTATACACGTCTATTTAAATAAATAGCACGTGCATTATGTACAAGCTCAAAATTATTCTCATTGGATTTAAAACAAAACAATGAGTTAATAAATTTCCCCGAAAAAGGAATGGATAAATATTGTATTTTTCTATGTTTTCTTTTTAAATTTACAGTGGAAACCTTCTAAGTCGAATAAGCACGGCAAACATTTGTTTTCAAAATTTATTTCGACTTATTAGAATTTCAAATTTATTTTGAGTTGAAGACATTGCACAAAAAAATAATTGCTTAGTTATACTGATTTATAAATTTGTTTAGGTTATATAGATAAACATGAATAAACAATAAAAAGAATTATTTAAAACTGTATATTTATATATATATATGTAAAGTAGTGAAATTAAATAATAACCTTAAAATAAAAATAATTAAGCCATCTCCTCCCTGAAAACGAATTTTTGATTTTAAATCATTTTTAATTTAATATTAAGAATATTAGAAATAGGCGGAAAGTGAACACAGTTTGAAAGTGCTAAAATTTGAACATAAAATCTACTACTGCTAAAAAAAAAAAAATTACTAAACTACAAAATAAAAACAAAACAAAAATTTTAGGGAGTTTTTTTTTTTGCAAACTATTATCTACATAGATAATTTGGAAAGTAGTACGTACCTATTCCGCTTTTGTGAGGAGGCTGTTTAAAAAAAAATTGATGAGTGAAGAAAATTTGGTGATAAGATGTTGTTATCATGAATATTGATTAAAGTTTTCAGTGAATTAAATTGTAATAACAAATGTTGAAGAGGTTAAGATACTTTCGTAAATTAAATGACTTACTTTTGAACCAAATTTTAAGCAGAGAAATAAAACCTGACGGGTTTTATTTCCAACGTAGCTAGGAAATAAAACCACTTACAAGCATTATTTATAAAAAGAAAAGTAACATATAAATCATACATTTATTTCTGTTTCTTGTTTGATCTATAACCGCGGCTTCATTTCAATTTCATTGTGAATGCCCTAGCCTATATTAGATAAAAAAAAACTAGATGATATCTTGAATATGCCATAAAATTCATTTAGAATTGGTCATGAAGGTACCCCAAACCTTTGCTTTCACCCAAGTGAAAAAAATCTTACTATGGTATCTTTGTCTTACAAATGAAGCGAAAAATCACACATCAAATGGTCTTAATTCAAACGTAGCTTGAAAATAAAACCACTTTCATGAATTTTTTAAAGAAAAAAAAAAAATGTTCGATATCACAAGAAAAACATTCAAATTATAAATAAATAAATACAAAAAAAAAAATAATAAAAAAATAAGTCCACAAGACAAACATCTAAATGACTATACTGCATCTTTTGGCCCACTTGAATGGATTATAAATCAAAAATTATTACTTTTGGATTGTGGACTTATAAGTCTGGCTTAAAATATTTGTGTGGGATATTTTAGTCACTCGTCAGAACTTTATTTGGACATTATTAAATAGATTATGAAATTATGAAATCGTTTTATAGAAAATCCCTATGCTATTTTTTTCGAAATAGAGATACAGCTCATAAAAAAGTTATAGTTAACTAAATATTAAAAAATCTAAAAAATCTATATTGAGCTATTATCTGAATTATACTCCATTCAAATTCAAATAATCTCTTTAAATAATGCTAATACCTCAAAACAAAACAAATGGACTTAAGGAATTTCAATTATGTTAACGCGATGACGATGTTTTCATATTTTAGAACCTATTTTACAACGTCAATGATTAAAGTTAAAATGGGCGTGGCTTAACTCGCTTCGCGCAGTTAAAAATTAAAAAAAAAACTATATGAGTACTATTATATAAATAAAATAACGACAAACAAATAAAATAACTGTAGGTTTAAAAAAAATGTTGGTATCAATTTAAAAAAAAAATAAGAATAAAAAAACGAACACGTACAGTTAAGTAAACGATCGTTTTTCGAATGAATACTGTTTTTTTTGCAACTTCATTGAGAACGAATGCTTTTAAGGAAGTCATATATAAACCACGACGAATTATAGGCATCCGATTTTAAGATGTTGTTTCTTTAATCATCATGTACAGTTAAGTAAACGACTATTGAAGTGGATTAATTGCTATGTTCATTGTTCACAAAGTAAAGAAAGATTTAAAATATTGACAACAACAATTATTAAATTAATATACTGTTTTAGCAAAAGAATTAAACTATGAAATTATTAAATTAATTAAATTAAATTAAAATTACAAATGGATGAATTTAGATTGATTTACATTTTCTTCTACAAAATGCGTATAATAAAATAAAATGTAAGTCATGGACCATTATATGAAAATTTTATTTTTAAACAAATATTGAATCAAAATTTAATATTTCCATCTAATTTTTAGATATTCAAAAACTTATCTTCAATTTATTTGTTTAAATTCAGTGTCAAAATAATGTATTCAGATCCTTTTAGCAAAAAACAACAACCACCCCGAACTGGTGGTTTTTGTTTTAATGATAAACTACGAACCTGTTCAATTTAAACCAACGATAATGTATACATAATTCAAGATGACCATTCTAGACAAATATAAACACCATTAATCTAGATTCTGGGGCTTAGGATAGATTGCTAAGATGGCCAAATTGAAAAATAGGAAATAACTGAAGGAAGCCTAGTTTCAAGTTGAATAGGTAAGATTGAAATGCTTAACAGAAACTTGTACTTCTTTTCTTTTTAAAACTTTTAGTTTTTTTTACATTTTTAAGTTAAAACTTAAATAAATATTTTGAGTTTTTTTTTTAAACAATGACATTTGGAGGAATGTAACCGTGTGGAGAACCAGGGCCTAGTGACTTATATATATTATATCTTTCAACTATTCCTGTGTGGATGTTGTTAGGCAGAAATTTGGAGGAGACCTACAATTTTCTGCACATGTATTTAAAAAAAATATTTTTTTGGGAAAAATAATTAAGAAACAGCTTTAAAGTGGTCCATCGAAATCTTTTTGTTATGTTCATTTTTCAAAATACGTGGTTAAGTGAAAAATAAGACCAAATACACGAGGGAGTATTTTTGACGGCCTAATTGTTTTTATTTCGTCAGTTGTAGTTTTCAAATCGCTTTAATGTGTGTTAAAGGAATTGCAATGTTTTTTTTTTTTACAAAATATGTAATAAAATAAAATAAAATTATTTGTAATAGATTTTGTTTTTGTATTTTTTTTGATAAACATTTATTTAAATATTCTTGAAATATACATAGTCAAGTTTTTTTCTTATTTCTTTTTATTTTTTTTTTGTATAGATTATAAATTACATAAAATAAATAATTCTTTTGTTCTTTAAGACTTTCAGGTATTTCCTTGCATAAAATAATTAGGTAATTTAGTTTTATTATTCTTAATAGGCTCCCCAAATAAGTTTAGTTTTTTTTTTTCTTATTCATTTCTTAAATCTAAAATTTTATTGACTTTACATTTATACTTAAGTATGTGACATCGATAAGTAATTATGATTTAATGCAAGTAAATGTATTTTTTTTTTTTTATTTAAGATTTATTTTTTATTTTAATTTTTTTTTCACACTACAATAACATAAGGACTTCGGCAATATTATTATATATATTTGCAACTTGAATTATTTAAAAATTTTATTAATATTATATGTAGGTATATTATGCATGTAATATAATAAGTATGTTTGGGTTTCCTGCCCTGACTAGAATTGTTCATTAATTACTTTTTTCCATAATGTACATTGTTAAAATCATTTTTTTTTCTTTATTTTTTTTATTTTATTTTTTTAATATTTCTATTTCTTCAATCATTTAATTTTACTTGTATTTATTTTGCTGTTATTGTTGGCCTGTTTTTTTGTTGATAAATTATAAATAAAAAAATGTTACATTGAGCAGAAAAAAAATATTTTATCATAATTAAATATTTTTGTATCAATATTATCATATTTTTTTTTGTTAAATATTTTACAAAGTTTTGTATATATTTTAATGAATAAAACCCGACTTTGAGAATTTAATATTATTTTTTTTTAAATTTTTATAAGATAGCAGTTCTAAAAAACTAATGCCCAGATGTTATATGGCATTTTAAAGTTTTTTTCTTCACAATTTTAAAATGTTTAAAAATATATTAATACACAGATATAAGAATATATATTTTTGTATAATGATAAGAGTAGAGTAGAGAATAAAAATGCTTAACTTTTTTGCAAGCAAATTTATCCGTCGTTTAGGAATTTATTGTGCAAAATTTTTGGTCTACTGTACAAAATAAATATTATTTGTGTTTGTTTGTTTTTTTTTTTTGGTTTTTTGGTATTTATTTTTGCAATTAACAACATTTATGTTATTTAATGTTTATTGGTTAATTTATTATTCATATTCACAGTGAAATTGAATTTATACATTAATAAATAGTTTTGATATATATGTATATTTATATATTATTTAATATTCATGTATAAGAATGTATTTATAAATTATTATGTATGAAAGCTGAAGACTTTTCAATTTTTTTTTTAACTTAAAATTTTGTTTTTAATTTACACCATCATTAAAGAATAATTATAATAAATATATTAAAGGAATGGGATTTATCCTTTAATTGGTTTTCGTTTTTTTTTTTTTTTTTTTAATTCTTATTTTTAAGAGATTCAAAATTCTCTTAAATGCAGTATTGTTACATCATTTTGACAAAATATGTCAGAAACAAAATTTGCCGAGAAGAATTTTCATTTTTCTCTGTTTTATATTTTTTCCAGAATTTAGTATTTTTTTTGTAAGTAGTTGTTTTGTGTGAAAAATAAATATAAGTGTGTTAGTTGTACTATGTGTTTCATTTTGTCTGTTTTTGTGGTTTTTGTTGAATGTGATAAGAATACAAAAAAATATATATGTATGTATATGATTTTTGTTTTTTTTTTTTTTGTATTTGTATGTGATTTCTTAAATTTTCTACAATTAAACATATATTTTATATTTTTAGTACAGAAAATATTTAATTAATTACTTTTTTGTTTTTACTTTACTTAATAGCTGCCGTTCGTGATGACTAAAAACTATAAAAATTAAAATAAAATTTAAAATCACGAAAGAAATTAAATTATTAAATATTTTCTGTAATAAAATATAATATTCTTTTTTTTTGTCATAGTGGAATACAATATTAGTTTTTTTTGTATGTATATTTGAATAAGATATAAATTATAATAGTGATTATTTTAACTACTTGATTTTGCAAAGTCCTTATTTCGAAGCTATTTGGTCGTCAACAAAATTATAAACGTTTTATTTATTTAATAGGAAACTAAAAATCTGGTATATTATTACTTTTGTTTTTGTTTATTTTTTTTATTTATATTTTATTTATTTTTTTAAGTTTATCCTTAAGCATTTATCCTTGATGCATTGCTAATTGTGTCGTCAACAAAAATTTTCTTCATCCATTGAGATATTTGATATGGAATACACATATTTATATATATATTAGTGGTTAAACATTTATATATGATTTTGTTTTTAATGATATTTTTGTATTTTTTTTTTAAACTTATATCTAAGAAAAAATTTAAATTTTATCTCAGTATATTTTATACCTTTTTTATTTTGTTTAATTTTGAATTACACTGAACTGTACCAATTATTTTTTTATTTTTAATTTGTTTTAACTTAACACATTGATTGATTAATAAACTGTAGCTATATTTATTTTGAATTTTTGTTTTAACATTAATTGTTGAATATTTTTGTTTTTTTTTTTTTTTTTTGTTTGATAAAATCATAATCTTGTTGGCCACTCAACGTTAATGGCTGGATAGAAATCGTTGAGTGATAAACAGATTAGTTGATTAGAAATAAAAAAAATTAAATTCTCGAGCCTTCACAAAGAAGGTTCTTAACTGAAATTTATTTCATTTTAATTTAATATATTTTTTTTTCACCTTTTCTATACTTTATTTAAAATGAAAAAAAAAAACAAAAAAATTTTGAACTAAATATTTAACTAAACTACATAATTCTACTTTTTCTCGTCAGATTTCTTTTTTTTCTCAGGCGAAGATTCTTTTTCTTTTTTAATCAATTCATCATTTTCCGTTGACTCGTCGGGTTCTTCTTCTTTAAGTGACTGTTGTTCTTTATCTAATTCTCTCTTCTCACCTTGATTGGCAGGAAGAGCTTTTAAAATTGCATGCACCTCTTCGGCCACTGCCATAAGGACGAACTCGAATTGTTGTCGGGTTGCTACAAGTCCGGCACGTTGGTCTCGGAGATGTTCCAATGTCGCTGCAATGTCAATTTCTCGGGCACCTTTGTTCATTCGGCCCAGGACCAAATCGAGGAGGATGTAGGCTCCTGTTCGACCTGCACCAGCACTTCCATGAACAACAATGGGGCATGATCGGCCGCGGTAGGACTTATTTACTTTTCTAAAAAAAAAAAAAATAAGGTGTATTTGAGGATTTATTTTTTTCCATAGAGTGATTTGAAAGAACCTTCTAAAGTCCAGTAGTGCTTTCGCCGATGCAGGTACTCCACCTTGTGGCCAAGATAAGAAGTGGAATTGAGTGACTGTTCGTGTTTCACTGGTGCGTAGGTTCTTGAGGTAGAATGAGCGAACAAGGTAATCATCACACCAAATGTGTTCACTTACTAAGTGGACCTAAAAAAAACATGAAAAAAAAGTTAACCACATTTATTCTGGAAACACAATTTTATTTATTTAATAAATGTGAATTTAAAAAATTTAATTTATTTAGAGAAATCTATTTTTTATTAAAAGGAATAGTTTCTAACTATTGCGAAACTAAAAGTTGCATATGAGAGTGAGCGTATCGCAAAATGGTTGTTATTTTTTGAGAAAGATGTTATTATAGTCAAATATGTAATCGTCCTAATTGAACAAAATCTGTTTGATCATCGTAGGTCAATTTTTTTGGAAAACGCAATTTAATTTAAATTTCGAATAAACGATATCGCACAATTAAAAATGATTTTGCAATCACAAATTTCCACTTTTAAAAATCTCGCATTTCGAAATCTCGAATATTAAAATCTTGCATACATTGCTGTTTAAGAGAACTGTTGACATAGGCGCCTGGCTGGCGAATAAACATACCCTAAAGTTTGCTTTGGGTTTTGCGTAGTTGCGAGATTATGAAAAGCATAATAGATTTTGTAATATGCGAAATTTCGTAATGCGAGATTTTATTTTTTGTTTTTTATTTTTGTTTATGTGAAATTTGTTAATGGATTTTAAACGTCTTGATGAGATAATGAAAGAGAAATGTAGCAAATTTCAGTACTATTTTGTATGTTCGGTTAAAAATTTGCAAAGAATTTTAAAGTAACTTCTCGATAAGCAGGCGATCTGAAACTTTTTTTAAATAAATATGCCATAAAGTTATGAGCTATTTTAAAACTAACTGAGTTAGTTAGTTGAAAATCGTTTTCTTGTCCAGTTCTGATTTTTGCCTTAAGTTTCAAGTACAAAGTCATAGAGAAGATAATTGAAAATCGATTACAAATATTTTACAGAACAGAACAGACATCGCAGAAAGCGAATTAGTATAACGTTTTTAATAAAACTCAGTGAAGCCTTTAATTATTAAAAAGGCCAGTGACGAAATCGCCCATTATCATTTTGTCCGTTTCAATAAGTTTCATGAAAGCAAAGCTATATGATATGAACATTTGAGTTCATTTTTAAACACAAAATCAGAAAGAACTAACTTGAAGCTACATTGCTTCTTTTTATTTTAATGATAAAACTTTTAAGTTTTAAAGTCATGAGCATAAAATTAATTGTTTTTGTTTCCTCCAAGAAAACACAGCAAAAATTACAATGGTTTTTTTTTTACAAACATTCAAATTTGTTTTCTAAAAATATAAAAACAAAACCATCTATGAATATTAAACACCGAAGTTTCACTGTGTTTTCATCTACCTATGTATATGTATATGTATATATTTATTTTTCTAATAACGAAATAAATTCGTAGGTACGTATTCGAATTATTTTTGCCCAATCTAATATTTTCTCCCTGTTTACATTTTTCCTTGACAAGTAAATTACCATAATTAAAAAAAAAAATTTAATATGAAAACATTCTACGAAATTGAAACATTATAATATATCTATGTTTGTATACAAGATACATATGAACATTATGATGTTTGTTTAAAAAGGTCAAGTAGTAGGTGTGAGATTAAGAAAATTTAGGATTGGCACGTGCTTGTCCTTTATTTTGTCACATAATTTGTATTCATCTAAAAAGAAAGGATGTTTACCTAATTGTGTTGTGTGTCGCTCTCTAAAAAAAGGTCTATTTAAAACGGACAAAGTGTTTTTAATTAAAACAAAAAAAAAATAAAAAATTAGGGAAATTATCATTTCAAGAACGTTTAAAAGTTTACAATAAAATCATTAAAAATAAACCTGATGGATGTAATCAATCTTATAAAAATTGATATTCTGGTAACAACTTAATTTATAAAAGATGCTTTTTATTTAAGTTTGTCACAGGTAATTTCAGTGAATTCATTAATGATCGAAGTGTAATACCTTTTCTAATATTTCTTATTTTTTTATGAGTGCTATAAAGCCCTTAAAATCCACCCATTTTACGACAACAACAAACAAAAACGACTCACCTCATAGATATGATAAACTTCAGCACCCTCTTCCGGCCAATAGCGTGCACATGCCACTTCACCATTCTCTTGCAAACGACAAAGTGACACAATCACCACAGCTCCCTGTTCCCAAATCATTTGCCAGAAGTGTGCCAGTGTCGTTGGTAATGGTCCTTGGGCTGCAACATAAGCTGGTGCCCTTGGATCGTGATCAGTCTGAAAACCAAACCACTTTTAATTACATTTCCACCCAATGTCTTTTTAAAGACTTTGTTTCGTCCTCTTCGCTTACAATCGTTGATGCATTAATGTAATCCAATCCTTCAGCATTGGCTAAGTGATTTAACACAACTCTAGAATGATCGAATGGCAATGGTGCTCCGGTTCGATTCAAAGTTGAACATTGTGGCTGAAGTGCGGCATCTCTGGCACTTGGTTCGGCTTCATAGCGGCATAATGCTTCCCATTCACGCTGCAAGCGACCCTTGTTCCTGAGATGATCTTCCATATATGACTGTAAATGGGGAAAATACTCTTAAATTGTTGATCCTTCAAGAGTGTACAACTTATGTTGGAAACTTACTAGAACCATATGTCCTGTAGAAATGTCCATATTCGTTAGCGCAGGTTCCTCACTCCATGACGATGTGCTAGATCGTGAAGAGGGAGGACGATCGTTTTCCTTAGCCAGTGAAGTAATTCGTCCACTAGCAGCTGGTTCCGATGTATTTCCCTTTCCTGACATTCGAGAACGACAAAGATCCTATAGAAAATAGAAGAAATTGCACACACCACACCAAACAAGGAATTAAATCTTCAAACTTTGTACATACCTGATAATCCTTGCTGCAACTCTCAGCCCCAGAAATACCCGACTGAAGACCACCAAGCTTGTCTCGTTTCTTATCATGACGTCGAATTAATATCAATGTCACAAAAATGACGATAACTGCTGCAGCTCCTGCTCCGGCAAACATATAAGCCATGATATGAGTTACATCGGGTCCTTCTTCAGCGATTTCAATACGTGACGAAGAAACAGTTCCGTCTTCGTCAGCTTTGATTTTATCACCAACACCAGCCCGAACAACTGTCACTCCTAACCTACGAAGGATATTGTTCTTAACTCGAGCATCATTGATAGCCTTAGCAATGTCGCTAGCGGTTTTTTTCTCAGGATTATTGGCATCAACTCGGAAGGATACTTCATGCGGATGGACCCTAGAACAGATGGTAAGCTATAGAGAAAAGACTCTGATATTTTTTTTTTTGAACTTACGTCAAATAGTTAAAGAATCCCTGCATGTGAAGAATATTGGCCAGTTCATTCACAATACGGACTCCATCACTCCAACTGTCAACCCTATACAAAGAGAAAAAAAAATTGATTACTCTTGGAATTCTGGAATGGGTGCAGAAATATCTTACGGATTTTTGACGAAAACATGCGCATACTCTGTGTCTACCGTATGCGGTGCATGATCCTCATCCGAATGATCTTTGACCACTTTCTTCTTCTTAGCAGTGCCATCACCTTTGATATGATCTGGAAGAACTTCCTTATTCTCAGCCTTGTCCGTGGTTTTTTTTGAGTCTTTACCTGGTTTTTCAGTTGCCGAATGCACCGACGATGTCGGAGGTGGGCCTACAATTGGTCCAGGTTTTTTAACATCCAAACGTTCATGACGAGTAAAACCAAGCATGTTAGCCAGAAGTTCACGGGCTTTTTCTTTCCCCAGATGAGACATATCGAAACGATCATGATCCGGCATGAATACCAATCCACCCTCTGTGTAAACACCTTCGGTTTTCTTCGGTTGCTTAACTGGATAGATATTGGTATTTAGCATGATGTCATCATCTCTGCTAAGGGTGTCTACACGTTTGAAAGGCATTCGAGATTCCTCGGCAGGCCAGTTTCCCTGTCCCGGTCCGAAATTCTCCCTAAAATAAGATTTCGGCACCGAACTAGGATCATGACCTGATGCTGCAGATGGACCCAAGTAAACCAATTCATCGTTGGGGTAATTTGCTTTTGGAGGAGATCCAGCTAGGAGGTTCTTTAACTGAATTTCAGTCTGAAGAGCCCGTAAGCGATCCTCGACTTCTTTCCGCCTTTGGTCTTCCAACATAATTCTTTCCCGTTCACGTTCCATTTCTATATCCATAGGACTGGGCTTCGATCGTAGGTATTCCAAATCTTTGCTTAAATCGGGATACTCAAAACCGCTACCAGAAGACCTAAGCCGATGAATTCTGTTGACATTGTTGGGTTCAAAATAAGACTGCTTCTTTGGTGGCGGGAAGAACACCTCTTCGGCATAATCCTCGTTTGGCGGGGCAAACCGAACAAATGCCATCGTACTCTGAGCACCAAGAATTTCGGGATCAGGAGCCAAATTAGCGCATAAGTTCGGTGGCAATGGAGTGTCACGTTGCAGAGAAAACAGAGCACCCTGGATGCGGCATTGAACAAAAGGATGATCCCAACCCAAACCGGCTCCCTGCATCTCCTCTAGCATAGTTGCCAAGATACGAGATTGTTCTTCCGTTAAAGGTTGTCTAATGGAGAAAAAAAAATGTATATATACCCGTAAGAAGATCCAAGGCAATCGAAAGATATTGGTCTTACTTATCAATGTCCTCAGGTTCAACACCTGTCGTCGGCAGGCACTTTCCAAAGATGTTATCTAATGAGACAAAAAGTAAAAAAAGTAAAAAAATTTAAATTCCAATTTCATACGTGTGGTATTTAGGTAGTTTCATGAATATCCTTACCATCGTAGCAGACCTCAGCTCCTTCCAAGCATAGAGTTTTTACAAAATGACATCCTGCAAATGAGACAAAGAACATAAAGCATCAGAGAAAAGAATGACACAAATTCAAAGAGATTTTTCTGGGTATATGACGTAAGACTTGTGGCTCCCACACATGCTACACCAATACCTCCTCTCACCCTTCCCACGCACAAAAGAAAACTTTCTTTCATTCCAAATTCTTGGCAAAGGAATCAGGGGCGGAGTTTTTTTTTTAGTTAAAAATAATAATAATAGGTTATAGTGATGACGTCAGAGAGAATTCTGTTTACATACGAAATTGAAATCAAACGTCAATGGAGCCAACGACAAATACCACGACTACGACGACGACCTAGTCCTAGTTTGGCTGGTGCCAAACTCTTGCCGTATCCTTGTTTTCTTTGTTATTTTTGGCGTCATCTTTTGGATAAGATTAGTGGGGATGTTAAAGTTAAATCCTTAAGGAACATCCCGGCAAGTTCATATACTCATATAATTGAAGTATGGATAGATGTTTGAGGTGGATGAACAATGTTATGCTGATTAAGCTTTTCCTTTTGATACGTGAAAGAATTATGGGGGTTGATATAAATTATCAATGAATATATACACCTCCTATATATGTATGTATATAAATGTATAGAAGTTTTGTATCGAAGGAGTATAAATAATTAATATGGGACGTTATAGTTGATGGTTACTTGTCTTGACATGGATCAATTAGACATGTGAGGCTTTGTGGATTTGCAAATGAGATGAGACACAAAATTAAGTTCATTAATATGATTGAGTTTTTCGAATTAATTAGAAAGGGCTTGGAAATGTATATGGACGTGGGCGGTATATCGACAGCTTTAAAATTAACAGAATATTTGTTGTTGTTGTGTAAGGCATTAAAATGATATTGTTTTTAAAATTATTTAAATATTTCATATATAATTAGAATTATCAAATTATTCATTTATTTCTTTAACCTACCAGAGAAATGAAAAAAAAAATCAAAGAAATCCTGCGATTGATTTTTCGCGACCTTTTAACTAAAAATAGGTGAATCCCAACTTAAAAAAAATTTAGTGACCTGAGAAAGTACATAAACACGTACGAAACGTCGTCTATATCCAAATATAAATAAAAAGAAAGAAAGACCTGAAGCGAACAAAATTAGGATTCACCTAAAGATAATTTCTTTAAATTGTTCGCAATTAGTTTTCGGTTTCGATATTGATTTTATGATTTTATTATTTTAAGTTCTTTAGCATTGAAGAGCTGACAATTAAAACCCAAGTTAGGCATAGAGCTGATTTGCACGAGTCATCCACATTTGCTTACTTAACTACCCTACATATAGGACATTTTAAACTTAATTTTAAGACCTTGATCGAACTATTAAAATATAAGTAATTGGCCTCAAAGTGTAAGCACGTGAAGTATCATCAACAGCTTTCGACTTAATTGCTTTAAAAATAAGACAATTCTGTAGTTTTTTTTTTGTTAATGAAAGAAAATCTCTGAAAATTTTTAAAGCATCTGCCGATACTTAAACAATTTCTGATTCTATTAATTTAACTTTCATACAAAAAAACACTGATTTTCATTTAAATCGCTAGACCTATTTCGGAGAAACAGGGAAATAAGAAAAATGGGCTTGGCAGTTGTCGGATTTTATTAAAGCCAATTTCTTAATTTTTTTCTTGCTCATAAAAATACACTGCGAAAATTTTAACCAAATCAACTGTTTTCGATAAGCTAAGAAATAATAAAAGTGGGCAGGGCAGTGAGCGGATTTCACTAAAATCACTTGTAATTTTAATTCTAAATATTTTTAAGCCAAGGCTTTTTTGTTTAAATAAATAAAATGAAAAATGAAAATGAAATTCCATAATCGACATGAATATCAAAAAAAAAAAAACAGCAGTGTTCCTAAGTTAAAATCAGAAAAATTTATTCAATTTGAAACAAATAACACACTCTGTTTGATCGTCGCCTTTAGTGAATGTTTTCCATTAATTTCCGTTATCTTTTTTTCAAAACCTTCAAAAAAATCAATATATGTAGGAAGCCCCTTTATGAAAACTATAATATATAAGTTTTAATAGTTTGAGCTTTAAGGTTTTGGAATCTTAAAATCGAAAAAAATGTGAGGCTAAATTTTGAATAAAATTTGGTAAAAAAATGACATTTAAATTTTTTTTTTTTTTAATACAAATAAGTTGATGAAAATTTCAGAATTTTCTTATCTTCAAGATTTCTAATCAAAACAGAAGCTAAATTTGTATGTATAAATTATTGGAGGTCGTCAAGTACTGATAGTTATTTAATGAGGTTTTGTTTTATATTCTTTACAGTTATATTATATTACAATTTCTTATTATATTTAAAGCCTATAAATTTGTACAAAAATAAAACCATCGTCACCGAAGCATCAAAGCACAGATCTGTGCGTTTAAAAGAGGAAGCAGGCAAATCAAAAAAGAATAGAAAAAAAAACAATTCACATCGTATGGTAGACATCTTTAAGACATTTTAAAAATTTCAATAAAATACAAACTTATTTTGTTGCACTCAGCGTTATTGCCTTAAAAATATTGACTTTTTACTGAAAAACTCAATTATTATTTTAAAAATGAGCCAATAATTGAACAGAATTTAAATTGTCATTTTTATTTTTTAAGTCTATGAAATATGAAAGTTTGTTATTTCAATAAAATTTAAATTATGTATTTGTAACATATTCCTACCAATTAATTAAGTTTTAATTATTTTTATTTCCTAGTTTCAGATACAAATTATCGAATTTCCATGTATGTATATCAATTTCTCCCTATTTCATTTTAATTAAAACCAATTAAATTTATCAAACCTGTACGCACATCATGATGGCAACTGATAATTCCCAAATACAATATCTGTTTCATATAAAATACAATTCATCGTATCATGTGTTTTATTTCATTCATAAATCGTGTAACTATAGCAATAGCGCAGTACACAACTTCTGTCCAACATACGTTATGAATGCATAAATAAATGCAGAACAACATCATCCTTCTACAGAGATTTATTCAGTAGGATTTTATTCTTCACAATGTGAAATGTAAAATCATTGCAGTTTTGTCTTTCGATCTGACAATATATAAACAAATAAAAAAAGGAAAACTAATTCCAATAGCGCAAGTGGAAATTTTCCCATGAATCAGAAAAAAGAACAATTGAAAAACAGAAAACATCTGGATTTTTATTCAGATTGCATCTCTGATGCATTATATGTCGCAATGAATACAAATTCAAAAACTAACTGTACTGAAAATCCTACAGATTCATCTTAATTCTTGGAAAATAAAAATGGAAATGCATATATAATACTCTTTGTAAATAGTACAACAAGTTTTTCTTTTAAAATAAAATTTCATGTTTGCAATGTCCCTGTCCTGGCTATCAGCAACAAAACCATTGATTTCAATCAGTGGTTTTTTTATTCAGAAAAATATATAAACAAAGAAACAATAGTGATAGGGATCAACTTGGTGATGAAAAATAAAACTGTCAGTACAGCAGCATAGTGGGTAAATCGTCAAGAAAATGTATAAAAAAAATGTAAAATTAAAGCTGAAATTAAAACAAAACAAAGTAAAATTTATGTAAATAAAAATAATTTAAAAATTATAAAAATAATTTAAAAACTGAAGAAAACATTTTATCGTCAGTGCGACCAACGCCCAATGTTATACATTAATTACTTTATAAAATGTTTTATTTAAAAAAACAAACTTTGTTTATGAAGTCTTTTAAATTTAATTCATATCTTACTTAATAAAAATGTCTGCATATTCAGTTGAGTGCATCCGGCTATGATTGCACCATTAAAGAAAAATAAAATGTTTTGTTTCCAAATTTTAAGGAGAACAAATAATTTTATAGCCAAACATCAACACAATATAATAATGGTAGTTTGAAACTACGTTTCTTAAA
The DNA here is from genome assembly GCA_951394125.1 of Epistrophe eligans. Classification (NCBI taxonomy): domain Eukaryota; kingdom Metazoa; phylum Arthropoda; class Insecta; order Diptera; family Syrphidae; genus Epistrophe; species Epistrophe eligans. Next base: position 7,874,353 of record OX596030.1, on the reverse strand, counting down.
CCATATATATGTTATGTATTTTGTGTAGAAACGTCTGCATAAAAAAAAAGTCGTTAAAATTTTATTTACGAAGAAATAAAATACGTCTCGTCGTTGTTGTCTGGTTTAAGTATTAAAAAAAGTACGAAAAGAGATTTATTTTTTTTTCATTGCAAATGTTTTTCCCTTCCTTTATTTTAAAATGCACTAAAATAATACCTAAATACTTGAAATATAAATATATCGCCAAATGCCTTTTTTTATTTTTTTTTATTTGTGTTACGTATACGCCGTAGAAACCCGATTGTTAAATTTTGCATGTGAGTTTATAAATATAAATTTATTTATTTTGTAAACTAAATCATAATAAAAAATATGAAATAAGGCTGTTTCATATATATGAAAACAAAAGTTATTGATTACAATAATGATTAAACTTATTATATGAACCCAACCCAAGTAACAGAGCTAACCATTTAAAACTGCCAAGGAACTCCCATAAGACTCTTGCAGATTACATTGATATACTTAATCTGCCCTAGCGAGGTATCCGTCGGAGTGGACATTTTTTTGCAACGCACACTCTGTCGAAGGTTCAAATTACATTCGAGGTATCCTTCATCGGAAAAAAATACTAAACAATGCGACGACGCGTCGGGTTTCTCTTGCATTAAATAAACCAGAAGCTCGATTTGCCTGGTTGTTGTTTTTTCGTTTGCTCCTCGGAGCCTAAAAAATAAAAAAATTCAAGAAATAGTTCAAAAATTACTTTATTAACATGTTTTTTTTTTAAATTTCTTACATTTTTCAACACTTTACACAAATCTTAAAAAAGTTCAGCGAACTATTTGTGGCGGAGGATATCGGAAAAATAAATTTATGAGCTGTCAAAATATCACTAAAAAAAAGCAATTGATAGCACTGATACGCAAAACGCCGGTGTGCGTTGCATAATGTCGGAAAAATGTTCCGAACAGCTGTCCGAAAGTATACCTCAAAGCAAATATCCTCCGATTCGTATAAAATTGGAGAATTTTCTGCTCCGGAGGATACCTCGCTAGGGCCGAATATCTTCTTATGAAACACCATTAATAGCAATTAAATTATAAGAGGAAAGCTTTACTTTTTCAAATTTCCACACATTTGTAGCTTTAGATTTGGATTTAAAATTTGATTTATGAAGTTATAAAGAGAATTAGAACTGGTAATAGTATAGCTGTAGCAAAAAGACTCTTTGTTGATCATAAATATTTTAACAACAATTTAGTTCTCGAAATATGCTAAAAAAAAAAAACAAAAAGACACTTTTTAAAGTTAAACATTTTTGGTGAAGAATAAGTAAAAGGACAAATCTGCCAAAAAATTGATGCCTGTAAAATTGACTTTTTTTTATTACTTCCGGATGCCACACTTCACCTTGAACACAAATGGACTCTAAAATTAAATTTAGGAAAAGCTATAACATAATCTTTTATTTAGTAAATTCATTAAAAACATCTTTTAAAAGATATAATAGAATAAATCATCATAAATACATCTTTTAAAATATATAATACAATAAATCCAAAGTAAATTATTTCTAATCTCATTCAAATTGTGCATTTGAATCGAATCATAAAGTTTGTTTATTGGGATTGACGTGTTTAACTTAACATTAACAGCACTTGAGTTCTCTGTTTTATCCTCTGTATTATCGAATGAAAACTTGACGTTAATGTCTAGCCACTATGGACAATTACCACATTGACAATGAATGAAAGCCCTCCATTTCACACTTGTCCGTATACAAAAAAAAAAAAGAAAGAGGAAAGCCATCAATTCGAATCAGTGTTACCGCCCTTTATTGTTTTTTTTTGTTCTTCTCCTTTTCAGTTCGTTATAATGGTTCTGATGTGAAGAACAAAGGCAACAGAAAAAAAAAACATCATCCTTCAGATAATAGAATACCATCAATATTTTTATAGATGTAGATATCTGGTAGGATACAACAAAAAAAAATACTGGGATCCGAAGAACTCAAACTTTCATTCAGAAATAAAAAAAAAAAAACTTTTATACAATTTTCTGACGTACATCAGTTCCAATACCATTAACATCAAGCTAAAAGCTTTTTATACATACACTCGCCATCCCCCCTCGAATTCCGTTGAAAGTATTGATTTTTTTTCCTTGTTACGTACCAAGCCAACAAGATTACGTACAAGGTACGCACTTATCAGCAACAGTTTTCCAGCTGTACCTACACCAAAACTTATTTACCGCCTCCGCCGACTCAAAGAATAAGTACTGAATATAAATTCGAAACTCCCAAAACATTCATATGTACATATATTCATACATACATACATATATTGCGTTATCATAAAACGTGTGCGTAGGTGGCTGTCATTCTCGCTTGTACCTGCTTCTTCTGCCTTGGAGCTGTTTTATATAGCTCCTTCCTCATACCCGGATAAATCTAAAAATAGATTCAATTCAAGCTTTCGGCCCTGCAAATTCAATTCGGGAAAAAGTATTGTTGCGGTGGAAATGGCGCACAAGAAGGTTTCCCACTTACAAAAAAAAACCTTCATACGATATTTTTACTGGAACGATAAAAATAGCCCAAATTTTCAAAAAAGGAGATAGAAAAATCCACTTACATCTACATAAATAAAATACCCACACACACACACATATTGCCCAAGAGCAGCAAATTTAGCTCGTGAAATATTATTTTTTATGTGGTCATTCCGTGGGGGCTTTAATGTTTGCTTCAAGGTCCTTGACTATAACGAAGTCCGGATGGAAAAAAAATCTTTTGACCTTTAACTCCGACAGATGACTAAAGTTGTTTTTTGTTGTTGATTTTTTAGCTTGAGAACAAAATGCCCCTATACACACGCCTTCGGGGGGTTTAATTGGATCTGGAAAACTGACTTTGGTACGTGATAATCATGTTGAAGCAAGTTGGTATAGAACAATTTGTATATCCTGACGAAAAACTGGTATAGGGGCAGAAATATTATGTTTTGTTTGGAAATAAGATTATTTGATACTTTGTGTGGATATGTGTTTGTGTGTCCTTGTATGCTTTTCTCAATTTTGATTCATGAAGTAGGAGGTTATTTTTTGAGTTCCTGTGCTTTGCATGATAAATTAGAGTTTTGTTCTTTATACAAGATGCTTCGGTTTGTTTTACTGTTGTGTGTTGAAAACTGCCAGAGGTTTAAATAAGCTATACATATATCTATGTGAATTGTTGTTCATTAAATTTTCATGGCTCACATAAAAGAAGAAATATATAAAGTAATCCTACAAATTGTTCGTAGCGCATATGGAGAGAATATCTCAATAATAAAATATTAGAATTATGACATAATTTTGGACTTACATCTTAAATTGACAAGAAATTGGGATCATATTTTTATATTTCATTACAACACATCAAAAGAAGTACAAACGATTGATAAAATCTTTTATATAAATTATTATAAGACCTTTGTTATTTAGGCTTATAAAGTTGTGTACCTACTAATTTTAAATGGAATCATACGGAGTGACTTTGATTTGAACTTCAAATTTCATCGAGATTAGATTATACAGATAATACGTGTTTATTTAGTATAATTTTATGGAAACGAATTGCCTTTAAGCCGAATTTCATAAAATGAGGGTGTTTCTTTATTTATTCCGGATAAACAATAGAAAAATAGGAAAGACAAAGTGTTTTTACTTTGAATATACAGTACGGAATAAATAATGAAACAAAACGAAATAAAAGCATGACAATCAATTTTTTTGGGTTATACTCATGCCAAGACAATTTAATAATTATTATGTTTTTGTTAAATTAAAGCAAATTAAAATTATGCGTCTTTTCTTGTAAGTTCGATTAGAATTGAATGAAAGTGAAAATGACATCGTGAAGCTGTCATCGGAGTTAATGTCATACTCATAACCAAACAATTTCAGTGAATTTCTGAAATGTCAAATACACATAATTCAACCACATAACAATCAAAGATTCTTTATAATTATGTTATTCTTTATAATTAAGGACAAAAAAGCCAATCTTCACGATAAATACAAATAATACAAGGTAAAGAAGAAAAGTGAAACGTCAAAATATATTGCTTTGGCGATGGAAAGCAATAATTGCCTTCATTTACCAGGCAAAATTGTCATTGCCAAATTAAATCTCCATTGTCAATATTGAAGGCATTTTACCATTGGAGACGCTTTGGCAGTGGCAATATAACTCAGTCGGTGAAAGGCAATTATTGCTTTCCATCGACACAGAAGCAAAAAATGTTGACGTTTCCCTTTTTTCAAAATGGATTTTGAATGAATTTTCCTTCCATTTCAAATTAAATATGAGAAAATTAGAAACCTTCGATTAAACTCGAGTTAACTCCAAGCAGTATTTCGGTGCACGACTAACGTTAGCTTTAAGTTGTCAAAAATTTAGAGAAATCAACGTGAAAATGCGCATTTGCTATCGAAATGAAGAGGGCGGCACTGCAGTATCATGGAAAGCGTCATTTCTATAGTGTCACCCTCTCTAATTTGACAAACATCTGTCAAAAATAACTATTCATTTAATCCAGATATATACTCAGCAAATTCGATGAGTTAACTCGGGATATTAATTGACTAAAAACATTTGTCAGCGAGTTAACTCATGAAATGAATTAGAATTGCTATTTCCCACCCACAACTTCTAAATACAACTGACTGTCTGCCCTTTGACAAATGGCAAGAACTTCGATTTGAATTTACGTAACAAAAGTAAATTTTCGAAAAATTTCGAAATCTCATCCAACCATAGTAAACTTTTCAATGAAATTTCTTTATTTTGTTTTCCCAATAGTTTGTTTTTCCTTATTTTTTTTTGAAAAATAAAAATTTTTGTGGTGTTCAGATGAGGTATAGGTATCGGGAGATGAAATAGGTATGTGTGTTCAAAAGAACATAGTCATCATGGTGGATTAAACATTTCTCACATCATCATGCTTAAAAAGCATAAGCCTATAACCAAATCAAAAAGAAAGTAAAACTATAAATTCACAGACAGGAAACACCAGATTTCAAATGAAATACCCGCATCAGACAAAGCAACTAAGTTGGTATAGATATTTTCGAAAATATAAAAAGAAACTTTGCACAAGCTGGGCCACAGCTATTTTTGTATTTTTCCCTATAATGGTCTGGATTTCTTTTTTAAATTTATAAATCCATTTGTTGTTGTTGTTGGTTTTACTTTTGAGGCTGTCACCAAGAAGATACAACAAAAAAAAAAAAAAAATCAAAAAGGACAGAAAAACTCATTCCTTCCTTTTTTTTCTGTCTGGTTTTAAAATGGATTGATTTTTATAAATATCAAAACATGCACTCGTGCAGAATTAAACTCTGTGATTGATTGTTTTCATAGCATACACAGACATTATAATATTTCTTCAGAAATCCAATTATTCTCTTATTACCAAGAATTTACTGCCATAATTCTAAGAAAATCCCTCGTTAATCCGTATTTTGAGAACCGAAATATTAAGATAATAATAATAAGTGAAAACAACGATGGATGACGACGACAGAAATGAAAAGACCATACCCCAACAAAATTCGAATTTCTTTTATCCACCTACATCTTCATCTTTATTTTCATGTTCATTATTATACTCTCAGTCTCAGTGTACTGTGTAAGTACTTAATCAATATTTCCAGGGCCTCGAAAAACAAGTCTCATTAAAATCGTTTTTCCCATGTGGGCGATTAAGCTTTCTATTTTAGTCTTATAATTATTATTCCCTTGAAGCTTGAAGCTAAAACATACTTTAATTAAACGAATGTGTAAACAAAGCTACACATGCGGCATCCTTAAGGCCTTTAATTCTAATGCTACTAAAAAAAAAAACAAAAACATAAAACAATAACGTAGGAATAAGATATAGTGTGCCTCTTAGACACAGGCGGATTAAACTATGTAATTGAAGGCCTAAATCACAAAATAAAAAGGGTTTAAGATTCTTAATTGAAATAACACAAATAGGGCGGCTGGACACAACACAATACAACATATGTGATGAGAATAATCTCGAACTCGGACCCAGACTATAATACCCGCCGAAAGCACCCTGCATGGTATTGAGACAAGACTTGAATTTTTTAGACTTAAATTTACCGAGATTCTCGTATTTAAATTTTTTAAAATTGTAAATTGCAGGAAATTTATTGATTTGAAGAAAAGGGAAACGAGTTTCTATACATGAAAAAATATCATCTGTTTTGCGTTGAGTTGCATAGACTAGTTAAAATTATTACCTTCAAGAAAATTGACATTTCATGCGTTTAAATTCCCTTAAATTTAGAGCGTACTTTTTATAAAATGCTTAAGACATACAAATTAAACTTTCGACCAACATTCAGCTTATTCAATATTTTTTTTTTTTAAGTTGGCCTTATTTTTGTCATATTTTCTTCGGCTGTGTTCGGAAATCGATAAAAATGGTTGTATTTATCTTCAAACTTTAGTTTTTGACGTTCACGTGCCGTCAAAATATTTATTTAATGTTACTTTTTCGTGGATAATATAGACTGTCAAGCTGTTAACTGTCAAATTCAATTGAACGATGTCTACGATGTTAATGGATCAAATATCTTAAACTGCGAAGTTTTTGGAGAATAATCAACGCGTTGACCATAAAATTCACGAGTGTGAACACATCCGTCAACTGAGTTGTAAAGAAAAAGATATTATAAAATCAAGTAAGCATTTGTTTTTTGACATATTTGGTTGACTTAATTAAAAAAATTATGAAAATTCAAAAACAGGAAAAGCTTTATAAATACGTAATGTCTGCACTTTTTAAGTCAAGTGATCACAAATCCTCAATTTTTTTTTGTTTTAAACCCCTCTTAGGAACAAGAGTTCTTTAAGCACGCTTAATACGTCCTCTGTAAATCCACCATTGATCTTATACCCACTTACTATCAAAATAAAAAACAAAAACACTTTTCAATCAAAGAAAAAAAAAAAAAGTTTAAATAAAGAAAGCAAACTCACCGACATTTCCTTCGCCATTAGCCACATATCCTTGGGACAATAGAAATGCAACAGTTATAAGCTTTAGTGGTGTTACATCCCATTTGCATCGGTTCCAGGTTCTTCCATTATTCTGTACATTTCTTGCCATGACGTTGCGTCACCTGAAAGCAAAACAAAAAAAACATTAAAAATGAGAAAAGTAGAAGATTAGTTTTATACATTAAAAAAAAAAGGTTGCAAAAAAAAGGATATATAGAGCTTTTAGAACAATTAAATAGAGACACAACCAGTAAAATAAAAAAAAATGAAAGGTGAAGCAGGGGAATAACTATCTATCTATTTGCAGAAGGATACCACTAAAGTGGTATGCAACCACGCCGCGCCGTTTCTAGGCTCTTTTGTGGGTGTTTTTTTTTGCTTTGCTCTGGGCAAGTGTTGGTTCGTTTCGTTGGCTATGTTTAAGTTTACCCACCTATCTCAGGGATTATTTTTAGAAACTCTCTTTTCAATTAGTGTGGGAAAAGTTTTTTGTTTTTTTTTTTTTTTCTTTATTTGTGGTGAATACTTTGCTTTATTGTTACGGTTTACCGATGCACTTATAGAACTTAGACGAAGAAGGATGGTTACGAGAATAAAAGTAAAAAAGAAAAAAAAATCTTTTTCAATCAAACAAATGACAGTTAAGAAAGAATAGTATCTATTGGGTTAAACTTTTTCTACAATATGTCTAACTAACTACCTTTGAAAATCCTTGAAAAAGTTTATCGAAAGGAGTGGAATGGAATTAAATAATTGATTTTGCTACTTTTTATATTCCAATCAGGTATTTCTTGCTCCTTCGAATAGTAGATATTTATTATTTAATATCTAATCAGTATTTCAGTGAAGAAACAATTGACGAATAATTTCTTTAAATTTAATTAGCTAGAAAATATATATAAATTTCAATTTACTCTCCCTATACTACCATTTTTATATTTAAAACAAAACAACGACACAAATACTTGAACTTACAAGAAGTAAAAATGTGATTAGATGCAAACGAGTGTATAAACACGCCTAAATATCTGCATGAAACTGAAAGAAGTTCTTAGTTAAGTTAATAAAATTTTGTACAAATGTAAACACTTGTTTCACTATTCGCTGGGGAATCATTAGGAGCATATGCGATGTTTTTGGAGGAAATTGTTCTTAGTCTTAAGCCACCATCTTGGATTTAACGAAGAATTAGTTTTTAGTGAATAAATCAACAATTTTTTACAATTGATAAAAAAGTTAAGGCAGAACTGAAAATAATGTTAAACCCGTTCCACTTATTCATAAGCAGTTTATTTATTTACTCAAATAAAAAGAGGTCCTAAGTGACTTCCCTGAGGAGCTCATGGTATATCAGTCCAGGAGGACACCCAAAACATTTCAATTTAATCAAGATAATTTTATTCAAGGAAGTTGATCAAAAGTATTATTAGAGTATTCTGTACAGAAACGTTTCACAGGTACAGCCTCTTGTGAGGAATTGATAAATCCTCCAAATGTATCTCTTATCATGAAAAAGTGCTTCTCACTATAGTTGAAAGTTGCAAGTTACAAGGCCCTGGTTCTACAAAAGCTGTCATGCCGCCAAATTTATTTACATATTCATAATTGAAATGGTATCGTGCAATGTTTTCTATTTTTTTGGGGTATTTTTACGCTAAATTTTAAATTTTATAGATTTAAGTTTTTATAGTTCGCAAATCGCAAGGCACCCCTCGAAAGAAGGTTACAATTTTTATAGTGAAGTGTTTATTACTTAACAAATTTGTTTGAAGTTAACTAGTTGCAATAATTGCAACAATTTGTTTATGCACTGTTTTTATGTTTTTTTTTTTTAATTTAGAAAAACAAACAAAAAACATATAGAAAACATTGAACGACAAAATTGAAATTGTACCAAATATAATTATCGGAAAACTATCCACCTAACCAATTTTCGATTTAAAAAATCATTCATAGAAATCACATGGGAGATATTTTTTGTTTATATTTTTTTCTGAAAGGTCTAAAGGCCGTTTCCAATATAATCTATTATTAACTGCTCAATCTGTATAAAAAATAACCTGAAAAACAATAAAATTAATGGTTTTTGTTTAAAATTTTTTGTTTCTCAATTTGGACTTATTGAAATAGTCAGATGACTTTAAAAACAATTTCTGGCTCAAAATTCTGAAAAGAAAAATTAACTAATTGGTTCGACACAAATAAATAGTTATAGTTACTTTGAATATCTTCGTTTCAACTTTTGATAATTATTAATAATTAATTACTATGAAATTTTAGTTTGTTTGTTTTTTTTGTATAATTCAATCAATTTAATTGATTCAAAACTAATTGTGCGTTCATGTAAACTATAACCATAATTAACTTGAGGTATATAACTAACCTGGTAATGAAATAAATTAGTGGTGTCTATTTCACAATATTATGCAAATAATTTAATTATATGAAAACAAAATTCTTGATAAAAAAAATAAAGGATGTTACCATAAAGCAATTTATTCGTTTGAAATGTCGATTGATGGTCTTCATTCTACAGAGAATTGTTTACCAACAAGTATTGGTATACATATGATAAAGAAGTCCTTAAAAGTGCGTTTCGTCATACTATCTGTCGGTCTATGCGTCTTTGCATCCGTACGTCAGCTGTAAATTGAGCTAGAGCCTAAACGTACACCATTTTGTTTCAAATTCGGTGAAGAGCGTTTGATTCTCTAGAGGGTAAATCGAATTTTTGGTTTAGCTTATTTAAAACGAGTAGCTGCATTTCCTTTTTCGCGAAAATCTTGTACCTTTTATGACCACAAACTGCATTTTAAGTTTTGCCAAAAAAAAAAGTAGGAAATAGGATTTTGATTTTTTTTTAAATTTTTTGTGGATGTTTGCTTTTTAAATTGGCAACACTGCTTCTAGTAACGGTAAATTTGACAACTGAAAAATGATTTGTGCTCAGTATATTTTGTTATTTCACTATAAACCTGTTAGGTAATGTAGATTTTCTTGCGAATTTGTACCTACATAATTTCACAATTTGTTGTCAAAACCTATTGGAAAAAACTTAGTTTCAGGAAATTTGTTGAAAAAAAGGTACCAAAACATTATTTGACGTCTTTATTATAAAATGTATGTGATACAATTTTTAAATCGTCTTATTTCCAACATACATATATCAATAAGTTATATTCAAGGCATCGATATTTAATAACGTCACAAAAACCTCTTCTGATCAAAGAATCTACTTGTCTGTTTTATACAGTTCATACATTCCCTTAAACTTCTTACTATGTATGTAAATGTAAGTACAAACCACTTGCATCCATAAAGCAACCAACGTCGACTTTCATGCTTATACAAGCTTATTTAATTAAAATCCTTCCTCTATGGGGATTCAACGCCCAACAGAACCTGTCACTCTGTATGCATAAATATTCATTTCCAATTTGCAAGTGAATTTTTTAGTTTTCCTTTTCTGTATAAGGATGATGATGATTATGATGATGGTTGATGTTGATGATGATATTAACAACAATTCCCACACATTTTTAAGTCACAAAAGTCTTGCTAACTAGGTTTCAACGATATACCTTGCCGTTTTAAATGTCAAAGTTAAAATTTTGCACATCAAAACCACCCATCATCATCAAAACATGGATATTGCATGTTGTTTTTTTTTTTTTTTTAATTGAAAATTAAAAACACTAAAAATGTTGTACGGTTTTGGGTTTCGGTTGCATGAAAAGCTTTTAGAAAGGAATAAATTTGCAAGCAGTGAAGTATCAACAAAAAAAAATCAACCTTCAGCGCGGTTTTTGGTGTCAAATAAGGAAGTTATGATTGGCTTTGACATTTATAAGTCAGTGAAAGCTTATTTTTTGTTTGGGTAGCTACATACATAGTTTCAGGTGAATTGAAGTGTTTTGAAAAAAAAACAAGCTTCGAATTTCCTTACAAATACCTAAATGGAAGAGGTAGCTCTACTAAAGGTTAGAGTTTAAAAAATATCCTTTTTCTGAATTTATAATATTTAACAGCAGAAAGGGAACTTACATATGTAAGTTGCTCCGTGCGTAGGTCAGGTCTTATTTTTTTTATCAAGTTTGTAGAAGTCGTTTTAGAGAAAAAGAAGCTTTTCACTGCTGGTTATATGGGTTACATACATATATGGCATCAGATTCAGGTACCCCTCTCTAGACTTTCTGAAAAACCCTAGGTCTATAGGTATCAAATATCAGGATCCTAAGTAAACCTTAGATGAAAGTTTAGACAGGCATAAATCGGTATTGCCCCACTTACTGGGAAAATCGCACATAATAATGTAATTCATCATATTATATAGAGTGTATAGAAATGTAATGAGACATATGGAGAGGCACTTAGGATAAAGCACTTATTATTTCAATGAGGAGCAATAAAAAATAATTTTTCATTAAGTGTTATCTATTTCAATTTAGTATTTGATCTCAAAAACCCAAAACAGGTTATACTTTTGATTGAAGTACCTACCATATTTGAAGAGTTTAATTATAAGCAAGTGGATGAAGTTTGATTGATGTTATATAATATGATACCTTTGAAAGTTTAAGAGCCTACAAATTACTTGAAATATGTACTAAGTATAACTTTAGGTACTTGATAAGGTTTTAAGATGAATAAAACAACTTGAAAACTAAAAGAATTGACAAAAGTTATGCTTAACAAATAAGAAACAAGTCATATTTAATGAAAGAGTTAATATTTGTCTCTTTATTGACAATAATATATGTATAACATATGATGGTGTTTTAATAAGTTTTTTGATAAGAACATTTAGTATTCTTAGAATTTCATAGCGGGAGAATAAATTCAAAAGAAGTAAGGTGTTCAAAATCAGAGATTTTAAATGTGTATATAAACCTTCAATCAATATTATCTGTAATTTGATTTTGAAAAAACTGAAAAGCTGCTTTTTATGGAGGTACTTAACTTAACCTACCTACTACTTATTTTTAAATGACTTTAAATTTTTTTAATTAAATTTCTAGAATGACAAAAACCTAACTTTATCTTTCAGGTATGTATAAGTGGCTTGTTACTATGCCAGCATTCGGACATAGTTATTTAACAATTGGTTGAAAAAAACGACAACGGGGATTAGCGACGCCATCACAGCAGTTTAGCTAAGTCCGCAGGGTATAAGTTGTTGTTGAATTTAACATACATCGATTTCGTTTTTTTTCGTCCAATTCCCCTCGAGCTTGCAAAACAACACGTCCAGTGTTAGAACTTCAGTACTAACATTTCGGAGCAGATTTGTAAAAAAAAAGTGGAGTAAATCGAAAATCTCAAGAGTAGATTTGAAAACGAAAGAAAAACTCAAAATTTAAAAAACTGTATTTTTAACAAAATAATTATTTTAACACAAATTTAAATTTTAAAAAATAAATCACATAAAAAATTCCATTCAATTCAGAACAGAATATAATTTTGGATTCAAACAGTCAAAGTCAGAGAGTAAATTGAATAACACAGCGTGGTTTGGCTGAAGAATTTTTGAATTTTTCAGTGTGGAAAAAAAAAGGAATAGATCTAAAAAAATGGGATTGGAGGAGTAGATTTATTTTTTATTTATTTTCTTAAAATTGGAGTAAATTTACTTCGATTGGATTAAGGTTCTAACACTTAACATGCCCTTTAACGGCGCAGTGATTTTTTCGGCATTTAAGTTAAACGAGAAAAAATATTTAGAAATTGACTTCAGTTAAATTCACTCAGTGCTACGCCCATTATTCTTATGTGTTGGTTTCACTGAAAGGGCTTTAATGATTTAGACGAAATTTTCAGGATTTTAGTTTCATGTTTTTATTGTAAATAAATTAAACTTCTTTACAAGCTCAACTTATGGCTTAATAGACCCATTTTCAAGAATAAGTCTTTAAATGAAAGTTAAATGTTCTACATGTAGCAGCAAAGCAGATGCTAGAGGCAAGTAAGATAGAGCAATGCGGGTGGGGTTCGATTTTAAAAAATTTGGTTTGCATGGAAAGTTTCACATTACTAAGGTTGATTGAATTTGTTTACTGTTTTACCAAAAGAATATGAAAACATCGACTTTTCATGATATACACACACACTTCCGAATGTCAGCGCCAGCCATTTAACAAAATGTTTTCTTTAAGAGCATTTATCATTTTTATTTTTTTTATCATTTATAAAATTGATAACAGAAAAATACTTCAAAAATATTACTATAATATTTCGGAGGTTTTTCAGTATAATACGTAGGGGTAAAAAGAGGTACAAAAGAAGTATGTATATAGGTAATCTGAACGTCAAAACTAAAACGACAAAAATGTATCAGTTTTTTTAACCACTTCCGTCAAACCACTCCCTAGTGACCAAATATTGAACTAATTTTTAGTTGTTTTAATAACAGGTTGAATTTTGTTTTCTGCATAAAATGTAGTTCTTATAACTCAAAACACCTATTTTGTTGATGTGTTGCGTTTTCCTTTCGAATCGATTTATATTTTTTGAAGTGACAAATATGCAAAATGATACCTTTACCTACTTACATTATTAAATAATAAATCGAGTTATAAGTACACCAAAAAATAAATACCAATGACTTCTTTAATTTTTACCTTAGGGAGGTTTTGGTTGAAATAGACGAAATCTTTTAATGAATAAAACTGTCCCAATTTATTAATAAAAACATGTTTCTTTTATATACTATAAAAAATAAGTTTGTAAAGAGATTTTTGTGCAATCCAGTTTTAATTTTGGATTTGCTAATAGTTTCATACCTACATATGTACTTTTAATTATCTCAATCAGATTAATCGTAAAAATTATGAATTCCGATCGAAAATAAGGCTTTCTTAAATATATGCTTTCATTACATTAATATTTTATGTATTTATTTATTTTGTTTGTTTTTAAGAAAAAAATGTGCATCCTAAAAATAAACACTGTCAGAACTTGAGAAGTGTAAATTGAACACATCAAATAATCATATCCTTATCTACATACCATTTGAATTCTTATATTCAATTAGCATATGGCTATGAAAAATTCCTTGTTTTTTGTTATTTTTCATAGCATGTTCTTTATTCAACAATTTCAAAAAGGCTCTATCTATCTATATTATGTGTATAACATAATAAAAAGTCAGGGTCTTAAAATAGAACAAAATACATGATCTGAAAATTCCAAACATCAAGGAAATACACATTTTCAACTTCAACAAATTAACCCCCGCAAGAAGTTTTCACAAATTAAATTAAATTCATCGTCTTCGTGTTGGTCGTCTTGTGGAAGCAAAAGTTTCTATGAATAAATTTGAGATGAGACGTGGAATAAATTTTCAACTTTTTTTTTTTTAATCCTTTAGCTTTGGTCGGTAAATACGAACATATGTATGTCCTTCGAAATGTTTAACAAATTCCAAAAAAAAAACAAGTAAATAATTCCAAAAAAACAAAAATCAGTAAGTATTTTTTTTCCTAATTTTGCCACATCGCAACTTTTAATTAATATCTCATTTTATACAACTTTTTTTTCCCAAAAAGGTACATACATACATAACTATACTTTATTTTGTTTACAAAATAAAATAAAATCAAACATGACGTCAATCCCGTATCAATTAAAAAGATGTCAACGTAATTAAACTGAATTAGTTTCTTATTTATTTCTAATGTCCAATTGTACAAATATTATATCTATATAAGTAAACTGTTATACATACCCTATCATCGTGAATTTCATTGAGTAATTTTATTCAATACAAAAAAAAACACACACACACAAATATAGACACAAAATAATAAATTAATGAACAATACTGTTGGCTAGGATCACTTTATTTCATTATTTTATTTGTATATCTTTCACTTTTAATATCTTATTTAATAGGAGACTTTGGACTTTATTAAAATGTCAATATGGTTTGATACTTCCTTCTCCGAGCAATCCTAAGCCCAAGCCCAATGAGCACGAAATTGAAATGTCTCAATTTGGGAAAAATCAACTGACTGTCGTAGTCGTAGTCGGTAGATACACGATACCCTTAGCCTTAATACTTCATCAAAAATATAACCTCCAGGATTCTCATACTTACTTTCAAAAACCTATATGAATTTTTTTTTTCCTATATCTAAGTGTATGTATGTGTTTTTTTTTAAATGGATACACGTCGTCGTCGTCGTCGTCGTCGTATCTTATATTTATTTTTTCTTGTTTTATTATTCCACTAGTATTTGTATTTTATCAGAACTTTCTATATTATATAGGTATATCACGTTTATTAACACATCCTTCTTCACTTCGACAAGAGCAGTGTCAACAGGTTTTTTTTGGAAATAGTCAAAACATTTGATAAAAAAAAGCTTTTATTTCCCCTACAACGTAGTGTTAAATTATATTGTTGTCGTCCCCACTTTTGACAAAATGTTCCTTTCAGGAATTCTCTATTCCAATTTATATTTTGACTTTCTTGGACGCATGTCTGATATCAACAATGCGCATTTCAATGGATAGATAGATATGGATACACATCTTATAGAGAGGAAAAAGCTCACTGATATCTTTAATGAAGTGAGGGGAATTTTGTGCTGATATCAGTATCGGAAGAAAACTAATGTTCCAGGAAAACTCTGGAAAAAAACAGTGGGATTGGTCTGGGAAATGTAAATTTGACGGAGAAATTTGCTTCCACAGGTTAAAAATAATGTTTAGGTATTGATATACATACCTTCATATGTATATGACTATATAGTTTATTTTGTTTAGTAAATTTTCTTAATGAAATTATGTTTTGAAAAATTACTATAATGTATAGTTAATTTATTTTCTTATCTCCTTAAAATTTGGTATATTTTTATAAATTCAATAAATAAAACGTGCATTTATTTAAATTAATTTGTATTTAATAATTATAAATAAACAAAAGATTATTTTATGATTCGGTAATAATCGGAAATAATGTATGTAGGTATACCTACAAAAAGACAAGGTAACTGAAAGTTGCAAAATTTTCCGAGGCATCGTCCCGCAGCTCTAAATTAGCTTTTTAAAGACGTCATAACTCAAAAAAAAATATATGAGTAGGTCGTTACAATTTAAAACCAAGACAAAATTACATACATTGTGAGGTATTCCAAATAAAAAACATGACTGGGTAAAACGTTTAATATTATCTTTATCGAGAAAATGTAAAAAAAAATTAAAAATAATTTTTTTCTTTGTTTTTTTTTTTTAACTGTGTAGGTATATAAAAAATTATCAATAAAATTTTTAAATGTAAAAGTGTTTGCATTTCAAGAAGAAACTGATACAAAATTATAGCAAATCCGTCCAGCTATTAAAGAGACACAAGTGAAAAAAAGAAAGCAATTTTCAAAAAAATTGTTTAATTTATTATATTTCCGTTTTTTGAAAGTTTTGACAAAATAATCTGAAATGGTGTATTATGTATTTTAATTGCTTTAGAATTTACTCGTACAAAGACAGGATTTTTTTTATAACTAAAACGATATTTCAAATCTTCCTTCTATAGAAAATAAAAAAATAAATGATTCGTGCTAAATTTTAACCGAATCGGTTCAACTGTTTGGGCTATATCTCAAAATGAAGCAGACGAACGGAGCCACAGCCGCACGGACGTACAGACCAACGACGGACGGTATTACCTTTTTAAAGTTATCAAACAACTCCCACATGCTTTTAAATATAAATATTCGGTCGTATTTATAAATGTTGTCTAACTTTGGAGTTATAGATAAACATGTTTAATTGTTGTTTAACAGTTATCTTACTTGGACAACAGAATCAGTTGTGTTAATGTTGACTAATGTGATATATTAATATTTTTTAACAACAATTCAAGTACTATGTCAGCCGCTTATATCCAGCATAAATTAAGTTCTAATTAGTTATATTACATATAAATAAATATTTTTGCCCAAAGTCATAACTCCAAATAAGACACAAAAAATTTATTTTTTTTGTATCCACCCAAATGATTTTTAAGTCACTAATACTATTGTTTTTTTGCCTTATGATGTTTCCCCTTAAATGCGCATTTTTGATGAATAACTAATCAGAGCTTTACTTAAAAATTGTGAAATAGGCCCTTAGTATTTTCAAACAATATATAATTTCCAGAAAAGAAAAACATGTACAAATCAGGAACCCGAGAGATGCTATTATAGTAGATAGAAATTTAATAAAAACGGCAGTGTGTTGGCGATAAACTTTCACTAGAAGATAACTGTGTTGTGGCTAAAGCTATAAAATCGAATCCAATGACGCAAGTTGGCCGTAAAGTGGGCCCACGAGAGAAATGGGTTTTTAAGAATGTATGTATGTATTATTGTGGGAGGAAAAAGAATTTTTACATCATGGAAATTTGTATGAAATTGTCTTTAATTTTAACTGGAGGAAGTTTTAACTTTAATAAATAAGAAGAATTGACCAAATTTAAATGCCTTTCTGTATTATGTAAGGGTAGTCTAGAGTAAAAAACCTTTTCTGCCATTTTGACTTAAAGTAGATAAGCAAGGTTTTTGATATTTTGGTGTAGATAAATGTATTTTTTTTTATAATCGATGGATTTTTTAAGAAATTAGCAGGTATCAAATTTAAGAATTAAGACATCCTCGTAGTTCTATAAAATCTTCGTAAGTCCAATTTTTTTGTATTTTGAAACACTTGCATTTTTTAGGGATTTTTTATTGACAAGAACTTGAAAGTTTAAGGAATTTTTTATTAAGAACCATATATGTACATATGTATATGGTAAAACTGGCTTCGCACGAAATTTTTAATCAGCATTTCAAAACAGCGTTGCTTAACTTTGAAACTCTGTGGTTTACTGTCCAAAACTACACCTTTTATTTTTTTATATGAAATTTGACAGACTTTTGTTTTGTTTTGGCAGAAAATCACAGAGTTTCAAAGTAAAAGAACGCACCGAAAATGTATAGGAGCTTCAAGCAACCCTATAAAATTAACTTTTTTGGCACACTCCAATAATTTTCACACACTAATGTAGTCTTGAGAGCCATTTGATGGCGATCCCATTTTAGTGAAGAGCAAAATTAGCAGATTGTCTTTTTTGTAGTGTTTGTCATTCCTTAGAATCAATATTAAGATATCGCCATCCATCCCCTAAAAGTATTTCGGGTTTTCACGATTTTCTGAATTTTCCGGTTGAAATTCCTGCATGCAAATCGGATGATGTTCAGCCGAGTTATGTACAAAAAATGCACTCAAGGAGTTTTCATAAAACGATGACGATATGAATGTTTGAAAACGTGTACATATAAACGGATTCAAATATATGGAAAAAATTTTGCTTAAATAAGGTGAGAATTTTATATTTTTGTTCTGAGAATTTTTGGAAATGATAATTTTTTGGATAGTTTTTGATTGTATGTGTTGTGTAAAAAAAACACACAATTTGGTCATGAAAAAAAAAATAGAAATAGTAAAACTGATTCTTCTTGTCAAACATTTTTTAATTTAAGACTGAAATATTAATTGTATTATCTAGATGACAAAATTCCACTTCAGCTTTTAGCCCTAAATTTGTTTTGGTCATTCATGTAGTTCTTAAAAAAAATTAAAGTTGTCAAGAGTGAAAAATCGAGTTTTGAGCTCCCATATTCCTTGACTTCAAAATAACAATATTTTTGCAACCGATATTTTATGTAGTTGGTATAGAAACTCCAAATTTAAATTATATGGCAACTCGAGATTTTGCTCAAACTTGAGATTACGATTAAAGGGAAGACGCAACAGCTTAACCTGATGGATCAACTTAATTTAAAATTAAAACAAACCTTTCAGAAAAATGATTTTTAATACGGCACCTCCCACAATGGTTCAACAGATTTGAATCAATTTATTTTATGAAAAATGTTTAGTAAAATTTTAATTAATATTGCACCTATACCAAAATTCGCGAAAATCTTGAAAAATAATCTTTTTAAAATTTTTGATTCATTCGTTAAATAAAAGGAATCATATTTTTAAATTATTTCACAAAAGAAAATTAACAAATAAAATCTATTTTTTCCCATCAGGTGAGAGAAAATATATTTTTCCACATATCATCCGCACATAAATAACTAACAATTCTTACTCTCTATTGTTATTACACTATTTTTTAGTTTTATTATATTCAATTTCAGATGTTTTATAAGTCTATAGGTAAATAGGTGCTGTACCTAGCTCAACTTTTTTTCTAAGCACTATGAAAAATGCATACACACACCACACAGCCAATCAAAAACACAAAATATTTAGATACCTACACACTTTTTTTCACAAAAAAATAAAAAAAATAGATAAAATAAAGAAAATGTAAAACTTACATACCTCAAATTTACATGAAACTCCTTTGAACTTAATCCATTTTCCACGACGCAATTCGGACATAAATGAATTTTTTGCAAAAATTTTTCACTCAGAAAACTGAATTCAATCGTTTTTAAAGTCGCGACGCAACAACAATAACAGTAACCCACACAAGAACTAAAAAATTGATTCAAATGAAAAATCTAGGATGCACCCAATTTGAAATGCGAACGAAAGTAAAATCAGGAAA
The DNA here is from genome assembly GCA_951394125.1 of Epistrophe eligans. NCBI lineage: Eukaryota > Metazoa > Arthropoda > Insecta > Diptera > Syrphidae > Epistrophe > Epistrophe eligans. The sequence continues at coordinate 7,854,722 of OX596030.1, read as the reverse complement.
AAAGGGCAAAGTTTACTAGGTCGGTTGAGTCGACTATACTGAGGGAGACAAAAAAAGGGTCTAGGTTTTTAGTTTGAGTTTAGAAAATTAAAATTTATATATTCTTTTTTAAATGAATGAATGAATGAATGAATGAATGAATTGATAAATATTATCTCTTACTCAAGGGATGGGTGTATACTTATAAATCAACAAGAAAAGAAAATGGGAAAATGAATTAAATTAATATCGAGAAAAATGTACGGTTTCCCACTATCTCTAGGGGACCAATAACAGCAGAATTCGTTTTTTGAATCTGGTTTCCTGAAGAAGGAATTCCGGGATTTCTTATGAATTGTCTCAATTTAAGGAAAATAAAAAATAATTGAAAAATGGAAAATGGAAAAAGAAAATAAGGAAGAATTTCACTCTTATCACTTTTTTTACTGTTTTGCGCTAGCATCACCGAAGGACTGTGTCCCACTAAATGTTAAAGTCGAGAAAATTTTCCTCAACTAGTTCGGTCAGCTTAGCTTCGTGTCGGAGGAGCTTTTGTGTTGTTTTTTTTTTGTATAGCTTTCCATGTACACAGAGAGCTTGATGTTATGGGAGTGGAATGGAACTCACTCACTTGTGGATGCGGGATGACTTTACCGCGCGTAGGCTACTTCAACACCGTCAGCAGCTGTTTTCGTTGACAAAATCGATAGATACTTCTTGTAAAGGTTGGATAATATATACATATCGTTCTTCCACCCACTTATACCCTTATAGTTTTATAGGGGTAGCATGATATATGTATATCATATAGCCCGTTATCTGGAAAGTTCAAATTACGCAACGTAACGGTTAGAAGAGGAAGACTCTGGTTCTTCTTGGATTGTGTTGTGATTTTTTTAATGGAAAAGTAGGGGCAATATGGTTCGCCTTGGGGGATGCTTTTCTGAAGGGCTGCTATGCCCATGCGTGAATATTATTTTGAGGAAGTAGCCTGTTGCCTCTGAGCCTTATGCATAATTGTATTTTCATTCGCGTTGGTGTGAATGATTAATGGCGGCAGAACATCAGAAAAAGGTTGGAAAAACTTTTCAGGGTGAACACATACACACATACACACATAAACCCATACCCCCATTTATATTATTCAACATAAATAGTTTTGCATCAAAGAAAGTTTAATAAAGGATATTGCTGGGTTTATTTTGTTGTTTTGGACTTTGAAGTGGGAATCATTTTTATTTGCAATTTGTAACGCAACTCTGAGCTTTTACAATGCAGCTACGCTTAACAAGGATTATTGTTTTATTTATATTTTTTTGTATGTGAACATTTATTACTTAAATGGCCTGAAAAAGATGATCTTTGACATTATAAGATTGAATGTGAACTGATTATGTAAATTGATATATTTTAACCCAAAACCTCGCCTCAAGTTCAAATTCACATTCAACCCCACAAACAATATGGATAGAATTATATTTCGTTAGGAAATTAAATTTGATATTAAAAAATATTTAAAGAGCATTTTTTTTACGTCAGAGATAAGATGAGATATTCCATTTGGAAAAATTTATATCTTATGAGTTTCTCAAAACAAGTCCTTGGTGCGATTAACTTAAAGACCTTACAATCATAACAATATTATTCCAATAAATGTTCTTGTTATACTTGTGTTTCTATATACAATACATACATACTTAGGTAATGCTCATGTTACTCTTGTAGCCAATTTTGGTATTTTCTTGCAATAACATTGGATTTGTAGTCATAAAATCCAATAAATTATTGCTTACTGTCCTCATAGTAGATACCTACCTAATAATGTTAATTAATATTAATTTAAACAGTATATGCCTGGTTCATAAAAGACTTTAGGTCTAGTCTTTTATGAACTGCGCGGCACTAGTTACAAGAAAATTATGGGTTAGGAAAGAAGTTGTTGCAGTGGATTGAGAATAAGGTTTTTTTTTTATATTCTGCCATGAAATCCAATTAGTGGTAGGTATCTAGATGAAACTGTATTATCTACATATATATATATAGAAAAGAATGCTTCCTTGAGTGGGGCTCCAACGTCTAGGCAAGCAGTAAAAACTAAAAAATAACATCTATAAAAACTAGTATAAATTTATATTTGAAAGTTAATGGCGCAAAATATTAAACAGCTTTATTTTAAGATATTAAGATGATACTAACTTAAAATATTTTTCTAATTTTAAAGCTGTTTCTAATTTCAAACACTTTTAAACTAGGCGCATAGTTTCATAGCAAACCTATTTTCTTAATAAACTCCATCAGCCGAAGTTTAGCTGCTGAACACACTTGAAAGATTACCAGTTCGTATAAACTAAGCAAACGGAGATAGTATTATAAAGGGTTTTCCATTAGGGCGGGTTGATTTTAAAATTGAATAAAACAAGTTGTATATGAGACATCAATAAGGTTTTATCTTTATTTTAGATCCCTATCAATGACATTATGTGTGAAATATAAATATATCGTTAAAATGGCCGCCGCGGCTTCGCTGGTTGGCGCGGATTCGAAAGGTCCAGTTTTCGATGACTTTGGCGCATAAATGAGGCTGAATTTGACCGATGGCATCGATTATGTTGTCTTTGAGGGCCACGGTGGTTTGCGGCTTATTCGCATAGACCTGCGACTTAAGAAAGCCCCACAAGAAAAAGTCCAAAGAGGTGGCCAATTCACGTCGCCTCGGCGATAGGTAACCATGCCATGAAACCGCTCGTGCAGAATATCGATTGTGTCTTAAGCTGTGTGCCACGTAGCGCCATCCTGTTGAAACCATATGTCTTCGGTGTCCATATCATCCAAATCAGGCCACAAGAAGTTGGTGATCATCGACTTATAGTGATCGCCGTTGACGGTGATGGCCTGGCCAGCATCATTTTCGAAGAAGTACTGACCGATGTCGCCTCTAGCCCAAAATCCACACCAAACAGTAACTTTATTTGGATGCATTGGAACCTTATGAATCTCGCGTGGATTGTTATCTCCCCAAATCCGGCAATTTTGCTTATTCACGTACCCATTCATCCAATAATGGGCCTCATCGCTAAAGATGATTTTTCGACCAAAATTGGGATCAACTCCCAACTGCTACAAAACCCAATTATATATCATTTGCACGTGTGACCTATGACCTATGAGCCCCTGATTATACTAAACACAAAATTTGTATACAAAATAAGTCCAGGCCTATACTGCAAACCAACAATTTTTCCAATAGGAATCGAATTTTACTTTGACAATATTAATGTACATATATTCTTAAAATTTTTATTATTTATTCCTTATACTATTTTTGTTTAATGAAAACTTTGCAATCCTGATGCTTTCATTCTGGAAAGAAGAAAAATTATGTTTCTTAAAACAACCTCTCTTTTAGCATCTTAATATGTACATATTTGTAACCAATTAAATTTACCTATAATGTCCTAATAGAATATCAAGCGGAATTGGTCCTGTTACAAGTAGAACTAATTATTTAAAAAGGACTTAAACGTTTATGGGGATCGAGTTTACAAGTTTTTTAAGTATCCCATGAGAGAGTTTTGTTTTAGAAAATCTAGTTTATAAATAAATTTAAATTTAAGCTTCAACAATAATCTCTGGAGTCTTATCCTATGTAAAATTAACACGTAAACATACTCAAATTTAATGTACTCATTGTCATTGTCGTGCTGGACAACATTCGATTGACCATACTTTGGACATGCCCTAGAGATTTTTCAATCCTGCATCAGCACAATGTGAATTCCATAAAGAAACGTTGTATATGCGATGTGTTTGAATTTTGTTATTAACTTCAAAGCTGTTTATAAAAGCAAAACCTAATATCAATAATGAATGACCAGGATTCTTGTATATGTATACTACTCGTATATTCCCACATCACGCCGCCGCTTCTAGTAGTTCCTATAATGGAACGTATATGGTCTGATGATGACGTGTCTCACCCGTATCCTTGATACGCTCTCTAACACTATGCCAATCCATCATGCACTCTCATCTTTGCCCATTGCATCCATTAAAGCTCCAATCAACCAACAACTCTTTTTGACGAGAACATATAGAATGACGCCTGTTCAAAAACTAACATCCTAGCTATATAGGGCTAGTGATGGAGGACAAAGATACATATGGAATGGAAGTTATATCGTCCTTGTGTTCTTTTCCACGTCCCTTAATGTTTCCTTATTTTATTATACTGTAACTGAATAAGATGACGTTTAGAGCGGCAGCAGCGAAACTTTTCTATATACCCGACAGCAGCGGTGGCGGCGGCGGCGGTGGCAGTGGCAAAGAGAATTCCCTAATTGAATTTGGGGTGGTATTTGGTCTCCACGACAACGACAACGACGGCGACGACCGACGACAACGACGACGATAATAATGATGATGACTATGATGCTTCTTAGTTTGCAGACCCGGATGTGCAAACATAAATATAGTAAACTCCTTACGTAGGATGTGATATTGAATTGTTTTTTATGACTTTTTTTTATTTTCCTTTATTTTATGTTATAAAATTTTTAGATATTAAAAGAACTTTGATCTCTTGCCAAGCAATTCCAAGGATAAGTTTTATTATGAAGTTGTTATTATTTTATTATTTAAAGGTTGCTGTAAAGCTTTTTATCAACAGAAGCAACAAAAGTCGAGAAAGAAAATTCATTAGAATTCCTGAACAGTGCACACATCATATCCAGTCATCCAAAGTGCAAAAGTTAATATTTTCTAGGAAAATATATGTAGGTACAGCAAATAAGATACGGTTTTTAATTGAAATTAAATTCTAGGAATCACAGAGATGGTATATCTCTATATAAGGTAATATTTTTGGATTTTTTTAAAAAAAGTTAAACTAAATGTTAACAAAAGTTTATGTCTACTATGATTCAGAGGTAATCATGGCAATTTGGGTAATAATTTTTATTTCTTCGGAAAATTTAAAAGTGTTCATGCGATACCTTACAAAAGTTTTCTTTGTTTGTTTCCAAAGAGAAACAGTAATATGATAAAATAGTATGAGGAATATATATAATTTTTTTAAATAAACCATGGAATAAGTTAAGTAATTGCGGTATGAAAAATTGAACCCTAGTGAAATGTAAATGTAAAACACTTATTACATTTTCAAAACTTCCATTTTCATAATTTTGTAATTATTTTTATAACACTAATATTTTATTTATTTGTTTCTTAGACTATGTTGCATCATCATTCATCATAAATGATAAATAAATAATGATAAACAATAAAAGAATCCATAAACTATTTGCGTATACTCGGGCGTATGAGTAATTTTTGTTTGTACAATAAAATATGAGTGTGTATTTAAAGAGTTTTTTTATTCGTTGAAGCTTACTTTTAAAATCTACATAAAAATCGAAACAAAACAAACTAAATATACTGCTTTGAGTATCCAATTTATCCAGTTATTTTATGTTTTAGTTAAGTTTAGATATGTATATGTAGGTACATAGTTCATTTTGTTTTCGAACAAGTAGGTATGTTTTTTTACGTCATTGCGTTGAATGTACAATCACTGGAAAAGTTTGGGAAACACTATTAAAAATATACATTTTCGGTTCATTTAATGTGTGTTTTTGGTAAAATGAAAGATGCGTTTTTCCAAATTCAAAAGAGAAAATTGTGACAAAAAATCATGAGTTTCTAGATCGTTCCCAAACGTCAGCGATGCGCATTAATTGAGCAGCAAACGCATCCAATTTTGTTTGGATGCTTTCATTTGAAAATTTGACGGTTGAACTGAAAGTGAAACAAAAATATGGAGTCTTGAGTGAAGTTACTTTATTTTCCCATCACTTTTTTTTTCGTAAATTATGGTTGTTATTATTATTCTATGCCGGCGGTAGAGTAAATCAAATTGTCGTGAAATAGCTATAACTCCAGCCTATAAAATCTTGGTGGTAGCTCACCCAATTGTTGTTGTTTCATTCAAACCTTCAATATTAATATGATGGTGCGAAAGCTTGGCAGCCTTACTGCAAGTGTGTTATCAAACAAAAACCCCTAATAAATTTAAATAAACGTGAACGTTACGAGTATGAAGTTGTGTGTCACACTTTACGTTGTAAATGGGTACGTTCCATAACATTTTTGTTTACACATCTTAACCGTGAGTCTTGGAATTTGACTTTTCTAATTTATTTGTTAAACCTCAAAAGTAGGTACAGAAAACATTGCTTTAAACTCTTCTGGACAAAAACCGTCATGAAAAAAAAGTGGCAGAATTTAGAACAGTTTAGGCCAAGGTGTACTTTTCTAATCAACTGTAAAAAAAAAAACTCTTAGCCATCACTTTAGCCAAACAAAAAAAAAACATACTTTCAGTTAAATTGAAAAAATGTAGTATCCCCTTTAACAGTTTTTTTTTTTATTACTATTTTTTGGTTTTATTTGAAGAGAAAAGCACACAGTTCCGATAATATCTGAATTTGCTCTTCCATATTTTTTTCAGTTGTAATTTACTACCTAATAGTTTTTTAATCGTGATAAATGTATGTTTGATCGCACTAATAAGCTTGAAGTCTTCCAAATTTAAGTACTTCTCCTGATTTCAGTCTTGTTCCCTTTAATATCTATGCCATATAGACCGACCTACATCACACGAACGGTATAACTAAAACGGGAAAGTATTTATTAAGCCTTATTAAATTTTTCCTACTCATAAACCTAGAAGTATATACATATGTATGTACATAATGTCGATTAAAACTAAAATCACCAGATGTAGCTTAGATATAAATTAAAACCAGTATTTATTGTTTACGTTACCAACATCTTTTATTTAACTTTATTCCTTGTCTGCTTCGCTTTATTTATTATAATGTTTAAAATACTTATAAAAAATGAAAAAGAAAAATATACATATTATTCATTTTTATTTTAAAAATAGTTAACATATTTTTTTACGAATGTAAGCAAGGTGTATTTTATAACTTAAATTCATAAATTTTGTTTGATTTGGTATTTCAAAAAAAAGAACTTTGCAATGCTCATTTATTTTTTTTTTTTAAATTACTTGTTTTTTAAAATAATATTTTTTTTATTTTTTTAAGAAGTTATATTTGAATAAAAAGTTTTAAATTGAATTAGTAATAATAAAAAAGAGTGTCTGTGCTAAAATGAGCAGATAACTTTTTGGTTATTTTTACATTACTTTCCGTATTGAATAATTATTGTATACTTACCTACATATATGTATGCCCGAAGGATATACATACTTTTAATTGTTGCAGAATATTCAAAAATTTAAAATTCTATCTAATTTTGTGAATAATTTGTATTTTATAATGTAATTATTGTATAGTGTATTTTATTTTATGTAATATTTTTGTATTTGTCTGAGAGATCTGTTACATATTTTTTTAAATGAGAACTTTGTGGCCTAATACTCCAATGATGATATTTGTGACCCGAATTCGATTTTCAAATAAAATAAATAATAATTTATGCATGTTGGAATTAAAAATTCATTACATATTTGTTTTATAGTTGCATTTCTTAGGAATTTTTGAATTGAGGGAGTTTTTTAAATTTAGAAATAGAGAAACATAGGAGCTTATGTAGAACTTTGATTTTGATATAGAATATTTTTTAGAAGAATCTTAGCTTCAAAAAAAAAAAAACGACCATCATATTTTTTTAATTTTGTAAATGAAACTAACAATTGCGATTCTTTAAATATAAAATAGAGCTAATATAGTCTCCGCACCTAGGCTTTATAATTTTTTTATATTACCCCTTCAATTCAAATAACTTGTAAAAAAAATAATAATAATAGATACAAAGTAAGTCTTATAAGAAATAATTAACAGTTGCATTTTGAAATAGAATGCTATTTCTATGGTATCAAGGCATTTTTCTACATACCTTCCTATCGGATATAAAGTTAGTAGATACCACAGTTAATCCTTTTAATACCCCAATTCACGGCATATTTATCAAGAGCGGGACTTTTCGTTAACATATTGTACCTCAAGTTTTGGAAATTTGAATCTGATTCTTGACTCTCCGAGTAAAAAGTATATACATACCTAAATTCATATGAAATTAGGATCTTCTGATCATTACAAATGAAATTCAGATGAAAACGCTTTACTTTGGCAGACGACTAATTCATTTCTATACTGAAAATTTAATAGTTATCTAATCTAATCTAAATCAGTGCCGCTTTAATGTTAATGTTTTGATAGGCAGGATTAATTAAATGGGGTTCCGGCAAGTGGGGTTCCAGTTATTTCTCTAGATAATCTAATTTCTCAATGGGTTAAAAAGCTCTTTGAATTTGTATTTATATTTATTTATTATGAAACATTAGTATAGTAAAACAATTGTTTTCTGAGAAATACTAAGTATAAGTGAGGTTAAAAGTTTTGAACTTTTCTTAGCAGTCATTTAAAAATAATAAGTTTGTTAATTAAAATTTTAACAATAAAAGTAAAATTTTTTAGAACTTTACATAATCATATAAGACACCTTTGAATTGATTACAGTTGCTTATCGTCTTCATTTCGGCGGGTAACGAGTTTTACAGACCAGCAGCATAGGCACTGCTTAGAAACCGTGTACGTTATAAAAACCCTGCTTCTTTGCGACTGAGAGAAATCGAGTTTTTCATACAGATATTCAGATCTCCCTAATTGCATCAAATGAAATAAGAAGACTAAAACTTTGCTATGTAAAAATTTTCGAAGGGACATGTTAAAGATATTATTAGCAAATCGTGAGACATGATCGAACAACATTGTTGAAATCTACATTTAACCACGTTTGCCCGCTCTATCTAAATTGCAGAAAACCAATGTTCCATAGAGCAATACCGGTGCAATGATAGTTTTGAAGAGATTTATTTTAATGCTGATTGGTAAGCAGCTTCCAACAACGTAGAGAACCCGAGGGGCACCATATGTTTTCCCGAGTGCGTATGAAATATGTTCATCCCAATTAAGAGTTTGGTTCAAAATTAGGTCCAGATTTTGCTCTTGAAGAAATACATTCGGCAGAAAAATGTAAACGCCTTCAGCGAGATTTTATATTTCTATAATAGGTAACGCGACAGCTACGCCATTAATTTGAATAAATTTTCGATAAAATGGAGTCAAAAGTTTGTATTTTCAAAAATTATTTATTCTTCGGAACCACTTATTATACCTCACATTTTATATGCTGTCTAATAACTTTAAACAATAATAATAATTTTATAAAAACATCTTTCTAAATAAAGAGGAGCAACTGAAGCTTTCATTTTATTATTGCTCTCACCGTTGTTTTAATCGTTTCCATGTAGGTAGACCCAAACTATCAGAATTATATTTTTAGTTAAATTACATAGAAATTTTAAATTAGTAAGTATGTATGTACAATACACATTTGTATACTCTACTCATGTAAAAAATGTCATAGAACTTGTTCTAGTAGTCATATTGCGAATAAATTAGAAAGCAAGGCCGCATTGGATGGTGTGTTATTCAAAATTACAATTCATAATAAAAATGAAGAGGCTCTTTTTCAATATTTGGAACTAATAGAGTTCTTTGGTGATTTTAATATTTTAACATAATGAATTGAAATTCAAATTGATTATTTTTTAACCCTGGTAAAAAATTGGATTTATTAAATTTTGTCCGTGTTCTTCTGACCGGAGGAAATATCAGTGCAAATTAATGGCTAATAAACTAAAGATTCAGATAAATGAAGTGTAATAAAGTGCCTAGTCTCAGTATCGAATTTTGGTTTTTACTATAGGCAGTTGTAATCGGAATTCTTCTATCAAACAAAAGTTGGTGTCCCTCTATGGGTAGCCGTAACAGAATCTTAAATAAAGTTCCATTATTAAATAATTAATATGAAACAAATAAAATCCAAATAGTTCGCGAAACATAAAAATGAAATTATTCAAAAAAGATTTAAAAAAAATTGTGGAAATTCGTGAGTTGAGAAACGATTTTTTATAACAATTAATATTCTTTTGTAGAATTTTTGAAAAAGTATAGGCAGCCAGGGAATTATTTGGCTTCAATAATTATTCTTTTTCGTGATAAAAGGCCACGGAACAGAACATTGAGAACAGTTGAATCCTAATTTTTTGGGCTTCAGGTCATTCTTTCTATAATTATATTTTGATAGACGACGTTTCGTACGTGTTTACGTACTTCCTCAGGTCTATTCTGATAGTCGTAAAAATTATTTAAATGTTTGTTTTTTTTTTTTATTTTGAACTATCACTTTTTAGATATTTGAAACTATTTTTATCTTTTAAATTTGTAAGTCTTGAAAAAGACGTTTCAGATTAAATAAAATTAAAGAAACAACATCTAGATCCTGGACCATTACTCTCATTGAAAAAACCGAGAACTTTTCCCAAATAATCAAGCCAAACAAAATAAAATAAGTAAACCAATTTTTTTAAATTATATTGTTGACAATTAATGAATTACTTTTATTCTTAAAAAAAAGAAAAATAATTTATAATATTAAAACAGAAAAATGAGAAAAAAGCTTAACAATATTTTTTTTTTTAAATGACGACGACAGTTTTCCTTTTTTTTTCAAAACAAAAAATATTAATATAATAATTATTAATATAGTTTAAATTTGTTTCATTTTATATCTTATGTTTTTACTTACAAAAGTAACGCTTAAAAATTTAACTTTGTTTTTCATTTATATTTTATAATAATATATAATATGTATAATTAAATTAATACAAAAAATATATATTTATATATGTATAGCATTTTAATAGCATAAATGGAAGATAGAAAAAAAGAAACGCACAGAAAAATGATAATAAAACTAAAGTTAACTAATTTTTAATCGAAGAATTGAGAAGGGAAAACATTTTCAATTAATTACTTAAACTAAACAATTCGTTTTTGTGTTGTTGTTTGTACATGGGGAAAATTAAATTAAAAACATAATTTAAACATAATAATTCTCGTATTTCGAGTGTGTGATGGTTTTGTTTGTGGTGTAGATGTGTGTGTGTGTGTGTACGTTGTATGTGAGTGATGCATTTAATTTAATTTTTACAATAAATTTTTATCGATATTTACTCCATTTTACTTGTGATTTTGTGGAATATATAAATACTAGTTATATATTCTACCAAATTTTATGGTTTTTTGTTAACTTTCTCGCTAAGTAATGATATTTTATTATAAATTTTGTTAAATTTAATTTAATAATATATTTATATATTTCTCATTTTCGTTATATTATGTTGTTCTTGAGTTTTTTTTTTTTTGTTGTTGGTTTTTGTTGTTAAGTGTATAACTGTTTTCAATTTGAAGAGAAAGAAAGAGAGCGTAGAGAGTAAGACAAGTAAATTATAATGAGTTAGTTGGACACAAACGATGTGGACAATAATTAAGGCTTTTTTAGAATGTCTTTTTTACGAGTTCGATTTGAATTGAGCTTCTGATAGAAATAATTATGACCAAAGCTCTTTTGCAGCTTATATGACTTTCCCATTAGGAACTTTGTAATTGATTGAACGTAACCGCGAACGTTTTCATGATTCTCCGGCAAATGAATTGATATCACATCAATGTAGACTTTATTGAAGGGAATTGTTTGAAGAACCTGTTAAAGAAATCAAGAATCGTGATTAGATTTGTATTCGTTTTGTTAAAGTAACAAAATTTACCTCCAATTCATGACCGTGTACACCAAGGCTTAGGAGATCATAGTCGATGCGATTACACGCCAACATAATTGTATAAAGTGGAAAACATTTGACGCGGGAATTAAACCATGAAGTTTCCTCGTCAAACAGACTATTAATTTTAACCTCCGAATTTTCATCATCATGGAGTGTTACCTGTAAAGAAAATAAAGATTTAATTATTTTTATTGAAAAGTCATGAAGTATATAATATTTCATTTGATTTGCTTATTGTGCTTGTTGGGTTACATATTCTTATAAAACAACTAAAGAAGCTATATTATTTAAAAGTGATAGCAAATATTGAAGGTTTTAATGAAATAACAATATTATCGTTCTACCACTAAGCTTTTAAGCTAAAGTTAGCAATTCCACGCTGTCCAGTCTGGTCATCTGCTGCTTTCTGTGGTTTTTTACATTTCTTCGTCGTTCAATTAAAATTACCTAGGCCCATTTTTCACAAAAACTGAGGAATAGTCTTATTTCAGTCAAATAACAAAATATAATTTCTGTAACAGCTCTCTAATCCCTATAGGTTCCTTTATTTCCAAACTGAAAATCTATAAAACATTAAAAATTCCAAATTCTTGTCAGCGAAAAGTTCTTTTTAAGTGGAATAAATATAAAAACTTTAATGTTTATAAGGTGTGAAAATAAAATAAGCCTTTTATAATTTTGTTTGAGTGTAAAGTCAAGGACTTTTTATTAAGCATATTTTTTAGGAAAATAAATAATCATAATATATTGCAATTGCCTATGCAGGGCTTCATCTACCTCTAGAATCAGCACACGTGATTAAATACTGACATTAGAACCTGTGGGAAATATCGATAGAAAAATCTAATTGTCTGCCACTTTCATTTATATATAATAAAAATAACCATTCATATCCCTGACTCTTGACTTACATCGTAGATTCATACAAAATAATCACGTAATTGGGTGTTAATCGTGCTCATCTAAAACTGAATATACTCGGGGATCTACTTTTCTTGGTGGTTCAGGAGGGACTTGAGTTCTCATTTCAATGCATATCTAACAACTCTCAACTATGCCAAGTACAGTTTTACAATAATATAACCTTACTCAAATGCCCAAACCGTAACAACTGCTTTCTTCACAGTCGGCATTGACCATATACAATACAAATGTAGCAATTTATCCAAATCTAATTGAAATTTTATAACAAATTTACATATTTTAATTTTTCTCGTTGCCTGAGCTTTGTTTTTTTTTTTTTTTTGAAATTTACCTCCTTTGGATGCTGATTCGGCGAAACACACGCATGAACCACCTGCATTTTCGCTCGATGAACATTCTGCTTCCGCAGCGTGAAATACCTTGGCGGTTCTGGTTCAACAATCACCCCCGCCCAATTGAGGGTCTCCGCCAACCATGGGGCTGTCATAAGATTGCCCGCTTGACCGGTTAGCGATTGTATAGCTGCACCATTTAGCTTTCCGCCAACTAGATCGGCTACATAGTGTGCCATCTCGGGCGTCAGTTCGTGCTGGTTGGTGAAGTTCAAATGCTTCGCTGGTTCGTTTTTACCGAAATGCATTGGATACTTTTTCATGTGAATCTCACGTAGGAATGCTATGAGTGTTGGATTATCTTGTGCTACACCGAAGAAATCGTTATCTCTGGACATGTTCAAGCGGAATTGTTGATGTCGGATTTCTGAAGAAAATAAAATAAAAACAATTATTATAATAACAATCATTTTACAGAAATAAAAGTAGGAAAAAAAATAAAATACAGTTTTTTGTTATTTTTTTTTGCAACGAAATCTCTCACACTATTCCGAAATTTTCATGATTTGGCTGGCAGTTTTTTCTTGTAATAAGGTTGGTTATTTTTCTGATCTTTGTTTAGTGCAGTCATTAAGGAGGTGTTGAAGTTGTAGAACGCAAACAAAGGTTGAACTTAATTGAGCGAAATGTTGTTGTTTATCTTAATGACCCAGGGCAAACGATAAGAAACTAGACGAATGGAAATATATTCAAGACACTCCATGAACATTGAACAATGGCCAAAATGAGCTATGAAAAAGGAAACACAACAACAACGACGACGATGGACGTGGTGCTGCTGATTGGTGGTGACAGCTGATGTGTTTAAACTGATAGTAGGCTTGGTTGGCGGGTACGAGTACTTGTTTAAAAATTGTATTGAGCAATTAGACAATTTAAACAATTTCTTCCCATTCATTGTTTCATTATTTCTATTAGACAATGAGAGAGAGAGGTTAGTCACTTCACTTGGGAGTTCAAACTGTACAAAATTAAAATATAGTTTTCGGTCGTTGTACAAAGAAATCATTTATTATTTTTATTTTGGGCTAATTTTTTTTTTCTAGATGTTACATTTTTAATTAAACATAAAATTGAATGAGATACATAGTTTTTAAAAGTAATGAATAACCTATAAACGAGGTTCAAATATCTCGACTTTCCCATGAACGATATTTGACATACATACATATACATATTTATGTATTTATATAAAAAGCTCAACGTCACCATTCATTTGATATCAAACTCTTTTGTGTACAGTCTAGGCCAAGGTTCCAAAGTAAAATGCTCATTCCCTTTACGTAGTTTTTTTTTCAAGCTCATAAGTTAAATTTTATCTATTAATAAGGTAAAATGGGATAAAAATGCAAAAATAATAATTAAATAAAAAAAATTGTTTGTTATGTTTAGAGGATTGTTATAACATATAAGGCTTTAATATTTCTGTTAATTTAGCTATTTTTGGTGTGAAATAAGGTTAAAAAAAAAACTGATTTCTGCAATTCTTTTTTTGTTTGAATTTATATTTAAATTGTCAAGAATTGCACCGGGAATCACTTTAAAACTAGACATTTTTCAAAATTTATCTATTTATAAGGTGAAATGGGGTAAACACAAAAATTGTATACGACTTAGAAATTAAGATTAAACATTTCTTTTTCAAAGTCAAAGGTTATAACTTAGACAATGGGTGAAAGGCTAAAATATATCTTCAAAATTTTCCTTTTATAGTGTGAACTAGGGTAAAGTGAAAAAAAAAGAGAATTCCGATTTTTCAAAATCTTCTTACGTTTAATTGTTAATATTTCGATGGGCTTTAGGAATAACTTCAGGTCTAGGTATTTTTCAAAATTACCATGTTAAGTGCGCAATGGGATAAAAACAAAAAATTGTTTTTGCTTTCAAAGCAGCGACGGGCTGTTACTCAGTCCTTCACGATACAATGAGTTCAAAATTTATAATAATATAATATAATAATCTATTTATAATAGATAATAATTTAAAATTGTAAGGGGTTTAAAAGTGAATACAAAAAAAAATATCTTTCAAACAAGTTTTACGGAAATGTTTCATTTCACTTAATAAATTATAGAAAAAATTCCTTTCATGTGAAAAGTTTCTGTTTTATTAATACAAATAAAAAAAAAAACATTAAAGAGCTTTATGTTCCCTGAAACTGTAACACAAATAAAAAACAGACAATTAAGAGCAAAATGTCAGTTACGCTTGACCTATGAATTCATTTTTATTCAATCATTATATGTATATATCACCAACTTTCAATTTTAACCTGCTTTCATCATCTTTTTATAACTGTGTACCCAAAGCTGTAGTGAATATTGTATAACCTAGTTAGTTTATAATTTCATCTAAAAGTTGCCAAAATCGTGAAAATAACCTTCACCGCCATAGAATTTTAACGACTTCCAACCCATTTAAAATAATTATCATCTTTATACAATTTTTTTTCTTTAAACTTTTTTATAAAGTCAACCATATATTTTCAAGAAACACTACTGCGAGTCTCCAACCATATCGATCCGATTCTAACAACGAGATGAGCTCATTAAAAATAAATTCTATTTAAATACTCTCCAGTTACTTGATAAATGCGTTTGCATTCTGTTTTTTTTAGAAGCGCTAATTCCTTCAGTGTCGGCCATCAATTAAACCAGACATCGATTGGGTTAGAATGGTCAAAACCCTTTGAGTACTTCCGCAAATTCTTTTTCGACGTCGTCGTTGTTTTAGTCGTCGTCTTCGTTGTCGTCGATATCGGCAGTTTTAATGGTTTTCGATGCGCCAATGGAAGAAAAAGTGATGTCAGGCCAACACAAAAAAAAACAAGGTGTATTGGGTGGGTGCAAAAAAACACATGGAAGATAGTTTTAGCGCTTATACTCAATGCCGGACAGTGCATTGATCAGAGACTACGCCAAGAGTCGTTAGCCTCTCACAATCGCATTAGCCTAAATCTGTCACACACACATGGCATGTATTTGTATAGTATATATGGGTTGTTGACGGTGCTGGTGGAATAGATGAAAGCCTTGAAATATAGACGAGTGTATAAAGTTGACAGAGTTGTGGAGTTATTCCCAGCCATTTTTGTTTTAACTTTTATGTCCGTCATCATCGTTAAACGACATTGAACGCACTCATAGAAGTTAGTAAACTCAAAAACAGGGTTGACACTTTATTTTATTTATATTTTCGTACCCAAAATTGAATTTTTCAAAATGAAATGGGGGTGAAATTAATGATATGATCGACTATCTTTGGATACAAAAGTCATAGATGAAATTCTTTGTAACTTTCTTTTTTTTAGAGGTATAGAACTTTAAGTTGGCAACTATATTTTAAATGGCGGCCATTTTGTCAGCTGCCAAGTGATTTATTTTTAGTTTGGTATGGCATTTCAAGAATTGAAGCCACAGGATCACATAGCAAGGCGTAGATTCGGTGAATGGGCCCAACACAAGATTGCCGTTGATCCCAATTTTCATAAGCGAATTGATACGTCAATAAACAAAACTTCCGTATTTGGAGTGATGATAATCCTCAAGTGTATGTTGAGACACCGTTACATACACAAAAACTGACTGGTGTGCTTTATGGGTTGGTGGAATAATTGGTTCGTACCTACTTCTTGAAAAACTATGCTGGCCAGAACGTTACATTCAATGGTGACCGCTATAGAGCCATGATTACTGACTTTTTCGTTCATCAATTGAATATGATGTGCAGGAGCTGTGGTTTGAACAAGACGGCGGCGCAACATTTCACACAGCTCGTGTCACAATTGATTTATTGAAGGAAACGTTTGGTAACCGCTTAGTTTCACGTGACGGACCCGTGAATTGGCCTCCAAGATCGTGCGATTTAACGCCGCTTGACTATTTTCTGTGGGAATATGTGATTACGCCGATTATGCCGAAACGAATGACTACTTGGAGGACAACATTCCACAATGCCACAAATGTTAGAAAAAGTCGTCGAAAATTGCACCTCCAGATTAGACTACGTCCGAGTCAGCCGTGCCGGTCATATTCCAGAAATCAGATTTAAATTATAATGCCAGAAGATTATCTTTCGAATAAAGTAAATTTCATTTCAATTTAAAAAAATCATCTTTGTTTTGTTCCATTTCAAAGTTCTATACCTCTAAAAAAAACACCCTTTAGTTAAAGAAATTGCAATACTGGTATTAACTGAATTTCAATTAAAAGGCATTCAGGAAAGCTTCAAAATTGTGCATTTAATTATTTATTTTTAAATTAAAACATCTTCTTTCCATCGAAATGAAGTGTCAACCCTGCCAGCCATTTACAGCACTCTTAAACAATAACACAGACATGACAGCCATGTGCTGCCATAAGTTTTTGTTAGTTTTGGCCATGTTCCCATGTCTCTTTATATATGTATATCGTGTTCTTATGAATTTTATAATTTAAATCAATAAAAGCTAAATTGAAAATCCCTGTCAACAAGAAGTCAGTCTTAGCTAAAAACACACAAACACACAAAATGTGCGATGGCGATAGCGATGACGATTATGATGATTACGATGATGGCGAAATTTATGCTGCACAAACACCGGATGTGATTCATAAGACTAAATCGTATAATTTAACTCGCTGGCTGTGATATTTTATATAGGAAGGGGGAAAACACCACAAGTATAAGTACATACGTACATATATGTAATACGAAAAAAAAACCAGAGTGTGTTCCTTAATCGGCCACCCCCGCAAAAGTACAAAATCAAAAAAAAAAATATATATATATATACAATCCAATGTAATCGCTGCTAGTGCTGGCCGATTATTTCCACTACTGGCTGAGTGACTGACAAACTGTCAGCTCAATGATCTCGCCTAGGGTTTGAGACTTTTGAGAGAGAGTTGAAACGACTTGTGTGTAGCTCGAGGTTCGAGTGTGTGCATAGTGGCGACCCGCATTTTCATTGATAATAATTTTTGCGGCGACTGACGATGACGACCGCGACGTTGACGACAATCGGTGATGAAGATAAATTGCAACCCTCTTCTAGCTCGGGCTTAAAGAGAGGGAGAGAGAGAGAGACCAGGAGAGGAGTTGGTGCTGAAAATGAAAAGAAATCACTCTTCCAGCTTGACATGGATAAGAATTTTTTTTACATATTTTTTGCTATCGTCCTCAAAGACTACGAGTTTATACAATGAGTACATCGAGTACTTGATGGAAATTCGTGTTTAATTATTCATTATAGGCGGGGATGCACTGCAACCCCTATGTGGTTCATGCATGATAAACCCCTACCTAACATATAAAGTAATGGCAAAGTAGGGTTTTGGTGTTATCGGTCCTTCTTCTCGGTGATGGTGAATACATATTGATTAATTTATCGTTTGTTATTCAGGAAAACAATTAAGAATATTGAACCAAGCAGCAAGGAGAACTGCTTGTATAGGTACCTAGTAATTTATTGAATATGACGTGAATGTAGGTCGAAGGGTAAAAATAAAATTCAAGAAACACAAGAACAGCAATTAAATGTTTAAATAGAGCAGGGAATATATGTATTATGATGTGAGTGTGTTTTGTTTATGATTAAAGGGTACCTATATATTTATTATAATACAACACGTGTACGTGATTGTTGTTGAATTATTCTTTTCAGAAATTTTATGTATAAGTAAGTATTTATGCGTTTGTATAAAGTTTTAGGGTATAAATGTTCATGTCAAAAAAATATTGATATTTTGAGAGGTATAGAAATAAATACTTGAAAGTGTATTTAAATATTTCTAGAGTTTATGACAACATATACATTTAATATGGAATATGCATGCAACTGACAAATTAATTGTGTGTTTTGTAGCATTTGGCACTCTGTTTAGGGCTTAAAAGTAATCCATAAAGTAGGTAGGTACACTAATGTAAACATTTGGTTTTTGACAGAAAAAATTATAGAATGCCAGACTAAATCGATTGTATTTATTCATCCATAAAATTTTATGTGAATTGATGCTTTTAATTCTAAATATTTAAAGGTTATCGTCTTAGATCAATATTGTTCTTTTTTTTAATTTTCAAAACTGTATTTTGTAATATAATTTTATTATAAAGTGTAACAAAAATGAAATGTTGAATGAATATAAAAATATATAATATAATATAATATCGAGGTATCCGCTCGTAACAAATTTTTTTCCGATCTGTTCGAAATCTAAGAATTTTCCATCGAGGTATCCGTTCCGATTGACAAATCGGACAGATCTTCCGAAAACATTTAACGCAATGCGATACAATGCGAAAAGTAAAGAATTTTTGACAGCTGTGCGTTAAATTTCTTTCGACGCACGGTCTCCGATGAGAAATAGTTGCGGAGCCAAAATGGAATCATCTAAAAAATTTTTAATAAAAAAATTTGATGGTATCCATTTCTACTTACGATGCATCTGAAAGATTATTTATATTCGAGTGGTCTCTTAAAATTCGTCTTCTCTCCTTCTGTCTCGTCCTTATATTTAATCCTTCTGCTTCCAAAACTAAAGCAATACTATCCATTTTTTTGTAAACAAATCTATAAATTTGTCAACATTAATCAGAAAGAATTTTTTCACGTATGAAATAAAACAGCTGACCCATATGTCAAACGAACGCGATTGTTTGCTTCATTTTATTTCGTTCCGCAACGAATACCTCGAAAGAAAATTGAGTTCCGATCGGAAATCACTTTCGTATCAAAAATTCTCAGAACGAATACCTCGATAACTCTGATAAATTTTAAAGCTAGGAATATATTTTCAGTTTTGAAAACACTTTTCTCCAAAATAAAATAAAAGAATTATGGGCAATCATTATTGGCATAATATTTGTATGTTCTTTTTTTTGTCAAATTTAAAGTTTTTTTTTTTTTAGAAAGTTGATGTCCCGCTTAAATAGGCTCTTATCTTGTTTTTTTTTTATTTTAAAACAACTAGTTTATTGGGAAGCGCAATATCCGCAAATGAAGAACTCGAATAACAAAATCTGCATTTTTTTTAAATTTAAAGAAAACCAAACCTCACATTTTTTTTTCCAAAAATGAAATCTATTCTATAATCAGGCTTTTCATAATCTCGTAATTACAAAATCACAATTTTAATAATCTCGCATTTACATCTCGCAGTAAAATCAAACGAAATCTCGCATAGAGTTTTTTAAGAAAACTTTTGACATATGTATGTAGGTGCGTACCTCTTGATGACACATACCCTTAGTAGAGAAATAGAGTTGTGTAAGCGGGACTAAGAAACCCAAGGTACATTATATGTAAGATGCCTATCTGATTCTTAAAAGTGCAATATTGTGCTTTGGACTTATTGGTCTTAATTGTATGGCACCACATTTCATATCTAACTTGACATGGGTATAAATGTTATTTATATTTATTTTTTTTTAAATGAGAGATTTTAATTTTAGAAATTTTAGTTTGCGCTTTTTTGTAATTGGGATTTCAGTAATATCGAGATTTCGTAGAGTTTAATCTATAATTAAAAAAAAATTGATTAAACAACTTTTGAAATTTTTTTACACCAACGCAACTTGGTTTCATTTAAAATTTTATTTTTTGGGTACATAGAAATTTAAAAAAATCGTTTCAACGATTCTTTAAAAAATTAATTTTTTAAATTCAAAATTTTGTATTTTAGGATTTATTAATGCGGAGTTAAAATATCAATCAAAAATCAATTTAAAAATATTGGATTTTTTTTAATTTTTTAAATGAATATTATTAAAAAGTCTTTTATACAAAATTTAACTGTATAATGATCGGTTTAACAGAAATTAATAAAAAATGGTTCTATGAGAGGTACTGTTTAAAAATCGATTGATGTTAAATTTGTTTCAATTAGGTACATGGTAGATCGCACTAATATTTGTTGTTTTTTTTTACATTCTAAGATTCAAACAAGATTTAAACAAATTTAATGAATAAATAAAATCCTCAAAGTGTCTACCTGAATTCAAAGTCTAAACACTTTACAAAAATCAATTTATTGAAAACGCATTCGTTCACAACCAAAAAGACAGAACCATTATAAATTCAACTCCACCATGACATCACATAGTTTTGCTCAACACCAAAGTTCTATAAATCGACTTTCTTTTTTTTTTCTTTTTAGTTTAGTACTCCTATCTGATGATGCAAGGGTAAACTTTGAAATTGAAAAATTGAATTCAAACATTCACCCTCGTAATGCTGAACAAACAAAATATAAAAATATAGGATAACTTTATTCCATTTCATTACATTTCCTTTCCTTGATTTTAATCATTGGATTGACCCTCGATTGTTTGTCGAGTTTCTACACTACTAAATCACACTCTTGTGTGCAGAGTGTAGTCCTTCAGAGAGAAAAAAAAAAGAAATGAATGATTCATCAAATTCCCACTCTATTTTTCAATTCAACATTATATTTACCTACCCGTACTCCTTGGGAGGATAAAGTGCATTCAGTTGAGAATAAATAGAGAATTTCTGGTATTTTTCGATTTATAAATAAATAAAATTGTATGTTTGCCTTATAACATTTCTCAAATGAAATTAAATTCTGACCAAATCCTTGCTGCATTGCTGAATGTCACGTTCGTTGTTATCGT
The DNA here is from genome assembly GCA_951394125.1 of Epistrophe eligans. Lineage (NCBI taxonomy): Eukaryota > Metazoa > Arthropoda > Insecta > Diptera > Syrphidae > Epistrophe > Epistrophe eligans. The sequence continues at coordinate 7,833,101 of OX596030.1, read as the reverse complement.
TGTTTGTGTTCGTCTTCGTCGTCGCCATTGTAAGGACAAGAAAATTCCTTGGCTTAGGCATTCCACCCACCTTGACATTTTTGTTATTGAAAAAAAAAAAAAAAAACACCACACATATTCTATAGAACTTCTCTCGCCTCGACAACGAAGGAACTTACACAATCATCGGTCTTTGTCAGCACATGTTTCAAGTATATTCGGTGGGCGCGTGATTCTATGCCAAAACTAAATCGTGCCTTCCTGTTGCAATAATTGTCTAAACTCTATAACTCCTCCACCTTCTTCTTCTCCTTCCTCTTTTACTTCGCCTGATGGGAGTCAACATACTCCTTGTATTTATCTACATGGAACAATGCAAAACACACTCGACAAATATTATTATTATTATTATTAAGCAACGATCCATATGCGCCGGCGTTAATGAGTTCTTCCACTATATGGAAATGGTTGCATTAACCACTTCACTAGCCACTCGCTATCCCTACTTCACCCGTTCCCGCTCCATGATTGATCTAGTCAGTGTCGCTGGAATACAAATTAATCATCCATTCATCCATTTGTGGTGTCCATTCACTAAGAACAACAACAAAAACAACACCACAAAGACCACACTACTACTATTACCGCTGCTACTGCTGGTTGGAGACAGTAGTGTGGTTTGAGCAATTAAATCAAGAAAATGCACGCGTTACCAAATTAGGAAGACAACGCAAACGGACAGAACTGAACTGTGTACCAACACGGTGCGTAACCAGACCGTGACTCACGTCCCCATCAAGCTAAATCTACAAAGTTAATTTTAAAATTCAATCCAGCAACTCCTTTGTCCTCGCTTCTCCCCTGTGTCATCAGTGCATTAGTATGATGTGATTTCTTCTAGGGAGGTAAAATCCAAATCTGAATGTGGATCCTTGTCGTTTTGTTTTGTTTTTTGTTTTTGTCTCACCACCCTGAGGCGACGCAGCGGCATTTTTGCTCATTGTGAGTCAATAAGACAAAATCGTCTGACAATAAAAATTCCAATCACAAGAGTTGAATGTTTTTAATTGCATTGCGATTGGGATTTGTCGCTTGAGTAAGTTCCTTCTTCCTTTGTCACTCTTTTACGAAAACCTCAGATTGTTTTTTTTTTATGTCGAAGAGAGAAAAGAAGAACACACAAAGGATATCGTAAGATTATGGAAATGAGATGTTAATTCTGAGACAGTTCTTTCTGTTTTCGATTTGATGGTGCTCTGTTAAGATTGACAAAAAAAAACTTTGCACTTTTTAATATGTAGAAGGCTTTGTCCAATTGGATTATTTTTTTTTTTTTTTTTTAGTTATATGTACAAATGGCATGATTGGTAATAATATTTCTGATAACTAAAACTGCCAAATGTTTTCATAGCTGATGGTTATAGGGTTACAGGAAGGCATCGAATTTAGTATTCAGATCTTTTGAAAGCCAAGTCTATAATGGTTGTTCCTTAATTTTGGCTGAATCTTTATACAAATTTTACAAACAAACCAACACAAACATATATATGCCAGTAAGATCTAGGGTCTTATAAATTAGTCAATGTTAGAAGGAATAGAAGGATATGATAGATTTTTGTTGGCACAGTGAATTGAGAAATTAGGTTTTGATTTCTCATTAAATCCCAGGGGTGGCGTTCAGTTGAGGGAATACAGAAAAACTGAGGATCGATCCCACACATCCAAGTTAGCAGTCAAGCACTACTTCCACTGCGCCGCGTCGATAATTAACGGTTTAATTTATTTGGCAAAAAATATTTCCTTTAATCGCTAATTACAGTGGGTTGCCAAATTAATAGGGACAGTCGTGGATTTTAAGTGAATTGTATGTTTCCGTATCAAATTAATAATCTTATGTGTATATTGATAAATATGTATTTTTTATTAAGATTAGTTATTATTGCATCAAAATATGTTGTTAAATAGTATTTTTTAAATTAATAATATTTAAAACTAGCTCTTAATCAAAATAAACTTAAAAAGAAAAAATCAATATTTTGTAACGTTTTCTACTTGAATATGTCTCTGCATGCTATCAATGCACTTTTTAGCGCATTCTATAATTGCAGGGCAGTGGTAGCAGACCTCTACTATTTTGTCTATAACTTACTTTGGTTGTAATAACATCTTCAATGGGGTTCATGCCAGGGGAATCGCCTGCCCAGCATAAAACTGGTTGTTTTGGTCATTCAGATACTTCGTCACACTCTCAATTTACACACTCTAATTTAAAAAAAAATAGTATTTAACAACTTATTTTGATGTAATAATAACTAATCTTAATAAAAAATACATATTTATCAATATACACATAAGATTATTAATTTGATACGGAAACATACAATTCACTTAAAATCCATGACTATTAATTTGGCAACCCACTGTAGTTCTGAAAATTTCTATTTTGTCGTACAATGTTTTCGGTTTTTTTTTTGTTAAATTCATAAAAACATAGCAAAGCACCCCTCAAAATGTGGTTAAAATCTATAATAGTGAAATTTTTATTCCTTAACAAATTGCCGTTCATTTTTCGTTATCTAGTTTTGGTAATAGAATTTTTCATGCAATGTTTTCTATGTATTTTTTTCTAGATGAAAAAAAAAACATGCATTGCACGATAAAAATCTTTTTATCGCTATACTATTTCACAAATATAACCGGCAAATTGTAATGCAATCAAAATGTCAATATTACTAAGTTTTAATACCTTTTCGAGAGGGTGATTTGCCATCTTCGTATGAATTTAGCATACAATATTTTATTTTAAATATTTGAAAAAAAAAATTTAAAAATATTATAAATTTTTTTTTTTTTAAATATTTAAAAAAATAATTATAAAAAAAACATAAAAACATTGAACGACAAAATTTGAACTGGCAACAAATTAAGGCCTAACTAACGGCAATTTATTGAGCACAAAACCATTCATATAACATTTGAGGGGGTACTTCGATTACTTTACACTAAGCAAATCAGCAAAAAAACGTAGAAAACGTTAAACGATAAATTTTGAACTATCACAAATAATTTACAGTAACTAATCGCTAACTAACCTCTTTATTTATAGGCGAATGTGGATTACATAACTTGATATTTACATTAAGTTTATCCGTGAGTTCCTTTTACCCTTATTGTTATAAAGCAGTAAAAAAAGGGTCTTTCAATAGGGACGTTAGAAAATACATAATACGATTATAGCGGCCATATTGTTAAAGCAACTTATCTGTCAAATTTATTGTGAATTGTACAGTAAAGTACGGCGAGGCACCATTTTTGATTGAATAAATGTGTGAATAAGCTAAATGTCGGATATCGGACGATACCAATCCACACGAGATACCTACACCGGTATAAAATATGCATCTTGCGAAAATAACTATTAAGTGAAAGCTTATAAAAAATGGGTGATTTGACAATAACTTTGCTATAAGTTATCGACTAAAATTTAAAAAAATATAAAATCAGCCCAAAACATTTTCGGGTCTTTTAACATTTTTTTTTTTATCTTTTGTACTTGGGCTTTTTGTTTAGGGTTTTAAATGAAAAAATATTGAAAACCAATTTTTTTTTTTCTTTTAGAAGACTTGTTGTTGGCTGATACGTTGGTACTGATTCCAATGCAAATAAATAAATATGTACAAAATTTCGAAAAGCAAGTCCAAAATCTTGAACAATGTTTCAAAGTGATTAAGTAGTTTTAGTGGTATAGCATTGATATTCTTTTATTAAAACTGAATTTTAGACAAAATCTGATCGATTCTGATCGATTCTGATAAATATTTGGGAACTTAAACCAGTTACAAACTGCCAACCTAATTCATTCGCATCGGCCATTCGCAAGTTATAATAGCGAACTGACTTAAAAGATTTATTTTAGATTCTTTCTAGTTTTTGAGGTTTTGGAATCTTTTAATTGTAAGAACTGTCAAATTTCGATCAAAATCGATCAGATTTAGTGTAAAAATTATTTTCAATAAAAGAATACTTACTAGCACTAAAATTAGTTCTAATTCCCTGGTTAAATTGTACAAAATTTTGAAATCGCCCTTATAAAGTTTCAAATATAAATTTGACTTGATTCTTTTTTTCGACAATATTCTGACCTAAATTGAGAAGCACAAATTTTGAATATAAAGAAAAGGTGTCAGTGTACAAGTTACAATAATTTCTGTCGAAAAATTTGTTTGGAATGATTTTTGTCGCCAAAATTCAACAAACGGGTTCAATTCGGGTTCATTTACTCCCTACTAGACTTCTTCCTTTGGGAATATCTTTATACTAATAAACTATGGAAACAATTAATTCCCTCAAAATCTTTAAGTCAACATAGCAAACGCCAATCAGTAAAATCAACCAGATTTATACGAAAAATTCATCGACTCTCGAATGCTTGCCACTAAACAAAAACGAGACTGACATTCATACGAGCGAGGTATTCCATACTTATGTAATTCAATGAAATTTTCTGTGAATTAAAAAAAAAAAAAACAGTGAATATATCTCACTCAAAAATAATTTTATCAAAATTGTAAATCGTTTAAATTGAAAGACCCTTTTCATTTCTTAAACTTTTCTCAAAACAAAAATCTGGTCGCTTTTAGTGCCTTCTTTAATATACGAAAAGAATGTCTTTTGACATTTAAGTATTTTTTTATTATTTTTTTTTAAGAATAAACATTTATAAACATTATTTCATGTTTATTGTTTTTATATGACCTGTTTAAAGTTTAATTTATGTCCCATTAGACACTTTCCTTTTTGCTTAAACGAAACTAAAAAAATAAAAATAATATCATTCACAGTGATTTGGTATTAATAAATGTGTTGATAGCCTTTAAACGACTTTAAATAGAACAAAAAATACAACAACAAAAAAAAGCATAACCTTATAAATATAACAATATCATGACCATAAATATATGTATATAACAACTTAATCAGATTTTGATTTAAGAGGAAATATATTTGACATTTAATATTAATGTCATCTCATAAAATAATACACATAACTTAAATAATAATCTTGAAAACAAATCTACTAAAATAAAATAAAAAAAATAAATAAATTCACTCCTTTAACATTCTAAACAATAACAACAACAACAACCCTCTAAGTTTGAACAAAATGATTTCCTTCTTAACTAGAAAAAGATTTATTGCCGACCGTAATAGGCCGAACATCAACATATATTTCATTCTATTTAAAGGAGCACATGATTCTGATGACAGTTCACCAAATGAGAGCTTTTTCTGTTTCTGGATTTTGATCTTTCAGTTTTAGTATTCGAGAACTACTCTTTTCATTCGATTACATTGTGGATATAATAACACAGCTCTCTCCACCATTTATCTGTTGGGTTAAATTTCGAATGAGGAACTCATTTATATGACGTTTGATCTGTCAAATTTTATTTTGTTAATGGAGAGTTTAATGTTTGACACATTTTAGGAAGGAGTGACACAAATTCATAAGAATGTTGACTTGCCATAAAACATACATACATATGTCATGAAGGTGTCATAAATCTAGTAAGTTTTTATGTCCAGAGCTGTCAAAAAAATTTGTTTAGGAATTATACAAACAAAATATGATGACGGAATCAATTAATCTATAGGCTATGATATAGCTATGGTTATTGAGTATCGTGCTAGTTTTTTTTTTTTTTTTTTTTAAGAATACCTTTTATGGTTGAAAACTATGAGAACTAACCTACATAAATGGAATTATGTTTGCCAAGACCACAAACACATTCTTTGACGAATGAATAGTAAAATAGCAAAGTAGTTTTTTTTTTTCTTATAAGTTTTTTTTTTTTTTTTTTGTTAAAGGAGGAGGAGCCCTCAATGGATTTTTGAGGGAAAGGAAGGAAGCTCTGTATAGCATGGACATTTGGGTCGAAGGCAAATTTTGTAGTCTTAAGGTGAATGTGGTTGATGTTTGACATAATTTATTACAAATCGCAGATCCGAAGGTAGGTCATGAATAGCTTTTTAGCGTGTGAAAAACATTGTGGGTGGTCTATAAAAAGTATTATTGTGTTTTGAATAACACTAATTCACTATACCTACCAGGAGATTGAATAGGTTGATTGGAATTCGACCTGGTTTTATTGTTGGTTTTGCAATGAACTTTTACCTCCCATGTTGAAAATTATTATTCAATATATGTACATATTATTATTTTAAGCATAAAGGATATTTTTTTGAGCAAAACTGTAGCACAGCTGCCATTTCTATGACTTTTTAAACTGATTAAAAAAATAAATAAATAAAGATTACAAAAAAAGATTTTTTAGTGAATCGTGCCGAGAACCCAAATTTGATCCTAAAAGTATACTTTAAGTTAATTGCCGTTTCTAGACACATCATTGTCATATATAGAAATTTCTTGTGCAAAAATAATCCAGTTAGGGATAAAATAGAGAACCGTAAGCCACCTGAGACGACTTAAATAATTTCTCCATGAACTACTGATGACTATAGATGAGGTTAGAAGGGGTAATCTAAACCACCTAACATAGATCTCAATGTAAGCAAGGCGGATATAAGAAGGGAGAGGTAAGGAAATGGGTTAGTGGAAGCTTAGGTAAGCTCTGAAACATCCTGAATTCTGAATGAATTTTAAAATGTTCTTTAGTGGAAAAATCGAGTATTCTCCGAAGGCTGATTATGACTAGGCTATGGCATTCACAAATAATTGAGATGAGCCCTTCTGCACTTCTTTATCCTGATATTGCTATATTAGTTAGATCTGCTGATGCTCATTCAGATTATGTGGATTCTCATTGAGTTGTGACACTGCAGGATTCCAACCAAAAGGAACAATAAATTGAGGCCTGCTTAGTTTAATTAGTAGTTTTTTTTGTTCTTTGATAGGGCCGACCATAAACTCCTCGAACACCGAAAAGTTTCAATTCTTGAGCAGCGGTCGTTTGAGGATTTGACTAAGCTTTGGTGAATTCTGCTCTTTTCTTGCTCTAATGACATAGTACACAGGCTACAGTTTGGTTTAGTTGAAGTGATGAACCGATATTGATTATTTCATCTACCATTTCACTACCGTATATGTCACGGTGTCTTAGTACCCATCGAAAGTTGACTGCATTTGCATTTGCCGAGCACTCTTTAATCGATGCGGCAGCAATCAACTTGTTTTGAGTTTGTAAAAGATTGACGAAGTGGCGTTGAATGCCGCCTGGAAATCTGGTGAATATCCCAAATAAAAAGAAGCTACGCAAGAACGTGTCTATTAATTTTTTTGCCGTTTTCCATGCATTTTTGTAACCGTAACTAAGCAACAAACTCAAATTTACTCAATTAGTAAACCTTAGGTAGAATTTAAATGTGTTGTGGGACTGGCTATTCTAAAAAAATATTTATATCAAGATAGGTATACACAAACACATGTGCGTAACAAGCGTTTCTTTTCCTTAACGGAACACATGGTGCCTTATCATTTTTCAACCACTTATAACTTTGAAACATGACCTCAGCCATTCACTTAATCATTCGGCCACACCATCATACATCGTTAAATTTGCGCTAACCTAGGCTAGAATGGATACATATTATCCTTTCTGTGAGAAATCTGGCGCGAAAAAAAAAAAAAAAAACAAACAAAAAAGATACTTTCCATAGAAAAAAAAAAGATAAAATATCTTTTGAACTCACCTGTCGTATCCATATAAACAATTAATATACTAAATACCGTCGCGAAAGACAATATGCACAACGCTATCGGTAAAAGCTGGCGATACGGCGACGGTCCCAGTCGAGGATCATATTTCGTTAACTTCTTACATCCGGTTACATTGCCCGCAGCAGCAGCAGACGCAGCCACGGCCGCCGCTGCTGCTGCCGCTGCTGCACCCGCCGATGTCATCTGACAGCACTGCGGTAGTCTTGTTGATGTTCCATGATGATTTGAAGGTGTCCCAACATTATTATTACTGCTGGATATACTATTCCCGCTAGTTGATGTTATTGTTGTTGTAGTTGTATTTGTGTTACCACTTGCAGAACACGAACAATTATGATGAAGATGATGCACGGGTGAACTAGAAGGTGTTGTCGCTGCACTGCTACTTAAATTATTCGTTGCAGCAGTTCGATCAGGCAATGATGGTGCGGCTAATGTTGATGAATGTGATGTAAATGTTGATAATGCTGGTGAATGTGATGTGAGTTTCGATTTCGACTTCGATGGTGAATTCGATGGTGACGACGACGACGATGATGTAGATGAACTCATACCACCGCCGCCACCACCACTACCACTAGAATGTGAGGTTTTTGAATGTTTTTTACTACTACTACTACTGCTACTACTATTTAAATTATTATTAGTGCTGCCACTCTGACTATGACTATTTTGGATAATGCTTGAAGCTAATGCAGGATGTGCTGAATATTCGGCCGTCATTATGTGTTTATGTGTGATGTGATTGTTGTTGTTGTATATTTGGTTGGTGAATTTTTGTATCTTCTAAAGAGGCCTTATTTTTGTTTTGTGGAAAGGACACTTTTGAATTTCGTTATAAATAATGTCGTTGATGTTGATGATTTTTTTTTTTTTAATCAATAAGTCGTTTCCTTTATTTGAAAAGGATTTCTTTGAATATTAATGGTCTCATATTTTGATCCATTTCGATTTTGCATATTTGTGCCGGTGAATTTTCATAGCTGAAATCATATAAAAAAAGAAAAAAAAAATATTAGTTAAGGCTCAATAGAAAAACAAACTTAAGTAAGAAGTAATACAAATTAACGCTACAAAATAAACTGAAAGTTGAACTTTTCGCCAACTTCGCAAATTGTATCACTCTAAAAATTGGCCGTGGCAATTAGAAATTACTCTTATTAAAATTTTTGTGAAGAACACGGGGACAGAAAAGTTGATATATAACCAGCACAACACCCTTTTAAAAAGCTAACAAAATAAATATATTAAGTGATATTGAGAAATTATTAACGTTTCTTTTTTTCTATAAACTAAAGTAGATCATAAGCCGACAGCAAATTTTGTGTAAGGTTAAGGCATCATAGACTGAAAAACATCGAATAGCAGTCTGTTTTTAAATAGAAGCAAAAGAATATTGTGCCTAATAGTTGTTGATGAAATAATAAATTTCTTCTTTTCGTAAATACCGAACTTTAAACATATTTCGGTTGAATAGCTTAGGTTCTTAAATTTTACATAAAAAACTATAGGTATCACTTTATGAGCACTTTCAATTTGTTAATGGATTCTCTTTTATTTTTTTAAGAAAACATCCCGCATCTTATGTTGCTTTTTTTTGTTTTTTAAAAACAAACAATTATGATTTATGTATTTCTTTAAAAAAAAATAATAAACTCAAACAAAAAATAAACACAGAGAAGGCAACACTTAAACAAGACAGATGTTTTTATTTTTGTTTTTGTATTGCGTTTTAATTTAAAACTACCGACTTTTATTTTTAATTTTTTTTATGTTCAATTTACAAGACAACTTATACAACTCACGTTTATTATTTTTCTAAAGCAAACAAAATGAGAAATACAATAAATTGACGGACAGTACGACCTGCAATTGTTTTGTATACATACATATATAGTTATATATTTTTTTTTGTATGCAGAAAAAAGTATAAAAGAATAAAAGAACAAAACACGCTATATCAAGTTGAATCTAAATTGCATTAAATATTTTTTATTCAAGGATTGTATACACAAAATAATCAATTTAATGGATTTGAAAATGTCAAAGGACGTTTGGCATGGTTGTTAATAGAATTGAATTCATATATAGTTGGTAATAAACTAATATTTGTTTATTGTTTAGAATTATATTCTCGTTTGGGGAATATTTTGCATGAGAATAATATTGTTATGAGATTTTAATGTGGAAGGTGTACAAAAAAAACACGAAATAAAAATAAGTCCGTTGTGTTTACCCTAGGGACTTGGGTCAAATGCAATTTTCATTAATATTATTAAATGAAATTTTAGGTCTGTTCGTTTACTTGTCAAAACTGTCTTGTTCTACTAATTTTAGTGCAAATTAATTTTTGTATATGAACTTTGACAGAACTTTAGACTTAAATTAGAAGAAACTCGGATATTTTGGAAGTAAACGAATAGAGTTAAGTACCTATTCACCCTAATTTCAGATATCGATGAACGAGCTGCAAGGGAATTGCACATTTCGCGTATAGCAAAATAGGCAAGACCGAGCATGGCCAATCCGCAGCTCATTTATCGGATTCTGTACTCGGAATGCAGATTTCAAAGGGTGTTTAATTTTTTTTCTGAATTGAATATGAGACAGAATGTTTGTAATAATGTTTCTTCCAATAAAACGTCAGTTTAATTGAAGGTGGGAACTTGGTGTAAGTCTGTTTCCTTATATCAAAATGGCCATAAGAGAGCGAGAAAAATTGCATTGTTTGATTGCGTTCGGTTGAGACATTTGAATTCTCAGTAAGTCGAAAATCCACGACCCAATTTGGGTTGGCATTTTTAAATCTTCTTTAAAAAATCTAGCATTATACTAGATATGGCAACCTCGAAGCCAAGTGGACGGAATCGTTTATCTGCGTCGTCTATGGTTGAATTGTACAATCTGTCCCTGAAAGCGAAAATCGAATCATTATCGCAGTTATACAGCTTTTGCCCAGATGATTTTTCCATATCATCAGTATTGACTGGGATTCTACTAAGATGTTCCCGTGATCGTCGTCCTTCGAGGGATAGGTTCGGGACTTCTAACCAAGAATATCTTTTTTTTATCAAGCTTCCGAACTTCGTTCGTGCTAATACAATCGCTATATTCGACCATTAGTTGCTACTGGAATTAGTTTTTTGAAGTCAAGTTATCGATTTATGTGTCAAAAAAAAAAAACTATCGAAATCTATTAATTTACACCGACATGACAGCTTGGTAGACGAAAGCAGCGTCTTCAATTAGTTGTGTTTATGTGGACCCTTTTATGATTGTCAATAATTATTAATACGATATTTGACGATTGACGAACAAAATTGATTAAATATATATTAATTAAATAAAAGAAAGAAAAGAAATTTGCAATGGTGTAAGTGTAAGGTTTGTATCGAAGTCCGTATAGTTGTAGTTGTTGTCAGTCAGATGTTGTGCGAACTCTAAATCTACATTCGCCCAACATCTGACTGACAACAACCACAACTATACGGACTTTGACACAAGCCTTACACTTTTGCACTATTGCAGAAAAGAAAAAAATATTAGACGCGACAGAAGAAAACGAAATATATAAGGCCAGAAAATTAGAACAAGACAGATTACTAAACGACAAATTAACACTAAAAACTAACCCACTATACGACACTGCCATTACATATCAAGGAAGATGAAAGGAGACAACAAAACATCCGAACACAAATCAATTAAAACAAAATTCAAAAACAACTGGCTTTGACAGCACATCACCTTGTCAAATTGATTATTTCGCCGGAAGATGGAGGTACATCCCGAAACGCGTCGCGAATTCTAGTAATAATAATAATAATAATAATAAAGTTGTGAAAATTATTTGAAAATTAAAAAGTTTAAAATTAAAATAAAAATTTCTTTTCTTTAATTATTATATATTTATTTAAACACAACTTGGATACAGAAACCCCAAAAACTGATTAGTCAATATTATCATTATCGATTTCACTAAAAATGTATGTTAAAAACACATTCTTTTTGTCTATGTTTGTATTATTTAAAAAATTATATAAGTTTATCTATAATAACACATTTTTTAGGAATTAACTCGAATTTACCTCGAAAACTTGAATGATCTCGCACTGAAAAACTTAGTGTGTTGCCTTAGTGTGTAAAAAATATCATAGGTACTCGTCATCATCAATATCTCAATAATTAGGTATGTGTTATTCAGTTAACAAACCATTTAAATTGAATAGTAGGTAGGTAAAGTTATTAACGACATGTTCATTTATTCGCAGAGTTTTCTCATCTTATGAAATCACTAATTAATTTAACTTTCTTTTATCAACATAATATAATTTCACTCAATGGCTTGCAATTTGTAAAATTTCCCCATAAAATTCTTAGAATTTCCAGAAAAAATCCACTTCTCACTGAGCAACAAGCATAAGTAGGAAGGTAGGTACCTACTTACAATGTTTCCAATCTGTTGCCTCCAACAACCACACAAATCACATTCGCATTTCATTGCTAACATTAATCCAAATCTCCAATCAAAAAGAATAATATTCCATAAAATACAAAAAAAAAAGTTCCTTTTACTCCCCGCTCGGTCTGTTCAATCCAATTATGTCATTTCCATTCAATGCAATAAATTTCGACAAAACAAAATTAAAACTGAAACTACACGCTATCATCAAGGCATAATCAGATTAAATCAATTCGCTTCTTTTATTGCGTGTACCGATTCAGCTATTCCAAAAGTCAAAGAAATATAGGTACTTATAGAAATCAAAGAAAAAAAGATGTACTACTATTATAATACTTTACAGAACTCAGCCAAAAAGCCTATATTTCCAGGTCATTCAACACTCTTTTTTTCTGTATTTTTGAAAAAAAAAAAAAAAAAAAAAAAAACAGAAACAACAACAACGAAGGAAGAGCAAAGAAACAGCCAATTTTATGTTTGAATGTTCGGCATTCAAAGCAAAGGCGCTTCTTCCATAAATAAAATCGATCCAATCGATCGAGATTTGTTGTACAGCTTTATACCAAAAGCAAGATGGATGAACAAAAAAAGTATCTATACATATCTGCCTATCTATCTATTCATCTTTTGCATGCATTCAAGCATTTTTATTTACTTTCAAAACGGAGGTGTATACGTACCTTATAACAAGCTAAATTGGAATAATCCAATATTTACACTCTACAAACGATAAACCAAAATAAATCTCTTGAAAGCAACTCCATTAAAAACGCTTAAAGAAGTACATAAACGAAGTTGTGGAATGCAAGAAGACAAAGTATCTATCAAAATGCAGCCTGATGCGCTTGATATGTTTTTTGTGCAGCTTCCTTTTCCCCCCAACACTTACTCAAAAAAAAAAAAAAAAAAAAAAAAACCTCGATAGGAAGGAACAAACAAAAAAAATTCCATCGGATCGGAACTGATCGCATTTGAAGAAGAAGAACAAAACAAAAAAAGAAAACTAACTAAGGCAGACAAAGATTGTAAGACCGATCCTCGAATTGAGCCCAAATAAACGCTTGTATAGTCTGGGTATGCTAGAGTTGCAAATCATAAGAATCTTTTTCCTAAACTGGTTTTTATCTCAGACACTATTAAGGCTGTACTGTACTTGTAGTGGTGATTTTGCATTCCGGAGTTTAACAAGGCCTTTTAAAATTAAAATACAAGAACAATAATTAAATTGTGCTGGTAAGCACTTTTAAGGTACAAGTACTGTTTGTATTGTACTTTTCGAAATAAGGATTACCTGAATTTGTACTTGTACTGAATTGATTAGAATTTAATATTATTATTTTGCAGGTAACAATCCAATTTTCAATAATACAAAGAAAATTCACAAAAATAATTTGTAAGTGCTGTTCAAAGCGGCCATTATTTGATCGCAAAAGTTTGCTCTTTCACTCTCAGCCGGGAATTCGTTCAGTGGAAAACAAATGATGGTTTCGTGGCGTTTTACCGACTTATTTTGCTTTGCCCCTGGATTTCCATTTTTAACCGGGTAAACCCTCTCTCCAGTTGAAGGAACCTGGTGTTATCAGAACCCTTTTTACATGAATCGAGCAGGATAGTCGATTTCCAAAGGTCGTCAGAATACCACTACCTATTCTTACTGTTTACCGATACAAAATTTCGGAAGATTGGGTCACAATTAGAAGAATAGAATAAAAAGAATTATTTTTCGTTGGTCATAAGAGCTTGAGTTAATCAGTTTCGTTAAGTTTCATTCACTTTTGCTTCCTTACAGTAGTCGGTTTATGTGCTAAAACAGTTTACATTTCAAAAATTTAAAACTAAACAGAAAAAGAGAAAGATAGAGGGAGATAGAGAGAGCTAGACAGCTTAAGTAAATAAAAAACTGCCTTATACCATAGGCTTAAAGTTAGAAACCGATCGTTCTAAAGAACATTACCAAAAATGCAACCCCTCATCTTAAACTATTTTTGAAAAAAAAAAATTCTTTACGACTGCGCATTGTTGATCATCAAGTAGGTATAGTGAACATTTTAAAAAAATCTTCTCTTGCATGACAAACATCTGCTCTTCTGTCTGCTGTCACTCCTCCTTATGCCGTTTGGTCTTTCTTCACCTCTGCCGGCCGTCGAAGACACCTCCTTTTGACTACAAAAAAAAAAAAACTGAAGTCGTTGTCGTCGTTATTACCTTGCACATGCATTAGAACCGCTCTTTTTCGGTCGTTTTTTTTTTTGTATTTGAATTTCCTCATCTGCACTCGTTTAAATGAATTTTTACTCTTGATGGTTTTTGTTGCTGTTTTTATTAATGTTGTTGTTGTTTTTGCTGTTCTTTCGTTGTATTTCGTTTGTTTGATGGTTGCTCTGTTTCGAACGCAATGACAGGTGGTCCTCTTTGATGGGGATATTTTTTTTTTTTTTGGGCTCAAGATGGTTTATTTTATATTTGTAAGATTCGTGTCTATGCACTTTATGCTTATTCATAAAAATTTAATGTTAAATGGTTTAAACCTGAAGCAAGAGGAAAGACGAATGAGTTTTTCTTTCAAATGAATTATTATGGTGAGACTGGTTGTTGGATTGTGGACTGGAGCGGGGGGGGGGGGGGAATTATAAAAATATGTTGTTCGTCGCATGTTTATTATTATTTTCTATAACGCGAAATTTTAGTGGATGAAATTAATTTTTTTTTAAGAAGAACCTTTACAAAAAGAAACTCGGGGGAAAGGAAAAGTTTTTTATCTTAATTAAGAAATTAATGTTTCTTCAACAAACAAATAAAACAAGCATTTTTGGGTAAATTATTACTTTTTCTTGGATCACAAAATTGAAATTAAAATGATTTGCTAGCCATACCTACTGCGGGAAACTTTTGAATTGTTTAAGACTTGATTACTTGACATTTATAGATATACCCAAATCATAGTGTCATCTGTCATGTTATGGTCACCGGCAGCCGTGGCATCGGCGGCGAGGCGCTTCGACACAGGTACCTAATGATAATGATTTAAAAAAAACATGTTTTATTGTAGGCAACCTGAAATGTTACCTCAGGTTATGAGTTCCCACTAGATCGTAGATATCGTAAAAGTGACTATACAACGTTGAAGTTGAGGTTATCTCTATATTCATTGCTGTGCGTTTTAAAAACCGAGATAGGATCCATTTATTACTCAAGTTTATTATCCAAGTGTCTAATTTTTTCTATGACCCTGATTGGCCAAATATAACCAAATAATCATAAAAACTTAGTTGAGTTTTAGTTAAATTTAGTTGAATTTTACTTTATTTAACGTAAAGTCAAGCTTTTTAGACAAAAACAAATTGATGATTTACATGTTTTGACGTTTTCAGTTTTTCAAGTTTCTTACCGTTAAATTATAAATTCAACGAAAAAATGTTATGCACAAAAACGGAAGATAATTAAAACTCTAAAAACATTTTTTTTGTTACGAACGATCAAGATTTTAAACCAACGATTTGAGCGTAGTTACTAAGATTCAACCAGGGTTTAAGTAAGTGAGTTTTAATTTTGTAAAACTGTAAAACTTACATTTATTTTGATTTGAGTTTCGAAGTTGCAATTAATTCATAAACATTGTGAATTCACCCTAGTTTAGCCCACGCTTAGCTCAGACTATTGTTACATTGGGCTTTAAATGTCTTAAAGAAGTCATAACCAAGTATTTGAACACAATTTTGGTAAGCCAAAACACAACACAAATCAACTGCAATTTTACTCAGTTTGTATTTTTTTCAGAAGAATTTCTTATAATTCAGTTAAATAGATTAACACAATGTTAAATACTGAATAACAAAATTACACCAAAACGTGCTTTGATGAGTTTAGATAATAGAAAATAGTTAACGGTGGCGCTCAAATCGACAAACAATAAAATAATACCGAGTTTCTAAGTAATGCTAACTTCTTTATGGAGCAAAATAAAGTGCTAAATGGTTGTGATTGCGAAATAAACAATAACAAATTGATTTGTTTATGTTTCCGTTTTAGAAATGAAATATTTTAGCTGTCTTTATAATATATATTAAATACTAGCTGACCCGGCGAAGTTTCTTCCGCCTTAAATTGATTTAATTATGCCCCTTTCAAGATTCGAGCAGCTATATTGAATATGTCAGGCTTATTGTGAGTTTCACCCGAACAACATTGCACCAGTAAAATTTGACATTTCACTTTTCGCTTATTATGAGTTTCACCCGAATTTTCATATTTGAAAAATTCCCCTTATTGTGAACATTCCTTTCGGACGGAATGTTATGCTATGTCTAAATTGTCGTTTATTTTAAGTAGGCGAAAGAAATTTCGTTCGGGTGAAACTCACAATAGCTTTTGAAATTCCGGGCGAACAAAATATTTTAAGGTAAACTATTTTTTTCAGGTGAAACTCACAATAAGGCTCATTGAATACTTTTTGGAATTAAATTCAATACATTTTATTTACACCGAGAATGGATTTCACCCAATAAATGTAATTGCACCGCTCTGTGATAAATGATGCTGTTCTGTTCGATGTCCTATTCTTCGCGAGTTCACTCAGCCAATTTTAGTTCAAATAATTGCGACCGATTTTTTGGGTACGGGAACACATTTCTGATGAGTTCTTCCTTCGATGATGTAAATTCACAAAAAATCGACGGGAACGAAAGTTCCCGACGGAGTTCAGCCAATTCCAATTGGTAACAGTAAGTTGTTCTGAGAAATTATCGGCTGATGGATTGTTCTGCCACGCAATTTGCTTATTTGTCGCCAATTGTAGCTTCTTTACGTATCGTCACAAATAGGATAATTTCAGGTAAGCATTAAGTTCATCTGCAGGTAGTAATCGCGAGATAACCGGAAAAGTTTGTCGGAAATCGCCGGCCAGCAGTATAGTTGTGTCTTTTTGTTCGATCAAACATTTACAATGCTCGATTGTGTACTATTGTGCATTCATCCCACATGATAATTTTACATATTTTCAACACCACATGGCAGAGTTTCTGAAATCTTGTGTGTTGGTTCGTCATTCATATGAAAATTCAATGGCTCCATTTTAAATGCAATTTCATGATTTCCAATTTTCGGCTCCGTTGTGTCCTTACTTAATACGAATCTAACAAAAAACTGCAAACCTTATGCAAATCGGTTGATGTTATGTTATGCTGCCACTAACAAAAAATTCTTTAAAAATTCAAATCTCAACAACAACTCTCAGTTGTCGAGAATCAAGCAGTCAATCAAAGGGCATCATCGAACATTCTATTGCATTATTAAGAGTATGAAAGTTTCGAAATGCCAGTAGTCGTCCGTTGTAGGTACAATGCAGAATTTGAATCAACTCGATACCAAGGCCTGACCTCAATAGCGAAGAATATTTTGAGTTCCTTTTTTTTTGCGAATAATGCAATGCTTTTTACTGCAAGCTTTCTTTATATCGTCTATCTAGTACCCAACAAAAAATATTCTAACAATTCATCTTTTGACTGCTTGATAAACTGCTTGATAAACTGCTTTTAGAAAGTCGACATCAAATATTTGTGCCCTTGTTAAAGTTCCCTATACCTTTTCTCTTCCTCCCAATAACTTGCAACTATCCGACGGCCGTCCATTAACTTCCTGGAAGTATAAAAGTGAGTTAATATGTGTACCTGGTTATTCATTGAAAAATTTCAATTTCATCACGTAGAAATTATAAAAAAGACTCCTTCTGATATGACCACACGCAATTATTCTCAAATATTTCTTTCATTTTTTTTCTCGTTCCCATTGCACATTTCTTTTTGTTTTTTTTTTTTAATTCTTAAAAGAAACATTTTTTTCGCAAAAAACCATAGCCATATGGAATTTTTAAGAAAAATGTCTCCGGACGCGTTTCTCAAAAATGTACACACATTTCCATTGAACCCGCAATAATGACGATGACGATGACGACGACGACGATTTCGTTCGACAACGACAATAATGATGATCATGATCCTTCTTTTTCGTTCATAAAAATAATCTTAGACCATATGCTTCTCAATGGTAACAACATGCAATACCTCTTGTCGAAAGAAAAAGAATTTTGTTTCGATCTCTGTCTTTCTGCTGTACGTCTGGCTGATATTTTTAAATACTCATTCTGATCTTTACCACTCGGACTTGGACTTAAATGGTTTACTCCAAGACGACGACTTATGCAGTGCACCGGTGCGATGATGATGGTGTTTTTAAGAGACGAAAGGCGACGAAAGACGCAAAAACAGCAATGAGAGAATGTGGCATGCTGTCCGGCTGCCATTGACTCTTCTCCTATAAGTCTAAGTCTACCTGATGCTCTTACTTCTTATTCTTTATATACCATCAGGTACAACATCATCAGAGAGGACGAATACCTATACTTGTAGTTCCATTCTTCGGAGTTATAGTGGATACCAGTTCCAACCATCATCACTAGCAGCATTGTCTTATAGTACATATGTGTTCCCTTTGTAATATGGTTTCACAGAAGCGCCTCAGGCAAGAAGTTATTTAAGTGCTGCTGTGCTGTGTTGTTGGGCTGTTGCTGCAACAACATGCTTCACATACCTGAAAAAGCTGTTGTACCTGCTGCTGCTGTTGCTGCTACTTCTATACTGTTGTTTTTGTTGTCATAACTTCTTTATTTTTTTTGTTGTTGTCTGTTTCTGTTTTTGTTGTTGTTGTTGTTTTTGTAGGCATGCCACTCAATATAAAACGAATGATTAAAAACATTAAAAACACACATGCCAACAGTTAACAACAATAAGAGAGCAACCATCCAACCAGGTAAAACGCTATATAACCAAGCTACACTATACTAGATATATAGAATGGCCAACTCCACCAACAACAACAATAACAACAAGAACAACAAATACAACATTAACAATGAAATTGGAAAAATGGCCTGGTGTGATGATGAAAACCCATCAATCCGTGAAGTCTTTATAGTTTTTTTTTTTTCGTGTCTTGCACTTCAATTGAAAATATGGATTCCACCTGGTGAAACTGTAACAATTGGAAAGAAATATTCGAAGAAACACAACCTTTTTCTCTTATTTCTATTTCTATTTTTTTTTTTTTTTAATTTTTCCAAACACACCTTGCAATTTTGTTTGTCCTTTTTGTTGTACCTACCTTAATATGGATTTCTTGAAAAAATCAAAGCATCAATTTTACATCCTTTTTGTGAGTATAGACTAAGTTGAGCAGGAACAAGTAGATATAGGTAGGTAGGTAAGGTACCTAAATATAAAATCAATTGAATCAGTTGCAACGTTTGCTGATGCTTGACTCAGTTCTGTTGATGGGAATAGCAAGTACCTTTTTGTGTTTTTTTTTTTCTTAAAGCAACAGCAGGTGGTGATACTCAGGGAAATCTATTCTTCCCTTCCCTAGAAGTGATAGAAAAGAAATTTTTCCACAATCATTCCCTAATCGATGAAAGTGCTGCACGAAAAAGAAATGGCTAAAATGGAAACACCTAAAAATCTAATCGAAGGAGGATGTATCCGTATCTAATGGGAATTTAACGAGAATTGCATGTGCTATAGATTTGTTTTTTTTTTTTCCAAAATGAAAAATTCCATTATTGTTGTTTTGGAAATACTTTTTTTTGATGAGATAGAGATTTCTGATGTTGACGAATTGGGTGTGGGAAAATTCCGAAATACTGTTATTTTTTTTATGATTCAGCAATTCGGATACAATAGATGGGAAGATTTAGAAAGAATTTATGCATTTGAATCGAAAAAAAGGTATACCACCATTAAAAATATATAGTGGAACAAAATGATTGAAACACTAAGGTTGCAAAAAAATAAACAAGCAAAACATTATTCGACCTAGGTCCTAGGAGGGATAGGCGATAATCCTTGAACAATGAGATTCCAAGTATTAAGTGAAAAAATATTATCTATGATTTTGCTGAACTCTTATTCATTACCTGAAGGTTATTTAATATAAGTGAAATCTCTCATTGCAGGATGATCCCTCTTTGTTTCTCTAAAAATTTACAATTTCAGGTCGATAACTAAAACTGTACTGTACTAAAGATGTACACGCCACAACGGAAATTTAAATGTAGGAATTGGGATCTATAATTAAGTTCTAATCAAAAAGGTACAACTTAACTTTTTTCCCTCAATCCTTAATTTCAAACAGGCTTCTACAGACCTGTTGTAAAACTTTGAAATTATGCTCCGCACTGTAAACAGATTACCTATGTACATGTTTATAGTATCAGAAATTGACAAGAATTTATAACATGGCCTCACTACCATGATAAAGCTTTAGAACTTATAATATGATTTGATTATCAAGCTTTTCCAAGCGCCATCTGTAAATAATTCTTCCATAATAATAGCATTATGTTAATTCGGTGTGGTATTTAATTCCATGTAAATACGAGTGTACTGTAACGCGTTAGCGTTAAGAACCCCAAATTTGAACAGCGATTGTACCTACTGAATTAAAAAATTAATAAAATTTTTGATATCAATTGTTATTTAGGAAAAAATGCATTTCTTTAAAAACATCCTTCAACTAGCAATTTCGTTAAGAAATTTCAAGGCGCCGATTATTACAGAAAGAGAGTTTTCATTCCAAATTTGCTAATTTCTTGTGACAGCTCATTTCATTTTGAATTTGATTTTGCCGTTAATCAGTCTTTTATGTCGTTTTGCGTTTCTTTATCTATTTTTTTTATATTTTTTTAATTTTAAAATTTTCAATAGATTCCGATTTGAATGGAATCTACTTTAAATGGATTCCACCTGGGTGTGTGCTCGACAACTTTACACACATAATTCTTACCGAATTTCTTGCTCTAATAAAAACGTTGTATAAAGCTTCAATAAAATAACTTTGAATGAATGTGTTTCTAAAATAAAAACAAATTGTATTCTGTAAGTGTAAATCCTCCTAGTATTTAACCTGATAAAAAATAATGAAATCACAATAAAACAAATTCAGATTTTTAAAATAAAAATCCTACATCTTCATGGGCGGCTTTCTTGATCATGAATTTAAAAAGATTAAATATTAGTGGACGTCAAAATAATTTAACATAGTCAGTTCAATCTAAACACTACCAATAACCATTATCGATTAATTAAAACTCTCTATACAATCAAAGGAAATTTATTTTTAAGCCGCTGCTCTACAAAACTTTTCCTGGTCAAATTTTACGCTTTTTATGTTACCACAAAGTCGGTATAGCGGCTAGTTGAAAAGTTTTGATAAAGTAAAAAAAAAAAAATATAACAGTAATGTGTTCTATCAGTGAATATACATACATATATGTATATCGAAATGTCAGATTTGTGTCATTCTTAGGATACTAATTGGAATAATAAAAAAAACTGGTAGTTTAAGCAGAAAAATAACTATTAACCAGAAGTAGAAGAATTTTATCCGCCTTCGCAAACGTGCATAGATTTATACATATATTAAAATTGTGTATCGCAGTTATAACGTAGGATGAACTTGTTCAAGAAAAAAAATACATATTCTTATAAAAATATTCAAATGACTCAATTTTGGTAAATATAAAAATATCTAATAAATAAACGAGAAGCTATATAGAAGATAGATTAGATTAAAATTTATATTGGTTTTGCTGCGGAGGAATTTTGAATGGTGAATGGACATTACGATTATTATCATGCCTAGTAGGTTCAGAATTTTGACAATTTTTTTCGAATTATCAGATTACATTTTTTGATTCACTTCATCTAATACATTTTGTTGGTTCATTTGAAGTGTATGGTAAGTACTTAGATTTCTAGACTAATTTGGAGTAGCTGAAAGAGAAAATTTCACTCATGAGCTGCATTATCGAATGAGCACTTATAAGGAGCATTCCCTCGTGAGTAATTAGTTGAGAATAATTTTTATTTTTGTTCGCCCTTGTTAAGAAAGCAAAAAGAAGAAAATTTGTCAGATCTTCTGATACGTTAAGGGTTTTATTTTGAAAAGGTACTATACACATTTTGACATTTCGAATTTGACAGAAAGAAATGACATAATGCAGAACCTTATTCATTTACATAACTTCAAATTAATATTCAATAGATTAAATTAAATTATATCGATTATGCTTTTGACAGGCTGCTTAAGAAAAAAGCGCTTATATCTCAAATGAAATCAGCATATTTTTTGTTGAGTAATATTCAACCCAACTGACTCATTTCTGCCCTCTTTTCTACTTCTATTTGTCTGGCAATCTTTACCTACACCAAAAGTATTTTGTCTGACCAATCAACCAACCCTATTCCAGAATTTTCCAATTCAATATCGAATAAATGTTGCAAAAAAAAAAAAACAAAAAATAAAACATAATTTTTCCTTCTACCGGGATTGGCTATACCAGTAACTGTGGACGCATTCAAATATCCAGGAAACAACCTCCCCCCCCCCCCACCCCTCCATCATCACAATTTTGTGTCTTCTAACTTTACCACACAAGCTTAACTTAATTTTTTCTTTTATTCGTATTTATAGGTATATAGAAATTCCTTTCAGTCTGCTCGCTGTCTGAAAAATAGATATTCTTCCGGCAGATTTCCAAAATAAAATATAAAAAAAAGGAGCCAGGAAAAAGAAATTTACACACCCGGATGGATATTCCACACAAAGTGTGGAGAGATACCATCTCACCCATTTCGAAGCATATACTTTGGACATCGTCCTATACCCGGCAGCAGCAAGGCAGACGATAGCTATATTAAACATAACTATCTCCTTTGGTTGTTTTGGCCACAAGAGCGAGCGCCATCATCGTTGTCTTCCTTCGCCGACGTCGTCGTCGTCGTCGTCATCTTCATCAGAGCTGTCTGGTAGAACATAGCTGATCTTATAGGGAGTTTCCAAAGCAAGCATTTTCAAGTTGCTCGGCTTCTCACTCTGTATGGATATAGATATAGTAACGGGTGATTTATTGTGAATCTTATTTTATTGCCAGTGCACGAAATCAAAAACACACACACAAAGTGCACAGGATTGTCTATACAAGCAAAAGAAAGACACAAATATTCTCACTGCCATGCCTTTCGACGAAGAGTAGTGGCGTGGCCTAAAAATCACATTTACCGCCAACAACGATGGCGTCGCGGTATGGCGCGGCGTTAACACTCCACTCAGCAAATGTCAGCGCGCGAACGAACTCCCATCGTCTCGTCGTCGTCGTCGTAATCGTCGACAGTGCCGCCGCCGCCGCTGCCACCACTCCCCAGACAGACAGATATTTCCCGAAAAATGGAAAATTGCGTGAGTTTTCCTCTCTTTATGTCTTTGGCGCACTTAGGAATTTTTTGCAGCGTGCTTATGCATTTGGAGTGGCGCTCAATGCCGCCTCCGGATAGGCGAGAAAATTCCTTCCGAATGACTTAATTACTAAAGAATTAACCCAGTCCTTGCGAAGTGTTGCTATGTAGGTATAGATATATGAAGTTGGGAGATTTGAAGAGGAAGTCGTCGTAATACACACACTTTCTCATCTAACAGAGGCAATATGCTGATTCCAATGGGAGGCTTTATATGATTGCTATATAAGGATTTTATTCCTGTGTCATTTTGGTGTGACCTTTGGATTTAATTAAATAAATTCATGCCACGCATAGTAATAAAACGAAACAATTAGTACATAAAAAAGTGTAATTTTAAGGCCATCCAACCTTCCGACCTTGGCTTAGGTGTAATTAATTTATTTTTTTTCTGCACGGATAATTAAAGGATGCCTATTTAATATTCGTACTCGTAAATTTGTAAAGTACAAGGACATAATGTGCTTTGGAAAAGCCGGCCTATACGTATAATGCTTTTGAAAAAAGAGAGAAAATTATTTCATGTTTTTATGCAATAGAATGTCTATGTTTTGAGAGTGAGAAAAATGAGATGTTCTCGAAACCTTGATGGGATTTTTAGAGTGAGGCATTTTTTGCGTTATTTTTGTTTTTTGTAGAAATAACTCACAGTTTTGTTGGAATTTATTTTAAATTACTCTTGACGACAGATTGTGTTACGTTTGACATAAACATTTTGGAAGCAGAGGAAGGGGGGAAGAGGAATATGTCCCGTTTCCATGATATACATTTTAACGACCATAAAGTCCAAACTTGAGTTTTTAGACACTCACAACTTTAATAAAAGACGAATATTGTTTTTGAACTTTATTCCATGAAATATGTGTTTTTCTTGTTACTGAAGTGATTCAAATATTCTCGATTTTATAAATTATTCACCGAATATTTAAATACATAAAAAAAAACTTGAGCAATCCATAAAACGTATGATGTCAATCAAAACAATAAAAAACTAAATTTATAAAATAGGTGGCTAAGTTAAAGGATAAATTTCAGTTAAGTAACGGTTGTGATCTGTTAACTCTTCAAAATATCTATTTGTATCAAAGTAGATTTTCAGTTTAAGTTTAGTAATGAGAAACAAAACTACCCAATAGTTAAGTTTGAAATTTTTACGCGTGTGACAAGTTAATGTTACGAAAATGACACAACAAAATATAATAAACGATATTTTAATTGTAAAAATGTAGGTAATTAAAAGAAGTTGGAAATACCTTCTATCGTAAATTAAAATTTTGTTCATGGGAATAAGTGAAATAATTTCTCACTATAATGGGAATTTATAGGTTTTTTTTTTTAAGTGGGTAAGGTTCCTTAAGTTATGTAATTGAATTCATATATGTAATGTGTATATTACTAGAACTGCATATTTATGTCCTTGTAAAGTAAATTTCATATCTAGAAAGAAGAAGACTCAAAATGTTAAATGAGTCGAAAACTGAAGATTTTGAAATGCCAATATGTTACGAGTGTGACATCGACTTTAAAATTATAAATTCGGTATTTCTCACTGTATGATCATAATATTCTTCTCATTTACAACATTAGTTTGATAAAAATTGTATATTTTTAGTAATATATCGTATTTTTTTTTTGTGACGGGTGTGACACTTTATGAAGCATAATTTTAAGAAGTCTTTTTTCAGGACATATGGCTCTATTTCTCTTTTCTTAGAATAGGTTTTTTGTTACTTAGCTCTTATAGAGTTTATTCCTTATGAATAACCTTAATATCTGCTTAACTTTTTATATTATATAGAATACCTTACTTATTGCGCATCAAACAATCTACTTTGCTACGTGATTTCAAGTAAAATTTCATCATACACATTTTGCTTCACAAAATCAGTGTAACCGATTTTTTATAGGAAGCCGCATATTCGATACAAGAGGTTAACAAGGGTTATAAAACGTTTTTAAAGGAGCAGTGATTTAACTAACCCTTAATTTGGTGTTTATTTTTTTCAACTTCAAACAATTGAACTGCATCGTGCATAACTTAACTATACACGCATTAAATTAATACTCGCGCTGCTGCTTGTAAAATGTTAATGCATACATATATGTATATACGGCCACCTGCTTATTGGATCAGATTACAAGTGCCGAATTGATAAATTGAGGGAACCAAACACTTTTAACCTCATCAAATCGATTCGACAGGCACTCTTTTCGACCATCATCATCGATGGCTATCAATTCAATCCACCATTTGAATTGTTTGGCGGGTTGGTCGGTTGTCGCGTGCGTTCAAATTTCTCTTGTTGTCTTTTTATTTTTTTGTTTCGGTATTTAAACTATCAAAAAACAAAAATACATATATATTCATATGAAAGATACATATACGAGTATGTTTGTATGAGCAACCTGGGTCAAAAACTACACGAGGTCACCAGAAAGCAGAGCAGTAGTAGAGGAAGAATTATCTAAACAACCGGCAAACAAAAACACACTGACGACATCACATATACCCTCTAAAGGTGGGTGACCGTTTTATTACACTTATATACCTACTTTAGGCGGCGGCGGCGAAAAGCGGCGATTGCTATGGCATGGCAGTTCACGAACGGCATACAACAAACGAAAAAAATAAATGCGAGTACGTTTATTACACGAAAATTCGAACCAAAAACGTAAACAAAAGGTGTGTGTGCGATAGTAGTTTATACTTAAAATATATATACACATATCTAAGTCCGAGTATTACACCACACACACATCTAAGTAATTTATTGTTCCAATGTTCCAATGAGAACAATAAAACAGAAAACGGAAAAACTCCCTGAGGACAGGTGGTGCGGTAGCGGTAGAGTATGTGTATACTTCGAGCCCTCGAGGTGGCGGCAAAAATTGGAATAGGTCGCCAAAAACACTCGGAAGAGAATAATACCAGTTTACTTTTTTTTGCTCTCACTTAATATGGAAAATCCATAGAGTTATTGATTTTTTTTTTTTTTTTTAAATAGAGGAAGTTGGAAAAACATCAAAATACAGAAATAAACTCAAAAAACAACTCACTCTGCAGCGTGCAACACAATAATTTTTTAGGGTTCATATTCGACGTAATCCACAGTGGTGAAGAGTATCCTTAAGTCTGGCACAAAATTTTCAAACCATAGCCCATTGAAATTTTACAAAATTTTAGTCGAATTTTTGTGTAATACAAGACTTTTTTATGTGTAGGCTAGGGGGTTGAAAGCATCTATTTGGCCACTTTCTGTAAAAAAAGGGGGGTGATATCTTGAAAACCATAAGTCTCAATTTTAGCATTTTTTTGTAGAGAATGTAACTCTATATTTTCAATGAAATTACCCTTTTACCGATAAATTGAAAATAAGAAAGTTATAATTTAAAATAGACGAAAAATTTCAAGGAAAATATCATTAATCCAATCAAAAAACCCGCCTATTTTTAATTATGTATAACTCTTTGATTTTCAATTTCTAAGTCGTTTTATTTATTTACATATCTCTATTTTATTGACAGCAAAATGCAATGGGCCTTACCAATAACAAAATTTAGAGACGACTTCAATATTGAAGTAAAATGAACCATAATGGTATGGACTATATAATAATGAACCATACATTACATGTTTCATATTAAAGAGTCCATGCCATATAATATTCTTTATTTATTTAGGGTCTACTTAAATATTTAAGTCGATACCATGTTTAATTTGTTATATAGAGTATATTCCATTATGGTCCATTTTACTTAAATATTTAAGTCGTCTCTAAATGTTGTTATTTGTAGGGCCCAATGACTATTAAATAAAGACGAAACAATTACTTAAGTTTGACCCGAGAAATATCAGAAAATATATAACTGATTTATTTGAAATATTTTGTATAATATTCTTTATTTTTATAAGAATGTTTAAGGCTATTTTTTTTATTTGCAACATTTGTTTATAAATTCAGAATATTAGCTTTTTTAAACTTGATATATAAACTTTTCTTTTAGGTTGACCCAAACATTCAGTTATTTCTTATAAACTGGTTTAATATCAGCAGGTAACTGTATCATTATTTTTTTCTTATTTTTATTTCACAATTTTTATGCAGGAGGTAAATAATATTGATTAGGTATCTAAAATTCTGAGCCACTTGAACTAGGTATACGAGCAGGTACACGTGCGACCAAGTCTCGCATTTTATTTCTTAGTTAATGATCTGCAGTTCAACTTTCATATTAATGCAGTCGACGACTTTTTCGACCAAAAGCAAAAAAAAACAATTTTACGTCAACATTGACGTCATTCTATTCCACTGTTTTCGTACTTCCAAACGACAGACATTTTTGACGATGGCGACAATGTTTTTGGAAGGAAAAAAAACACATTTTATGTTTAACGAAAATGTGTCACCACACCACTATGCATGCGTTCTCATGGCATGTGCACACGGTGAAACTGAAGTCCCTATGACAACCAAGTTAAATTGATGTTGTTGTTGCTGGTAATGTAGCTATAGAAAAAGTTAGTTGCAAGAAATAAAAATATATGAAGCACTAAACGAATTAGTTTAAGAGCTTGATGGCTTTTATGACAGAAAACAAAAAAAATAGCATGAAACATATGCGATACGCGTCTTCGTTTCGGTACAAAAAACTTTAATGACTCGCTTTTCAGGTAACTTTCTGATGATGTTTCAACTAGAACTGTGCTGTGACGCCAGTAGGAAGGTACGAAACTATCTTTACCTTTCATCATTGTGTTTGCCCCTTGAAACATTGTGAAAGGTGACGAACCTAATGGAGCTATATTTATAACCTCATCTCGTTAATAATGAACTGAAAGTTACAAACAATCTAAGGTACATACATATACCTACCTACTTACATACATCTAAAAGTTCATGTTTGATGGTTATTGTTAGGTTCACTCAAGCAAATTGAGCCGTTAGCTAAGTTAAGAGATATTTTATTTTTTTTTTGTTCGTAGGTACAACACACAGCTTGATGATTTATAGATGCATTTTTTCGAAACAGTTTTTTTTTAATATATTTTTTGTTGATTGGATGCATAACGAGTTTTTTTTTAAGTTATAGGTATTTGATGGGTTTTATGTGAAATTGTTCTCTGCATTATGTAGGGCACCGCAATGCACCAAATATTTCATAATATTCGCACGTATTTTTATACGATGACGATGAGGACAACGACGATAATTGACCTTTAAGCTTGAAGGCTATATTTTATACCTTCCTACATACATATATGTAGGTATACTATACACTCAAACCAAAAAAAAGAAAAAGAAGCTATGTAAATATGAAAACATCGAAAAGTTGAACTAAAATAAAGTTTTTATAATATTTAAGTAATTAGTGATATATTTTTTTTTTATACATAGGTTGCTCGAAGAGATACCTATTGGAGGGAAAAAAGGAGATATGCACGCTTGAATATTAAAAGAGGTCACGCTAGCAAGTTTATAATATCAGCCGGAAGTTTATTGATATTCATTTTTTGGCCTATTTTCTGTGCTTGCCAAGAAAGAGGAGTTGAGGACGACGAAAGAAAGGATGGAAATACACACAAGCAAAAAAAAACAAGGGTAGAATAATAATAAAAAAAAGTAGGTTGGCTTGAGCTATTTTAGGCTTCCAAAAAAGACGTTATCGCTGTGTGACAATGTTGTATTTTCGACCATTTAATGTCACTATTTATTGATTGGTAGATAGGCACGCATTGATTTGGGCCGATTTTTTGGCTATAAATCTATAATAGTATGTATTTATGTATATGTTATTTATGTGTGAATAAATAATGGATTCGGGATTTTTAAACTTTTTTTAAAAACAACTTTTTTAACTTTTGCGTGCTGATTTAGTAACGATTTTAAGTATATTTTTGTTGAAAATAGTTTAAAGATACGACCTCCGTCAGACTTGATTGCGGGATACAAACAAAATAGGTCAAGGCATTTAAAGGCTACATATAGGTACATATAGGGCTTAAACAAAGATTTGAAATACCTAGCTTTCTAGGAAATCATATTAAAATGATCTGTTTCACATTTAAAGCAAATCTGTTCACCCGTTTAGGCTCTAGCTCAAATTACAGTAGACCTGTGGGTGCATGCAAATATAAGTTACATATAACATTACTCAAAAGCTTTTGAAAAAAATAATTATTATAGGTAGGTACATAGGTGTAAATTTGGTCTTATTTCATCAATTAGAGAACATTAATCTCTTACAGACTTATGGTCTTAAAACGTTTATAACGTTGTCTAACTTTAGACAACTGTCCAACTTTGTAAAATGTGTTCAAAATCCTTATTTATTGTTGTCTTATAGTTCCCTAATTTAGACATTTACACACAAGAGTAGATTGTCTTAACCGTGAATAATGTGATATTTATATTTATTAAATAAAGCAATTTGAAAATAGTTAGACAGTCTAATAAATACGACTATTATGTCTTTAAATAGGAACAATGGTACATTGTAGGTGGGTATATAATTTGAAGCAATATAAGAATAACTCACCCAAATATGGCTCAATGTGAGTTATGCCCGGTCTAAAAAAAAAAACTGAAAGCATGAAAGTGCCATTAACTTTTTCATGTTCTAATATTTATATGTATGTATGTACTTGATGATTTTATGACATTACAACACGTCAGTTTTTGATCAGGGAAAGTTTTTTTTTTAACTTCACAAACCCAACTAAAGGAAATTGAATAATTTTTTAGTTTATTCAATGATAAGCCGATAAAAAAAATTAAAGCCATGTTCGTCATAATTTTCCTGAACAGTCAGTCTGAAGTAGTTTATCAAACAATAAAATTTGTTCATCAGAGTCATTGTCGATGTCTCATGGGAATTTCATGTTGCGGTAAAGACACACTATATACATAACTACAACAGAGTTGTCAACGTTGACCTTATTCCCATAGTGTCATGAAGGTAAATATCCAAAAGAAGGAAATGATAAAAAATCCATGAAATACCAGATCGACTAATCATTTTAAATTAATTGTCATTCACGTTTAATTCCTCTATAGCTATATAATATAAACCATTTCTATGACGTTTCTAAATGTTTTTTTTTTTAAGAACAAACAATATTTCTCTTGACTTAACTTACTAATTTAAAATGCAAACAACTTCTTGCTTGTTGCTAATTAAATACCCATTTAGAATATTTTTTTTTTAATGTAAACACAATCAGTGGAAAATTAATTATCTCAAATTTTCTCATTCATTCATTCAGAATTAATTTAAACAAAAACAACAATAACTTTGCTGACGGCTGGTATAGTAGATGAAATAAAAGCCGAACCACAAAATCCACTTGTCGAATCAGGTGCTAATAAGTAAATAAAAATCTTTTATTTTTTGTTATTTTTATGTTTGTTTTTTTTTTGTATCTCTATTTTTCTTTTTCTGATTCATCAAAAGCATTTCATACATTTTGGTGGTGAAAAATAAAAAGAACTGAACAAATTATCTTTTTTTAAATAGATTTTTTTCTTTAAAGATTAACAAAGTTTATAGCGATAGTTCATATTATTATTATTCAATAAAGCGCAAAATTAAAAATTAATTTTGTGAAATAAGGTGTTTGATGGAAAACGCCACGCATATTACGTCACCATTAATTTGATTTAATATTTTGCTTTGGTCAGACACAAAAAACCACGCAAAAAATCATAAAGGTAAAGATTGTTGTTGTTGTTGCTGTTATTTTTTTATTTCTTTCTTATTTTATTCGAAGACAATTTTTTGTTTATAGTTTTGTTTTTATAATATTTTTATATTCACCGGTAGAACTGAGAGGAACTGACGTAAGACAAATACTTAGGCCAATTGAAATGTTATAGCAATGAGGTTAGCCCCGAACAGAACATGTGTACTGTGTCTGGTATAGTTAGTTGTACATTGGTAGCGATGTTCATGCTGTGCACATTCAATTTTGGCTGCAACAAGAAAAATTACATGCTTGTTATTTTTTTATTATAGTTTTGCTAGCTGGCCCGTGCAGCATTTCTTATCATTCATAAGTTATACTTATAACATAGTATCGTCGTCGCTTATGAGTTAAATAATTAATTTTTTCTTTACAATATTCGATGCGGAAACTGAAAGCGCATACTAATCTTTTTGATACTATTATGCTTGTAACACCTAAATATAAGGCCTTTTTAATGCACCGCACTAGCTAAAAGGAATAGAATGATAGAAAAGAATTTTTCCTAACACTAAGAAAGAAATCTCACTTGGTAATTCAACTCAGAGTAAGCAGCCTAGCATTACATCCATATTTATTGCATAGTTTCAGATGCCGCATTGAGTTTAATTTAGAAATATTATTACACAACCTAAAATATGTATAGTGAAAAATAAACTGTTTTCTTGAATTGTTAGATAAGAATATCTCAAAATTCTGACGTGATGCAATAAATCTGATGTTTCGAATCGAATTCAGAACATCAAAAACTTTCGGAAAAGTATAGCCTAGTTTTTGGGGTAAAATGAGTTAAAGCTGACTACGGCTCCTGATCTTTTAACTAAAAACGCGGTGG
Source organism: Epistrophe eligans (assembly GCA_951394125.1). NCBI lineage: Eukaryota > Metazoa > Arthropoda > Insecta > Diptera > Syrphidae > Epistrophe > Epistrophe eligans. Next base: position 7,801,004 of record OX596030.1, on the reverse strand, counting down.
AGGTCTGAACATCGAATCAGAGTCTATTGCACCTAAAAATAAGAATTTTTAAGGGGTATTGCCTTTTGTGGCCGTGGAGAAGTGGTAAAACTTTCGAGAATATGTATCTTGTCATAAAAAAGGGTTTCTCATTTTAGATTTTCGGAATCGGTAGGAAATTATAGGTTCCTTCAACTCCTGCCGACTAATAACAAACACACAGAAATAGTTTAGAGTTGTAAGCTACAAGGACCTGGTAGCCCACGAGCTTTCGCTTGAATTATTAAGTTTTTCTTTAATATACGTGACATTTCTAAACTTGCCCATAAAGTTTTTACTAGCAAGGGCCTCCCTAGTATTTGAAAAATTCCGCTCGTCTAGATTTTCATAAAGCATTGACTTAGTCACCACTTTTTGCTTGCCAACCACACTGTCCTCATCCGGCACTATCGCCAATCGTCAGTATACATATACAAACATATATTTCATAATTACAAAACAACTAAATGTGGCGGAGGAGTATATACATATGTACATTTATTTGGATAGTTGTACTCTCAACAATAAGCGGCACGGTAAACACATTGTCATTCAGTCCATTCATAAAAATGAAAAAGTTTTCTCAATTCCACTTGATTGGGGCTTCCCGCCGCGTCTGTCGTCGTCGATTGTCAGTCACCACACAAGACTTCTATTAAAGCATCTTTCTTTATATTTTGTATTGCCTTGGTCGTCGTCTCCATCTCATGTGTGTTGTATTGTTTTGTGTCCACACGTTCCCAACTGTGTCTATATAATATTATTATCTTTATACGTTGTTTACCCCCTTCAAAGAAATTAGTTTGAACAACTTTTGTGCAAAATAAATAATTTGTTTTCCAATTTCTCGATTAGATTGCCAACCATCAGCACAGCAGCACATTCATATGAATCAATGAAAACATGAACTTAGTTTTCTATAGATTTTGTAGAGACCTCGAATAGCTCGAAGAAGGGTTGGAGTGGGGTAGATGAGCAGGCGGCAGAAAATTCATCACACAGAAAAATATTATTATATTTATAATGGACGCTAATTGAATTAATTTGACGATTTTTACGATCATTTCAAGTCAAATTTTTGCCAATTTATTTTTTGTCTTGATTTTTTTGTTGTTGTTATTTAGACTTTTTTGCAACAACTGTTGCTGTCAGAATTTAGAATTCATTTATATCAAACTTGATGATGACAAAATCAAACTTGATATAAGATATGTACATTTTATTTAATTCCATGTTACTCATCTGATCTCATTAAGCTTGTTTTCTATTCTTTTTATTCTTAATTCAAGTGTCCTTCGTATTTGTTTGTCATAAATGCACTTCAGCTCTTCAGATCAAAACGACAAAGTGTGAATCCAATTACTCAACGGGGGTAGCAGCAAAGCAACATCCGAATAAATAAAGTGGCCAATTTATCTAAATTTCTCAAGAACTCATCTCATTTCCGAGAAAAAATACATATCAATGTACATACATTATATGACGATGAATGAGACTATACATACATACATACAACACGAGACCAATTATCCAATTTGCCAAAATGTGTCGCATGTATAGTATAATAATTCAACTTTAACACTACGTTTCGCCAGTTGATTTTGCAATTTGAAAACAACTTATCGAACTGAATTCGCCGCATAGTTACTTCAAAATATTTTTTAGCACACAAAATAATTTCAAGCGATTAATGGATTTGCCAAAAATCTGACAGCTCGTTCTTGAATGCTGTGATGTTTTGCGGAATGATTTAGGAATTTTAGTTTAATCTGACAGAGCATGTAGGTTTCGATTTGCATTTATTAATGGATTCGATTTAAGTTTTTGTTGTTGTATTGAAATTCGATATGAGAATAATTTTTTTTTTTTTTTTTTTTTATATTGACAACAGTTCTTTAACTGTGAGGTCTATATTGAAATTTAATTGGAGACATTAATTTGGTTATTAATATCATTGACTGGGGAGTGTTTTTTTCTTGTTTTTGATGGAATCATCGAAAAAGGTGTTAAGAATATAGATTATTATATGAACAAACCTGACACTTGTTTTAGCACAAATTTCTGTATATATAGGAGTGGCACAAAAGGTATTGATGATATAAGATGATTTTATAATCGACAATTTTAAACTACACTGATAGAAAATTAGCCAAGTTGGACATTTATATTTGAATATTATTTGTTGAATAAGTTTTAAATAAAACAATAAACAATAAAAATGATCAGAAATCCAAGTTTTTTTGTAAATTCTTTCTTGGAAAAAATAAAACCAATATTGAATTGTAGAATTAAGTTAGTTTTTAAGCCGAAAGGCATTCGCATTAAGTTATTATATAGTTTAACTTAGAGCGCCCGCATAGGGCCAGTAAGTTAGTTGTAAGTTATTGATAAGTAGGCTAGTTTTTATGAATTTTTGTCTAGCGTTAAGATAGTTATAAGTTTTGAAGAAAAATAAAAATGAATTTAAAATGAATTATTTGTTGAATTACTGCCATAATATTAACTCGATACATCCAGATTAAAATTTACATCCGGATGTATTTACATTGATTTTGTAAAATTTACATAAGTAATTTCGCAAATTACAGAAAAAATATTTTCATCTAAAATTTCTGCTAATTTTGTTTGACAGCTCATTTCGCTAATCGCTTGTTTTTGCTGTCGCCTCTTTCTATTTCTGTTGTTTATACATCGATTTTTGACTTTTCAATGGATTCCACTTTGAATGGATTCTACTTTGGGTATGTTCATAAGGTTTAATGCAATTTGCTACCGAATTTCGTGCAAATTTGGTTTAAATTACCTTATACCTTAAATGTGAATTTGGTATGGGAAATGAGGTAAATTGGATCGAATTTAGAAATTTTCAATGAAATTACCTAATTTTCTGTAATAAAAACGAAGTATAAACTGTTATAAATGCAATCAAATAGTTGGTATGTATGCAGTGCAATCAACGAACACATCCATTTTGAAACTCTCTGATAATTTGGGCGTTCAATACCTACATGAAAATTTACATCTGAAAATTCAGATTTTAGAATTTTTCTAGCTTTTGATTGGGCAGCTGTCATATAAAGTTAGATGACTTTTAGAATCATCTGACAGCTGACCAATCAATAGCTTGAAAAATTCAGAAATCTGAATTTTCAGATGTAAAGTGTCATGTATTGAACGCACGGAATGACAGTTGAAAACGTCATGAAGTCAAAGTGAGATTCTGATATTTTATATTCAATTTTTGTTTTGAACTTTGCTCTGGTTGTGCTTAAATTCTCCGTATTCGCAATGAAATCTATTATTTTTTATTAATATTTGTACATGTTTTGATATTTGACTGTCATATCACCACAGATCTCTTACGAAAAAAAAAAAATTGGGTCAACAAAATTCTTTACGGAACAAATCACAAATGAAATGCTGCAACACTCTAATGGTCGAAACACAATACGTCCCGTCAGAATACCGAAAAGCGATCTCAAGCTACAAGAGGAATTTGGAGTCCATAATTTTGTAAACGATTTAAAAGTAATTTTAGCAGGTAGGTCTTTGTCATCGCATGTCTACAACTTAGACCATACTCAACAGAATTATAACTGTTATTAAGGAATGAGAATACTTCACAAAAGTTTGATGTCCCAAGTTATATCAAAAGAATCTTTGAAATACACTTTTCATTCAACCACATACTTAAAAAAATCAATTTCATGCCAGGTTTAAAAGCAGAGCTTTCTTAAACATGCAACATAAAAAAAAACGAAAACAAAAAACTTCCTTTGGAAGACTCCAAAGTCGTGTTTTCTCAAAACTATGAATCTTTTCCGATTAAAGTTTTAAATTTCTTCAATTTCTTCTTTGCAACTTCTTTAACTACAAACTCAATTACTGTTCTTTTACTTCTTTTCGTGAGAAAGAAGTTTTCCAAATTTGCATTTCTATTAGTGAACTTTAATTTTTATAACTAATAAACCTATGGTTATATGTATATACATATCTATCCACTTAACTAGAGCTGAGGGCAACCTATAAAACAACAATAAATTCCGTCTGACAGTTCCAAGTCCAAACAAAACAAATTCACAATCGTATATCTTTTGCGGGCCAAGTATTATTTTTTTTTTTAATTTTCAGTTGAATTGCTTTTGAGGTCTATTTCTACTATTTCACCTGATGGGCGATGTGGCATAGAAGTAGCAAGTTGGTGTGTGCATGAGGCACACGCGTTTGGCCAAAACCGCAAACGATAAGATTTGTATCCGAAATAAAACAACTTTTTCGTGTCCATTTGTTACGAGTGGAGTTCCAACTAAAGCTAGTTTTCCTCTACAGCAATCAATTCTTCTTGGACTGTTTTTCTTCCTCTCTCTCTCTCTCTCCAAGCTGTATAGTGGTCATAGTGAGAGAAGGGTGAAAAAGCAAACCCTTCTTCATTTCTTCAAGCCTGAAACTCACCCTTTTTATGCGGGTCTGCGGTTTTTATTCAACGAACAACACACAACCCAAATGCGAGTTTCTTTCTTTTTTTTTTGTGCTTTTCTGTCGTAAATTAACTAGTACCGCAATAAACATGGTAATGCATTTGTTAAAAGAAAAAATACTCGGCTACTCGGAATATAGAAGTAGAAGTTAAAAACTCTTTCTCTCTTTTGTTGTTACGCCAGAGCCAGCTTAATGACTTGCAAAGCCGCCTCGGATATGCGGCAACTTTTATTTGAAGGCAACAGCAGCAGCAGCAGAAGCCATCAGCGGGTGGGCGATTGGCCAAAAGTGATTCAGAAAATCACGAAACGATACTTATTTTGCATTTTATGGATTTTTTAGCCTCTCTTCCAAGTATTGTTGTTTTTGTTGTTTTCCGTTCTAAATGCAAATTTGTATGGTAGTTGGTTTGTTTCACAAAAAAAAAAGTTAATTTTTTGGCCAAAATGCAAAGAAGGTAATTAGTCACTTGGAGGGTGCTTTATATTATCGTCTTCTTTGAATATTTAAGGCACTTATAAACCTTTGGACATAGCTGTGCAGAAAGTCTGAGGTGGATCTTTGGAAGTCGTTTGTTGGAATTAACTTGATTAGAGAGATGTTGAAATAGCATGTTAAAGCTCTATTAACTGATGATATTATGTTTGCTTTTAGGGAAGCAGTTGAAATTTATTAAACAACTGGGTTTGAACTATGAGGAACGAGTTTTTTTTGTAAAGATCACAGATATTTGTTGCCAAAAACCCAAATGTAAAGAACTTCAATATACATAAATCTTCTATTGTAAATTTGAAATTCGAGAGATTGGATTGGCAAAAAGTCAATTTTATATTTGCTGTATTCACTTGTATACAATGAAGAAATCCTTGCTGAGCTATAATTTTCCAGCATGGATACACAAGTGACTTGTTTTGCTTACGGTTTTTTTTTGTTTTTGTGGCAAGAAACTATCATTGTTAAGTTACTGCTTTTCAAGCTATGCCAAAGAAATATTCCCTGATGACAAAAGATCCTCTCAAGAGGCATATCTATTGGCATTGGATACTTATGGCGCTACTTTCATACACAATTTGGTATCAAATTTGTAAAAAATAAATATTTATTTCTTACTTATAAATAGGAAGTAACCTATATTTTTAACAGCATTGCAATATTCCAACAGCAATGTTTTTCCAATTAAATATACATAGGTAGGTATATTGATTCGAATAGTTTTATTTAAAAATTGTATGCAAAAATAAGTTTTATGGAGATTTGTTTTGTAAATAGATATGTACTTACATAATATAAAAGTAGTTTTCACAGATTACATTTTTCATGTGTTTTGTATAAAAACCCAGTTGTTAACATTTAATTATCAAATCCACCGCCGGAGGATTATCAGTGTTCCATACAAAGACATTCCTCACTAATCCGCACCAAGACTGAATTGAATTTCTTAGCCAATAATATTTTTTACTTGCGATATACAAGGTGTCCCATAATCATAGGTCCAAACTGAAACTGGTGATAGGCCATGACCTCTCAGAATTTAGTAACTTGTCCATACCGAATCATAACGGATTTCGATTAACGGATGTTTTTTTTTTATTTAAAAAAAAACCCTACTTTGAACCAGGTTTTAGGTCACCCTGTCCATAATCTATTTTTGGCTTTTTTAATTTTTTAAGGTAAATTTTAAACTATAAAATATTTTTGATTTCCTGCACCTGTACACAAAAGTATTTGCTACATATGTTGGTACATATGAACATACATATATTGCAAGTAATGGATTCGTAAAAAAAATTGAACTCGAGATTCTGATCAAACTTGACATTACGATGATAGCGAAGTCTAAAAAGTGGGTCTCGCAATTCTGTCTGTCTGTCCTGTCCTTTCGGCTGTAGCCTAAACGAGTGGGTCGATTTTCTGGGCATTCCCCCACACGTTTTTTAATTTTATTTTTTAGACTTAAAATAACGGTACCTACCCTACCTGCCGCAGACATTTTTTTACGGAATTATGAAAATTTTATTTTAACAACTTAAAAAAATTCATTCATTATCTATATTTTTCCAAAAAAAATCAAGAAAAATGGTTATAAATGGTACCTCCCATAGAAGAATTCTTTTGATTTTCGATTTTATCAAAAACGGCTTAGCCAATTTTTTTGTAGAAAATATTTGAAAAAGTTTTAAAAGTATTGTAAAGGGTCATTCATTTTTCGGTTTCAAAATTAAAGCTAAATAAACCACACACCAGCGATACTTTTTTGATGAAAATTTAATTTCATTATTAAGTTTGGACTTTGCCATTAAGTGTGAAAAATAATATCATTCAAATGGCTGCCTCGGGAAAATTCGCAATATGCGATTCTTTCTTCTGTTAGAAAAAAAATCTAACGGTGTCAAATCGCATGATCTTGGTGGCCAATTCTTTGCCCCTGGAAACATATCGTCGAAGTCAGTTTCATGATCAAATACGCCATAGTGAGGTGTAAGACACGTTCAATTAACACTACAAATGACAGCTGAGTTTGACAGGTATCAAATGCCAGCGCTACCTTAAAACCACGAAATGAATGACCCTTTATATCAAAATTAAAACAATTTTTTTTTATTTTTAAAAAAGTTTCAATTTTTTTTGAGAACTTAATAATTCAAAAACGACGCGGTCGATTTTTATTAAACTTACCACCCAGCAGTTTTTTAATAAGAATTATTTTTGTTTAAAAACCGGTAAGGAAAATCTCATTTTTCTCATAAACGTCTCCTATGAATTTGATTAAAAATTGTATGTGAGCTAATTTTACTAAGATCTACCACATGGGCATTCATGACTCCAATATTGGTCTTAGTAAAAATGGGTAAATGGTACCCTTGAGCTCGATTTCGGCCTATTGCTAAGTAGAGAGATCCTCTCTTTAGCAGCAGAACACGCATTTTGAATGCTTTACCTGCCTCTTTTTTTTTCCTACAATTTTGAAATTTGTTGTGCATTTTTCTTCTTTATTTCCTCCTTTATGTCATTAAAAATAAAAACCTTTTAGGACGGTTACGAATTACTCGAATAATTTTTTTTTAGAAAAAGAATGATTTTGTTTATCAATCGCGACTTTTCTTAATCTTTGACGTTTTTCTTTTAAAGCTTTCATTGTGGTCAATAAGGAATTAATAAAGAAAAACATTTTAGAAAAAGTTTTCAAACCTGAAAACACAAAAAATAAAACGGTTTCACATAATGTTAATGTATGTTAATTTACGAATTTCATCAATTTCTTTCTACTTGTAGGTGTAAATCATTCAATTTCTCTTGTAATTGATATAAAGTTACCTTAATAATACGCAAATCAGTATAAAACCTCAATGAATCACATGATTTTAAATAGACAAAAAAGCCCGCTGATGAATTGCTACAACATTTGACTGTTTATAAAAAAAAATAAGAAAAGTTTATATAGGAAGAAACTTCCTGTTTTTGCTGCTAAAGATCTGAAAAAAGCTTGTGGGATGCATGAGTTTCCGTTGATCGTTGATCATAAATATCCGTGAGTCTTAACAAAGATTTTTGTTTATTCAATCCAACGGAGCACCCTTGGATATTTTTGTTTTCGAGTTTTATAAAATGTGTAACGACCACAAGAACGCCCTACGATCTTTTTCTAGGAATTATTGAATTCAAAATTCACCGCACAATTTATTGCAACCCCTAGGAATCTACCAAAAAGGCATTGGTTGGTAGGTAGTGAAACAACAGTAACAGCAGCAATTGGATAATTGCAAATTTTGCCCCTATTCATCGAAGCAAAGAGGAAAGGAAAGCACTCTCCGTCGCCGTCATCGTATTTAGCAACGACGACCACTTTGTCGGGACTCCTCCTTCTGCTTCGCGGCTGCTATGACTTCGACTACTCCTAATGCTTCTGCCACTGTCCAGTGTTCTTCATTTTTTTTTATTTCGCTTTTTCATTCTCATTTCGATTGTTCCCTAAAAAAAAACCTAAGGAATTGAAAATTTCTGTTTATCCAGCTGCCAGGTGAAGCCAGTCAGCCATCCATTTAGTGTGAAGCTTCAATTTTTATTCTTTTCAATATTTTTTCTGTAAATTTACCTTTTGAATTATGAGAAGACCAAAACCAAGATGTTGATGACGATGGTGGTGGTGGAACTTTGTTGCTTCTGTTTCTGCTGCTGGTTCTGACACTTGGGCTGCGATGCGTGCTTCGTAGTTTCGTGGGCTTCCACTTTTTTTTTTTCTAAATTTAAATTTTTAGCACTTCTCGACTTTTTTGGTTTGAATTATTCCAAAAATTTATGGAAAATATAACAAAAAATATATTCACTTGCACAACATAGATCAGCAGAACATGAAGACGACGAAGAAGTCGAAAAGGGAGAAGAGAAAAAAGAATGGAAAATACACTTTTCACTGAATTCTTATATTTTTATATTTTTTTTTTATTTAGCTATGCGTTGAGAAAAAATTTTCTTTTTTTTTTTTTTTTTAATTTTCTGCTTCGTGAAGATTAATGCACTTTTGTTAAGATTTGTGTTGTTTTTGTGTTTTCGTCGTCGTTACGCGGTAAGGGGAATGGTAATTCGATATTTCTTTAATATTTTCACTCAAAAAGAATTTAAGGCACACGAGGAAAACTAAACTGTAAAATTTTATGTTTAAATTAACAACATTTTCTTCTAGAGAAATAATTTTTTTTGTTGGTTTTTTCCTGTTTGTTCTTCGTTCGTTTCTTTTTTTCTTCTTCCAAATAATACACGCACTATAAACTGAGTTGAAATAATCAAGATGAAGGATTAGCGGCAAAACACACACAAAAGTTCAACTATACGGATTTATTGAAAAATATCTCGGTATTTAAAGGCGAACTTTGAATTATTTTAAATTATTTGATCGAAAAATTGTTCGGGAAAGTCTCTGTATTATAAATGAATTTATAATCGAAAAAAGTGGTGCTGCGCTGCATGAAAGGTGAACGCTACAAATGGTGGACTTTTGGGAATTTGATTTTTGACAAACGAGAACAACGAACGAGAATCAACCAACAAGCAAAATGACACTGGAAAGGGGAATGGTTTTTTGTTGAAGTTTATCGGCTGGAAGAATTGAATGTGCGATTTTTATATGGATTAGAAAATTGGTAGGGTAGTAATGTAGATAACGTAGTATGAAAATAAAGTTTTTCCCTAAGACTGCTTTTAAACGACTGCAAATTTTAACGGCGTTTCTGTTTGATTTTCTTTTGGATTGCAACATCCATTTAAACGCTGCAAATTTTAATAGCTGCAATTTTTGTTAAGAGAGAAGGAAACATCTTTTCACACTCTTTACTCCGCTTATGTCTTAAACAATAGGAAAAAGCACAAAGAAGAAAGAGCGATAACTCTGCAATTATTTCAACCTCTGCAACTTTGTTTACCCCGGCCACCGCATTTGTCCCAGGGGGTAATTGCAGCGCGATGCAATTTAATATCGCGATTTTTAAACCTGGGGCCTATTTCTCAGATCATACACATCATACATTTCATACAACATACAACATACACATCATACACTTTTCTGTTTCTCAAATTTCACTGGAAGTGTTGTATGACATTTGTTTTGTTGTATGATGTGTATGATTTTGACATTTCATTATTATTTTGTTTTCTTGCGAAGTAAAAAGTTAATTATTAGACAAAAAAATTAAAACTAACACTAAAATTAAAACGCTTTTCATCAGGATCTGTGGTCAGTCCATATGTCAAGGCTAAGGAAACTATGTTCCTCTAAGCTGTTTTTATTTCTTCTTTGGTTTTTTTTTCGTTTGGCCAAACAGTATCAGTCGTATTTATTAGATTTTTGTCTACTTAGACACTGTCTAACTTTTTTCAAATTAAAGGAAACATGCTTTATTTAATAAAAATAAATATCACATTATTCACGGTTAAGACAATCTACTCTTGTGTCTAAGTTTGGCAGCTATAAGACAACAATAAACAAAGTTTTTGAACACATTTTCTAAAGTTGGACAGTTGTCTAAAGTTAGACAACATTTATAAATAAGACCATATATCTTTTTGGCTTAGCATTTCCTTAAGGACAAGTATTTGCTGTTCTTTATTTGTCTATTAAAAAGAAAAATCAAAAACAATAATAAGTCGTCACAATTTACCATTTTTTTAATTCAAAAATTACTTACTTTTGAATATTTTCGTTTGTTTGTTCATTTTACTTTACACTTTTAACGATTACAACAAATTTATATGCTGTATGAAATGTATGAAAAAATTGAGGTTAATTTGCTGTATGATGTGTATGATAAATTTCTGAGAAACAGAATCATACAACATTCCAATATTTCCAGTGTAATCTCCGGTCATACATTGTTGTATGACAGTGGATAATACAACAAATCTGAGAAACAGAAATCATACAACAGAACTGTCAAAATCATACAATGTATGTGATGTATGATCTGAGAAATAGGCCCCTGTAGTTCAAGACATAGCCCCTTTTCTCATGAGGAGTCTGAGTTTTCAGCAACTCTCAGTTTTTAGGTTAAAAGGACACATCAGGAAAAGTTGAAACAGATGGATACGGTTTTTTTTCCTTTCCAAAATTTTTCAGTGGAACAAGTAAAAGCTGGAACGCAAATAATTGGAACGATTTGTTCCATTTTGTGTGAAGTGACAATCAGCTGGCACGAAAAATGAATTTACATCAGGAAAACACATTAATGCATTTTTAACAATAAAATAATTGTTGAGTTGAAAATTTTATTTGCATAAAAAATTCATTGAGTTATTTGTCATCGATTAGTACAACATTTGCGTTTCAAATCGAATTAAAACTTAGTAAATAATCTATTTGAAAGTTTTTCCTGTTTCGTTTTCCTGATCGCTATAACTGACGCCTAAGGGGAAAGAACGTTCTACGATTTGTGGAAATTGGAAATTAAAAGAAAACGTCAAAACGTCTCTAACAACTTGTTTTCTCGTGTGAAAGGACATACATGTATAAACAGAGTGAAGATTGTGAAGTGATGTATTCTCTTCATTTAACAATGTTATCTATTAAAAATCGCAGTATAATCTCTGTAACCGAAAGGAAACAAAGGAAAAACGAAGCTTAAAAAAATCTACCAGAACTGCTAATTAGCACAAGTTGTCTCAAATTTTTTCTAAATCCTATTTCACACCACGTTTTTGGGCAGAAATCGATAGGTTTGAGTTTTATCAAATGTGTCAGTTGGAATTTTTATGACAATTTGTTTATTATTTTATAAATTTATAATTAAATAAATTTAATTGCGATCACATTTATCTTTTGTTTATCAAAAGATTTTCTCAAGAAGAAAAAAGCAGCATTATTATGACGAATTAAATATTTGCTTTCGAAAATTTTATTGAAAGAATCTATAATTTGGGTTGTTTACGTAAATAGCTAATCAGCAAATTTCAACCAAACGTGTTTGTCAATGAAAATAACACGTTTTTATTAGGCGTGTTTTTTTGTAAACCCGGAGGGAATCGGACAAAAAAACGACGGCGGTGCTAACCAATTACCATGTTAAATACAGCAACAACTAATCCCCTACGGGCTAAGCTAAACCCAATGAATTCTCCAGGCTTAACTTTAGCGCGCAAAAGCTGTGTTACCGGTGTGAATTATATACTTGTTATGGATAGTTTGTATGAAAACGTTATTTTGTTTCTGCGATGCTGTTGCTAATCCCGTTTCGCCAATAATCGTTTTTTTGTGCAATTCCCCCCGGGCTTGCATAAACAACGCCTTTGTTTTCGTCGTCGCCGCGACAGATTTGCTTTTGTTTGGGGGAACCTTAAAAACAATTCGACGAAATTCAAATTCAAAACGCGCTACATTACCTACTACGAAGTTCTTATTCATATAGCGGCTGAGTAAAGGTTTCCAATAAATTTTCCAGTAAGTCTTGACAACAACCAATGTTTGACAGTAGCATTGCAGACATGTGGATTTGTTTTTAAAAGTTTGATAACAAATTGCGAGGGAAAAATAATATTTTAAAATCATTTAAAAAGATCTTCAACAACCCATCCCATTAATATTTTCCAACGATGGGTGTTCGAGGATTAACTAGTTTCATCGCCCGACACGCCGAGCTCTACCTTAAGCCATACGAATTACACGACTGCAACTTGGTCATCGATGGAGATAATCTGGCCTGTAATTTATACAAAGACTTGGCTGGCAAGAATTCAGCATTTGGCGGGGACTACGACTCCTTCTATCGGACAATTGTTGAATTTTTCCATGTCCTCAGTGAGTGTAATATTCAACCCTATGTTCTAATGGATGGTGGCTATGAGAAAAAGAAGCTACGAACTGTTTGGCAACGGCTGCGTGGCAAAATCGCCATCATCAAACGAATAGATCCTATCAACTCGCAAAATATCTTCCCTCTGATGATGCGAGAGGTATTCGTTGACGCTTTAAATGACTGTGGTGTTCCTGTAATGCGATGTGTATTCGAGGCTGACGACGAACTGGCTGCATTGAGTAGAAAACTCAATTGTCCAATTCTCAGTTACGACTCGGATTTTTACATACACAATGTTAAGTATATCCCTTCGGTAACATTGACTGTAAAGGCACACAAAAAAAGAGTCAGTCAAAAGAGTATACGCACAGAGAATGCCAAGTTATCCAAATCCAATGCGAAGCACTTGGAAAAACGCTCCAAGTCTCACAAAATCATCAAAAACATTCAAGTTGATGCGGAAGACAGACATGCACCAAAAACTGGAAAAACCTACAAATATCTTGATTGTTGTTTATATAAAATTGAAAATTTGATTGAAGGAGGCTCGTTAAGCAAAGAGAAGTTGCCTCTTTTTGCAGCTCTGCTTGGAAATGATTATATTTCCAGGTCAGCTTTTAAGTGTTTCTTTGCCCAAATGAAGCAAAAAGGTATGGGAAAGAGAACGACCAGAATGCAAAAGAGGATTCGAAAAATTCTTCAGTGGCTTAAACACGAAACGTTGGACTCGGCGTTGGAAAAGATTACCGGGACACTTAAGAAGGTACATTCACACAGAAAAGCAAAATACAAAAAAAAAACTTATTAATATTTTTATATTTCAGCCTGAAAGAAATAAACTTCTGGCCCAAATGAAAGGTGCAGTGGAAGGTTATACGACAGAAAGCTGTGTTTCCTATAATTTTTTTAAGACTCATTATGACAATGCCATTGAAGAAGGCAGTGAAAGTGAAAATGATGAATCAATAGAAAAAACGAATGAAGATCTCGAAGAAAATCTAACAGATGATGAAGAAACTGAGGAAGAAGAAGAAATCGAAGATGAAGATGATACAGAGGAAACACAAGAAAATCCAGATGGAGAAGAATCGGTCAAAGAAACAAACGCACTCCCTATAGAAGAGAATCAAGTCGATGAAATCTCTAATGATTCTGAATCATCTGAAGAAATTAACGACGACGATGATGATGATGATGAAACAGATCCTAATGCATTTTTACCTCAATGGTTTAAGGACCGCTTCTATCCAGCTAATATCCCGCGTTTCCTTATAGATTTAGCTCATCTGCAAATATACATCAATAATCCCCAAATCGAACATTTTACCTTTAGAGATTGCAATGAAATCGCACTTCCAATTCTTAAACACATATATTGCTTACTCCACAATGTCGATGGATTCGAAGAGGATAAAATTTTCACGGCAAAACGTCTGAAGCGAAAATATCAATCAACAGAAAGCGAAGAGATTGTTCCCTATTTCCGTTATCTTACTCGACTGACCCGCGTGACAAACATACACACTGTCAGATATCCCTTAGACCCACCTCCTGCTATTACATTTAATCCAATTAAACCAAATGTGGCATTGTTTCAAGTAGTTTTTAGAACTCTCAAATTGGATAGTGACAAATTGTTCACAGAAATCGAGAAAATCCCTTCAGATCTTCGATTATATTTTCTCTCCTTGATTTATTGGATGCAAAACCCTAATCATGCAGATCTTCTTCATCTGCATTCACTTCTTATTTGTCTGGTGGTGCTGAGAACAGTTGATTCAAAAGTCGAACCCATTCGAGATTGTCGAGCTTTCCAAAAACGATTCGGAAACATGATCAAGAAGGAAAAACTCATCCGAACCAAAGAACAGGAAGCTGGTATAGAGAAAGAGCTCCGTCCAGATATTAAGAATCTATCAGTCCTCGATAGAATGAAGTTCATATCACTCTTGGATTGCCTTTTGGTGCAGGAAAATCTCTTAAAGCACTTCCACATGCAGGAATTGTTTAAGAAAAAATACGATGCCTTCTCATCGACAATTCTTCATGGATTCGCAGAGTTTCAATCGGTAGTGTTTAATCTGCATGCACTAAATGGATTGCTGGATAGTTTCTATGAAAGTCCCAAAATGGCACAAGCCTACTGCGGAGTGTTTATTTATAATATTTATGAATTGCTTAGGTCCAGGATCGATCTCAATTATTTCATCAAACAACATATCTTTCGTTATTCCCCGATGATGTTCGACTTGTATGAATTCTTTTGGAATTGGTGTGAGCAATTCATACCAGAATGGCAGAAAAATAAAACTGCTGGAAGTACGCTGGCAGCTAGTAAAAATGTTTTGAAAAAGCGGAAGGCTGCAGCAAAGAAAAAAGCTGCCGCTGCAGCGGCTGTAGAAAATGTGGATCCTAATTCTGAAATGCTAGAATCTGAATCAACTGAAGACCAAGATGAATTTTATGATTTGAATAATAAATTTTGTACCTTATTAGAAATAAGATGAAATAAGTTAATCGAAGCAATAAAGTTTTGAATAATTTGTATTATATTTTTACAAACACGAAAAAAAAATGTTTCGTCTTACACAATATCTGAGATATACAAAAATTTATTGGTTAACTTTTTTAAACCCTTAAAGAGAACTGAGTCGAAGATTTGTGATTGAAAAATGGATCCGGTATCCGATGAGTCACACTGTTAAAGTTTTGTATTCATTCTGCATCTTGCTTAAAGAAGTTTTACTTTATGGAGAGTATTTGTTTCTTGTTAAAAGAATTCAGGTTTTAGTCAAACTTTACGAATGAAAAATGTGAAGTGGTTTTTGTCATACCGTCCTTATGGCTGTAAATCAAGCTAGAGGCTTAACGAATAAATGTACTCTGCATTTATGTGTTGTTCTCTAAAGTAAAAATAGAAATGCAGGTTGTGACTTGTGAGTCTACTTTGGGAAATTTAAAATGCTGGTTATACATAATGTCGTATCAATTATTATCAGCAGATTAATAGATCAAATACATATCGACCTAAAAAAGAAGATTCAATTTGGTTGTGGTGCTAACCCAACATTATCAAATAGTCGTAAAAAAACTTCAAAAGTTCCTAAACAAATATCCCTGCGTGACCAATTGGTGAAACTTTTTGACCTCTAATGAGAATTTGGTAACCTTCAAGGAAAATACCTCGAACGAGTAATTCAAATGTCAAATCCTCTAGGCTGGCTCCCTTCTACAAAATGAATATTTGTTTATGAATGCCAAACATCAGGCAACGCACCCTAATTTAAAATTGAGAAAAAATCATGAGCAATAACATCAATTCATAACATTGGGCCCTATCGCGAACGACATTTCCCGGGAAATATTTCCCACGTTCGAAAAATTCGTATCGTGAATGGTGTTCGAAATTCCCCTCGGAATTTATTGCTATCGTGAACAATATTTACATGGGAAAATTGTTGTAATTTGTCTGGAATTTTTTCCCATTTATTTTGGTGGAGAAATTAAGGCGAGACGGAGGAATTGAAACTTTTTTGATAAATAAACACAATTTTTTAATTTTATTATGGGACGAACTCAACAAATCAAATCAAAATAGAACCAGTATTATGGAAAAGAATACTATAGAGACTGGATTTACTACCTACAGGGTAAATAAAATTTGGACGAAATGCATCTTCATTTTGATTACCTTCTTGCAGCAAAAAACGAAAAATGCAAAACCAAGAAAAAGATCACTCAGTTTATTTTTTACGAAAAAATATAAATTTTTCTTTCTTTGCTCTTCCGCGGTTTGAATTTTGATCTATTCTGGACAAAGCTTTTTCTCGAAAATGTTAAGGAAGTTCGAAAAAACTTCACAGAATGTTGACTGGGCAAGACCTCCATCGTGGTCCTTGCCGACTCCTCTTTGGTACCCACCTTCAGCAAAAAAAAGACGCAGACATGCACTAAGCCTGACGATGTGTGGACACTGGACAGTGTTTTCAGATAGAGGAATTTTTCTCTTCTGCGAAATTTAACACCTCGTTCAAACGGAAAAATATAATTGGCAACATGAAAAATTCAATTATTTTGTTTGTTGTACCTTAGCAAGGTATCGAAGAGGACAATTTTATGCAATTTTATACAATTCAGTTGAAATGATCGCACCCAATATTTCTTTCTTCACATGGATGGGGAATTTGTTTGGGATATTTTGTTTTATTGTAAAGGGAATTTCAACTTAAATTTTATTTTTTTTAATTATGATCCTTTGATAACACTGCACACAATTCGAAATTGATCTCCGAAAATAATTTTGTTTTTTGAATGTTGGTAGTTTTTTCCCTGGGAAAAATTTATTCCGAGGGAAGTTCACGATAACTAGAAATATTTCTTGGGAATGAAACTTTCCGTGGGAACTAAAATTCCCCGGGAGATTCCCGATAGGGCCCATTATTTTTTATATATGTATTTAAATGTCTCCTGATCTATTGTACATACTTACATTTTTTATATATTTACTTACTTGCACTTGCACTTGTAATTGCAACTAAATTTTTTGCATATTTTTTTTTCTGTCGCTTCCTTACCTTAATTCAATAATTCTAACAAAGCTTAAAAAATCATAATTTATTCATTGCTAATTCAATCGCCAACGACATCGGTTGGTTCTTTGTAACATTCAATACATAAATAACATATACTCATTCACAATCTAACATTTAGTACAGTCAAGTCACATTCAAAATCAAATATAAAATCACATTCAATTTAGCTTAATAAAAATAATAATTTATAACGTTGACAAATCAAGGCGTTTTTATTTAAATAACAACAAAACACAGAAGAGGCACACAACACACAATTACATTAATTTGGAACGTGGTAAAAATATTTTAAAATCACTAACAAATTAAAATCACACAATTTCACTTACTAACTAAAATTTACACATTACACAAATTTACAAATCACACGAATCTAAATCCACATACATTCCAAAACAATATTAATATGTACCAAAATGTTTAAGTCAAGTTATTTATTTTCAATAATTATCCTATAAATTGTATTGTTCTTTGTTTATATATTTTTTAAAAAAAGGAAGTTATATTTTTTTTTTTCTTAAAATTAAAGTAAAAGGCAAATTATTGTAATCCAAAATGTGGAAATCGAAATATAGAGATGGTGATGAGGGAATTTGTATTTGTTTTTTTCTTTTTTTTTTAAGCATTACACTACGAAATTATTTCAAAATCCTCATCTGAGCCTTCGTCTTCTTTGTTCGTCGCTGCTCCAGTAGCACGAAGATGGTTAAGATCTTCAAAACCTTGAAATTGTGTTAATACAAACAAATCAGTTTATATGCTCTTAGAAATGTTTGATATTACAAACCTTCTTGATTAGTGCAATTCATGCCGCTTGCAACAGCCGCTGATTTCCATTCGGGTGATCGGGCTTTTGTGATTTCAAACAATGGTTGACTACTTGAGGGAATAACTTCAGATTTCAGTTTATCGATAATTATTTCAAAACTGATTCGTGATTTGCAAAGGAAGCACTAAAAGAGACACAAACATATTAAAAACAACTTAAGTAATTTGATTGTAACTTACCAATGCTAATGAAGGATCCATTGCTTGGAAATCAATTCGTCCGGCATACTTTTGATGGTATGTTTCATCCAAATCAGATTCGTCGGCAGAACTTTTATTACCAACGCTACCTGAACGTTGGGTTGTGTGTGGATCTAAGAATAAAACTTCATCGTCGACATAACCAATGAAGTATAGTGCTTGATTAGGGCGACCACCAATCATTCCAACGCTACCGACTAGTTCAAAACATTTTTTCAGGGCAGGCACGTAAATTGGATTGATCGTATTTAATCCCAAACGCAGAGGAATGATCAGCAGCAATGGTTTCCAGGTGTCATCATTGGTTTCGCTTTTAAGGCAGAGTGAGTCTGATAAATTAATAAAATAAAACGAATGCACAATAGAAATGGAATAGGTATATAGCAATAACTCACATATTTCATCTGTTACTACGACATTGTCTAAAGCTACGTGCACAACAATGGAACACCAATCATCATAGCGAACCAGTTTTCTGAAAGAAATGAAAATAATTATTTAAAGAAGGGTTGCAAAAGTTGTATCCTTTTGTAGCAGATAAAATTGCAATATGAAAACCAACGTATTCTCTTCTCACAGTATCAAACGAAATTGAGGGTGTTTTTAAGGCTTTAAATTGAATTTGAATCATATGATTCTTATTTTTTGTGGTATTTGCTATCGGACTTAAGCTTCTTCTGAGTAATGGAATTATTTATCAAAAGCCCCGATTGCAGTTTTAAAAGAATTATATTTAATATGTTGAATATTCTGACGCATTTTTATGAAGAAATACATAAGGTTTTCACTCTGTAATTATAAACTCATTAAATAGAATACTTACTTCAATACCTGCGCCACAGTATTCGGCCCGAACCACTGTCCAACTTTTTTGTCCTCGGAATCACCCATTAGGGCGATTTGATGAATCGAAAAGAAACTCTTTCTCGAATCTTCAAAGCGATTGACAATCTTCAAGTAGGTTGCGTCAAAGCATTCTGGCGTCCAGAACCAGTCCCGCCCCAGATGTAAATCAATCAGAGCCTGTGCTAGAACCATCTGGCCGCAACGCAGCATGCAACCCCATCCTTTATCGGTGGTAAGTTGACACTCACCCAGAGGCACAAATCCTCGGCGATAAGTGCACCACAACTTCGATTGTATGTCCCTTCGGATAAGCTCTAATTCTATAGAAGTACAATTGAAAAGTTTTTATTCCATGATGAAGTCATTAATGACTCTAAACTCACCCTGAATTGCATTGTAATTCTTTCCAAGAATCCAGACTGTGGTGTTTGTTTTGGGAATATCATCAGGCTCAGCGCAGAGACCTCCGTCTGTGCCTAAATACGTGACGAATACATTGTCCATCGTCTTGGAAACATTGGTGTAGAACTCGTACAAACGATCGATCTTTGCGATACAATAAAATCGAAGCGGCGACGGTAAATGACGATTTCTATACAAATCTAGAGCCACGACGATGATTGCGATGATAATCAAACCAAGCAATGCCCTGACAATGCCCGAAGGGATCGAACAATAACTTAAAACTTCTTCCAGATTCGCAGACAAGTTGAAGGCAATTTCTATTATTTTTGAGATGTGTTCCTTTCTCGAGTGTGGGAGGCGACCTTCACATATCTGTTTCTTTTTTTCTGTCTGGGTAATTTACTTCCAATTCACAGAGAAGGGAAGAATAAACTCACTGAGTAAAATCTCACAAAGACGGATTTTTAATTCGCTTTTCGTTTGGTGTTCTTGAACTAAATTTTCCAGAATGGCGTTTTCGTTTTTTTTATCAAAAATTACTTCTTTTTTTGTCGCCTCTTTGGCTAATAAAAACAATGGCAAATCGAATGGATAAGAAGAGAAGAAAAACACGAATGAGATCGAGAAATAAAATCTACGTAACCAAACGAGAATGACAACACACGGAAGAAAAAATAAACGCATCCAAATGTCAAGCAAAAATGAAATGACAGATTTTTGTTGTTGAGATTTTTGAAGTTCGTTGTTGAAAATAACAAAAATGTGAAGTTGGGTGCATTTCTTGTATATCATTGAAGGTGGAACCCCATGCTTTGTAAAAGCAGAGCGTAGACTTTTGGTTTTATGCTCGTTGTACGCTGTTTGATATTAGGCGTGTTTTTTTGCAAGCCCGGTGGGAATTGCAGGAAAAAAACGACCACAGGGATTAGTGACAGCAACACAGAAACAAAATGGAGTTTTTATACAAACTATCGATAACAAGTATATAATTTATGCCGGTAACACAGTTTTTCTGTGTGCTTAAGTTAAGCCCGGAAAATTATCTGGGTTTAGCTTAGCCCGTAGGGGATTAGTTGTTGTTGTATTTAACATGGTGATTGTTTAGCACCGACGTTGTTTTTTTCGACCAATTCCCTCTGGGCTTACAAAAAAACACGCCTATTGTGTGATTATGTGTGCTAAACGAAAAGCAGAACGAAATTTCTCGTTTATGATTTCATTATGTGTCATTTTTGTATGGATATTTTCATTACGCTTCAGATTCGTACTATGCTTTAGCTGGAACGCGTGTACTTTTCTCTAAAACGGTTGCAAACATTGACAA
This sequence comes from Epistrophe eligans, assembly GCA_951394125.1. Classification (NCBI taxonomy): domain Eukaryota; kingdom Metazoa; phylum Arthropoda; class Insecta; order Diptera; family Syrphidae; genus Epistrophe; species Epistrophe eligans. The sequence goes on along the minus strand of OX596030.1, from coordinate 7,780,032 downwards.
AATTGAAGTTAGCAAATTTTTAAACGTAAACAATAACAAAAAAAAGTAATTATGAAATATTTGCGTATTATTTACAAAGAAAACAAAATTATAATATATATAATTTTTTATAAAAAATTGCTTTTTTCAAAAAGTGAGTAAAATTCTAATATTAAAGGGTTTTGTATGTTAAAAGTCAATCATTGTGGATATTTGACTTATGACCCTGCGTCAATTTGCTCGGATCAAATTAATTCAATTTTGGACATGATAGTAGCTACTTTGTTGCCAAGAATTACACTTAAATAATACAACAGGACAATCTCATATTATTATGTTTTAATTTTCTTATGATCAGAATTTTTACAAAACAAAAAAATCATCTCGCAAACAAAAAGCTCAACAGGCCTAATAAATCTGTGGTTGCCCTACACATGATAAAGAACGAGCATAGTGTGACAACAGAAAATTTAAAGCTTATCAAACATGTAAGTGATGACAGATTCTTGGACGCATACGAAAGCATTTACACGCATAAAAACAACAACATCTTAATGAATACAATGGATGCACCGATCAAGTCTTCTCTCTCAGATCAGAAGAAAACGAAATTAGCTAAATGTTGTATATTGTATTATTTAATTGTTTTTCTTTTTCACTCTGTTTATTAAATTGAATGTTTTATTCAAATTATGTTAATGTTTTTTTTAGTCTGAGGATGGCATGTTAAGTGCCGAAATGCATACAAAATTGACGTTTGTTTTTAATTTTTTTCTGTTTTTGTAATGAGAAAGTGAGAATAAGCGCGCAAAAATAAAATGAAGTCAATAAGGCGTTTTAATAATTTGTCTATAATTGGCGTGTTGTTTTTGTAAGGCCGGAGGGAATTGGACGAAAAAAACAACGTCGGTGTTAAACAATCACCATGTTAAATACAACAAAAAATAATCCCCTACAGGCTAAGCTAAACCCAGAGAATTCTCCGGGCCTAACTTAAGCACACAGAAAAACTATGTTACCGACGCGGCGTGAATTATATACTTGCTATCGATAGTTTGTATGAAAACTCCTAACTCTGCTGATAGTTAAAAAATGTAAAAACTAATTGCAATTATGAACAATAAGAATTATTTGTAAAAGCAAATAATTTTGAAATATAATTACAACATTCCTACTAAATAATTTTAAAAATGTTGGCCATTTTTTATAAATGCCCCTGAGTAACCGACAATAAGTTCATTTTTATATTTTAGGCACGTGGAGAACCTATCATTAAAATATTGTATAGGTACCAACTCATAAATAAATTATATCGATTAACATTATTGATTATACGACAACTTATTTTTTAAAACTTACCCAACCTACATTAGGTACATATATTACTGTATTTACTCAAGTTGTTAAAAAATAAACAAAAAAAAAATTGAACTTATGTCTTTTCAGTTGTTTCTGTCAACTCATAAACATTAAAATTAATTTCCACACATTTGAACCAAATACCACGCCCATATGTCAACCATTCACTTTCAGTCGATATTAACTTATTCTACAACCTAATAAACCTCTAAGTATTATTCTTATCTTTGAATTTCAATAAACATAGACAAATAAATTCTACATAACAAATGATACTGGACAAGAAACAAGAGTAGTTTAAGATATAGACACAAGACACCCTCAATACCTTGGACCAATCCTCCCACTACGAACTTATAAAAAAGAAAAAAAAATATACATAGATATACCAATCTAATTAATTTGCACTCAGGATCATGTTGTGCTCATTGAAATCGATCTGTCAAGCTTTAAGAAAAAATACATTTATAATAATTTGCCTACTGTTTTCTTAATTTGGAATTTGTAATTTGCATATGCAGGAAATTGTCTTAAACCGAAAAGGGAGTCTTTTCTCACATAATCCTCGAAAGGGGTTTGGTAATCTTTATCCAATTAAAGAGCCGTGAAAAAAAAACTTGTCAAACCAATTAGAACGAAACGATCCATTATGTCAAAAAAACATGACAGTTGTAGTTGTTAGAAAAGATAAAAGTTTAGAACCTAACCATGATTGATTTCACAGTGCTTTTGTAATTAGGAATAAATAATATAGATATTTTGTCTCTAATTTTCACACTTCAGATTGGATTGGAATAAAATTAAAATAGTGTGTGATCAGTAGATAATTTCACATTACACATAATATAAGTAAATACATACATGCATTATGTGCGTAATATATAAATGTTTCGTGGTTATTTCCTAATCCTATGCAATATCCAAGTTCTTCAAAAGAACATTTTAGACTTTTATGGCCTGTAGAACCTTGAATTATGGAATTGCACTTTATGCGTCTTGTACGTTCCTAGGTCTTGAAACTTGTTTAATGTTCATGTTTTCTTGGACGCAGATTTCTTGTATTTTGTACAAAAAATTCGAAATGCACCGTGTGATTGGTATTGACCATGCCAATTGAATTTTCAGCAATTTGGAAATCCACGTGTCAAATGAAGCGTTCGTGTATTTTGCTATTTAAACATTTTTTAATATGTATGTATCTAACTGATAAAACAAAATAAATTAATTCATTTTTATTTGTGTGGGACTTTACAAATAGCCCGTCGTATTTATTAGATTTTTGTCTACTTAGACACTGTCTAACTATTTTCAAATTGGTGGAAATATGCTTTATTTAATAAAAATAAATACCACATTATTCACGGTTAAGACAATCTACTCTTGTGTCTAAGTTAGGCAGCTATAAGATAACAATAAACAAGGTTTTTGAACACATTTTCCAAAGTTGGACAGTTGTCTAAAGTTAGACAACGTTTATAAATAAGACCAAGCGTGTTTTTTTGCAAGCCCGGTGGGAAATGCAGGAAAAAAACGACCACAGGGATTAGTGACAGCAACACAGAAACAAAATGGAGTTTTCATACAAACTATCGATAACAAGTATATAATTTATGCCGGTAACACAGTTTTTCTGTGTGCTTAAGTTAAGCCCGGAGAATTATCTGGGATTAGCTTAGCCCGTAGGGGATTAGTTGTTGTTGTATTTAACATGGTGATTGTTTAGTACCGACGTTGTTTTTTTCGACCAATTCCCTCTGGGCTTACAAAAAAACACGCCTAAAGTATAATTATAGAATCTGCCAATGTCAAAAATGCCAGCCATTACTTTGTTTAGACTGGGCGGGTTCCACACATTAGGTTTTACATCTGAATTTTAAGATATCCGGATTTATGTCGTTGAGAGCCAAAAAAATCTGAAATTTCAGGCGAAAGTCATTGTGTCAAATTTTTGCATTAACTTTCACCCCCACCAACTGAATCTTGAGATGAAAATTCAGATGAAACGTAACTAAAAGTCATTCAAAGTCATCTAGCTTTTTATGACAACTGGCCAAGAAGAATGGGATTAAATTGTATCCAATATTAGACGTGTTCAGGAAAATGAGATCTCAGCAATCTCATTTAGATAAACAGGATTCCTCAGCAAAATTTCTCAGTTTTGCTGTCAAAACCCTGAGGGAAAAAAATCTTGAATTCGCTTGCTCACCTTTTGAATGAGAAAAATCTCTCATTTTTCTGAACGCGCCAATTAAATTTTGACGTTTTCTGTAATCTATACACTTCATTATTGTCGAAAACAAAATTTTGAAAAAAATGTAGGCGATTTAGATCCAATATATGGACCAAGTCTTTAGAAAAATGCTTACAGCTTTTAAGGCCACACACAAATCTTAGGCAAATAGATATTATAAACACTAAAGAACAAACTGTATAATTGTATGTAATCGATAAAATACTTCAAATCCATCCAACCAAGTTCCCTTTCTATTTCGTTTACCATTTCATGGTTGACTACCCTCATAGGTGTGTCTCAGGTGTTCCGAGAATATTAGCCTTCATCCATTATCATGTGGAATTCTTGAATTATTGTTTTTTATGTTTTTTAAAAGAAAGAACCAATAAGCAAGACCAATAAACTTTAAACAAGGGTTACATTAGAGACAAGAAAAAAAAAAAAAAAAAAAACAACTCCAAGGAAACATAATTGAACGATCTACTTAATGAAGTCTCATGGTCTCAGAGTGTACAAATAATTGGTTTCCTTATGTCAACTATTTAGAATGTCTTAAATAGTGGCGTTAAAACGGCGACGCACGCGCCAAAAGCTTAAATGAATTATGACTAACAACCAGCTAAAATGACAGGTATAATAGTGAATTAATACCCAAACACAAATACCTAGCTTTTGTTTGAGCTTTAAACTTTTATTATGCTCATAATCGGATGAAGTGAGTTTTTATGATCAATCAAAAATGAGATCTTTTCTGGTTGAAAGAACTAATTAATTGTTAACATGATCTGATAAAATGCATTTGGGGAAAAAACTTAAAGAAAACCAAACAGACATCCGTCACGATAACTTGACCATACAAAGTAAGATATATGTAGCCTCAATGTGCTTAAGATTATATAGGTTTCGATCCGGACCTATACCGTCATTCAGAATCGTTTTGTTTTCCATTTAGCTATCTCAAGGAATCCACTAGATACGTGCATGTAGATAATTAATAAGTCTGCTATTGATTTGCATTAATTTATAGGAAATGTTTATGCTCAATATAGCGTGGCGTGGTAAAAACACCTGCAACACGTTTTCATGAAACTTTTGGTCTAGTTTAAATGCTGTGACATTATTTCTGGACCGAAAGAGTGCTGCTATTAATAACGTGGCTAGACTAGCTGTTGGAATTTCATATACCTATAAAGACTTTAAAAAAAATATTTTTAAATTCCATTAGAAATTCCAGCACCGATTTCTGGTTTCTGCCCTTCTTATCGCCAACATTACTTTTTTTCTCACGTGTCTCTACATTCACAGTTTAAATTGGTATCCATCCACCCAACTGAGGTGGATATACACAACAAAACTATGGTCAATATAATGTTTGTTACAGTTTAAATTGTAAACTGTCACAAATTATGCAAATATCGCCCACAGATCGTATATAATGTCACAGAATGTCTGACACTATATGGTATGGTAATATTGTGTAAAAATTAATTTTTTTGCAAAGCTGTGGGATGACAATAAAGCTATATTATGTATATTATGTGTTGAGAGTATAATGGTATGGAAATTTATTTGTTTGTCTCAAGAGGAAGTGGCTGCATGACAATGAATTTGATAGTCAAAGAGCTAATGTGATGACTTTTATCCAGGAAGTGTATATACGAAAATTGGAACAAAATTTGAATTCAGATTGATTTTGGCGAAAGATAACAAATTAATGATTAATTTGTTATTAATTTGAGAGCTACTACGAATGATTCACCATTAAGATAATTATGAGTAGATATAATGCACGACTGGATCGTAGGAACTTGCTTTTTTGGTCCGACTATTGATAAATAAGGTATTGGTTTATAAGGAGTTTTTTTTTTTTGTAATCCCGGAAGGTATTGTAGATGAAAAAAAAAAAAAAAGTCGGTGTCAAACGATTTGCATGTTAAATACAACACCAACAATAAATCCACTTCGGGCTAAGCTAAACACAGAGGGGTTAAGTTGTATTCATAATTTAATTTCTGACACTAATGAGGTGAATTTTACGTGGAAATGTCAAAATTTATTTTCAGATAAAAAGCTTAATTTTTTTTCAAATATTTACTTTTTTTACCCTTAAGTGACCCGGTTTTAATCCCTTGAGCATCGGCAGCTAGTTCCACGTCTAGCTAATGAGCCTTTTTTTTATATATTTTGGCTAGGCACGCAGATAACACCAATCAGAAGATACACCAGACTTCAAAACATGTAATGTGTATTGTTTTTGGCTATGACAATGACTTTTTAATCAACTGATAAATAATCAAAAATAATATGTCTATTGTTTTGTTTCCTCTGTTCACCAGATACCACTATTGAGTTAAACCAGAATCAGCTAATTCTGGAAATAGATTTAATCCAATTTAACTAGAAGATTTTAATCTTAATGTGTCATTGTAAATTGAATCTTTCTTCGAAATAAATGAAATGAAAAAGAACTCATAAGCAGTGTACCTAATTTTTTACTTCCAGTTGTCAATAATCAAAATGTGGTACTATGGAAATGTACTTTTACTATTAAAACAAAGAAGGCGACACCATACGGCACTATGGAAAGGTCAATTTCGATAATGTCACCCTCCCTATTTCAATTCTGTTTTGACACAACATCTGTTAGAAATAATTATTCAATTAATCCAGAGTTAACTCACTAAATTCGAGTTAACTCGGGAACTAAATTGACTGAAAAATATTTTCAGGAGTTACCTCGGGTTTAATTCTGAAATTGGAATAATATCGCACTGAAAAACTGGACCTTAATGTATTAAAATAATCAAATTAACTAAAGCCTAAGTTATTTTTCTCTTGTCATTAAGCGGGTAAAATTTTCATTTATTCCAACCATACGCAACCATATTGAAATTTAAGTTAATTTCAAATCTTAAAATCCAGAATAAAGAATTGTTTAATGTTGGAATTCTTAACGAATGCTTAATCACAGAATTGTTTGTTTAAACCAGAGGTTCTTTTTTAAAAACCTGTATCTCCTTCTTGTTGAATTATTTAGCTTATCGTGCATCAAAACACATAAATATGTTAAGGGTGTGACCTCATTAATTATTTAGTTTGTCATATTATATGATTTACCGATTGCATTTATTTTTCTATACTCTGTCAAAGTGTATACAAGAATACGAATTTACGTGTTGCTCCACACCTATTACAAAAGAATCTTAACTTCATTTTGAAGTTAACATAATCATACCTAACCTACTAACAACTATCTTTAATAATTTTTCATTTATTCTAAAATTGCAAAGAGCCAGTGGCAATGATTTGGCGCTTAAAATCATAAGCTTTTATTATGGCTTAGATCGTTTTAGACTAGACCACAAAGTCGGGAAATAATTGTTATTACATTTTTGCAATTTCAAATGGTCGGTTGGCGACTGAGTCAGCATGACACAAAAGTTATATACCACGATAATAATATACATACATACATATAGTACCACCCTACGTTATCGTTATTTGTGGTTTAATTTTGCCTTGAAATATATGATTGTGATAAATATTCTTATTTTTATTTTATCCTCTTTGTATTCCTAGAATTAAGATTAGTTTTTATATGATAAATATTAAAGATATTGTTAATTTAGGTTAACGCTAAACTGATGAGTGTTGCTAAGATGCAAACAAACTGATTCTTGGGAAAATCTTTTTTGTTTTGTTTTTGGATATTATTATCTTAAAATAGTTACCATAAAACAGTTATTTTTATATAATCTACATTTTAAAGCTCAAGGGTAAATATCGTTTTCTTTCTTCTGAAATCTTAAGATTTTTCTTGGGATCGACTTTTTATACTAAGCTATAATAACCAAGATCTTTTATTGGATTTCTGGATTTAATCTCAATTTTTCTGGAAAGTTGAACATATTATTAAATTTAAATTGCTTCGCCAGAGCAAAAAATGTCAAATATACAGATTACAAACAATCTTAATGCATTTTCTATTGGTAATTAGGAACAATAAAAATTCTACAAGGGTTAAAACGCTTTTCGAATATGAATTAAACTTCGATTTTATGTTTTTCTTTAAAAAGTTAAATTTCACTGGTACAAAAAAAAATCAACTTTTTTTCAATCCCGTCCCGAATGCATTCAACTCGAGATTTTGGGATTCGGTATTTTTTAATTCCGGATTATTATTATGTTTTTGAGATTTGGGCTTTTGGTCAATTCGGGATTTGGAATTTTGGGATATGGGCCGTTTCCCTCTTGTGTTGTAAGTATCTTGCACCCTTTCGATAGGTAGGTACGTGTTATGATTAGTTTAAGAAAAAATGTAAAAAAGCCACGGCTACGAAAACACTAAAAAGTGACACTAGATATTATCTACTTACTAGCGCCTGGTCTTGATCTGTCAACATTAATTAATTATTATTAAATATATATCATGTTATTAAAATATTAATAATGCAAACAATAATAATTGTTGAACAATACATTCTTTAAAAGAAATAAATGCATAACATATAAGTTCAAGATTTTATCGGAACTCAAATTATTGTCAATGTCAATTTAATAGATTTAATGATCTGTCAGGTATTTATGACTTTATTTGCATTTTTTAGAAAGTCAAAACCAAAGGTAAAATTTCAGTACACAATGTCACACTTAATAATAATTATAATTGTACACTTTACTATATTATTATGTCTGCATATTGTTAAAAGTAATTCATATTTGATATGTCATAGACATCTTATCCATATAATCTGTCAATATATTTGATTGGTGTCAATATTTCAGATAACAAATTGCAGCGACCCACGCTCAACTCAACTATAATAAAGAACCTGCTCAGAATTTTGGTTTTTATATCAAATCACTTATTCCTTTTAGAATAAATAAAATTATTGATCACATTTGCATTTTCACGGACAATTGTCTGTCCTTAGTTTTATTATATAGAGCAGCTACTTTAAGCACGTGCTCCATTTTATTTATACCATTCACTGTCTGCAAATAAAGCATTATTTTAAAAATGACATATAATCGATGCTGGAATGACAGTCCTGCTCACGGCAAATAGTTTGATGTTGGTCACTCAAATTCACTCACTAAAATCAAGAATGAGGTGAGCAAAACTGTCAGTTATTATTCGCAGTGTTTTTTTTGAACGCATGCAAAATTGTGGAAGATATAGAAAGCATAATATGTAGATATTTAAATTAAAGAAATGTACCACTGAACCGGAATTAACAAAAATTTCGTATTAACAGTTAAGCCATCACTATAGCCAACTGGATAAGTTCAAGATTGCCGGTATGAAACGTAAGACCATTAAAAGCTATTTTAAATCAATAAAATTCAAAAGGTCCAATTAAATAGTGCTTAGTCTTCTAATTAATTGGATTATTTATTTGATATTTCAGTAAAATAATATACATATGTATATATGTATGTATGTAAAGAATTTTTATTATAAAAACCTTCTTATGTAACTACCACTTAACTTCCCAAAAAAATTACGCGTATAATTGTTTTATGACGAACTTAAATATTTGTATATTTGAACTTGATTTGAGTAAATATTATTTTTGTGGTTTTCTTTTAATTGTGCATTCAATCAGTTTGATCTTGAACCTGTCAAATTATAAACAATAGCCCAGATTTATGTATTGCGATTGTGCAAATATATTTATAGTTTAAAATAATATTTGAACCTTTTTTTTTTTGTTCTTTTTAATAATTGATGTTTCAAGGTAAAAGTGATCTTGTTTATTTTATGTTTTTTGTTAAATTTTTTAAAAATTAAGTCATGTCATGATAATATCTATTGTTATTATACACCCTGCAATAAAATCAATTTTAAAGAGTAGATTATTGTATTTTGGAAATTAAAATAGATTTCCTGTTTAGGACTTGACAGTTTATTGATTTTTAAATTATTTTCTTCAATTAAATTGGATTAAAAGGAATATGTTTACCAAAAATTTATTTGAATTATGCGGAAAAAATGAAGAATTAAGGCGGATTTCTATCTCATATTATTATAGAGTCATAAAGACGTTTGGATTGTATTGTTTTTTTGTCAAAGCTTTTAATAATTAAGTCATACCGTCATTTCAGCAATACCGAAAACTCATTCCACCAGATGAAGTAAGTGACAAAAGATTCTGTTAGCTACCGCTAATTACCCACTGGCCACTACCTTCCCCAGCGCCAAATGTGGGCGACAAATATCACAATTAACAAAACAAATTTTTATCGTAATATTTTTCATTTCTGTTTTTCTGTTTTTTGTAGAATTTTAGTTTTTTTGAAATATTTTCTTTAATTCTTTCAAAAAATTGATAATTTCCAATCAATTCATAAGAAAGTGACATTTTTCCAGTTTTATAAAAACATAAACAGTAGTTCAAATTTTGTGTACTTTATTACAGTTAATATTTTTTATTTATTTAATTTTATTCATATATTTAAAATATAATTGTATCCATCTCCCTACCTTTTTACCAAATTTATTGCACATATATCCCTGCCTTAATTATAAAAGAAAAAAAATATGTTAATGCTACTTTAAGAGGTTAACAAATTTTGTAAAATATACCCGACACTTCTTGTAACTGATCGTTCGTCTGAAAAAAAGTTTAATAATATTTTTTGCAGACAATATTAAAACCTTAAAAATGAGTATAAATTATTTTTCGATAACTTCTTCTTTTAAGAAAAAATATCGAAAAACCAGTATTTTTTACTTTTGACCAATTTTTTGTTTAACTCATGATATCTTTTAATTGATATTAGGAAAGAACAAAGATTAGAGAAATACCAATTTATAATAGTTTATTGACGGTAAAAATAACCATGCATTCGTGCGTCTGGGTGTCCGAAGTATGCCCACCAGTGGAACACTATATGGCCCGGCCCTTTAAATTCAATTCTTAAGCTAGATACTCACCATGTTATCATACTTGCTTCTAGGGATATGATTTTTGATAGTAGGCATCTTTAAAAAAAAACTGCCAGATCACCTTTCAAAAATAACATTGTGTAACATCCTCGTATTCATATAAAAATAAACAAAAAAAAAAAATAATCCATTCTCTTTGCCATGTTCCATTTAAATTTCATTGCCCAGGCCCACCAATATCAATTAATTACTCAAAACAACACCAAACGAAACATTACAATTTATCTATACAACTTTTACTGTTTTGTTCTTCATGAACAACCAACAGACAACAATTCATAACACTGAGCATCAACATAATCTCTCTATCCTACACTATTACGTAACTTTTCTCCAGAGCTTCTCACCAACCACTTCCACTAATATTTCAACTACACGGGGACAATGGTTAAGTTCTCTATAGCACTCAACGAAATTGAAATTGGAGTAGGGCATGATATCCCAGCTTAGGTTAATTGATGACCATATTACTGCCTTTGCTTGTTTCTGCTGCTGGTGCTTCATTCAATATGGGGATAACCCACCTAGATACATAATGACAAGTTGTATAGGCACATCATCAGTATATCGAAAGTAAAAGTCGTTTGTCGACAGAGTGTTGCTTATGATCTTTGAGTTGAGATCATACAGAGACGATAAGATTTAAAAGGTGTGATGGTGTTAAAGAGATATTCCAGATTAAATTATAAGTACGAGAATCTGAAAATGTATGTATGTAGGTATATTAATATACATCCTTAACCGGCTGTGAATCATTCTATTAATAGATCCGTTTTGATTTTAAGAATACCTAATTATTGTTATTCGATTTAATTATACCTGTAATATAATATTCATAAAACAAAATGTGAAAACCCCCAATTGTGGGCTAACTAAGTTCCGTCCGGGAAATGAATGGTTTAAAAAGTATAGAAGGTAGCAAAAGTATAGCTAATAAATTGTTGATTGATCTGTATATTTTTATTTTTATTTGTCTTAATTATTCAAAATTAATTAAGTTCCTATAGAAGTTTAATTAGTTCAAGAATCGTTAATTCTTAATTACTAATGAAATTGTTTTAATGAAAACGTAGTATCCATTGGTACTTATTAATTTATTAGAAGTGGTTTTTTGATGTTTTGTTTTTGTTCGATCAAAAATTAACTTAACTTAATAAAAAATATATATATTCATCCCAATTATAGAATTCGATGAATAAGTTGAGTTGGATGCAGACTCAATTTTGACATTTCTACAATAGTAAAAATGTTAAAATTGAGGTTGACTCCCTCTCTAGCTCATTCGATGGATTCTGTAATCCGGGTAAATGTTTATGGAAAAAGAGTAAATCAACAATGCCAATTTTTGGTATTCTTTTTTTTTTTTTTAGTTATTATTTAAGTCATTATTTCCATAAGCATTGTATTGAGTTTATGCATGGAAGTTGAACATTTTACGTATTCATTTCGTATAATTTTTTTTTAATTCGAAGTTCGATACAAGCCTTAATAAATACCAATTTATTATATTTTCGATAAAGCTTCTTGAAATTTGTAATTTAAATTCAAACCAGAGAAAGCTTCTACTAAACAGCTAATTCAAAGAGTTTTGTTTGCTGTCTTAAAGAAGATATTATTTATTTCGAAAGCAAATACAAGAATCTACAGATTCGATAAGACTTATGCAGAAAAGCCTGATGGAAGCACAATTATAATAAAAACATTCACGAGATGCATTGAGGATAATTTGCATTAATCTGTTTGATCGCAGCTTATTTTTAAAAGGACAGAACAAATTTTTATTTAAAATTATATGCACAGTTAAGTGTAATATTAAACGCATGAAAAATTAGCGTTCATTTCTATAATTTTGTCTTAGCGAAGTGATGTTAACTTATTTTGTTTCTTTAAATTCTGTGAACACAAAACCGAAACATAATTTTTTGTTCTCTTAGGCAAAAAATATAAAGTGATTTCTTAAAACTATATTAACATAATAATTTGAATAGGTTTCTAATAGGCTTCTATAATGCTTTTGTAAGCTCCTATAAGTGTTCTTAGATGTGTCAATCGAAAACAAATATCTATTAGGATATGAGCTGCTTCCTTGTTAATGCAGTAGTCTGGGAGCGAAAAGTTTGTATCTATTTGTCCAATGCTTTCTCATAAAAATATAAATATAAACGGCTGCAGTAAAAATTTTTAAATTACGCTTACATAGGAAAGTAACATACTACTATTTTTACAATTTTTAAATAACGTTTTATAAAAAAAAACTCTGAAGAAATATAGATTTTCATTCTTGTAAATAATTATCTACTCAAAAGCCTTTCGATATTTTCAAGTTGGGTCAAAGATTTATGCAAGCAATAACTTCGATATGCCCTTACAGAAGTTCCACCTTGGAAAAAAGGTAAAAAATCGCAATGTAAAGAATAAAGATTTCTGGCTTAATTTAATATGAGATATCAAAAATTTTGTTGCGTCAAAAAGTGAGCAAGCGAATCTAATATTTTTTTTTCTTTAGAGTTTTGACAGCAAAATTGAGAAAATTTGCTGAGGAATCCTGTTCATGTAACTGAGATTGCGATTATCTACATATATACTTAGAAAAATGTATATTTTAATGTTTGCGTATACCAAATATGAATAATATCTATAATAATGTAGTTTATATAGCTGCCACATAAAATTCTAAAATGTTTGAACATAGAAATAAATAATAATCCACGAATACCTAAACCATCATTATTCTCAGCCAGCACTCAAAGGTTTGCGAGTAAACAAACAAGTAATCAAATGCAATCTTTGTTTAATATATGCGTAAGAGACCTTAGATCTTCTAATAAAATGAATGCACAAATTAAGTCCCACGCTTTACAATTCTCAACGCGATCATCATCTCTGCTCAATGTGATAAACTTAAATTTTCATTCTGTGTGAGAATATGCAGAACTAGCTTGCATTTGATCCAATGCAATCTAGTGTAACACTAATAACCGCTTATAAAACAATTTACTTTAACTAAGATCTATGTAAATTGAAGTGGTATCGGACGTTCATTGACGTTCGATATCAACGACAACACGACGACGACCAGTTCATTGACTAACCCTGAAAAAAAAAACCTATCAACAAATTTTTTTTTGTGTATCAAAATCAAATGCAAAGTCAAAGCTTTAAAAAAAATAATTAATCATGCCTTTCGAATTCATTATACATAGGGCTTAAAGACCAATATAACTTATAACAAAAATAAAGTCTTCTGAATGAAACAGTTTTGTCAAAAAAATTATAGCATGCCTAAGTCTATTGCCATAAAAAAGCAATAATTGCGCCTACGGTAGAGTTTCTGAGTTTTTTTTTTCGGTAGCCTTGATCTAGCCAGTAGGTATAAAAGCCGTGCACATTTATTTCAAACGTGTTACCAACTTAAAGCACAATCACCAATCACGCAGGTGATTGGTGGAGCTAGGTATAAGGCTTAAAATGAGTGTATATGTATATAGTTTGCTAAAGGGTCGATCAGTTTACACATTTTTTAATTGGTTTTTATAATTAAGTAGCTTATATAGAGTGGCCAGTAAATTGAAAAAAAAGAGAATATCATGCCTCAGGTGCTGATAATCCGTCATCGAAGAATTGTCAAACTCAAATCAAAATTGACGTGTTCCAGATGTCAGTAGTAGTTCTACATTTATACATATACTTGGTTTTGACCTTTGGAATTTAGAATTTAGAATTTATCTTCCTTCCTGTTTGACAGTGATTAAATATTCACAGATTTATAGGAAAATGACGTATATGTACATACATAGATCCAACACTGTCATTTTGTGTGCGTCAGTGATATGAATATACATATACAGTCAGTGTATGCTTGTTTCTGTGTATGTAGTTGAAAACAAATTCAAACATAACAAATCTCCGGTTGTAATTCTAAATAAATCAAATTTATAGAAAACATTATTATGCAAATTATCGAATGCATGTGACAATTTTGACATTTGAGACATTTGTCACAATTGGCCGCAGTAGCGCTCTAGTTATGCCTTGTCCCACCTTTGAGGTGTGTATCTCTTTAATGTGCATATGATTAGCTTGCGGTAATGAATCTTAAGAAAATAGCAATATCTCGTTTTGGAAAATCCTACCGGAATTTGTAATTTTCCATTTTTTTTTAGTATTCTAACTTATTTATTTATCTGCATAATGTTCTTGTGCAACGAGGGAAGAATTGTGAATAATTTAAAGATTGATTGACAACCAACAGCAACCAAGTAAATTTATATATTTTTTAGACTATTGAAAAACTAATGCAACTTCTTGCGAGAGTGGTTGAATAAAAAAGTGTAAGTGACAGTGTGTCTTAAGGCAAAATTATGTAGTAGTTAATTGAAATGTTTTTCATCCTGTCAGCCCCTCTGTATATAGAGTGGTCTCTATATGAGTCAGTTGTCAGTTAGGTGAGGCTGACTTTTGGAAAATTTCAAATGATTGCGATGTTTGTCAGCTGTCTAAACTGAATTGATTTTGCATATATTAATAATAATTTGGTCCATTTTTCAGTTTGAATATCATATACCTATACGAATGAATCATTAGAGGCACATGAATTGAATATCTTACTTTTAAGTTCGTTAGGATTAGTTGTTGCAGTACCGAAGGAACTGTAAAATTTGTGTAAAATACTTCCAAAGCAAATGACATGTAACGTTGAAGAAGATAGAATTGGAAACTATTTTTAAAACGCCATAAAAAATAAGAGAGAAATAAACAAAACTTATATAAAGGCACGTATCCATTTAAGAGTAAAAATTGCAAGTTTATATACCCATGATATTAAAGCTCACAAAGGAGTATAGACAGATAGTTTTCCAGTCAAAGTACGTTCAAATATGAAAACGCACCTTTATATGAAATGTCAATATTATGGGTTCAAATTGCAGGTCTGATCGTTTATATCCCAAAACTGCCAATTTCTACCAATTTTAGACTAATTGTATTTTTTTTGTATATAAAATTTTACAGAACTTAGGACTAAAATTGGTAGAAATTGACAGTTTTGGAAATTAACTAACAGAGATTGTGTCTATACCAAATTTTCTACTATAAGAAAATGTAATTTCAAAATATATAACGGTTATTCCATCTCACAACTTTAAATAACAATACCAATTTTTACAACTTAATTGTAATCATTGTTTTATCATTACAAACAAAAAATAACAATATCTTCTTTAAATTCCGATGCCGAACTTTTGTACACTTCTCCTTTTTTAACTGGAGCCTCAATCAATCATCCTTAGCTGCGCTATATGCTTCAATTAAAAACCCATTTTGTTATTGAGGGTCAGACCTACTTTTTGAAAAACATCATGTAATGTAATTGCTATACATGCAAAATGAGAAGGTAATCATCGAATATGCGAACAATGTCATTATGTCGACACTACTAAATTTTGAACAATAGTTATATACAATTCCAATTGGAATCCGAAATGAATTGATTATACATGAGGTTTTTCCATCCATAAAGTCATCATTTTGGTCATGTCCGTCTGTGGCGGCGGCAGTGGCGGCGCGCGTCCACCATCGAAGTAGTAGGCTTCGCATATTTTATTGATTCAAGTATAGAAAAAGTTACTTTTGGCGTTTTTTTTTTCTTGGGATTGAAGAAGATGAACATCAGATTGACTTACGTAAGTCAAGTGAAGAAAAAAAATACTCTTATCGTTAACAAAGTAACTTGAACCACCTTCTATAGTGAATCTGAAAACGATTTGTCTAGCCTAGAAAAATAGGCACATCACTATACCATCATCAATGAAGCTGAAGATCAACTCGTGTCGAGATCGAAAGTCAAGTCATTTCAGACTATCACTTCAGTTCAAATGGAAATAAGCAATAAAATATTCATACATACACTGGTACACTGATGAAATATTCGTGTCTTACACCAAGGAGTCAAAAGTCGACAACATGTGCCATTGTAAATTATAAAAATAAATTAATTGATGTTAAGCATCATGTAACCAAAAAAAAAATTATTGGCTGTAGTTTTGTCTTTAAATATTTTCTGGAAGTTAATTGGCTTTAACACTGCCTATATATTTTGTCCAATAGCGTTTAGGCGATAATGATGTCAGAGTTCAAAACATTTGGTCAACATAAAATGTTTAGGTGAATTTTTAAAGATTTATCGATAAATTCGATAAAAAATTGTGGAAGATTAGTGAATGAGGTAAAAAATATCGGTTGTATTTAAGTCTATTCATATTTAAACACTTTCTTATTTAAGAGGGTTATAATGGCTATAAGTACGGTGACCATCCGTCCTCTTTTTGGGTATCGTGTCCTTTTTTTTTATTTTTATTAAAGAGGACAATAATTTGTCCTCTTTTTCCTTAATTGTCCTCTTAATGTCCTTTTATTCTTTGAAACCTTTTTTCTATGATTTTTCTTTAGTACTAAATTACTTAAACACAAAATGTAGACAGCACTGGCTTGAATAATTCAGTTCTTACATCTGGTTTTTGCTATTTTGCCCCTACGGAAAGAGTGTTTTAAATTTCTAATAACATTTGGAAATCTGGGAAATCGCAATTTAAAGTTGATAAACTGGAGGCAATGTTTATAACAAAGTGCAATTATGACTATGACTGTGGAGATTGTAAGACTTTTTTAAAAAGTCGGGATGACATCTTAAAAAAAAAAAATATAGTGCCAACAAAAATACAAAACTGACAGTTACTTTAAGATAAACTTTTAAATTAAGTAATTAAGTATCTACTTAAGTATTTAATATTTAGTTTTTTTTTTTCTTGTTATAATAAGTATTTTTATTTTTTGTTTAAACAAAAAACTGAACTAATTGATGTATGTAATCTGAAGTACAATTATTTTAAATAAATATCGTTTGTTTCTAAACTTGTTGTAAGTTAATTAAAAATTGTCCTCTTTTTTGCATCTGAAAAAATGGTCACCGTAGCTATATCTGGTTCATCGTTGTCCACGTTTTTCAACTGTAACGCAATTTATTGGACCCAATGTTCATAGGGTGAGTTTTTTTAGAGGTGCCTATATTAAAAAAAAAATTGAAAATTATTTCTATTATTTTTATTTAACTGTTTATATTTTTGGTCTTGGCCCAACCTTGTATAGTTTGTCACCTTTTTGTTGTGATCAATGAGATACAAGTTAGACTCCCACAAAGGGTATTTTTAATCAAATTCCTCAGCAACTTCTTAAAATAAGCCGATAAACTAAAACGTGTTCAAATTTGGTAATTCTTTCCGGTTTATATCTAACGCTAATAAACAGATCTAAAAGGATCGACTTTAAATAAGATTTCTGTTTATGGGAATAAAACCTATTTAGAGAATAGAAAGATGATCTGACCACTTAGTAACTCAATAAGTGCTCTAAAATAATCTATCTTTTCATCTATTTTTTTTTTACTTATCCTCGAAAGGTTAAGTTATAATGTTTATATATACTATTACCACATTAGAAACTTAATCTTCATCAAGACGAGTTTTATATGACTTTTAAACCGTTAAAATAAATTTTTATGAGCTCTAATTTTTAGATCTGTTTGTTTAAGAAACTAAAATATTTATGTTCTCCTTAAACGCATAAAGTGAAACTTATTCATTTGAGTTTACACTTAAATTACCGCTTATTTTGGACTGAAATCGTTTCAGTAAATGGGCCTTTGACTGATATAAGTTAGATTGATATGCATAAAATGAGGTGAAAGAGTCAATTATCTCACGGTCAAATCAGGTGAAACGTTTAGATTTAAACAAAATTACTTTCTTGCTTGAGCGCCACATTTGATGATTTTTTTTGTTTTAGGCTTAAGCTTAGCTTTTCAGATCTAGGGTCTATTTAAAGTAGGCCAAATTTAAGTATATTTGAAGTAATTTTTAATTAGTTTTAAATTGTTAATTTACAGATTCATTACAAAATTATTTCGTATTTTATTCTCTAAAATGCTTTATCAAAGCAAAACTATTCAAATAAATATACATATATTAAAATATTATAATATAATCTGTCAGGGTTCAAGGATTAACAAAAAAATATGCCTCCTGGATGGAACGAGCTTGCTCCTGTGGTCAGTAATAAAAATGGAGCTACATTTTAACGCAAACATTTTAATAAAAAAAAGCAATGTTTTCAGTTCACTAGGTTGTTGGCTTTAAGAATTGTAATAAAGCCATAAATCCGTCAAATATAATCTGAAAATATGACAAATAACGTAGCCTCAATACATCAGCTTTAAATAAAAATTCACTCTTAACTTAAAACTAACTACAATAATACTACAATTATAATATAAAATATAAAATTTCAGAATATTTTTATTTAAAAATGTGCTCCAACAAAAAACCCCTAAGTTTAATATGTATAGGTATATATTTTTTTAAAATATCAACAGCTTAAAAATTTTACTTTGCATAATATTAAAACAAATATAAAATATAATCAAACCAGTTGCAAAATATTTGTTTACTTTTCCGCAATTATCATAAACTCCCTCCAAAGTTCTTTAAAATAATTCACCACTGTGCAACTAAATTAATTTACTCAATTCTCAGCGACTATTCACCATGTTTTGCATACTTATACAAAACAAAACTTAACTTACTTTATAATACATACATTTTTATCTGCCGATGCTAACTTTGTAGCAAATTAATCGAGAGGTGTAAAGTATTCAGATTGTAATAGCAAGAATTGAAAACTTTACTCTCTTAGTACCTTAATTTAACTTCTATACGAGCACTCAAAAAGCTACAAGATTAGGGTTGCCAATATAAAATTATTAATTTGGTTAGCATTCAGTTTGAATACCAATTTATGGAACGAAATTATATATATATGAATTTTGTAGTTAAAGTGAAAATAATACACCTTATTGTAATCGTAAAAGTTACACAACTACTTACTTAATATTTGTATCTGTTATATTTCCCTTTTATTATAAATTAAACTATTACTGTTTAAACAACGCTAGATGCACGATCATCTTGTAATTGTTTTTTTTTTTTTTTTAAAGATAGTAAACGAAAATGAGAGTTAAATTTTAAAATGTGAAGAACTTAAACTTGAGCAGTCAACTATAACGTTTTATAAAAAATTATGGCAACCATAACTGAGTATCATTGAATGGATTACCACTACAAAATCACGCGAGAAAGAACAAAAAAAAATCAATAAATTTAAGTTAACAATATTTTTATTTTTATTTTCAAACTGACATTTGCATAATAGTTTTAACTGCCGCACCATTCAGCTGATCAGTCTTATTCGAATTGTTGGCGCGAGCGGATGACAGCGGCACTTATTGGCGGAGTGTCTCACTATTAAGTATTTTTTTTTTTTTAATTTTGTTTCTTCCCCGAACTTGAGTTTATCTATAAGTTTATGTCACACATTTTTTTTCACATTGCCCTGAGTGAGATAAGTGGATGAAAATAAAAGCATAACTAATGAGACAAAAAAAACCGTATATGAATGTGCACTATCAAATAACACACCGAGTGCAGTCAGTAGCAGCAACGTGTGCGACGGCATTGAATTCTTTTTTAAAATAAAAATAAAAAAAATATATAAATAAATCGAGTTCGTTGCTCAGCTCTTTTGTTTAAGTAAACGTTCGAGTGTTTGATTTGATTTTATTTGCTTGTTTTGTGATTGTTTTTTTTTTTGTGATGATTTCTTAGTAAATACTAAAATAAAAAATGAGATAATATTTGTTTGATGAGTGAAGAAAACAAATGCTCTGGCATTATTTATAATTCCCTTGCGTATATTGAGCTTTAAAAATGAATTTTGTGTTTTGATTTTAAGAAGAATATTTTGCCATTAATAAAATGGCGTTAGCCAACTTTTCGTTACCTTTTGGTAATGGTCTTTCAGCAGCTCATAATTGGGCAGCTACTTTAAGTCCAATTCAACAACAAGTTCAACGTAATTCTAATACCAACAATCTATTATTTGGCCCCGCTGGTCATCAGGAACACGACCCAGTGCCAACGGATTATTACAAAAATAATCCATACTTAGCACCTCACAACCAACAACAGTATCAGTATAATAATAATAATAATAATCGTCGCAAAGGTGGCCAAACTTATTTACCACCTATTCCGCCTACAAGTCCCGGAGTTCCTCACCAACAAAGCTATGATCAGCGACAAAAACAACAACAGCAATTCAGTCATCAGAATCAACAAGGTAATGGAAACTTTCAGCATTCAATAGGATCTCAGCAACAACAACAACCACAACAGCAACATCAACAGCAAGCACAACAACAACCACAGCAACCTTCATCAAGGACCTACGGAGAGAATACTTACTCTCAATATCCTTCCACACAACCTCAACAAGTATCACCGCCAGCCACCATTCAAGTGACTCGTTCACAGCAGCAACAATATTATACCAGTTCATACAATACTCAAACTCATACAGCATTTTCAGCTGGAACTGCTGATGCAAGTCAGCAGGAAGTTGAAGGTGGTGGATATGGTGTAGCTAATCAACCGAATAATAACGATCAAACCCAAGAAGTTGAAACTGCAAGACCTCCAGTTAATACACCTGCTCCACTTATTCCTGCTGCTGGTTCTGGTGGTGGTGGTAATACTAATGATCCCTATCCCGAACGTCCACCTGGATTTACCAGAGTTCAGGCAGGTCAAGGATCACGCACACAAGTGCACGCTGTTCTTGATTATGATGTTGAAGAAGGCGAGGAAGAAGACTATTACGATGCGGAGGATAATGGATCACCAGTTAGTAAAAGTAAGTTTAAAAGTATAGATCTTAAATATTTTTGAATCTTATCCCCGATATAAATAAATGATGCCAAAAATGCTTTAGAAAAAACTGTAGTTAAAACTCCTGTATAAGGATAATTTGAATCTTCCCACTCCTTTTAGGAAAGGGACCTAAGATTTTGTGCTTTCCCAATGTGTGTCTTTTTTGTGTAGTTTGAGAGACACAACATGTCTTTACATCAAGCTTAGGGCAAGTCCATTTTTTCTGACACCTCCAATTGCCATTTCTCTAGGCTCAGCACTCCAAAACTAACGATATCTGTTTTTCTTTTATAATTATCCGTTATTTTACGGTTATAAATTTTTATCTTTCACTTTTTATTTCCAAAAAGAAATTATGTTAAGTTTTAGGTATATATTTTAAACAAATCGCTGAAGGAACTTCAAAATTGTTAAAAACATAAATTAATCGAAATCATTCGAGATGCTCTTTAGCGAAATTTTCAATTTAGAATACAATTCAAAGCTAGATATTTAAATTTGAATTTTTCTTATCCTGAAAATGATAATAATGAAATAAAACTAATATAAAAATTAAAACGGAAAAAAGAACGCATGTGCTCTTATTTATATTATAGCAATCTGATAAGAGCAGTGGTGTTGTATTTCTTTTTCTTAGCTCTAGAATTGTTTTCTCAAAAACCGATTATTCCATTCTTTTATCATTTTTTTTTTTTGGAAAAGTATCTTGTATTTGTTAACCTCCTTAAAAAGAGTGCCTTCATCGACAAAAAATATATAAATTTAAAAAAGTTGTCTTTTATTTCAATATTTTGCCTTTTGCACAAAAATAACAGACATCTTAAGTTTTTGGAGTGGTAAAAACATTTTTTCTATTTTTTTCTCAACAATTTTGTATCATATTTACCGGATATTTAAATATATAATATTTTTATAATATTTTTAATTTGTATCCCATTTTACCCTGTAAGTTTAAAAATATCATGGCCTTAAGGTAATCACTTAAATATATATTACCTTTCAAATACAAATATGCGAAAGACACAATATTTTCGAAATAATTATTAAAAAGTCGGATTTGTTCTTTAATTAAATAACTAATAATATTTGATTCAAAATAGCTTTTTACGGCCTTTAGTCCACAAAAATTTAGGCGTTTCGTCCCGGCGATCTCACTTGGACTCATCAGTTGACTAGTGAGGACCTTGTCAATACGCAATTTTTGTTAAGTTCAGTCCATCTAACATAGATTTCATGACGAATATCTAGTGCGAACTATATCCAACAAGACTAGAATTCCTAGTCATTAAATTGGAAGTTTTTGTTTTTGTTTTTTGCGTATTGACAAGTTCCTCACTAGTCAACTGATGAGTCCAAGTGAGATCGCCGGGACGAAACGCCTAAATTTTTGTGGACTAAAGGCCGTAAAAAGCTATTTTGAATCAATAATTCAACAAGTCCAATTAAATAGTGCTAAGTCTTCTACTTGGCTGATGTATTTCAGTAGTATATAGAGTTTGTATTATTAAAAAAAAAAAACCTTCAATAATATTTGATTTTTGATCTTTTTTGTTGAAATAAACTATTTTTTTGCTCAAAACGTTAACTAAATATTTAAAATATTATGAAAATTCACATGGATTTCGATTTCACTTTGCATTTATAAACAATAAATAAATAAACAAGCTCTAGGATAAAAGTTTCTGAAGAGATTTTCGTAGATTAAAATAATAAATAAATAAATAATCGTGTGCAAAAATGCCTCTCACATTACACGTCGAATTTGATAGAAAATTGTGTGTCCCTCCATTCCTGCTTATTTTGGGCAGTTAAAAATGCTAAACAAGGTTTTTGTTACAGAATGCAGTCTATGTTTTTTCCGAAAATCTTTGGTGTACCTACTGAATTTTAGATCGAACCGTTATTGTTTCTATTTTCCCCCGTTTGGAAGGCATAGACAATTTTCTAAAACCAAAAATTTAAATTAATTTTTAAATGAAGTTGTTAGTTTAATTGAAATTAATTTTCAAGTTCAAGTTTGAATTTTAATTCAGGAAATTAAAATCCATCAGAAAAGTATAGTTTTTTTCTGCAATACTTGAATATTTATGTATATGCTTTCTTCGAAAAACTTAACATAACATTTCTTAAACTCACATATTTTGTTTTTGCAAATTGCAATTTGCTTAAGTTGCACTGAAGCATCATCTTCAATAACCATGGCTCGTTCCTAACATTTATTTTGGTCTAAAATAAAGGTCATCAATGCAATTAAAAAGCTTTGAAAATCTTTAAATGTCATCAGCTTAATTAAATTTTATTTAAATGTGATCTGTAAGATGAGATTTCATTTCTGTAATCTTTATAAAAACTTTTGTAATCCACAAACAATGGTAACCTTTTAAATTGATTTGAAAACAGAATCGAACATAAATTGAATTTTTATTATCAAATATACAATTGCTTAAAATAATAATGACATTTTAATGAATACATTATTTAAATAATGTCACTAACAAGGTTTGTGCATCCATAATTTACTTACGTGGGTACATTATTAATAATCAAAATAATTGAAAGCAATTATTATATAATATTTATCAAAGAAGATAAAATTCTTCTTCATTTTATTTTGTATATCTTCAGAATAATAAATTACAATAAAGTATGAAATTCTTGAGTTTCTTAGCACTTAAACAATAATAAGCCATAAAAATTTAAGCTGCATTTGGGATAAATTTAATTTATATTGTGAAAAAAATTGCATCACAAATTTTTAAATGACAGGAGTACATAAAATAAATATGACAACAAGAAATTTTATAAGCTGCTTTTTGCATTTTAAAATTTTGCACTAAGCAAGTGAAAGAACTCACAGAGTGATTCAGAATAAAAATTTCTGACCTCAAGAAATAAACTTTCAATAAAAGAAATCCATATATAACAATCATTAATTAATTATAACGATCATGACAAGTTATGAAATTGCCCTGCTCTCACATCATTTTTACTTATATATGGCAATTAAATTGCCGATAAAATTCTTTAAATAATTTTCCATATATGTCTTTTATAATTCCATTAATTGCGTATAAATATGACTTACTTTAATTCTCCCTGAACAAAACTTCATAATCTTTATGCTAAAACCATTAAAAATAAAATCCACCCAGAAGCAGAAAATCGATTTTTCAATCAATTGATTTCAATTAATCAAACTTTTCATAGCGACTTCATTCGATTGGAATCTATTAATGAGCATACAATACCTGTTACTTTTATAACTACACATATTTTCAGCTTGACTTATTTTTTTATTTTTGTATTTTTGTATGATATCATTGCCAATCCAATTCACATTCTAAAAGTTCCACAATTAAAGTGGTTTATGTTGCCATGAGAATTATAGTAGTAGCAGTAGCAGCAGCACTAGTGTTAAGCAGAAGACATATTAAAATCCATTTAGCTTTCGAGCAAATGTCAGATGCAAATAAATTATTTTTATTCGATATTCAGATTGTCAAATTAAATATCGACAACTAGTTTTGATTTGAATTTGCAATGGTGGCAGAGCCGGCCGGCATAGCACAGTGCGGCGGCGGCGCGGCGTTGAAGTTGTTTAAATTATTCTTACTCACCAAAATGATGCATGAAGAATGTAGATCATACGCGATGATAAAATGATCTTAAGTAATCACGTTAAAAGAGTTACATATGTATGTACATATATATAGGTTAATGTCCGTTTTATCTACAATTATTTATTATTTGATTTCATTTAAATGATTTATTGAGTATGATTGAATAATAAAAGTAATTTTTGATTATAAATATGTACATAGGTAGATATGTACATATATGTACATGTAAGAAAAAAAACTTAGAATCTTACAAAATTGTGTGTGTTTGAAGTTCTTACACATTTAGAAAAGATTTGTCAGAAAAAATATTTAGGTTATTTTTAAGAGGTACGGAATCAGATTGGTTTGGGATGATTTTGAATAACTTATTATCATCAAGCAGGATTTTACTATTGAAACAACATCATTGATAGAAATTATAAAGAGTATTGGACTTAAGTGACTACCTTGAGGTACACCAGAGTCTGCTATAGTTATATCAAAAGTAATCCCTCTTAAAAGAACTTGATTAGTTATAATTCGCTTACAAGAAATAACACCACAAAATCAAAAAGTTTCAGAAAAGATGGACGTTTGGATATATAATTGAACACTCGAAAATAATTAAATAGAAGTTGTAAACTCAATGCTTCCATCTAAAAGCATTTCAAAGTTGATTTTTTAAATTTGTTCATTACGTACTCGGTTTTCTTGAATTCAAATTTAAGAGAGTCATTATCGATATTAAAATCGTTTGTATGAATATGGAAAATCATGATAAATAGTGGGTGGTGCTACAAATAAATTTTCTTCATAGCAGTATTACAGTATTTAACAACACAATTACTTGAGTTGGTAAAAAATATAAGATCTTACTAAAGGCCAAGAAGAACCTAACGCTGACATGTATTTTATTTACTGAGCATTTTATTATACCTACACATGATTTGATCGGGATCAAATTGTAATATCAAAACAAACTGTATCATCAGAGACAACTGATTTTTGCAAAACAAAATAGCTATCTGTCCCAAACAAATATATTATATTGAGGTTCTCGGTAGCCTTCTTAAAATTGCGTCAAATATAATTTGTAAATATGAAAAAAATCGATCGAGTATTTTACGGGCTTCAACTCTTTTCGTTTCTAATATTCGCGCCCGATTGATGTTATTGTCATAAAATCGACAAAAAAATATCCATTTCCACTTCTTTAATCCTTTATATATTAATTTTACAACCTATAAAATGTTTTCTATTAGAAGATATTTATATCTTGAAGAAAAGGGTGAATACCCTTATGATAGCAGTTCAATGAATCTCTAATATAAGAGAAAAAAAAAATGTCTAAGTAAAATTATTTTACATTTTAAAGTTAATTCCAATGAAATAACCACCGCGCCGCCAGCCACCACTGCCGCGCCGCCGTCACTATAATCAGCCGATCCGGTTAAATTAATATAAACAAAAATATTCAAACAAACATTCCTCTAGTCTAACAGCAGACTCCGAAAATACCCAATATCCGCATAGTTTAGCATATTTTAACTTAGATTTCAGTCACAAAAATATTGATCTCAGAATAAATTAACCCACTTTTTCATAATATATATTGTTTTAATTTTCCTTTGCTTTGAACAATTCATTATATTCTTTGTCAGAAAAAAAGTTCTTTTTTCTACTTCCGCAAAATATAAACCAAAAAAGAAAAAAATAGCATTCACTTCCGATAAATCGAAAAGGCTGCCCGAAAAATAAACCCATTTTTTTATTTGCGTCTTTAATTTATCGTCACCCAAAAAAAAACAAATTTCGAGTAATTATATTTAAATTTTAGAAAATTAGTCTTTTTGTCTTTGATATTTATCTCATACTCATTTGTTTAAGTTAGGTTTTTTATTGTTAATTGATTTTGTAAAGAAAACCTGCCTGCGGCCGGCGCGTGATCATGCATAGCTGTACCATAGTTCATAGACTAGACATCTCATCACACGCATCATAACTCTATAATAGCGAGTTTGGATTGTATATATATGAATCATTTTGAAGGCCAGATTCGTGATGGTAATGATCAAAAGCCTCTTTCATTTTTTTGAACACTGAAACAGAAGAAGAATAAACCAATAAACATCTCTGGAAGAAAATAAAAACGTCTAAAATGGTACCAAAATAAATGAAGAAGAAAAAACAAAAAATAACAAAAAATTGATTGAATAAACAGGTAATTCTCACGGCTATCACGGTTTCAAATTGTTAAGATAAATAAAACCTACACAAAGCCAGAGCAGTGTGACCACAGCCATACCGACCACTGCGCACTATGTATTTTGAGACTCCATCTTCTATTATAATATATCTATGATGCTGGAGGATGACCTAGTTTAGTAATCGACCTTGTCAACTCTTTGGCGAATGACCTTGCCAGGCGGTTATTAGTCTCTCAGAGTGCGATATGGAAGAAGATCTTTTCAATAAACAAAACTGGTAAACATAAATCTAATGAAATGAGACATATGAGTTGAGATGAGGATGACGAGGCACGTGGTTTGGGATATAGTGTATTTTGGGCCTTCAGAATTTCCGATCGTTTATTTTGTTTGGGATGTTGGTATTTAAGTGAGTTTCATAAATGCAGCTTTTTTTTGTAGGTGGAACCTGAAAAGTGATCTCATTGAGCTAAACTTACGAAAAAATAAAAAAAATAATAATTGTTATTTTTCTTTAATTGCATGGTGATGTTTTTATTTTGGGCAATATGCAAGAAAAAGTCATCACTTGTTTTCTTTAGCAATTCGATATTGTTTAGATTGTTATTTTATGTTATTTATTATTATTATTTAATTAAAAAATAGGTAAAGAACATTTCTCGAAAAATACCATTGAACCATTTTTGTTGATTTTCGCTTCACTCGAAACGGTTTAACTGATTTTGATCAATCTTCTTATGAAGAATATATATTTTAAAAAGTGAAAAAAAAATTGCTTAGGTACATATGTGTAGGTACCTATGTACTTTAATTTTGAAACATTTTGTTTGGATTTAAAAAAAAGATCTATTTTTTTTTCGAAAACTCGAAATTTTAAAATCGACTCATCCGATTTTTACTCAATTGGCACCAAGTGCTTTTTTTAAAGTTATCTAGC
The DNA here is from genome assembly GCA_951394125.1 of Epistrophe eligans. NCBI lineage: Eukaryota > Metazoa > Arthropoda > Insecta > Diptera > Syrphidae > Epistrophe > Epistrophe eligans. The sequence goes on along the minus strand of OX596030.1, from coordinate 7,751,949 downwards.
AAATTTTTACCTAAAATTATTCTTTTAGCTGAAAATAAAAGTACATTCCATACAATTGTTTAAAAACCGTCAAAGAAAATACAATTTTTCTCGTAAAGGATTCCGTCCATTTTGATTAAAATTCTTTTAATTCTTTATTTAGGGTCTGGCATAAATTTGAAACAAATTTTACACTAAGCCATTATAAAAAGACATATATTTTTTCCTTTTTCGATTTTTACGTGATTAAAAAAATATTTTCGTTATGTTTTGAAATGGAAATTTATCTGAATTAACTTACCAAATTGCAACAAAATTATTCATTCATTAAGGAGATTTATGGAAGTAATCCAAACATGAGGGCTTAAAGGTAAGTTAACAACTTCTCATTGAAATAGGTTCAGTAAAGATACAATTTGAAAGATAAAGTAAATATAAAGATGAAACTTATTAAGGTGACAGTCCCAATTTTGGCTTGTTAAGAAACACCTTGTTAGACATATACCCTCATGGTAAGTCACGCCTCATAAGTAATTTCTGCCTTGATTCTCAAAATGAACATATTTTTCCTTAAATAAAAATTTAATGTTGCGAAACAATGTTGCATTCACTATTTTTCTTAAACAAACTACATAAGTACCTATAACATTTTTGTATGGTAAGTTTTTTCCTACAACCAACCTACTTCAAAAATAATACATTCAATCTCACTTCATCTTTTTTAACAATTTTGTTGCAATTAAGCACGACTCAGCTGTCCGCCTCTTGAATCTTGTGCAATGTTGATGATGAATAACTCTGAATGTATAAACATACATGTATATTCGTATAAACTGAAACTTCCTCTTGATGGCATTTGACGACAGCTATGTGGCGTTTACCGACAATATTGTCAGGATTACATTCAAAGTTTATTAAAATTCATACATACATATATATATATTGTACAACGGTGTTGAACAATACCGGCACCATAATAATAGTTATAAGAGTAGTCTATGTCATGTCGACACAATGTAGGCTGACAGAAGCCGACACAAAAGTCATCATTATTATCATCATCATGAACAACATCTAGACGTGTAGGCAAAAGCAAGACACTTTACTACTCAATTGCATGTGAATCTCTTTGCGGTGCAAGTTTGCGCCACCAGAGTGCCACTTTGTGAATTATTTATGTAAATAAAAATATTTTTTCTTTTTATTTTTTTATTGTTTATGATTGATTTGTTAAGATATTTCATTGAAATTATTTTTTATTTTTATTTTGCGGTGCATAATAAAGAAAATCTGATAATAACTGTTATTGTCATGGTATTGCTTAATAGCCCAGATAGTAGTGTTGTATTTTGATTGGTGATGAAAAATTCTGTTTTGAAGATGGCGTGGTAGGTAGGTACATAATGTTTTTTACTTAAAATGTCTAAGAACAAAATTGGATTGAAAACGATGAGTAAATATATACGCACGCACCTTGAAGGAATAATTTCAACTTGATTAATTAGAAATAATGGTAGCACATTCACTTTTGTTAAAATTTTGTGTTTATAACATACGTTCACTTTCATCTTTATGTTGATTTGTAAATGTGGTTTTAGCTGCTTATAAATGCCAAAAAGTCAACCACCTTCAGGTTAATTTGTATAAATATAACCTACTAATGAAATGAATGCATTAACAGATAAAGGTTAATGTTTACATAATGTATCTTAAAAGCCCTTACACATCACTATCTCCAGTAAGTGTTTTTTTTGTTATTTTAATTTTAACAGATGTCATACAACTGCCACTGTCAAAAATTATGTGATTATTTCATTAAAAAAAAAATGGTTTCAACATTTAACCTCAAACACTTAAATGTAATAGAATGTGTGAAGGTTTAAGAACCACTTTTAAAAAAATTATACCTACATGAGCAAATATTAAATCGTGTGAGATGAACTGTCAAAATGTGTAAGGACCTTTAAGAGTTTGCCTTCACAATATTATTTGTTTTTTTTTCACACATTTGACTATTTTTTAATGTACTTTGAGTAAGTGTGGAAGGGCTTTTTTAGTGTGATTTATAAGACTCATATATTCTTACTTGATAAAATGTTGATGTATTCAAAAAATTGCCAATAGGTAGATATATATTATTTAATATCTATTATCACTTCAGTTTATTGATTAGAATTTAAGATATGTATAACCTTAATGTCCATCATAGAGAATGTTTCTTTACTGTACTATGTGAATGTTGAATACTTTATTCGGTTCTATTTTTCCCCAACTTCCATATTAACCTCAAAACTGTGTTTAAAAGTTTCAATAGTATTAAAATAAGAAATTACCAAATAAAATGAACTAAATTATTTAAAAATTTCTTTACAAAATAAATATTTCAAAATACTTCAAAAAGCTCCCCATTTCAACAAAACTCACATTGCTTTTAATTCCCAGACTATATACTAGCAGCATATTTTGTAGAATAAATAAATCCTTTTATTTTGGGTGCAAGGCACATCTGGTCTGGCTCTGGGATGTGATGCAACTGATGCACGTGCAACAAGTACAAATAATCACAAAAAAAAAATGTATGTGTGCAATTTGTTTTTTTAGGGTTTTGTATCTGGTGCACACGTCGAATTTTGTTAACTTTTTTTTGTACGAAAGGGTGAAAGTGAGTGCATTTTGCATAATCACGCATCACGAACTCATTAAAATGGATTAAAGACATATTAAAGGAGAAGTTGTTGTTTTTTTTTTTGTGTTTTTCTTCTGGAAATTAAATTATGTCAAACTTTCACTTTTTGAAATGACTTACATTGTGTAAAAAAAAAGTTGAACTAGTTTCATTGAATTTAAAGTACACTCATTTAAAACATGTTTAATGTTAAACTTATTTACATTTTTTGTGACTTATTTTTATTTTATTTTTATTTTTTCAGATGGAGATAAAAAATCAATGCCAACAGTAACACCTATTCAAGGGCCAATATTTTTAAAGAACGGTTCAGTACCGGTAGTGCCATTGTTTTCCTATCCTACTGTTAACAATGGAAGTTTTGTTCAAATTCCGGTGAGTTTTTTTTTTTTAATTATCATCAAGTCTCTATTGTAATGTTATCAATGGAATTCAAAGTATGATAAGTATTTCTATTGTATGGCTTGTTAATCTATAGCACCTGTCAATGATGGTGGAATTTCTATATGAATTGATTGACGTAATGAGAGGATTGGTAGATTCCTTGTTGGCATAGACATGTTGAATGTTGTCAAACACTTCGGTACTTAAATGGTGCATTGTGACAGTTTTGTTAATAGAGTTTAAGAATTTTCAGGGTAGATACAATATAATTGAAGAATTTATTGAATCTTAAATAGAGGTTGAAGAAATTTTTGAATCTATGTATTTGCATGTAAATGAGTGTCTTCTTATTGTATTTTTTTTTGACGGGAGCTATATGTATATTTAAATGGTATAAACATGTGTATATCTAATATATACATTTTAAGTGATGTCTTTGAAATTCAAAAATTAATGTGATACATACTTAATCTTTTTTGTCATATACCGTCCGTCGCATATACAAACTGGCCATTAGAGACGATTGTGTGGAGAGCGTGCTCATAATATAAAATTCAAATAAAAATTTTTGTTTGTTCAATTATAGCTATGTTAAGCTCTTGTGTACTGTAAACGGGAAGTAGAAGAGTTAATGAAAAAATGCAGTTCTTGTAAATTTGTTCTTGTTGGCCATTTGAAATTTGAAAAAAATTTAATTAAATTATAAAAAAAATTAAAATATGTCGGAAATTTAAAATATTTCTTTCACATGATATTTTTATATTCCTAAACCCTACAATATGAGCTGAGTCAAACAATTGAATAAACCCAAAAATTAACCCTAAAAGCGTTACAATCATATTTCTTGATCAGATTTCACTAAGCAGGTAATTGTTTATTTAACGACTACCTATAAGTAATTGTAAACCTCTCATCTGGTTGGTAACTCGATGAGGGTAGGTTGTCCTATTGTGGGATCTTAGACTATTAAAAATTGTTCACTCTTATTCCGCAATGCGTTTTTGGGAAACGACAGTAAAACGACACGGCTCTAGAAGCGGCAATTGGAGTTCTAGTTAAACGCCTATCGTTTTACGGGTAGAAGGGTGAAGAAAGAAGAGAACGGTAGAGCTTAAGTTTGATTTAAAAGCAACCTGTAGTTTTACTAGCGTTTTCGTAAAACGCCTTACGGAATAAGGGTGATTGTGTTTTAAAAATCTAGTTTGACTGTGATGTTTCGTTTCCAAAACAATTGTGATTAAAGCATTCGATATTAATTTATTATTGAGAACCGCAAAATAAACTAAATAACATTCAGCAACATGCTTGAATTTTTACAGAAATATTTACATTCATATGAAATGAACGCATGGGTATTATTTGAGATAACAAACATAATTTTTTCCCTTTTTTATATGTATCAACCATCGTGAATGAGTTATTCTAGAAAATATAAATCTTTATTCATACAATGTGTTTGGTAAATCTTAAATGTTTTATGTGTTTTTTTTTTATGTCATCAACAGCAACAAAAAATTTCATTGAAAGTTAGACGCCATACGCTGATTGACAGCCAGCCCTCCCAACCCATCCGAAGGAAATGAATAAATTTTGCTTTATAAACCATTTTTACCAATTCTCAACACGTTTGCTTAATTCGCCTTAATATTGCAAACTATCTCCATTGAATACAAAAACTTCATGGAAATTCAAAGAAAATACCCTTTATAATAATGTCGTTTTACTTAATACAAAAAAAAAATCAATTTAAATGAGTGCAATCAATTTTAAAAGTTGCATCAATCTTAGTCATCATTCAAGGGTAACAACGTGGGGTGCTGTTGCTCTTTATTTTTTACAAGACATTCGTACATCGCAATCGAGAGAAAATAAAAAATAAATAAACATCATAAACAGCAGGGTTGACATTCAAGCTTGATTTCAAAATGTTACCCAACATGACTTCTTACAAATTGTCATTGGTGTTGTCATACAAAGTAAAGGCAACGAAACAATAAGAAAAATGTTGTCTAAGTGAAGTCATATTCTTGTTTGCTGTCAGCATAGAAATTTGTTTTTGTTTACAGGATTTGCGTTTGGTTGACACTAGAGATAAATATACATATGTAGATATATGGTTAATGGCAATTGTTTTAGGCTTTGACATTTTAGTTGAATAAAAATACATTGTGTACAATGTCTTGGTTGTTATTTTGGGAAGCAAATATTTTAAACGTTTTATTTTTTTTTTAACCTAGGTTTGGCCCATAGGATTTAGAAGTAATAATGGCAATAGTCCTCAATATCCATATATAAGTTCGAACTTTTACGATGCATGGCTTGGTAAATGTAAGGCTTTTATGTCATTGTAATATTACACAGACGTATAGAAGACAAATTGTAATAGATTTCTGTACATAAGAGCTGCTCAAAGTTAGCCGGGTGTTCAATTTTGATAGTTATGTCAGTACCGTCGACTTTAATAGGATTTTAGCTTTTTGTGGTAAAAAGCTGTAGGTACATTTCTCAGTCTCAAATCTAATTTGTGTGTCTCAAACCAATTTGTTGTAAGGAAAGACCTACAAAATGAGTTTTAAGACTTTTCTCATTCCACCTTTTGGGTTGTATTGATACACTTGAGCAATTACTTTTACCCGCTAGAAAGTCAGTAGCAATTGCTTAGTTTCGCAATTATTTAAAAAAATATTCGGGTGATATTTTTTAAATTTACTTACCTACACAACAATTTTTTATTAATATCCAAAATTAAGCAATTGCTTAAAGCCTCTACATTGATATATGAAGCGATTACTCAAGTTTATTAATACGACTCATTATACAAATAGGATTTTTTGGATGCGGCTGCACTGATGAGCTGCGTAATTTTTTTTTCTGATCCATTTGCATTATTCTTTGAAGTTGTTTTAATATAATCCGCCCACAGGAACGCCTAATTTTTGACAAACATAGAAATCTGAAATTGTATACTTTAGGTATTTTTAACATAAAACATGATGTATAATAATTTGATTGAATTTTTTCGAATATTAAGAAGTACAATATTTTAATTTTTTTTTTTTAATTTGCCTTCTGCCACACCCACTTTTCCTACATTTGAGTTTTTTTTTAAAACGGAGGTTGCTCTCAAGCTAGAACATAGGGAGTAATTTGCATATTTTTTTCACCCACTTTCACGCCTACCTATGTACATAAAAATTAAATACGTATATTTAGTTTTGGAAACGACTTTAGCCCGATTTGTATGAAATATTTGGAATATAGTACTATTTGAGAGGGAGAAAGGTTTAAAAAAAGATTTTATATAAAATCTGCCCACTGCTACTACTTTTCTTATGTATTTGAATGTTGTCCTTATACTTAATATTCTCGCAAAGGTAAAAATTGTAAAAAGACATCTTAAGCTTATGCCATGATATGCGCTATTTCTTATATTTAAATGTTCTCCTTATTAAACGAATTAAATACATTTTTTACTTTAACTTGCTACTAAATCATTGAAATGTTCAAATTAGTTTGAAATTAGTTAGTTTTTATACTCGATTATTTTCCTGTACTTTTATATCCTAAAAATATGACATATAACATTTTCTTTAAACTAAAATATATAAACGTGTGTGATAAATGTTTCGAAAATAAGCCCTGTTTTTTTTTATATTTAAATTTTCCCTAGAAAAAATTTTGAAGTTAAGTTGTATTGAAAAAAAAAAATTACTTGTGAAATGATTGGAAGATCTATTACAATTCAAAATTTGTAAAAGCTTTGCAAAATATTTTTTTTAGTTTTTTTTTCTACCACGCGAAGCCGGGACGGGTCAGCTATTAATAATGGGTGATTTTTTAAGAGGTTTAGAACTTTTTTAAAAAAAAAACACAAAAAATTCGAAAAAATGAATGAAATATTTATTTGAATCGATAGTTTGAACCTTGCAATTTAATGTTTAAAGATAATTTCATGCAAATGTTGACCGCGGCTGCGTCTCAGGTAGCCCATCCGCTGAGTCCAATTTTGGCATACTCTTTCACACATATCGGTATCTCACGAATGAATGCATGGATGTTGGCTTCCAGTGCGTCAATCGAAGCGGGCTTGTCCCTATAGACATTAGTCTTGACATACCCCCACAAAAAATAATCTAATGGTGTCAAATCGCACGATCTAGGCGGCCAATTGACCGGCCTGAAACGTGAAATTAACTGTTCACCAAACTCGCCTCGCAATTGCGCCATTGTTTCGCGTGCTGTGTGGCATGTGGCACCGTCTTGTTGAAACCACATATCATGCAAGTCAAGAACTTCCATTTCGGGCAAAAAAAAGTTTGTTATCATCGCTCGGTAGCGTTCACCATTGACAGTAACGCTGCGATTCGCATCATCTTTGAAGAAATATGGCCCAATAATGCCGCCGGCCCATAAACCGCACCAAACAGTGGCTTTTTCGGGATGCATTGGTAGCTGTTGCAATGCTTCTGGCTGATCTTCACTCCAAATGCGGCAATTTTGCTTATTTACGTACACATTCAACCAAAAATGAGCCTCATCGCTGAACACAATAAAATGGAAGCAGCGCGCGATGAACATTTCGAACCGAGCACGAATTTTGATAGTAAAATTCAATAATTTGCAAGCGTTGTTCATTTGTAAGACGATCCATGGTTAAATTGCAAACCAAACTGAAGCTGTTTGACAGTGACACAAGGTACTAAACACACGTCAGCTGTCAAAACCAGTGTTGCCAAAACCAAACCAGCTTAAAAATCACCCGTTACAAATAAAATCGATTGACTTAAATTAAATGACAATTATATAAATTCCCTTGATGGTTTATCATATTTCAAGTTGAATTAAAGCTTTAATTTTTATGAATACAGAATAAAATTTCGTTATAAAAGATAGGGCCTATATTTTTTTGATTCCATAGAACTTAAGCTGCAGTTTAGTAAAACGTAAAACGTTCAGAAAACGCCTATGAAAATGCTCCAACGAATTTAAAATGTATAAAGAAACGATTTTTCAGGTTCACCATGGCGTATGAGTGTTTTTTTTTTTAACCTACAACTTGAATAATTGTTTCGCTTATTCGATTCACTTTATTTGAAGAGCTCTTATTTCCCACGATTTCAGGTCGTTTCTCACATTTGTCTAAGGAATCTTATTTATCAGTAAGATTAATCTTTTAGAGTCGTTAAAGGTCAGTAAATATGTTAACAACCCACATATCTTGGACATCCATCACTCGGTTAAGAGTGCAACTTCCACAGCAATAGATTTACATCCATCTGTCTTAAGCAAAAAAAAAAGAAAAAGAAAAGCCTTCAAATATGATTGAATTGTTGGACCAACATTTATTTCTTGGATGGAGGTAGGTTAAATAAGTAACAATAATTAAAATCTATTGAAACATAAACAGAGTAAGACGTGCCAAATGGCGGTCATAAATTGTTAACTTTCGCAGTCTGCTTGTCACACGTATGGGGTGACGTTGAGTTGCCGTCCCGTATAGGTACCAGTAGATAATTAATTCGATAACGTGATGTGCTCTCGTGGCACATTGTTCAATCGTATTTCAATGGTTTTATTGGTCAGTACAGTATGTGTGGATTATATTGCATGTTTAATTAAAATGGAGGTAGACGGTGTTTTTTGTTTTACCGTAACTAGTTTATGTATGTACATATATGAAGATAGTAGCAGTGACTTGGCTATTAAGTGCAATAGGAGTGTTTTTTTCATTGTAATATGCCGGCTAGTTCGCGGTGACCATGAATTTGATTTATTTGAAATGCGATTCAAATGGATTAGGTAGGTACATATTGAAGGTGTGGGCTATTATAATCTACTGAGTGAGAAAAATAAGTGTAGTCTTGTTTCTGGCATTCCAAAAAATACAGTACTAACTTAATGAAATCAACATAACTCTTCAAACAAACGTACATATATGTATATATATATGTACATATAAATATATTAAAAAAAAATTATTAAAGAATATATGCCACAAAATGAGCAATGCCATTGCTATTTTTTTGTTTTTTTTTATCAATCTTTGAGACAAGTTCAACCGGATCGAATTTGCAGGTTCTCGCGCCAAAAATGTCAAATAGCATATGATTCGATTTATCGTATTTCCCTCTCTTTCTTGTTTGTTTTTGTCAAACATTTAATCATTAAACACCGGTTTTTTCTTCAAAAAATAAAAACAGATAATAATTCGTCGATGGTTATTAGTTTCAACATAAAATTAGATTTGTACAAAATATTAAACCATCGACAAATGTGTGAGTGTCAGAAGTTGTAACCATGAATCACTTGATGAATTTTATGCTAATTTTTTCTTAACCTCAAACTTTTGTTTTGTACTTCACCAAATCATACAAAACAAAATTTAAATGAAGGTTATCTGCCAAAATGACTATTGACCTTCTCTCTTAAATTTTTGACTGAAACTTTGTTTAAGTATGGTTGTTCTATCGTATGCTCTGATTCCGCACTATAAGTTTGACGTCAAAGTGTGACGTTAGTCACCCTTAAATTTGTTTAATTATTTATATATTTAACTCATTAAAATTTTAAGAATTGCATAATTAAATAAATTAAGAACAATAAATGAATATAGATACTTGTTTCTAAAGCCGCGAGTTTAGTTGAAAACATGTTCTTACATTTCTTGCGGAAGCTCAATGTCGGTTTAATTCATAACTCGGAAATGGGGTTTGAATAAAAATCCGATCGATATAATTACTTCTCTTCTCAATAAATGTTGTTTTCGTTTGTTTATTTTTTAGGATACAAATTTACATACCCATGTAGTTTAAGATGATGACCAAAGAAGTTTATTTATTGGCCCATAATGTTTTGTATACAGACCATAATAGACAGCTTGATGATATTTATATGACAACATGGCAACGAGTTTTTAGAATTGTTGTGCAAATATTTAAATATTCATAAAATATATATTAATAAGAATTTTAGGGTTTTCAGTCTAGCTCAGTTTGTTTTTTTTTTTTTCAATTTCTAAAGGGAATGTTATTTTAGAATTAGTGTTCGTTTTGTCGCTGGAGTGGTTTGATGAAATAGTACTTTAGTAGAAATAACATTTAGTGTAAATACATTTGTGTCAGTATTATTTTTAAGTTACTCATCAAATGCCATAGTTCTTACTGAATTTTAACAATTATATGAATTTTCATTTATTGTGTTTTGAGTAAAAAAAAATAAATTGGGTGGCGCGACAGCTCGTGAAGAAACCAGGACTTAGTGATTTACAACTCTCACGTTATTGGCTTTGAGTGTCATGGAAACAAAGATTTATGTGAGTTATTTAAACTTCTGAATTCTTGTGTTTTTGCATAGTAGCTCTCTTGAATGAGTAATTTTTCTCGATATAAATTTGTATCCCGATTTTTTCTAGATGTGTTCATAAACTGAGCTCAGTGGAGGTGGCATGTAACTTAATATATTTAAATAATCAAATTCATGCTGCACTTATTTGATTGTTCAAACAAATCTACTCAACTCTCCTTTACATAAATCCTATTGGGGTGCATTTGAACTCGAGTCCATCTGTTAACGCTAATCAGATTATTCCTTTTCTCTAATTCTTCCTTGTGTTAAATGTCAGTGAAAGTTATTGAATGTTCTATTGATTTTTTGCGTTTTTTCGGTAACAGGAATCTTAGAGAATTTTCTGAGATTTTTTTATAAAAATAGCAGAGAAGTTTAAACTCTATAAAATATTAAAGGAGAAAGTTTTTCAATTAAAAATTATCATACCGAACTAAATATCACTGAAAGGATTCTAATAGTGGGGTTTGTACTCCCATGAAGTATAGCTTTAACTTTAGACATTAAAGTCGGTCAGTGGAAGTTGAAGCGCTAAACCTAAGTTGTTGTTGTTTTATCATTTAAATCTTCAGTATTATCATCATTATTATATATTTATAATTTGTCAAAAATTATACTGGTTGAATATTTATTTTAAATGAATTCAAAACATAATAAAAGCAACCAAATAATAAATATCATTTAAAAATAAAAAAAAAAAAAACAATATTCTAATATTTTGATTTTTCAGTCTTATAAATATGGAAATATTTATAATTTACATTTCAAGACATGCATTGCCTTTATGAATGCATTCATAATAAATAATATTATTCATATAATTTTTTTCTCAACTATATGTATAAATTTATAATTAAATACAAAGTTGTTAATATGAATAGGAATACGTCTGAGTAAGCACTAACTAGAATATTTTATATATGTCTGTATTTACCTTTTTAAATTGACTGCCTCAATAAGGTTTGAATAAACATTTATTTATTTTAAATATATTAGACATAAAAGCTATAAAAGCTGTAAAAATTTAATTTTCAAACTCAAGATGTCCTTTTTCATTTTTATTGTCACATCGTATATACCTACTATACGACGCGGCGGCGCGGCGTAGCGTCCATCGTGTCATATAAATACAAGTGAGGACAGATTGCACAATTTCAGTGGATCGATATAATGACTTTCAATTCACGTATTTGCAAAAATTTAATAGTCTAGCCAAATGTGTCACTTTTTAGTTTTATTTTACTTTTAATGTGTATTTTTTTTTATGGTTAAAATAATTTCAAGTTTATATACATTATGTATGATTGTCATTAAAAATTTTATGTTGGGCGTCGTCGTCATTATGTGTACTTGATGTGATTTTTGAAGCTTGGGCGATAAATCTATCAGAGACAACACGTTGCTTACACAAAGAGTGTTAAACGATTTGATTTTATGATTTTTGTTTTTGCGTTGGTGCTTGCATTAAGAAGGGCACTTGGTTTTTCGTATACAAATATAATACCTACATACAATTTTACTTTTTTTTTAAAGAAATTTCAGTATTAGATCATTTTGTGTAGGTATAAGGTTGTCCTAGTTATTTTTATATTTATGTATTTTTATTTCAACAATTATAATAATTCCTGTATAAGTCTCTAGGTAAATGTTGAAGAAAGGCAGACATTACTTATTTTTTGACAATGGCTTGAGTAATATCATAGCACTAAATGCGGCAATTCTATTTATTGACATTTGGCCAGAAGTGTACTTCATTATAAGCACCATAAACTGCACGTAATGTCTGATTAGTTAACATTTTTTTGCAAAATAAATTTGAAAACGTTGCTCCAACGTGATTCTAATTCTATATTCATGAAGAATTGACAAACAAACTAAAACCTCGAAAAGGATTTTACCACCTGCGGCATATTATTGTCTATTTGCTCTACACAACCTATGGTGTTTTATTTTCTTAGATTAGGGTTATGTCTTTGATGTTGAACTTATCAAGTTTATCGTTGTACTCTTTCCCTAGCTTGTCAATTGAAACGAAACTGAATATCTTCATAGTATTAACTCCAAATGTCACTTTGACAATTAAAAATGTAAAAATGGTATGTCTGCTTACTTATTTGCATGCACTGTCACTTTTTTAGGAGTGTTTAGCTGAAGTTTATTAAGAAAATAGGTTAAGTAAGATACTAATTAAAAAAAAAAGTGTGAGTGACGATTAAGATAAACGTCAAATTAAGTATTCAAAGGCTGTTGGTGATGTTAAATCATCACCAAAATGCGACGAGTTCGAACTGTCAACCAAATTTCAACCGAAACTCAACTCGATCTTTCGATTTAGTTTGAGGTACGAAGGAACGTTCCCAATATTGAACGTATTGAATATACATCCACGTATCGTAACGTGTAACGCACAATGTAATGGACTACAGAAATTTCCACGTTTTTTTTTTTAGTTTACCTTACCGCGGGCATTAAATATTTACACATCTTAACCGTGTGTCCCGGCACTCACACTATTTTTCAACTCTCCATCTGCTGACTAAAAGTAAACGAAGTACATATTTATGTATGTTTTATTTTGGTTGGCAGTAGAAATTTCTATATAATTATGAGCTTTTTAATTTATTCTAACATTTTCCATGGATCCATGATGTCCTTTTCTGTTCTTTTGTCTCAATAAAAAGAAGAGTTAGTGTGGTGAAGATGTAAATTGCCTCGCTAGGAGGATGTCTTCCTTACATACAGTGTCGACTCCTTTTGACTTTTTTTTTAAGATGAGCTAAATGAAGCCTTAAGCTTGAAAAATAGACAGAGATCTTCATATTAGCATCACACATGTCTATATCAACATAAGTTTTTAACACCAGTTTTTCAAGAAGCATCGGTGGTTCAGTGGTAGAATGCTCGCCTGCCACGCGGGCGGCCCGGGTTCGATTCCCGGCCGATGCAATTTGATTTTTTATTTTTATTAATACAAATATCATAGTAGGTACACATTAGATTTTTATTATTTCAACTAGTTAATTTTGTGAATCATTTTATAAATAGTTCGAATATAGCAACTAATACTTTAACACTTGACAATAATTATATATTCTTATTCATTACTCAACGAGAACAAGATTATCTATCTGGTTTATTGTCTAGCATGACTCATGAGATCATTGAACTGCTAATGTATAAATTTATCAATACACAAATATTAATATATGAAATATAAACTATAGTCAGAAATTAATGCAAGATTTGTATGTTACTTTGAATTAAAATCTGTATCAACTGTCTATTTTTTTGAAATTTACTTACATATACAAAACAAATAATTAATTTAGAAACAGTGTGGGCTTTTGGATTCTTTTTTCAATTTGGTTATGTATAGATTTGTAAGATTAAGCTTCCAGTGTTGAGCAATTTTTACATGCCTACCAGGAGATATCATAAATCAGACTTTTATGCTATAAATGGTGTGTTGATTTATATTTGGCTTCTGTTTTTTTTTTTCTAATTCCATTTACATATGTAGGTATATGTTTTATTCTCTAAGCGTAATATTGAGTTTTTTAAAATAATGCAAATTTATTAATTTTAAATAAAAAGGTTCTGATAATACCCTAGTGGAAATAGATATGTGGGTTAAGGTACATATGCATGTGTGTATGTTTATAAAAAAGAAAAAAAGGTTTAAGCACCTTGAATTTTTAGTCTTACAAATCGAGAGGTAAAGGTACATTTTAATTAATGTTTTTATACCTACCGATAAAAAAATTGCAATCTGCCATTAAATAATCTGCCATTACAATCGTATTTGATTTAAAGTTGTAAGAGTGAATTATATTCAATTTTACGTTGAAATGGTGTTGATTTAACTTGACAACATAATTTTTTTTAAAAGTCACCAATAATTGTAAAAAAAAAAAAAAAAATCGCTGAAGAGCAACCGTTACTTGTGGCAAAAAATCGCGTGATTTGTATCTAATTTAAAAAAAAATATAAAAATTATCTAACGTTTCCGATGAAAAGAGTAAATCAATTTGTTTTCGGAACCAAATCTATATAACTTTTTCAGTTCAACTCCAATTTTGTATGGAAATTTTATTTTCCCAAAGTTCTTCCCCGACTTTATTACTTTATCTTGGAATTTATCATATTCTATAGTTTTATTGTTCTAATCCACACATTTTTCGCATCACGATTAACATAGTAAATACACACAGCAGTCTCACATGTAATAAAATAAGTAGGTACATAAAATAATTAAGAAGATTAAACAGTAATGCATTTCAATTTTATAAAGATTTATTATACGTGTTGTTAAAAATTTGAATTACTTAAAGCTTGTAGAACTTAATTGTCTTCACTATACGTATACTTGCTCCTTCTAAGTTATCAAAACTAAATTATGTTTTCAGCGTTTTTTTCGTTTGCAAGCACCACTCTTACGAAATTTATATAACGACTGTCACGCATTTCTGTTAAAAAAAAAGAAGAAAAACGTCTTTCAAGATTGACAGTCATGTGTTTTTTTTTTTATTTGAAAAATATTCGCAATCTAATCAAACACTTCAAATAAATACTGTGGCTGCACTCTATATAAAATAAGCTTTTATATTAGCTTTAAGACTTGAGCACCTAATGATTGTCGTGACTAAAAATATTTGTATGTATATTTTTTGTCAAATAAATTAACTGCCATCATCTGAGTAAACTGTGGATAATTACTTTTAGTTAGCACAATGTACAAAAAAAATCATATGCCAAAATAACTACATAATATGGCTTAGACATGTGCACTCAAAAAGTACCTACTTTATGCTCTGCACACAAAAATGAATAATATCTGCTGCAAATGTGCTTTGCACATACATTATATGCAGCTGCAAATATTTCCTTTCTAATGCAGATTGCTCTTGAAGTTCACCACACAAGATGATTGATTGTCACTTTAAGGTTAAGTCACAAACAAAATGTATTTTTTGTATGTTTTTTACTGTTGAAACATAAAAAACGGTTCATTTGCAGATGCAATTTAAAGGTTTATCTTTCAATCAAGGTTTTTCTTTTTAATTTGAAGTTTACCTGACAACTTTCAAATATAGATATAATATAGTATGTAGGTTAGGTGCAAACTTTGTATACAAGCAAGAAGTATAAATGTCAATTAGGAGAGCTACAAAAATCAATATGATTGTGTTATAGGGAAAATACATACATATATGATTATAACTCTAGGAAATAAATATATGTACCTATTAAACAACAAAGATTTAGTCCAAAAATAGTAATAAAAGCGCTTGTTGGATAAGCTTTTTAAGGTTATGTTGGTTATGAAATGCATATTTCAGCTATAATTTGGGGCAAGATACCTACAAATCTTTTTTAAAAAAGAAATAAGGATTTAATAAAAATTTATATTTAGAATTGTGATGAACATAGATGAGTTAAAACAAGGACTTATTAAAAAAATGACAAAAAATATTTAAAACGAAATTTCACAATTTCACAAATGTATTAATCTATATTTCTTTTAAATTTCAGATCTGGTGGACAGCGCTTTCAGTTGCTCTGGGTTTAGACGTAAGGGGTGATGTTATCAAAGGAGTGCCATGTATTAAACGATATCATCAATTATTTTGTCCAACAGCAGGAAATAGTTACCCAATGTAAGTATAAAGATCAATTTTTTCCATTGGGAATTAAATTATAACAAAATGATTCTTGAGTACATCTAAAAAATATTCTGTGTCCAAAGGAAGTGTAGGTACATGCTCCTTTCGTGAAATAACGTCCTACGACATTTAAACCATCACAGTTATCTACATCTGTACGGTGAGACCGCTAATCCCACCGTCTCCATTTGCAATATTAGAGGAAATAAATTAAACAATATCAATGGGAATATTACTTTGCTTAGTAGATGAAGCGCAATTATTGCTTTCCAACAACATCAAAATTTAGGTTCTTAAAACTAGCAAAAGTACATAATGAAAATTTCTTTCAATTTTATATTCAAAATTTCAATTAGTGAGTATCGATATCGAATTTTTGCTTGGAACCTTACAAATTCAAACGGAACTATTTTGTTTCATATCTGAAAAAGTACTATGGTCTTACCTAACATCTTAAAATTATTGATGCTCAAATATATAAATTTACGCTAAGATTGGGTATGTAATAAAAAAATTAGTTTTTCCTAAAATTAAGCGAATGATTTCATTATAAAAGCCAAAGATTTACTCAAAGACAATCCCGATATTATTAGTCACTTATAGCATATAACCAATCAATCGTAAAAATTTCAACAATAGCCCGTAGTCATTCATAAAAAAAAAAAACACTGAAGAATGATTCCGCGACCAATTCAACTATTAAAGCTATTTAGAATTTACGTCATAGAGATGTTATCGGTGGTGCGGCCAGAGGTAATGGCAACTGAGTTTTTCTTCTATTAGTAATATTCATTAAGTAAGCATACGATGCTCATCATGGTTTTATTTATACGAACAAGAGTCAACTCCCCATTATTATTATTAGTCAAGAGGTTCTGCCTCTTCAGTTTGATTTTGTTGATGATAAGTATTGATATTTTTGTTGTTGTTGTTATTTTTTTTCAATCAATAGCAAAGTGGTCATAATGAAGTCCTAAAGTTTATTCACCTCGACTTGATGACTTAAATGATGCAATAGCATATAAGTTTGACGAACTCATATATACTAACACTAAAATCATGTTTTTTTTATTTTGTAATATCCTTTCAGTGACAAAATTGAACGATTTATTGACGATAATAAAGCTTTAATGCGACGGATGTATGGAGATTTTGAAATGAATATGGATTCAGGTGGACCTAAACAGCAGACAAAACGACGGAGACGTTTTATTGATGAACCGGATATGTTCATACCACCTGGAGCTTTTCCGGCTGTTCCAGAAGATATAGACAGTGATCATGAACCCGATAAAGGTGACACATACTTTGGAAAGCTGAGAAATAAGCGTCAGTCAACAAATCGAGGTTCTATAAAGCCGCCATTTAATAGAGATAATAATAATGCCGGCCAAGGAGGTTCCTCAACTGGAAGGTGAGTGTTAGAAACAAGTTAATGGTGTAAAACATAATATTTTACAAACTCTCTGTCTCTTTTTTAGATTGGATGCTTGCGAATCAAAGATTGAAATAGTAACGCCATACTGGGCTTCAAATTCTGCGGGAAAAATTCGTGCGATTGTGAATACCCAACATTTCGAACAAGCGATCCATCAAGAAATTTGCTCGTAAGTATCTAAAACAAAAAAATGTTCTTGAGTGTGTTTTTCACTTCCACTCAACACACCATTTCAAATGGATTGGCAGAGCTGCCAAGGATAATACGCCATATTTAGTGTTTGAAGACATTAGTCGTGTTTTCTTGGAAAAGCTATTCACAGTACAGTAGGATTTTACACGAGTTACAAATACAACATCCACAGTAGAATTACTGCCAATAAAAGCAGAAGTAGAATCCTACTGCGGATAGGTTTGTGACGTTTATTCGAGTATCGAATGGAATTTTGGTGGTTTTGTTTTCAGATGTTGGTGGGATTGACTATCATTTGCATCTGTGGTGGCTGTGTTTATAAAGTAGTTGTGTGTTTTTCATGGCTGTTTTTCCATTGACCAAAAAAATCAATCTATCATTTTCGATTCAACCAAAAAAATCAATTGATTTTATTCGTTATCGGTTTTTTTAAAACTTGATTTAAATAAAAATGCATTTAAATGCACTTCTGATTGAAGAACTACATAGAATTCAGTTAAAAAGTCATTATATGATCTAACAAAAATGATCGCCGATGACGTCATCTACTACATAAACCACAACTTACTTCGACCATAATCTACGAACAAACCCCTTTCCTGAAACATATGTCTATCGCTGCCTTTTCCTGAAGAATTTATTTTTATTGCTGAAACCGAAATGCCTGACAAAGGAAAAAGGCAAAAAGAAAATTAATATAAATTATATGATTAAACAATTCTAATCAGTAGGATAGGAGGGTTAGAACGAACTGGACAAAAAAAAGAACTGAAGCGTTATTGGATTTTTATGCGGCGAGGGCCGAAGAGTTTCAGCTTCGTTTCCACTTTCACTGGACTCTAACAGTTCACGCAAAATCTACAATTATTTCATGAATTATTTAAGAAAGAATATCTTTTTCTATGTTTTCTTACCATATCTTTTGAAAAACTGTCCATTTTATGTAACTATAATTAATTTTTGGCTCAAGTTATTTTTTGTTTTCCTTTTCATTTGTAGCAAACTTTCTCTTATTTATATTTTTTTTTAAATTATTCTGACAGCTGTTATTCGGTAGTGCCAAACGTAAAATATAAAAACCAGGTTACTGCCGATGCGTTTTTTTGGGAATTTCTTACTGTACTATGTATAGATTTCCAAAAAAACACGGCTATTGAATAATCCAATACCAAATCTAGCTTGTTACAACGTAGTTTAAAAACGAGCTAAATTCTTTGTCTTAGTTTTCGAGAGCTTCTGGCTGCAGCCAACAACTTTTTCAGGGCTCAAAAACACCTGAACAGGATCAATTTGTTGCCAAACTTTAATCTACTTATATTTGCAAAAGACCTGTTTTCAAAAATTTGTCATGGGAATTTAAACAGAACTTTTAATTTAAAATGAATTTTAAAAAGATTGGCGTAAAATCTTAATCGATTTTAATCGAGTTTTACATGGTACTATCTTTAAATCTCCAAATTCTTATTTTATCTTTTAAAAATCAAACAAAGTAACTGCATTATTAAACTTTGACATTTCGAAATATCAAAAACGTTTGTTTTCTTCGTTCTTTTCTTTTTCATGAACTGTCACTGTTTTAGGCGCGTTCAGTTGGAGTTTATTAAGAAAATAGATTTGATAAGTTAAAAAATATTTAAATTTAAAGCAAGTTCATTAAGATGTTTGAAAGTTAGTCAGTGTGTTTGTTTAAAATTTAACGCCATTGAGTTTTTGAGCACAATTTTAAGAACTACTTTCATTAATCCAAATTTGAAAATATTTTGTTTTTAATATCTGGTATTTTTGTTTTTTTAATTCTTTTTATTTATGTACTTATTTACAGAAAAGCCAGGACTTCTAGATGTGAAAAAGACTGTGGCTGTGAGCAGAAATACAAATGGCATCGTTTACTAGCCTATGATCCCGATAATGATTGTAAAGGAATTTTCATGGATTGGTTTTTGTTTCCCTCATGTTGTGTATGTAGATGTAATCCTTAAAAGTAGATATCGACATCATTTATGTAATTCTTAAAAAATAAAATTAGTTTTTTTTTTAAGTTAGGTAAATGTTAATAAAAAAAAAAAAAAAACAAAAAAAAAACTAGAGCACATTTTATAATCATTTATTATAAATAAATTTTAAAAAAGTGTTAAGCGCTACTTGTTTAAATTGTAAGTTTGTATTAAGTAAATAGATATCAAAATGAAGAAAAGGTTAGACTAATAAAAGAGCTGTATTGCATAGGGAAACAAAATCAAACAGTAAAAAAAAAAAACAAACTATTTCGAAAAGCTAAAAATGTAAATAAAAATAAATAGAAACTTATAATAAATTTACTCATAAGATTAAGTGATAAAAATGTGTCAAATGTATTTGTTTTTTTATTTTAATTATCTTTTTTATTTTTATTTTTTTTTTTAATCTAGATTATAAAATCTTTTCCATTGTATCTTTTAAGATAGGTAATTAAGAAAAATCATAATAAAACACATTGTCCAGGACTTATATTATAAATCTTTTTTGTGGTTAAGCCCGCAGTGTGTCAAAAAAAAAAGAGATTTGTCAAAAACGGTTTGTTCGTTTACTTCCCAAAACAGAACTTAAAAAATTCGAAGATATTGGCAGTACAGGCAGAACACAAGTATTATCAAGTGTCGAATGCAGTAGAAGACTGTGGAATGTCAAATCACTAGTTATCGATGTCATCTTTGCGGTTCAAAAATTCGAACAATTTGCTATTATATTAAGGCCGTGAGAAGCGGAACGGCCTAACTTACTTTTTAATTTTTTTCCACAAGAATTAGCTCTCTTTGGGACAGTTACATATATCTGTTGATTCAAGTTAGATAAAAATACTTTTCTTTTTATAATGTTTTTAACAATAATTAAAAAAATAACAGTTTACAGTTATGAGTAACATTACGAATGTAATATACCGAATTGATTTAAACGTCAGTTTTCTGTTTGCTTCACCAACGGTAGATAATATTGCTTTAAGTTGGATCCGAAAATTATAAAGTTTCTAACCTCTTATGCCTCATTTAACAAATCCAAAATTAATCCGGTACCTGGTGGAAATCCATAGCTATTGATTCGCCTTTTACCCGAATCAAGAGATATTGTGAATTTTTAGGGTGCTATTACAGTTGTTGAAGCGAACAAAAAAGCTGACGAAAGAATCAATAAGTTATTACGCAATAATCGAAAAAGAGGTATTTCGCCTCAAACGTACAAAATTTAAGCGAACACAAATTGTTAGTGACTATAAAGCTAAGTACAGACGATTGTCAGATCTTACAATATTGTCAGATCTGTCAGTGAAAAAACTGTCCCAAATGTCTTACAATCGTCTGAACACATAATTTTGTCTGACAATATTGTCAGTAACGTCATTGTCAGACGGCAATCTGACAATAAATTGTCAGGTATCTTACAATCGTCTGAACACACAATTTTCATCATTGTCAGACGATTAGGACATTTTAAGATTCATTGGTCAATGTCAGATGTTTTCAATGAAAATTCACCAATTCTTAAAGAACCCGATTATTAAAAGGAGAAACCATCGATCACAGAAGAAAAAGATTCTTTATTAAATGCAGAGCAAATTGATGGGAATGCGGCAGAACCTCCCCCAAAAGATGTAAACATTCAATCAATTTTTTGTATAGATCTGCCAACCGTTTGAACAGAAAATTTTCAAGCTGACAATATTTTTAGATATATTATTGTCCGAAAATTTTCAGACCAGAGCTGACAATCAAATTCTCAGACTTTGGGATGAAATCTACCAACCGTGTGAACGGACAATTTTTCATTGTAAGAAATATGTCAATTGTCAGCTAATTGTCAGCTATTGTCAGACAATTGACAGTTCTGACAATATTGTAAGATCTGGCAATCGTCTGTACTTAGCTTAAAGCTGCAATAATTTTTTTTTTTTGCAACTATATACTCAATTTAAAAATGGAATCGTGGTACCAAAATAAAAAAAATGGATTGAATTTAATTTAACAAATATAAAAAAACTACTACATATTTAAAGAAGAAAATTTTAAAATTGAATTGTCTTATAATTTTAAGTGATTTTATATTTCGGCGCAATTAAAATTTATATTTCTGATTTGTATCTCAATGTTTTTTTTTGTGTTGCCTGTTTAAATCAACGTTTTATTTGAGCTTTCATTATCTGCAACAACTCGCTTCTAAGTTTCAAACGTTTTTGTCAGATATCTTGCTATTTTATTTACAAAGTTCTAATTTTCTGCAGTTACAATATATGTATGTACATACATACCAGTGGCGAGGCGTGAATAATTTGAAATGGTAAGTCGATGTAAAAATGAATTACCTGCAAACGTAAATGAGTTCTAAAACATATTAATACGTAGCCAAAATTAAATAATACATTGCAGATCAGCTTTCCACGGCAAATTTAACCTATCTTTTATAGGTACCAACATCAAATCATTAATTTTTAAATTTACAAGCATCTTAATAAAAGAAACCAAAATGTAGGTAATATTAAAATTAATGCTAAATATGACGATAAATAAGGAACTTCAATGTGTTAGATAAATAACCAAATAAATCAACAAATAAATTGAAAAGTTCAAAAACTTGTGTTTAAAAAAATATTAATAAATCAATTTTTTCTATAAATAATTGTGTATCTGAATTAAAATATAGAAAATATTGAACATTAAAAACAACCAACTGAATTTTCATTATTCAAACGGTAGCAATTTAAACAGCTCATTTAATACCTACAGACTGCTGTTGTTTAACAGCCTCTGCTGTTGTTAAACAGCAGCGCAACTATAAGAGATACACACAGAATTCACCAAATAAGTCGAAAAAAAGCGTGTTATTTGTTTGCATAAGCAAGGGGAACAGGGACGAGTCAAACTAAGAAACTCATTAAGTAACTAAGAGAACTGACCTACTCAATTAATCCACCACAGCACAGCGCAGCGGTAGAAGATACTCACACAATTCACCAAATAAGTCGGTGAAAAGCGGGTTATTCTTTTGCATAAGAGCGCGTGTGTTAAACAGAGTCGAGTCAAAATCAGAAAATCATAAGGAAGAAAAGAGAAAGGAAATAAATTTGTTCTATCTAGCGATTTATTTTATAACCCGACATATTTCGGGTTGCTTTGCTTTGGCTTTGGCATGCACAGAGAACAGAGAGTGTAGATAGAATACACATACTAATGAAAATGACGTGTGTGTGTTTTTTTTCGTGTGTGGCTTGAATTCAATTGAGTGGTGGAGTGTGCAGCTTGTGCAGGTTAATGAATAGATACAAATTAGATTTATCCCGTGGGTTTTATGTTGCTGAAAATCAAGTAAACATTGTTGCATAGCAGAAAATGTAAAAGGTAACTCGGTAGGAATCGAGTTATATGGACGCCTCGCCACTGATACATACATACCTACCTCGATTTCAAATCTGTAAATTACCTCAACGTATGCAATATTTTAAGATATGGTAATTCCTACCACAGGTTCTTGTCTTTGCTAAATTAACTCTTTTTTTGGCGGCGAATTCGTCTTCGTGGTAAACAAATCAAAGTGCGGTATGTTATGTATGAATTTTACGTTAGTTTCAAATTAATGTACTCGAATAACAAATAAATAATAAAAAAATAAAAATAATAAAAATAACATAAGATTTAATTAAATCAATTAAAAGAATATGAGATTATTAAATTATTGTTATTAAAAAAAATATGAAAACATAATCAATTGAACGATTTATCATTTTTTCAAACATTAATTTGCAATTTACTTTGCTTTAAAAAAAATTAATGGTTTCGAATTTTAATAACTATAGGGACCATTTAATTTTTTTTTTTTTTAAGACTGTGGCTCCTTCTGTAGCCTTGGGCTCTGAAATTTGAAAAGTAAGAGCATCACAATAATAGATCTTTGTCGTTTAGTGAACACTTCAAAAATTACATATGTACAAAAGATTTTAATTAACGGGTTTTGGGTAAAAGTTACCTATTTCTTACTTTCCTCTTTTTCAAATCCAAAAATTTTAGATTTCTTTTCAGTGAAATGCCCCTTGCAGATGAAAATAATTCAAAAGAAAATACAATGGACTTAGGGAGTTTTTGCATTCAATGACGTCAAAATGCTAAAAATATTGAAAAACTAAAGTGTTGGATTATTTTTATATTTAAATTAACTTTATTTAATTTTATTTTAGTTTACTATCGTAAGACCAGAGTCACACCGCTGCGGCTCAAACCAGTTAGCTCCGCTCCAACATAAGCGCTGAAACTTTCTACTAAGTAATATAATTTTAAACCTAATTTAACCTAATTTAAACCCGTTTTAAATTTTAAGTTAAATAAAATATAAATACTGGGTTTAAAAAAATATCATACTTCAAAGTGAAATATGTATGTATATAGGTACAATAATCATTTTACCCATTTTATATTAAAAAAAAAAAATATATTCTTGATCTCCTACTTCCACTAAGCGACTCGACTACCTACTTCAACGCTTGACTGATCACTTTTTGCCCATTAGCCCAGATCTGTCGAGTGAACTGCGCTTTATACGTCTTCGCTATTCACTATAATAGCTTTTGACTTAAAGCAGTCAATTAGTGTGTCCTGATGATAGTTTCATTTCACACTTCACAGAAACCCATGTCAGCATCATCTCGGACGTTAAGAATAAGTCCTTATTTTTTTAATTAGTTAGAATCACCACCACGGTCTATTTAATTGAAGACTGCCTGATATGGAATAATGCACCTGATGCTGCTCCACTTTGATAGATATTTAGTTAGTTATATCGATAGAGTTGAATTCACCTGTTATATAAGAGTCCAGCCAGTCAGCTCCTCCAGAACGATAATCAGTTTCTTTGTTGTTTGCCTAGAATAGGTATTCAGTGTCAAGTAAGAAAGACAGTGATTACCATTAAAAATTGTTAAACGAATCTCATCGAGTGATGCCACAATTTACTTTTCCACATCTCCATTGAATTTAATCATAGCGCCACAAAGATATAACTTGACGACCTGCTGCGCTCCACATCAAACCCAGCATCGAGGTGATGATAATGATGATTGCTTTGTTTTTATTTTTTTTTATTCTTTGCTCTTGCTGCGTCCAAGACATTTATTGTTGCAATCTGGAATGGGTCAAGTGGGAAGAGAATCGTCAGGTTCTACGATTTTGACTTTAATGTGAGTTTCTTTTTTTACTTTCTTCTGTGCCGATTTTGGAAAAGACCACTTTGACCTTTTTTATTTTTTTAATTGAATAATTGGGAAATAAGAATAAAAATTCGAACACAAAAAAGGAAATTTAATAATTTCTTTTAAAAAAAAAATATACCAAATTACCGATTGATAATAAATTGAATGAAAAAAAGGTACAAATCTCACAATTTATAGGAAACAACACCTTAATGTGACTTTAAGCCAAAATTGTTTAATTTTCTTTATTAATCAATTTTATTTTTGAAAAAAGTTAACGACCTGTATATGTTTAATTGAGTTGAATGCATCCACATTGTATTCGTATTTCTCTTATTTACTTAAAGCAACTCAAATTAATATGAACCCACTAAGGGCTAACAACATACTCCGACATTCTTCACTCGCTCTTATACGAATATAAGTGTCAAGCCCCATCTCATACCAAAATGATGGGTGAAATAAAAATTAATTATAAAAATAAATAACTGCAGGCGGCGTATATAACTTCATGGTAGATGAAAGGATTTTCTTCTGAATGTTTTCATATATCGTTCTTTAAAACTGCATCATGTAAACAACTTGGGATTTATGTCTGAATTCCTGGATATATGTAGGTGTCCTGATAAAAAAAAGAAGGACATTAACTCCGTGAAAGATAAATATAATATAAAGTTTGTATATTCGCAGAACTCAAGTCATTTTCAGGATAAAACCTGCAATTAGTGTTAATTGCGTTTATACCAAGCGGGCAAGATGACACATTTCCCGCATGAAAACTCTTTTAGAATTGGTTGTTTTTATGTTTTTAAAAAGGACATCATTTTTGTAATTTAGAATTTAATCACAGTTTTTGTGAAAAAAAAAACTTTTTAAGTAAACTCCATCTTCTTTTATTATTCAAATTGTATAAGTTGTAAAATATATTTATAATCTTTCTATTTGCACATCCTTCAGCAGGATTTTTCAATTACTATTAAGTGAAATGGGGTTAAAAAAAATCACCCCTTTGCAGGCAGTGACTAAAGAAAAAATTTACACCATCAAAATTATGCTTTGAAATTGAAAACCGCTGATGCCATCATTCATTGGAGAGGAAAATTAACAATAGTCCTGACACGTGACCAAGAGATCCTCTATTCAATTTTTCCTATGAATTTTTAAAAACGAAAAGTTACAAAAAAAAAAAATAACATCCTTCAAGTAGTGTTTGAAGAAAAGCCAGAAGTAAATATGTGGGAGCGGTCTTCAATCGCATCACCAGCACCGCACCCGGGGGGGATTTCGGTTTAACCATAGTCAGTCAAAGCTTGGTGGCATGACGCCTGATTGATGGGTTAGGACATGCTGTGAGGCAAGTTTTTAACTTTTTTTTTTTTGTTTTTGTTATTTTTACTTTGGAAAAATCTTTTCCATTTACAAATTTTTTGATGATATATAGTACCATAATAGCAATATAGGCGGCTATGTGCTATTTCACAATAGACAAATGGACGCCTGCGACGACGACGACGACGTTGGTTGGATTGAAAATATATATGGAGGTATGTAATGTAATAAACTTAGAATGAGATGCGAAGTAAAAAAAAAAATATCCTTGTGAATTCATTTGGTCAGACACAGTGATGACAACAACCATCGTAGATGACGCGACATTATCAATTAATCTAATTTTATGATGGAGATATTGTTTTTATTTTTTGACTGTGATTGCGTACATTAATTTTAGGAGAATGATGTGAGAATTGAATGTCAGGATAATTAGATAAAAATTCTTTTCAAAACTGAAGGACTCGCAAATGAATATGAATGAGAACAATTTAATTATAGAGGATACGCAATGTAGTATTTTAATAATTTTAATAATTGAAAGATGGTACAAAAGAAAAAGTAGCATCGAAATAATTTTATTAGTTACAAAGTACCTATTAATCCAGGAAAATAAGGCAATAAAATGGCAACACTTGTAAATAATTCCGGTGAAGCTGAATTTTGGTGGAAAGTTCATTTTGAAGACCTGTAAAGTACCTAAAATTTAATCCAGGGATATAATGTTTAGGGAGGGAAGGGGGTAAAAGATTTTGAAATCCATGTCTTTTCTATAAATATCTCAAAAACTTTAAATTTAATAAGTTGTTTATACTAATTAAAAAAGCACCCGACTGCGAAAGTTATATCAAAATTGATCATGCCATTAAAAAGCTATACGTGATTAAATACAAAATATGACCAATTTTTCAAGAAATTTCAAGACCCTAATTCCATAATGCATATTTTTGGCAAAAATTTGAAACACAGTTTTCTTGCAATCAAAAAATATTTAAAATCGTTGGAGCAGATTTTTTTTTAGCATTTTTAAGAAAAAATTGGTACGTAATTTTTTAGTGTTCATTAATTCGGAGTTAAATAATAAGTTTAAAAAAAATTCATCGACCCATTTTCGAAATATCAAATTTTCGAAACATAATTTTCACATTATTACTATTACATTATTATAAATATTATTATTATAAAAGCTCTTGTGCAGTGTTGTGCCATGTAGACTATAAATGTAGACTACACGATTGTCTACGTGTAGACAATTCAACGTAGACAATTGGTAATTGTCTACATAGCAACGTCGACAATGTAGACAATGTAAACAATTCATAATTTGTTTTATTGAACACACATTTTTGTTGAACAGAATATAGCTGCCAAACATTCCTATTGTAGCATTATTCGTTTTTTCAACAAATTATATTTTATTCTAAAAAAATGTATTTTATATTACCAATGCCTTTGAAGACGGTTTTCTGTAGTATTTAACAAATTTTTATTGCACACCGTGCAAATAGCTGAATATTTGTTGATGGCTTTTACCAAAATAAAGCCTAGCTTATCGAACGCCTTATTCTTCGGCCTTTCCGACATTTCAGTTTTTATTTTTAAATAATACTTTGACTTAAAAGCCTTTTCTGCGTCCACTCCACTCTGGAATGAATTTTATTGATTTAACAAATGTGACAGCAATTGTTTACATTGTATACATGATTGTTGACATTGTCGACATTGTCGACATTGTTTACATTGTTGACATTGTCGACGCAATTGTCTACCTTTAAATGTAGACAATTAAAGTCGACACGTAGAGGAACAACACTGCTCTTGTGTAAAATTTTTTATTAAAATCGGTTTAACAGATAATAAGATATTCGAAAACCAAAAAATGAGTCGTTTTTGAGAAAAATTAGAATTTTCCTTACCAGTTTTTAAATAATTATTATATGGTATAGGTACCGTTATTTTTGGTTATATGAATAATTTTTGTTTAAAATCCGTTAGTAATATTAAAAAGTTACTGGTTGCCAATTTTATTAATCGACCAAGTCGTTTTCAAAAAAAAAAATGAAACATTTTTTAAATATCAAAAAAATAAAAGAATTTTTTTTCGAAAATTTTGGTGTTCAAAACTTTTAAAACTCAATACAAAAATTTATCTAAATTAGTTGAATCAGTTTTGATAAAACCGAAAATCTGGAGGTAACATTTACAACCATTTTTCTGAACTTTTTTGTTAAAAAGGTAGCATTTTTGTTATTTAATTTTTTTTTTTAAGTTGTGGGCTAGTTTTTGAGAAAAATAAGATTTTCATTAGTTACTAAAAATATTTGTGCGGTAGGTACGTACCTTTTGGTCTTAACAAAATAAAAAGATAGACTTACAGACAAACAGACAAACAGACGAACAGAATTGCGATACCTACATTTTCGACTTAACTATCATTTAAATGTCAAGTTTGATCAAAATCTCGATTTCGATTATTCTTACAAAATCCATTAATTTTTGCTTTATTTCTGATTTTTTATTACAATGAAAACTCTCTTAGACGGATGGTTGAAATAATCATTGATAAGCATAGTAAAAATTAAAAAAAGTAAGTAAAAATGTTTGTTTTTTTTTACATCCAGGGGAATTAAATTATTTAATTTCTACCAGATATTCTTGTCCACTTCTAAAGCCTGAAATCTCGATTAAAAAAAAATTAAAGATTTTATTAAAATAAAAAAATTGTTAACAAATTTCAAGTTCTAAGTATTTTTAATTCTATGAGAGCATGTACGTGTGATCAAGTCGTTTATTTTTATAGAACTTTTCGTTCATTGGGTCAATCTTCAATTATTGCTATTTATATAGCCTTAAGCTATAAAACCGAGTGTAAAATTTAAAAGATTTACTAAACTCACAAATAAACGTCATTTCAATCTCTAGGGATATTCCTTTCGTTAATATTTGTTAAACAAAAACAAAGTAAATCAACGAGTCAGCATATTTCATCTCAAAAAGTTTTTGCTTAAAAAAAAACAAATATACCAGAAGAGTCCAGCCCAATTTGGTTTCTTATCTAACAGAACAAACTTTGAAAGATATCTCCTATATACTCGAAGTCGTAACTTGGCAAGTTACTATTCGGACAAAAAACCACAAAACTAAAGTCTTTCAAATCCGTTAACCAAAAATTGTGTTCTTCCTTAATGCCAAAAGCAATTTCCTTCTATAATATGCTGCATCCGGCTGGCTAACATATCCTTGTGCAATTCAACACTTAACGTTAAACAATACGAAAATCCCACACTTCCATTCGAATGCAATTACAGTTTTTCTTTCTTTTTTTTTTATGTCTTCACTCAACCCAGCATCACATTCTAAGAATGTTGGTGGTAGTGGGTGGCATGCATCATTCGCTGTTTAGACATAAGGACTTAAAGGACAGGATACCCCCCGTTTATATTATATCATGAAGTAATCTCAACTGGCTGCGGTGGTCTTGCTTCTCTGTTTCCACACCGCATCCAAGACAATGCACATTAGCAACAATGATAAACTTAAATAAAAAATAAATACGATGACAGTTTTCGAATTTCTGGATTGTATTTCAAAAAATAAAAAACCCTCCCATAAAAGGATATGGATACTGCTTCTTAAACAATATCTCATCTATATGATTGTTTTTGTGTTTGCACACGGGAACGTAACGGTACATAGATACTTGAGAGTTTAGGGATGCATAAATGGAGGGAAGTATATATGTATATATAGGGTAGGTACTTCCATGCGAGATAAGGTCATTAACATTTTACTAGGTTTTTCAATCCAAAGGATGAATTCGCATCTACGTCATGTGACAAGAGATTGGTTGGACGGGAAAAAAAAAACATTATAATACCTAGAAGAAAAAAAGAAAGATGAAACACACCTGAAAGTCTGAATTTCTTCTTGAAGGACTCAAACTGCTGACTTTGTGTGCAAATGCATCGCTGTGCCGTTTGTCGTCACTGGATTCATCATATAATACGCCAGAGTGCCAGTGGGTGAAATAGTCTGCTGCAAGTTTATTATTATTATTTTTTTTCCATGATGTCCTCCCCTTCTTGTTTCGGCTCATACATAAATGTATCAGGAGGTGTATCTGAATATCTTATCAACTCAAACCATCATCCATATAAATACAACACCTACAACACCAGTACAAAAGTAGAATAAAAATAGATGCAAAGTTGAAGAGATGGCACAAGAAGCAGCGGCAGGAGGTTGAAGTGTTTTCCTACTGAATATAGTGTCTTGTCGCCATTATTTGACAAAAGACACGGTTATTGTTTCGTCCTGATGACGATATTCTGGCCACTTTTGTTATTAACCTCTTCCCCATTGGGTATTTTGGATACTGGGTGTATATAGCTTTATACATCTCGGATGTCAATATAGCAAGGATATATGTATAAACACTCGAAGGATAAAAATAGCAAAGCTGAGTGATTTCTATGATAATGTATGCTATGTAAATGTATGTCTGCTAATCATAATAATGATTATATGTATAAATAGATGATTATCGTAAGTATAAGATTTATATAAATGGAAGTGATATGTTCCATAAAAATATAATGGAAAGACGAGGTGTTGATTTCGAGAAAGAAGACAATATAGGGTATTGATTGAATAGTCCAAAAGAAAATCCCCACTATTGTTAATAAAGGTTTTTTGTTTAATAAATCTTATTATGAAACTAGGAATCAGCCCAATGGAGACGAAAAAGTGGGTCTTAAAATTTTGTATAAGTGTGGCCTTAACCTAAAAGGATGGATTGATTTTCTTCAAACTTTATGGACATTTTTGGGAATTTCCCACTAAGATTTCTAATTTTTTAGGACCTTAAATATTTGTTAAAATTAACTAAACTATAAAATATTTGGCGCCATTTTTGGAAAAAAAGAAGATTTTCCTAAATATCAGGTAGAGAAAAAACTCATTTTCGAAATATCGAATTTTCATAATTTTGTATTTTTTTCAAAATCCAACTTTTTTTTTTTGGAAATATTGATACGCAATATTATTTAAAGTTTTTATTAAAATCGGTTAAACAGATAATGAGACATTCTATGAGGGATACCATATTTTTAATCAATAGATACAATTTTTTCTAACTACATATGTATATAGTAGAACGTATTGTTATTATTAGTTCACATTAAAATTTTAATAAAAATCGTTGGAGACGTTTTTGAGAAAAATGAGATTTTACTTACCGGTTTTTAAACACTTTGTATTGGAGGTACCGTTATTTTTGGTCATAAGAATAGTTTTAATTTTAAATCAGCTAGATAATGTTAAAAAATTTCGAAATGCGAAGATTAATAAAAATCGACTAAGTCGTTTTCGAATTATAAAGTTCTAAAGTTCTTTTATGATATTTTAGGAGCAAAATCTTTTAGCTATTGAAAAAGTCCAATAATAAATAAAAAAAAAAAAAATGTTGGTATACCTACAATATTTTTAGAACTTTTTGAAAAGAAGTGCTTAACATCAGTTGAACCGTTTTTGAGAAAATCGAAAATAGTTTTTTTTTCGTTTGTAAACTGGTAGCCTTTTTGTAACAAAATTGCTGATTTTTTTAAAGTTGTGTGCTCATTTTTGAGTACATAAATTTGTACGGCAGTTACCGTTATTTTTTGTCTTAAAAAAAAATTAAAAAAACGTGTGGGGAAATGTCCAAAAAGCTCTATAGGTACTAATTTTAAAGAATATCGACCCACCCGTTATGGCTGCAGCTGAAAGTAAGACAGACAAACGGATAGAATTGCAAGACCCACTTTTTTGACTTCGCTTTCATCGTAATGTCAAGTTTGATTAAAATATCGAGTTTGATTTTTTTTACAAATCCATAACTTGCCATATTAAATAGTATACCTAGTTGATGCTAGTTTTATGCATTAATGAATTTTCGACCAAAGTGATTGGGAATCATTTCTAATCTGCTTCAATTATTATTAATATACCTAACAACTCTTTGAACAAAACCAAATTTTGTTTTTGCTGTGTCATTTTCACTTCAGCAGTTGTTACGATCGGCCAAAAAAATCCAACAAATCTAAAGCAAAATATGATAAATAGTAAAAAGGTCGCAAGTTTATTTTTCCCTTACCAAAAAAACCGCCATTGAAGATTTCGCCTGAAATCTCCCTGGTAGGGAAGCCGGTCATGGGACTTCGAGTACCTGAAAATAAACAAAAAGGAAAAAGATTAAACGTTACGAAATATAAACAAGCAAACAATAAAGAGTAAAATAATAAAACTAAAACTAACTAACTAAATAAAACTAGCAAAAAATTAACTACAAAACGAAAACATAAACATAACACGCATTTTTTGTCGCAGCCATGAGGTGGACGATGCTAGAAGAAAAACAAAGTGTGAATGAAAATAGGATAGACGATAGAGTTGTATGACATGTAGATGCAGGGGTAGATAGTGGTTCCCCTGTTCCCTTTGTCAGCGATCTGCACTTTGCGCGGAAGCGAGACAGACATATGGGTGTTCCACATCCAATTGAGTATTTTCTACAAACGTCAGATCCACATGAAGCCGAGAAAAAAACCTTGATTGTTGTAGAATAGGAGATAGCTTGTGGTCGGAACACATTAGGAGGTTATTTTTGGGTAAAATGACCAATTTAGAAGTTAGTATTGATAAAAACAAAAAAAGGGAATGACATTTTAATAGGGTAAAAAAAAAAAAAAAAAAAGTGGAACTTAGTTAGTTCCACCAAGTTCAGCCAAAATGGAACCTAAGGTAGTAACAGATCGGTAAGGTAGGTCCGGAAGTAGAAGATTGGAGAGCGGATCGGCTTTACCACGGGATTGCTGCCGGGGAGGTGGAAGAAGTAAAGAAAAGAGCGAAGCTCATCAAGTTGTTGGTAGGATGGTACGGCAAATAATAATCGGTTTAGTCAGCAAGCGGTAGATGGATGAATGTGTGGGTAGACATTAGGAAGATAGGGCATAGATTGGGAGGTAAATATCGGCTAACTAATTAGCTCAAAAGCCGTGGCGGAGTACAGAAGTGCTATAAGTTGCCGACAGTCAAAGAAGAGAAAAAGTGAAATCGACTACAATTTTTTTGGCAGTGCGGTTTCAAATAAATAGTTTTTTTTGAATAAGAAAAATCGTTAACCGGTTAGAAAAAAAAAGGTGAACATAGAAGTGTAATATCGAAAAAAATACATACAATACATACGGTGAGTGATAGTTTTAAATCATTTTTAAAAGAAAATATCAAAATTAGCCGAGCTATTTTATGATTAAAAGTATAGCTGCCTTAAGATTCTTATATATATATGACCTTTATATAGGTTGGAAAGGAGCTATATATACATATATATGTATATCCTCTTCAAACAAAATTGGAAAGAGGACAAAGGAAGAAAGGAGTTTTTTTTTTAATTAAAGGTGAGAGTAGTGGTGATAATGCTTAGAATATTAAATAAACTACCGATACTTTAGTTTTGCGGGCCGAGAGAAAACGTATTCAGTTTTGGCGGTATATGTAAATTCTTTTAAGTAGAATAAAGGGTGAGTTAGATCGCTTGGAGACGTAAAATACTTTAACTTTAATAATGCAAAGTTTAGATAGCCATCGAAGAAAAGGATTTTGGCGGTCACCGACTAGACAAGTGTCGTGACCGCCGAGAGATTTTTTTTTATTGGAGGATTTTCCGTTGCCAGGCTATCGGTAACAATAAGAACGCGCCCAGCATGAGGATTCGCTGCTCCAGGTAGAAACGGAACGCAGACAATTCAACTACGTGGTAGAAATTAATTTGGTATCGCATTTTCCTACGACATACAGTGGGGCATCCTAAATTGTTATTTGAAAAAAAAGGGAATAAAATAGAACATTTTTTTTTTGGCGTGAAAGATAGGAGTTTATTATATTATGTGTATTATAAGTTAGGAAAAGCTATATTTATTAAAAAAAAAAAAAAATAAAAAAAAAAAAAAATATAAAAATATAGGTTAGGTCGTAAGATAAAGTATAATTAAAACAAAAAAAAAATATAAGGAAAGAATATAAGTTGTTGAGCAAGAAGGGGGAAGGAAAGTCATCCAAACCTAACCACGCTTTCTGCTGGTCCGCTTACGGTCGCGTCGGCCATTTTGGGTTACATTTCGGAAGGCGGATGTCTAACAAGAGCTCTTTTTAGGTAGGGCCTACGAAATCGTCAACGAGTTGCCGTATCTGTCCTCAAAAAGAAGGACGCAAGTATTTAAAAGCGTCTAGGAGAGGGCTAGGTAGGGGCTGAAGCCACGAAAACTTTTCTTTTTCCTTATCATTTTTTTTGTTTTGGGCCTTATGCTCTTTTGATTCAGTTGATAAATAAAAAAAAAAAAAAAAAAAAAAAAAAAAAAAAAAAAAACTTAAAATCCAAAATAAAAAAATATAAAAAAAAAAAAAATAAAAAAAAAATATATAAAAAAAAAATATAAAAAAAAAATAAAAATATTTATATAATCCTTAAGTATTCCTATTTGTCATAGTTTGTAAGAAGATTCATGGTTAAATTTGTATTAATTCCATTCATATTTATCGTTTTTTTATTCTTTGTTTTTTTTTTTGGATTTTTTTTGCATATCACGGTGTTGAAACTGTTGTATATCCTTAGTATAGTTTTTTTTTGGTGATCAAGAAAGTTATAAATGTCATAAAGTTTGAGTCAATAAATCATGTTTGTCAGTCACGCCAAACTTCACGGTGTTTTTCTAAGCGGTAAAAACTGCTTAATGGCGATGTAAGGGCTCTTTTCAGGGGGTGGACGGGGCAGCTAAAATCACTTCGTGAGAGGATGATCTGAGGGTAACATCCGCGGTCCATGTTCGGGGAGCCTGAAAATTCCTGCCACGGGCTCCAGGATGGGAGGGCGGCGTATCTGCTCAACAACAGCAGCAACAACTAATTGGTGAGAGTTGATCGGTAAGCGGACACAATGTAAGTGTGGTGGTGGCTTCACTTGTCTTTCGTTCAGTTTTGGCACGTTATATGTATTTTTGTTGTTGGCACGGTCTGATTTTGGGACAAGATCCCCCCCATATCCGGCGAGCTAAGCCGAGTGTCGCCAGCGTGCCAGGTCCCACAGTCAGACATCCTACTCCCCCGTTCGAGTTACCTTCCCCCTTAACCTATATGCCTTCCTCATGTTCTGTCATAAAATCCGCCTCTGATACTCATCCTTCTTACAGAATTTCATATCCGATTCCCTCATTCCGTTCCTAACCTACGCTCATTCCTAGCATAACTTTACGTTACGACTTGGTTATGCCGGCTCACATCTTTAACTTCAGTTTCCGTCCAATCCCTCTCTTCGCGAATCCTATTTTTTTGGCATCATTTCCTCTCCTTAACCTGAACGGTTTCCTGTCACTTACCTATCCGCCTTCCGGTTTCCTACCGATCTGATATTAAACTTCCTGCTTATATCCTATTTCCTATACTCACCTTTTTCCAACTAAGTCCCCAGCAACAAATGGCGCCCAACATGTGTAGTCCTAGTCTTTTGTCCCTTATCCCTATCTATTCAGTAATTTTGGTCGCGGTGTCATCATTTCATTTAGCGTAAGTCATGATTCAGGATTGCTCTTAAGAATGCCTGATCATATGCGGCGTTGAGTGGAGTGGTGTCAGCGAGAGTAGAATTATCTGATGAAATTTGTTTTCTGTTTGCCTCGGGTGAGGTTTGGAAAGTTCTGCAAGTCTTCACATAGAAGGTTCTTAAACGTACTGTTGAATTGCGGCAGAGTTTCCAGGCTTGATACCGGGGCAACCTATACTTGAGTTCTCAATTGCTGTTGTTGTTGGGGCGAGATATCCCGTATGTCGTGACCAGGGATAGCTTTTTAGAATGCCGGGTCAATAGCGACGGGATATCTTGGCTCAACAACAGCATCAAGAGCCAACTATTGTTATCTTTAAGAAATTCCCCCTCAGTTGGTGTTGCATCTGGAGCGAGGTGAAGCGTATGACTTGTGTGGGATGGCTCTTCAGAATGCCCAATCAATTGCGACGATTCACCGTAGGTCCGGTGGCAACATCAAATGAGAGCTAGTTATGTATTTATGTCGTTTTTTTTTTGTATGGTTCGCTTACCCGACACACGTCGACAATCAAGAAATACACGGAAGTTACCTTAAGATTTAATCCCACGTTACCAGAAAAGAAAATAACCTCCGAAGACAGCAGCCTCCTACACCCCCGCACATTATGAAAAAGAAAACGAAACAGCAAGCACACACAAAAATTTAATTGAGCAGAGCACATACAGTAAATAATTAACAAAATATTATACTCGTTCACATATATATATATACTTAATGCTAGTTTATGTAAAACAAGAAAAAACAAAAAAAAGTTCAACATCAAGCGTAATTTTGGTCATTTTGATATAGTAAATTTCTTTTTCGATCTTGAACTATCTCTGGTGAAATATAAGATCAAGATAAGATAAATCTAATCAAATTAAATCCGATAGTACATTTACACATAAATACGTTTTTTTTAAAAATTTGAATAACCATACAGGGGTACCTGCTGGTTGTTAAAAAGTTAGTAGTGAAGATTGATTTAGCGTCAGGAAGATACAATTTTAGTTTTTTTTTGTGATTGATTTGTTAAGTATCCCACAGTCTGTTGGAAATTATAATATATTTTATTTAACGGAGTAAATTCTATTAAGATACAAATAATTTAATTTAGATTAAGATTTTCAGTTATTGGAGTTAAGTTAAACGAAAAATTTCAAATAATAACCAATACATGAAGTAAGATTCACCGGTTCAAGTCTTTGATTTAACGTGTTTTAGGTGTTCAAATAGATATCGTCAAATCGACAAATGGTCTTAATATATAAAAACTTAATACATTGTTTTTTTTTTTGTCTTAGCTGAAAGTTACAGGTATATTTGTTGCGTTAATATAATTAGGTAGTAAGATAGTAATAATTTTAGATAGAACAGTAACACAATTAGTTAGTTGGTCGTTAAAGATAATTTGTTTTTAATTAGTATAAAAAAAAAAAAACAGGTTGAAGAAGAAGCTCCGCATTCCAGCCGAATCTCTGGTAAAGGGAACAGGGAGAATTTTGTCCAAGGGATGCAATCTAGAAGGAAAGAAAACAAAATTAATAAACTGTTAGGTATAACAAGAAATAGAGTAATTACAAGATCAATAGCGAAGAAAAATTTAATACAAGAAATCGATATGTCATTGGTACAGCATTCTCCGGTTAATAAAACCAAGAAAACCACCCCTCCTCAAGCAGTCAGTGGGGAGTTACCAAATTTTCATCCCCTAGTTCCACCCAAACCAGTAAGTAAAACCCCGAGCACTACTACGATTCCATCGCCGACTTTCAGCAGCCTAACGGGCGTAGAATCTTCGTCCCTCGGGGGGCGTTCAAGGGGTTCAGACACTCTGATACAAAGAACGGAACATAGTCTAAACAATCCAATTTCGACTTTGAGGGGTATGGCGTTAGGCTTAGACAACGAAAATGGGTCTAATCCCGTTCAGAGAGCCATGTCATCAGGGCCTCGAGATTCTTTATTAGGTCACGCCTACGAGCCAATTGATTGGGACGTAGATCCCACCACCAGACCAAGAAGCTTCCGAGGTGAGAATTTGGCAGAAGGAACTACAGCACAGAGGCACGGCGAGGATAGTAGTCACTCGGCTCGCTATGAGTGGGACATGTTCTTAAGGTCAAGACCAGGCAACGTTCCACCTAATAGAGAAATAGAGACCGAAAAATTCGTGTCATGGAGGTCCAACTTATTGATGGGAACGGGGGCGAGGTCGAAGATTTCAAACCAAAACCCACTACCAACTGAAGTTAACGCTCTACAGATAGATAAGATAGATAGATAGATAGATAAATAATTTTATTACCGAAATAATTTTATAAAAACATAGTTTTGCTGGTAGGTCAAATTAAGTATGACAATAACTTATATAAGTTGCCTGTCAGATATAAAAAGTTTACTAATTAAATATGAGCTTTTTTGTTATTTAAATAAATTTAAATAAATTCATTAAGTATTTGGTAACGATATTTGAATGCAGATTTTAAAAATTGATATAGGTTACGATAGTTTTTTCCATTTAATACATCAAGAAACTGGGGCCTGTTTAACTCATAGCTTCCTAGAAATTTCATTCGGTAACCTTTGAATATAGGACAAACTCCGATAAAATGAAAGGTGTTCTCCGCTGCATCAAGATTGCAAATTGTACAGAAGCCTGTGGTGTTGGTTTGAAAAGTTCTAGCGTTTAGATTCAACAGTCCACTACGTGCTCTTAATACCAGACTGATCATCTCTTGAGGAAATATATCGTGAAAGTAGTTTGGGATATCACAGTAAGATAAATTGCAGTACTCGTCGTGGAACTGCGATTGCCGTGCGTTACTGACAAAGATACTCCAGTGTTTCTCCTTGAGCTTCGCTAAGACAGCATTTTGTGCGCTTCTCAGCTCCGGCATGGTAAACGTGAAAGAAAATGCGATTGAAGCCTCCGAAAAAAGCGCCATCCATTCGTTAGCCCAGTAAGTTTTCTTTCTAATAACAATTTCCGAAAGGATCCTGGGAAGTCTGTTACTAGGTAGCTTCATAACTCTGGCTATAAATTCAAAGTGCAGTTTCAGGGTAGTCAAAAATGTTTTTGGTAATCCCGTTTCTATGTGAAGTACATAATTTGGAGTATTATCCGGAAGTAGGAAACATCTTTTCAGGAAGAAACGTTGAAGCTTTTCTACTTGGACGTGTTCTTTAAATCCCCACACTTGGGCAGAGTACAGCATTATTGCTCTGGAAGCGGCATCATATATCTTGAATTTTGCTGAATGGCAAACCGAATTGTTTCTTATCAACTTGGACCATGTTGAATTGATGGAATTTTTAGACAAAGTGAGTCTGTTGTTGAGGTGCTCCGTCCAAGACATATTGAAATTAAAAATAACTCCAAGATATTTGAAATGGTTTGATACTATTATTTCAGAACCATTAAAAAACCACTTTTCACTGGCTGCACGTCTTCCTCCGTTGCGAAAAATTACAATTTCCGATTTATCTAGATTGACTGTCAGGTCCCATTTAAGGCAATAGGAGTGGAAACTGTTTATAAGACGTTGCAGTTTTGCAGAACTGTCAGACATAAGGACTATGTCATCAGCATACAAAAGAACGTTGATCCTTAGTCCCTCTATAACTATACCAGTTGGTAGCTCAGCATGTAGGTCATTCAAGAAAAGAATGAAAAGTAACGCGCTTAGTACACACCCTTGTTTGACGCCTTTGATCGTTGGGAAGAAATCGGTCCTCTTTTTACCATCCCAAACAGCTGCAGTGGTATCTTGGTAGATCGATCTTAATATTTTAACTATTTTTGTTGAAATACCCAGTGTAGTTAGTTTATGAAAGAGAGCATTTCTATTCACGTTGTCAAAAGCTGCTTTAAGATCAACGAAAAAGGCGTAAAGTTTTTTCTTTTGACTTAGTTGCAACTGAATGATGCATGTTAGGTTGTAAATCTGGTCGACAGTGGAGTAATTATTGCGATATGCAGCTTGAAATTCATTAAGGATGTTGTTATCTTCAATCCATCTAGTGAGTCTTTTCAGAAGAACCGATGTAAAAATTTTGTAGAGCGTATCTAGAAAAGACAATCCACGATAATTTGTTACCACATTGGCATTACCTTTTTTAAATAAGGGAAAAATAATTGACTTTTTGAATGAAGCGGGAATTAATGCATTTTCAAAAATATCACAAAATAATTTATGAATTTCATCAACGAGTAATGGAGTTGCATTCTTGTAGAACTCGTATGGTATTCCGTCCATCCCAGGAGCTTTATTATTCTTTGATTCTTCAATAGCTAGAACGATTTCATCCCTCTCTATAGCACGATCCAACAGTGGTTCGTTAATATCAGGCAGTTCCGGAAACGATAATGTAACCGATACATCATTTACAGTAAGTGCGTTGCAAAAATGAGATTTAAAATCGTCGGCTGTTAGTATTGTATTTGTAATTTGAGTATCTCTTCGTAATTCTTTGGCAAGTTTCCACCATTCCTTTGTTGAGTTGACTAGTTGAAGTTTGCTGACAACATGTTGATAGTATTCCCGTTTCTTCAATGTGCATAATCTTTTGTATTGTTTTTTAGCAGAATTGTATTCAATACGAAAAACATCAAGGTTATATTTTCTAAAGTTTTTAAGTTGCTTAAAAGCATTTTTTCGAGCTAAATAGCATGCAAGGTCAAACCATGGCTGTTTTGGTTCAAACTTTAGTCCTTTGTAAGAAACTCCTCCATTTGCTTCATATATGCAGTCCTTAATTGCAGTGCAGCGATTTTCGATTGAGTCAGAAGATATTATTCGGCTTTGTACAAGTGAATCTAGTTTTTGTATGTATATGTGACATCTATTTTCTATCCACTTAAGGCGGGGAATTTGGACCACAGGGCTAGCAATGCAACTCAAATGATTAGAGGTATTTAAAGAAAAAGTGATCGGCATGTGATCAGAAAAGGTTTCGCATCCTACCGTGAAGTCATCGATCAAATGTGCGGCTCCATATGATGGACAACAGTAGTCGATTACAGAGGAACCCCTGCTGCTGATAAATGTAAATTCACCGTTTTTATCATTAAAGCCCCTTCCATTAAGAATGAAAGCACCAATATCATCGAGGAGATCTAGGAACTTGTTGCAGTTATTATCACAGATAGTATCCTTCGAGCATCTCTTTTCTGAAACAGCAGCGAGGTATGTAGGACAGGTGATGGTGTCGACTGCGCCTTTCGTACCAGTTCTCACGTTCATGTCTCCAATAAGAATGAAATTATCGAAGTCAGTTTCGGCAAACAAGGTCTTGAGTTTATCAAAGTCTGTTCTCCAATGGTTGCAGTTCAGATATGAAGGTATAAAGTTTATGTTTGTTCCTCCGAAATTAGCTTGCAGAATGGTTGTATCACTGCGTTTTGTAAATTTAAGCTGATAGGTTGATTCAATGGTTTTTCTGAATCCATATAGACAGCCACCACTGGCCCGTCCAAAGTTACTGTTTTTCGTTGCTGGAATCCATACTAATTCAAAGCCGCTAAAGTATTTTTGATAATTTTTTATATTTTCAGACATTACAAAAGTTTCAAAAAGAAAAAATATTTCAAATTTATATATAAATTTAAAAAAGTTACATAATAACGCTTACATAATTACGCTCTACAGATGCCTAGGCCAAGCACACCTCAAGAGATCTTCCAAACGCAGGGTGCTACTCGTGGACAAACTGGCAACGAAATTAATAATACCAAGGCAATACCTAGAGAAAATATTAATATATCGCCCGAGTTGAGGACGGTCATTAATTTGGCAGTGGTTCAGGCGTATGATTCCTACACAAATTCCTTAAAAGAAGACCTGTCGGAGTCCCTGAAACAGGAGGTCAGGAAAAACTTCCTTGAGTTTATGGGGGACATTAACAAAACTGTTCGCACGGAGCCACCATTGGAGGAAAGATCCCCTAAGCCACCGGTCGATAGGCCAAGGTCTCGTCCTAACCAGTATGTTAAGACCGTCCCAAAAGAACGAGAACAGCAGTATGTAGACGCAAGAGAGGGTGAAGTAAAGGATAGATATCCCGAATATTCAGATCGACGACGAGTCGAAGGGGGAAGCCAGACAATTGGGCCGTCGAATTATCCGCAGCATTCGGGGAATCCTTCCGGTTGGTGGTATCGGCAGACCGAATATCCGTCACATAGAGGGGCGAGGATACCCATTAAAATGGATAAATGGGGGCTCAAATTTGACGGAAAGCCGGAAACACTGACAGTTGAGGATTTCATATTCCGGGTAGAGACGCTGCAATACCAGCACGGTTGTTCCTGGGTTGAAATTTTGCGTGATTTTCATCTGTTACTCTCGGGCACGGCCTATGACTGGTATTGGCAATTCCAAAGGTCAAATTATAGCCCCGATTGGTCAACACTTAGAGACGCTTTAATGCGACAATTCAAAAATTCAAAGACGGATCTGGATATCATGAGAGATATAATGGACCGCCAGCAAGGCGTCTGGGAGACTAGTGAGGACTACTTCGCGGCAGTTAATAAACTCAAGTCTCAGCTCAGGATGCAGATTCCGGAAGGTGAGCTAGTACGCGTGCTGAAAGGTAATTTAAATGAGCGCATAAAATGGCTGGTGTACCCTCAAGCAGTTTATTCATTAGACCAATTGAGGATCGCCTGCAAAGACGCTGAACGTGCTTTCTCAGGACGTGAAAGGGATGGACCAAAACCGCAGAGGCCGACGGCTCGGTATCGGGCAAATGAAATCGAATTCGTGGATAATTCGTCGCAGCAATTTCAGGATGAAAACTTAGCGGCTTTCCAGCACTTAGGAGCACGACCGAGAAACCCACGAGAATACGGGGAGTCGAAGAATTTAACCTGCTGGAAT
The DNA here is from genome assembly GCA_951394125.1 of Epistrophe eligans. NCBI lineage: Eukaryota > Metazoa > Arthropoda > Insecta > Diptera > Syrphidae > Epistrophe > Epistrophe eligans. The sequence goes on along the minus strand of OX596030.1, from coordinate 7,709,226 downwards.
TGCAGGAAAGCGGGACATTCGTTTATGGACTGCTCATCGGCCGTCAGAAATGTCTTCTGCTACAGATGTGGGCAAGAAGGAGTAATAACACCGAAATGTCGTATCTGTAACCCGGGAAACTTCCCGAGGAACGCGACATCTGTGGGGGATTCGCGTTCGCCTCAGAAACCCCAAGAACGTGTAGAGAAAAAGTAGGTGATGAAATGGCAACGTCAGAAAGAGATAAAGATGAAAACATAGAAAGAAATACAAAAATTAAAATATTACAGAGAAAAGAAGTAACAAAACCAGAAAATAAGAACTTAGAAATAAAACCATTACATGTCAGAATAAAAGAATATAATTTAGCTAGAAACAAAATTTTCAACAATCAAGTCAATACCATATCGAAAAGAATTTTAAAAACACGTGAACGTTACAAATTAAGAAAAAACACCAGAAATCAGATCCTATCTACTGTTGTCGATACAAGTACCGATCCCAGGCCTTATGCCAAAATAAATTTAGCGGGAAAGGAGATTTTAGGTCTGTTGGACAGTGGGGCGAGTATTAGCATTTTAGGGAAAAATTGTATGAAATTAGTGAATTTACTAAAGATACCGATACAACCATACACGTCTGACGTAAAAACAGCAGATGGCAAAAATCAAGCGATAGTCGGAAAAATCAACGTAGAGGTAGGATTTAAAAATCAACAACACCAGATATCATTTTACCTAGTTCCGAATTTAGATCAAGAACTATATCTAGGGATCGATTTTTGGAAAGCGTTCGAAATTGCTCCGAATGTTGTTAGTTCCGTCTCGATTTCGGAAGAAGCTGGGGAGGTGAGGAACGCTCACATACTTACGGCCGAGCAGTTATCGAAGTTAGAAGCAGTGAAAGGGAAATTTCTGGATTATGATCGCCATGGACTCGGAAAGACGTCTTTAATGGAGCACGTCATAGATACCGGTGATGCGATTCCAGTAAAACAGCGGCACTACCCTGTTTCTCCGGCGGTACAAGCTCTTTTGTATCAGGAATTAGATCGAATGCTGAAGCTCGGCGTAATAGAGGAAAGTGAAAGTCCTTGGTGCTCGCCGGTCGTTCTTATCAAGAAGCCGGGTGAAGATGGTGTTATTAAGTATCGTTTTTGCCTGGATTCCCGTAAGGTCAACGCGTTGACAAAAAAGGATGCCAACCCCCTTCCTCATATCGACGGACTCCTCAGTCGGCTACCAGATACCTACTATATTAGCAGTGTTGACCTGAAGGATGCATTCTGGCAAATACCGCTGGAGAAGGAGAGCAGGGAGAAAACTGCATTTGCGGTGCCAGGAAGACCCTTGTACCAGTTCACGGTGATGCCTTTTGGATTGTGTAATGCCGCCCAAAGGTTATGCCGTTTAATGGACAAGGTGATTCCTGCCCGACTCAGGGAACAAGTCTTCGTCTACCTCGATGATCTACTCATTATAGCACCGGATTTCGAGACCCACATTGCCTTGCTGAACGAAGTAGCCGAATGCCTCCGAAAAGCGAATCTCACCATCAACGTGAAGAAATCAAAATTTTGCTTTAAAGAGCTAAAATATTTGGGCTTCATCGTTGGTGGTGGGAAGTTGAAGGCTGATCCCGCCAAAATAGAAGCAGTAGTGAATTTTCCGTTACCGAAAAATCCAAGACAGGTACGTCGGGTGCTTGGTTTAGCGGGGTGGTATAGGCGATTTATTCGGGATTTTTCAACTTTGACTGCACCCCTAACTGATACATTGAAGAAGAAGAATGAAAAGTTTCGTATGACTGAAGAAGCGATAGCGGCGTTCGAAGCCTTGAAGGTAGCACTCACCACCGCGCCGGTTCTCTCACACCCAGATTTCAGAAGAAGATTCTTCATACAGTGTGATGCTTCCGAGTCCGGAATTGGGGCGGTACTCTTTCAAAGAGACGAGACCGAAGACGAATTTCCAATCGCATATTTCTCGCAAAAGTTGAATGCTTGCCAAAGGAACTACAGCGTGACCGAGAAGGAGTGTATGGCAGCGGTAATGGCAGTGAAAAAGTTCAGGCCCTATGTCGAAGGCATGGAATTCACCATAATCACCGACCATTCTAGCCTGAAATGGCTAATGAACATGAAAGACCTTAACGGTCGTTTAGCGAGATGGAGCCTTGAACTGCAATCATATGCCTTCGACATAGAGCACCGAAAAGGTACACTGAATGTCGTACCGGACACTCTTTCTCGGGCACATCTCGATAGTGTAGAGATAGCAGAAGTAGCACCGTTGATTGATCTTGATTCCGAAGAGTTTCGATCTGAAGAGTATCTGACGTTAATTGAGACAATACGAAACAATAGTTCTGAATTGCCGGACTTAAAAGTCGAAGACAACTTTGTTTATAAGCGTTCTTTTAGTCCAACTGATACACCACTAGTGAATTATTCATGGCGTTTGTGGATCCCTTCGGGTCTGACTGAAGTAACTATCAGGCAGGCCCATGAACCCCCTCAGTCGGCACATGGAGGAGTCGCCAAGACCTTACACCGAATAAGGCAACACCTTTTCTGGCCTAACATGACTGTCCAAATCAAAAATTATGTAGCCCAATGTACAATATGTAAAGAAACTAAATCTACAAATCAAATTCTTCGTCCGATCATAGATAATAGTTATGTCACAGATTTACCCTTTCAAAAATTGTTTATAGATTTCTTGGGTCCGTACCCGAGATCAAAAACGGGAAATGCTTATGTGTTCGTTATCCTAGATCATTTTTCAAAATACGTGTTTTTAAAACCTTTGCGTTCGGCAAATTCCACGAGCGTTATTAAGTTTTTGAGAAATGAAATTTTTAACGCATTTGGCGTTCCGCAGATAATTCATTCGGATAACGGGAAACAATTCTTAGCGAAAGATTTTCAAAACTTATTGCAAAGCTATGGAATTCGACACTTCAAAACTGCAGTTTATTCGCCTCAGTCCAATGCGTCGGAAAGGGTGAATAGAACATTGCTAGCTGCCATCCGGTCTTACTTAAAAGACGATCAGCGCGAATGGGATATGCACATAAGTGATATCGCATGTGCGTTGAGAAGTTCGGTGCACTGTTCAACTGGCGTGTCACCATATTTCACCTTGTTTGGGATGAATATGATGACGCACGGCAAGAGTTACGAATTGGTCGAAAAACTCAATGCGATGGAAGACGGCGAACTTCTGACCCTTCCAAGGCTAAACAGGCTGCAATGCATTCGCGATAAAGTGAAAGAGAATATTATGCGAGCTAACGAGAGAAGCGCGAAAAATTATAACATCAGAAGCCGTAATGTTCGTTTCGTACCGGGGCAGGAAGTATATCGCCGAAACTTTGTACTCAGCGATTCGTCGAAATACCTCTCGTCAAAACTCTGCCCGAAGTTTATCAAATGTCGCGTAGCCAAATGCGTTGGCAAGAACATGTACGAGTTAGAAAACCTTTCCGGTAAAAGCATAGGTGTATTCCATGCAAAGGACATGAAGCAATAATTGATCTGTGATAACAACTGTTTGTGATAATAACCTTCCGTGATAACTACGTTCTGTGATAGGCCTAGCCACAACATCTCTTCGTGCAATAGAACCTTAGTACCCGTACATAGCAAATTATTATTTATTTATTCATCGTTAGTGTAAATGTTCATAGCTTAGTAAGTTATACCAAAAGTATTCTCATGTAAAATTGAACCCAGGTTATCAAGAAAAGCTGGCAGAAAACCGTCAAATAGAGAAAATTGGGATTAGCAAAACTCCGGTAGAACGGTCCTTTGAAAGTAATTTACGATGACGATACTGGGTAAAATAAAAACAACAAAATTAAGTATGCACCACCTACTATATGAACGACGATACCTATAGGTACACTTTCACGGTAACAAAGTAAACGATTATAAATCAGCCAGAACATATTTCGTAAGATAAAAATCACAAACGACCCTATGTCCCAATATAATAAAAATAAAAAAAAAAATATAAATCAAAAAGGAAAAGGATAATATAATATTCATAATTAAAAAAAAAAAAAAAACAAGGGAAAAAGAAATAAAGGCACAACTTGCAGAGAGCAGCCCCAAAACAAATACCCCTAAAATGTCATAAAGTTGTCGCGGGACGATCACGGAATAATTCCGATATTTAATTAAATAAACAACAAACAAAAAAAAAAAAAGGAAAACAAAAAATAAAAATTAAAAAAAAAGGAAAAAGGAATTAAGTAAACAAAAGGCCGGTAAAAGCTAGTCTAAATCGATAATTCAAGATATCCAATGAAGTAATGTTAAGGCTTCTACGTGATTGAGGTAATTCAATAGTATATAGATTTTGTATTATAAAAAATAAACCTTCTTACAAAAAGCCGAATTCCGATTGTGATTTAATGTAGTTCTCCTAGGCACGATCCGGTGACGTAGTACACCTGGTAGGTTTTATAAATAATTGGCATCGGAACTTTTCAATTAATAATTAGGAATTGATCAACCCACAATAATTTGGACTTGTCCACTGAAGTGCTTTTTATATTTTTTTTATTCACCTCCATACCGATCACATGCCTAAGGCAGTAAAGAAAAAATAACAAGGTTTAACGCTACAAACAGAAAAAAAAAACCTTCACCTGCGTCACCTGGCGTTTCCACTCAGGTTATATTTGAATGCCCGGCTGTGTCGTGGGTTAAACTCCCCACATTCCTTAACATCATAATAAAATAAGATCGGCCACCGTCTCTGATGTGAACCCGTCATCCTCAGAACCGGTGTTTTGTTACGATCGGCCAAAAAAATCCAACAAATCTAAAGCAAAATATGATAAATAGTAAAAAGGTCGCAAGTTTATTTTTCCCTTACCAAAAAAACCGCCATTGAAGATTTCGCCTGAAATCTCCCTGGTAGGGAAGCCGGTCATGGGACTTCGAGTACCTGAAAATAAACAAAAAGGAAAAAGATTAAACGTTACGAAATATAAACAAGCAAACAATAAAGAGTAAAATAATAAAACTAAAACTAACTAACTAAATAAAACTAGCAAAAAATTAACTACAAAACGAAAACATAAACATAACACGCATTTTTTGTCGCAGCCATGAGGTGGACGATGCTAGAAGAAAAACAAAGTGTGAATGAAAATAGGATAGACGATAGAGTTGTATGACATGTAGATGCAGGGGTAGATAGTGGTTCCCCTGTTCCCTTTGTCAGCGATCTGCACTTTGCGCGGAAGCGAGACAGACATATGGGTGTTCCACATCCAATTGAGTATTTTCTACAAACGTCAGATCCACATGAAGCCGAGAAAAAAACCTTGATTGTTGTAGAATAGGAGATAGCTTGTGGTCGGAACACATTAGGAGGTTATTTTTGGGTAAAATGACCAATTTAGAAGTTAGTATTGATAAAAACAAAAAAAGGGAATGACATTTTAATAGGGTAAAAAAAAAAAAAAAAAAAGTGGAACTTAGTTAGTTCCACCAAGTTCAGCCAAAATGGAACCTAAGGTAGTAACAGATCGGTAAGGTAGGTCCGGAAGTAGAAGATTGGAGAGCGGATCGGCTTTACCACGGGATTGCTGCCGGGGAGGTGGAAGAAGTAAAGAAAAGAGCGAAGCTCATCAAGTTGTTGGTAGGATGGTACGGCAAATAATAATCGGTTTAGTCAGCAAGCGGTAGATGGATGAATGTGTGGGTAGACATTAGGAAGATAGGGCATAGATTGGGAGGTAAATATCGGCTAACTAATTAGCTCAAAAGCCGTGGCGGAGTACAGAAGTGCTATAAGTTGCCGACAGTCAAAGAAGAGAAAAAGTGAAATCGACTACAATTTTTTTGGCAGTGCGGTTTCAAATAAATAGTTTTTTTTGAATAAGAAAAATCGTTAACCGGTTAGAAAAAAAAAGGTGAACATAGAAGTGTAATATCGAAAAAAATACATACAATACATACGGTGAGTGATAGTTTTAAATCATTTTTAAAAGAAAATATCAAAATTAGCCGAGCTATTTTATGATTAAAAGTATAGCTGCCTTAAGATTCTTATATATATATGACCTTTATATAGGTTGGAAAGGAGCTATATATACATATATATGTATATCCTCTTCAAACAAAATTGGAAAGAGGACAAAGGAAGAAAGGAGTTTTTTTTTTAATTAAAGGTGAGAGTAGTGGTGATAATGCTTAGAATATTAAATAAACTACCGATACTTTAGTTTTGCGGGCCGAGAGAAAACGTATTCAGTTTTGGCGGTATATGTAAATTCTTTTAAGTAGAATAAAGGGTGAGTTAGATCGCTTGGAGACGTAAAATACTTTAACTTTAATAATGCAAAGTTTAGATAGCCATCGAAGAAAAGGATTTTGGCGGTCACCGACTAGACAAGTGTCGTGACCGCCGAGAGATTTTTTTTTATTGGAGGATTTTCCGTTGCCAGGCTATCGGTAACAATAAGAACGCGCCCAGCATGAGGATTCGCTGCTCCAGGTAGAAACGGAACGCAGACAATTCAACTACGTGGTAGAAATTAATTTGGTATCGCATTTTCCTACGACATACAGTGGGGCATCCTAAATTGTTATTTGAAAAAAAAGGGAATAAAATAGAACATTTTTTTTTTGGCGTGAAAGATAGGAGTTTATTATATTATGTGTATTATAAGTTAGGAAAAGCTATATTTATTAAAAAAAAAAAAAAATAAAAAAAAAAAAAATATAAAAATATAGGTTAGGTCGTAAGATAAAGTATAATTAAAACAAAAAAAAAATATAAGGAAAGAATATAAGTTGTTGAGCAAGAAGGGGGAAGGAAAGTCATCCAAACCTAACCACGCTTTCTGCTGGTCCGCTTACGGTCGCGTCGGCCATTTTGGGTTACATTTCGGAAGGCGGATGTCTAACAAGAGCTCTTTTTAGGTAGGGCCTACGAAATCGTCAACGAGTTGCCGTATCTGTCCTCAAAAAGAAGGACGCAAGTATTTAAAAGCGTCTAGGAGAGGGCTAGGTAGGGGCTGAAGCCACGAAAACTTTTCTTTTTCCTTATCATTTTTTTTGTTTTGGGCCTTATGCTCTTTTGATTCAGTTGATAAATAAAAAAAAAAAAAAAAAAAAAAAAAAAAAAAAAAAAAAAAACTTAAAATCCAAAATAAAAAAATATAAAAAAAAAAAAAATAAAAAAAAAATATATAAAAAAAAAATATAAAAAAAAAATAAAAATATTTATATAATCCTTAAGTATTCCTATTTGTCATAGTTTGTAAGAAGATTCATGGTTAAATTTGTATTAATTCCATTCATATTTATCGTTTTTTTATTCTTTGTTTTTTTTTTTGGATTTTTTTTGCATATCACGGTGTTGAAACTGTTGTATATCCTTAGTATAGTTTTTTTTTGGTGATCAAGAAAGTTATAAATGTCATAAAGTTTGAGTCAATAAATCATGTTTGTCAGTCACGCCAAACTTCACGGTGTTTTTCTAAGCGGTAAAAACTGCTTAATGGCGATGTAAGGGCTCTTTTCAGGGGGTGGACGGGGCAGCTAAAATCACTTCGTGAGAGGATGATCTGAGGGTAACATCCGCGGTCCATGTTCGGGGAGCCTGAAAATTCCTGCCACGGGCTCCAGGATGGGAGGGCGGCGTATCTGCTCAACAACAGCAGCAACAACTAATTGGTGAGAGTTGATCGGTAAGCGGACACAATGTAAGTGTGGTGGTGGCTTCACTTGTCTTTCGTTCAGTTTTGGCACGTTATATGTATTTTTGTTGTTGGCACGGTCTGATTTTGGGACAAGATCCCCCCCATATCCGGCGAGCTAAGCCGAGTGTCGCCAGCGTGCCAGGTCCCACAGTCAGACATCCTACTCCCCCGTTCGAGTTACCTTCCCCCTTAACCTATATGCCTTCCTCATGTTCTGTCATAAAATCCGCCTCTGATACTCATCCTTCTTACAGAATTTCATATCCGATTCCCTCATTCCGTTCCTAACCTACGCTCATTCCTAGCATAACTTTACGTTACGACTTGGTTATGCCGGCTCACATCTTTAACTTCAGTTTCCGTCCAATCCCTCTCTTCGCGAATCCTATTTTTTTGGCATCATTTCCTCTCCTTAACCTGAACGGTTTCCTGTCACTTACCTATCCGCCTTCCGGTTTCCTACCGATCTGATATTAAACTTCCTGCTTATATCCTATTTCCTATACTCACCTTTTTCCAACTAAGTCCCCAGCAACACAGTGGATAAGTCTTTGTTCTGTAAAATTGCTCTGAGTAAGGTGTTCAGATTTATAAATATAAAAATAAAAAATTAATTGTTTCCGCCCGGGATCGAACCGGGGGCCTTCCGCGTGTTAGGCGGATGTGATAACCACTACACCACGGAAACACTTGAAATCACGGAGTTAAAACTTCATGTTCAGTTTAAATAAAACTATATAAATTTTTATCATTTGTTTATTTATGATATTTTAGGAGCAAAATCTTTTAGCTATTGAAAAAGTCCAATAATAAATAAATTTCAGCATAGATTTGTTTTCTCCAAAAATATAATTTTGTATAGTACCTCATATGCACATATAATATGTTTGTGGTAGAACTCTTTTGTTTTAGTTTCTACATCTAATTTTACATGGTTTCAATAAAGAAAATATAACCAAAGTATATATTTTATGAGTTTCTTGACTCAAACTTCATTCTTGTCTGACATATCGAAAATCATTCCAATTTATTGTTATGATGTTCGCATGTTATGTTTATCTTAATCTTTCGTCGCGACTATACCTTAACTGCCTCATTCTATAAAATATCCCCAAACCCCAGACATATACATATACAGCATAATGCAATTTCCAGAAGTTGTAAATCCATTGTTATAGTAGCAATCATGATCAAAAAATTGAATACCTATAGTTATTTCCGGTCAATGGCACCTTTGTTTCGAATTAAATTCAATTTGGAAACTACATCTTTATTGTGATTGTGGTATTTCTTAATCTGACCATAACTTGAAACCCTTAAAAACTGCATCGTTTCGTATCAATAAAAAAAACATCATGATCCCTTTCCAGACACCTTTTGCCAACTAAATTCCCATCTAATGGCGCCAGAACTCCGCATCTACTACATTTATATATTATACTCTATCATTCTTATCGAACCGCATACAAACCATTCCTAAGTCCCGAGACTGCATAAAATTGAAAGCGGCTTCTAATTTCGCACATTTTGTGCTGCCCTTTCTATATGAAAGGTTATTCTTCGCTCCTTAACCCCTAAATTCACCCTGCATCAGCAAGATAAACGGATTGTTCTCGCCGATAGTCATCAAAATTTTACATCATCCGACAAACTTGGGATTGATGAGCATTCATTTATGTGGATTTCTTGCCCACTAAAGTGTTCCTTTCTTCCTTCCCTTCGTCTCGTATCCCCTTGATAACAATTGTTTATCATTGAGAAAAGAAGATGCCTCATGCTCATCCGTCCAAACAGCGCTCATCGTGTTCGTTCGACCGACGACGACGACTACGACGAAAAGGCAGCATCATTTTCTTCCACTTTATCGAAATCATCGATTAATCTGTTTGTTGGTGTATCGACGAACGCGCTGCTGCTGCCAACAACAAGGAGCTACTCTGGCTGAAGCATCAGTGTTTTTGTTGTTATTGCTGACTACCAATTTGCTAGCTATATTGCATCATCGTTGTCGACGATGACGATGGACGTCGCGTCGTCGGTCGTATGCCTTTATAGCCACGACGACGACGACGCTTACAATGTCCGATACCCTTTAAGCCGCTAGACAAGTTATGACCGGTCATTAAATTTTATGGCCTGACCATTAGATCGCGTGCAATCCTTGGCTCGATGAGAAGCGGTTATCAGTGTCACGCGCCCTCTCTATATATATACTGGTAGTTTAGTTGTCTTTCACTTCCAGGGTCCTTCATGTCATCACAGTCTCGCAGATGTACATCTATAGAAATAGAGATACTCAAAAACACTATAACCGAACTCTTACACACACATTGTGTGGTGAACGATTATATAGACCAGAAATGCATTCCTCCAGCTGTTGGATTAATTTTAATTTATGATTTTCATTAAAGGATACACGGGTTTCTATTTGTCGCCTCTTATAGCCATGCACACCGGATGGACTTAACCATATTCTCACGTTGGCACATCGTTTACAACAAAATATACATAGGTACCAATACTTTAAAATGCTTTCGAGTGAGTGTAGGAGGCTTGCGGGAGTCTATAGAACCAAAGGATTAAAATGATTTGTATTAATTGTTATAGAATCAAATTAAGTTTTTAATGGCTGACATTATATAAGCAGTTAGGTGAGTCTTCTTGTCTAAGGTAATTTTGGATTAGAATCTTTGGACTTCTCTGCTACTGTATTAAAATCGATTAATTTAGTAATTTTATTGGCACACGAGGTATGGTAGGTACTGTTGTCGTGGTGTCAAGAAAGTTCTTCTGTCTAAAGTAATTTGACTGAAATTTAATAGTATTGGTGTTATATTCAAAGTCCTTTTTTCCACTTTGTCAGGAATTATTTTCCGCGTATGGATGTAACAAAATTTCCAAAATAGATTTGCTACTTATGTTATGTCCCACTAAAATGGGAAAAAGTTCCTTATGGACTTATGTCACTGCACCATTGACGACACTGTTTCAGCATCATGGACCTTCACAAAATCACAGTAAATGTGGAAAGGGAATAATGTAATCGTGGAGCTAAAAATCAATTTGGGAAAAACGAAGATCAGAGTTGGAACTTTCTCATTAATTTAACTATAATGTCTTTTTTTAATCATCAAACTGCTAATAGGAACAAATATTTAAAACTTCAGTGAAATTTGTTCAGCATTTTTCTAGTGTATAAACATGAGCTTTATACAGACACACATATTAGTTTTTATATACTCGTAAAAATACAGAATTTGGTTCCTGGTTAATTTTTGGCACCAAAGTTATCGTACTCTCCCCTCAAAATTGAATACCGTAAATATCGAAAAACAAAAAAAGTAGTTTTAGTAATTTTCAATTTTCTCAAAAACTAGAAAACATAAAACCATTCGGTTTTTGTGTTCGATTCAGAACTAATATGAGCATTGACCACAAAAAAAATTAGTTTAACATTTCACAATTTTGAGAAAAATTAATCTATAAACATTTTTTTGTTGCGTTTGAATGCAAATTTTTTGAAAACTGTTGGCACAAATAATTTAATTTAAATGTAGCATAAAAGAACAGACTTTTGGCTTTTGAAACCGTTATTGTTTTACATTTTAAGTATTGTCGTTTTTTTTTAATATTTGTTTTTCCAGTTAAGTCGTTTTTTTTCGAAAATCGCTTCTACCTCCTAAACGGGGCGAGATAGACGCATAGACGATAGATGGAACGGCAATGTGCTCATGTAAACGTATCTAGAAACAACTTTTGTGACGTCAAGTAGTCAACATATTGATTATTTACATTGATGGTCTAACCGTATCCTAATTTTCTGAAGCAACAGATTTTGGTGCTAATGAAAACAAACCATAAACATATTGAAAAATATCAACGAACGCATCCTTAAATGCCAACCTGCAATCAAAATATTTTTCTGCAATCCCATAGATTATTAAACTATTCCAGACACTCCAAAATGTTATCTCAAATATTATATTCACTAATTTTACTGACTAAGTTATCGACACTATTCCTTTGTTGTTGTTTAATGTGTAAAATTTTACTGCGCTGCCTATAGAATTACCAATAAAAAACGACTTATATATTTTTAAAGCAACCTAAGTAAAATTTGACTTTAAAAAATTCCTGAAAAAAAGATTTTGATTAAAGGCTTTTTCCAACACACGTTATAAGTTTAACCTAAAAAGAACCTAAGTTTAAATCATTCTAAATTTTGTGTTGGAACGGCGGTGGGAGAGGGGGGGGGGGGCAAATGAACAAAACGCAATTTTTTAAAATGATTGCAACCTCTAAAATTCTACACAGAAAAGTATGCAACCATTTCGAAAGAATAAATGATTACGGAAAAAACGTAAAACTAGCTAAAAAGCTTATAAAATTAATACAAATAAAAATAAATAAACTTCCCGAGAAATTCAGCCAGTGTAATGTTTTGAACTAAGGCGCATAGGACGCGTTGCTTCATAATATATTGGATGTTTTCATGAAACCAGAACACAAAAATTTATAATTATTAATTTTTAATTAGTGTTGATGCTAGACTTCCATTTGTAAAAAATGTACACATGTATAAAAATGTCGACATACATGTACGTACATTTGATTGGTTATATTTTATTTTTAGTCAAACACATGCAATTATTTTCATTCAGAAGTCGTCTTCCTAGCCTTCAAGCGCATCAATTTATTATAAAATCCGATTAAAATCACATCAATTCGAGATAAACACAACTCTACCCCTCACACACGCCTATTAATATAAGGATTTAAACTTCAGACAAGTCTTTTATGATAAAAGATCAACCTAAGCTAAAAAAAAAAAGAAAAAGAAGCAGCCAGCCAGCCACACTTCACTTTCCAGCTCTGATGCCTCATGCAATTGACATCACTTTCAAGCAACCCATTCAAAAGTCATTTGCAGTCCTTGATTTAGTTGTATCTATCATCATCGATTGTGTCTGTGTATCTGTATCTTTGATTTTAATTTTTTTTTGTCGAGAGCTCTTTACTTCGATGACCAACCAACCAACTAGCATTGCAGAAGCATTAAATCCGATTTGTTGCAATCATCGACGCAAATAAATCATCCGACCACTACACTATATCGTGGTCTCCATATTATAATAGAAGAACACCACACAATGCCTTTCTATGCCGGTGGCCAAATACGAACGATTCAATGCAATGTCCATATCTATGTCTTCTAAAAGGCTTTTCTTGTGCGCATTTTGTAAGTTGCTCTTTTGCCTTCTTCACTGATTAATGATTTCCTCATGGTTGACCATTAACGGTGAAGAAAATTGTTGAATTTATTTAACTTAACTTAACGTCGTCATCTTCATCGGTCGTCCCCTGAAACAGATACAGCCAGGTCAAAACAACTACGATGTTGGTGGAGGTTTTGTTGAGGGCAAACATATATGGACATTCTAATTAACCCGAGTAGTTCTAGAAAAATTCAATGTGATGTACGACATGAAAGTATAGATATTGGTGGTGTGGTGGTCTGCCCTCAAATGATTCCTTTTAAAACTTTTGTTTATATAGATAAATACGGATTAAAAAAGGACTTTAGAATTATCAGGGTAAAACATTGATTTACATCTACCTTCTGAAAAGGTACGAGTATTGGAGTTACAAAAATGTAACCTACTTAAAAATTTCTATACAAGATTTATTCAAAAATCAGGTCCTCGTGAATTGTAACAAAAATATTCGTTTTAAGATATTAATTTCTTGTTAAAAGGTTTTGAAAAATTTCACTGAAGATTTAAATTTTTAAAAACGAATAGAGCAAGTTTCAACAACATCTATATTTAATTATTCTTTTTTCGTGACCTTTAATTCTTAATTCAATATATTTGAATCCTATTTCTGTGGGCTTCAGGTCTTTCTTTCTTTATCTATCAAAAAGTAGATAAAGAAAGAAAGACCTGAAGCCCACAGAAATAGGATTCAAATATATTGAATTTAATTAAATATTTTTTTTCCTATTTTTATTGACTCAGACCACTTGTGCTCGATTTTGACGCTTGATGGGGTGGCATGAAAGGGTGTATTTTTATATACAAACTCACATTCAAATTGAACTCAAAGGGAAAGGAGTGGCAACATTTCTTTTTCTAAAGCTTTGAATTGTAAGGATTTTGCCTTTTTTTCGACAATATGATTTCAAAAGTATATTTATGCAAAAGTTTTTAATGGTACAATGCAAATAATACTCGTTTATGGAGGAGGGTTTAAAAATACTGACATATGCTCTCAGTCAAATAGATAAAAATCAGATTTTTATTTGAATGAATTTAAAAGAATAAAGACATATAATATGGAGGTATAGGTAGGTTAGCTATATGTGCATGGTTCGAGTTTATTTGAGTAACTTCTTTTGTAAATTCGATTTTTGCTTTTTGATATTTGCTGAAAGAATTAGAATCATATTCTATATGTAAAGGGCAATGAAATGGAGGGAAAAAGTGATGCCATACAGGCGACACTCGCTGGGTATTCCTTCCTTTGAAAATGCTATAAAAAGACATATTGGCGCAAAGTTTTAAACAGCTTGATCTTGATGTTAAGGTAGATATAAGCATGATACTACTTAACATTTTACTAACTTTAAAGCTCTTGACTAAAATGTCCTTAGTTTTAAACATTTTTTAACAAGTGTTATACTAAACAGATTTTCTAAAATAGATTGTCTAAAAAAGTGACAGTTCCTGCAAACGAGTAAGCAAATTAACCATTTTCACATTTTTAAATGTCAATGTTGGAGTTACTTAAATGGAAAAATAGGAATTTGGTGATTTTAACTTTAATAAAATATTAAAAAAGTAGCACGATATGCTAACTCGTTTAACATTTGGAAAATTTTGTTTTAAGCCTAGTATCGTACCAAAAATGCTTTAACATTGTACTTAATCGCTTTAATTTTTTCGACATTTTATTTTTTTTTAAATAAAAGCTTAAGTATATACAAAAAATTTAAAGCATACGAATTAAAAAAACAAACTTACATTCACTTTAATATTCCGAGAAATTAAACTATTACTTCAAACAAAAATACGTCAAAGCGTAGAGAATACATACTTGAGGAGAAATTTCTTATAAAAGTACCTTATTCATACCTTGAATTTGGACTTTTAATTTTGTGGGGTGCGAGAGGCCTAATTTCCAAAAAACTATATTTTTTTTGTAATGTCAAGACAAGAATTTTATTTTATAAAATTTTAAACAAAAACGTCGTCGAATCCATTGATTGGATGTTTTCCTAACATTTTGCTGAATGGATGATATATTCGCTGCCCTTATGACCACGGGAATTAGCAACACCATCACAGAAACAACAACAGCCAGTAACACAACGCAAGAAAACACGTCTTTAATCGGTCAAGTCAAGCTGTTGAAAATTTATGCATGAATAATTAAAAAAATATCTGGGCGACCGAGATTCGCTCGGCTACTTTTTTATTTTATTTAATTTACTATAACCAACTTAAAAAATTGACTTTAAGTCTTGTTTACTGTCTCTCTGTCTCTGATCTCAGTTGTGTGATTCCATGGTCCATATGTCGAACTTTTGATATAGGCCCCTGCCTGATGACTCCACATACATACATATATGGAAGTTTCTGCATATGCATTGCATTTAAAGGTACCTCCAGATTTTTCTCCACATATGTCAAGGTATCTCCACAGAGAACAAACCCTAAAAATTTCATTCAAATCGTTGGAAACGTTCCCTAAAACTAAAAAAAAGTGGGCGTGGCAGTGGGCGAATTTTTCCAAAACTATTTTCTGATTTTTTTTCTCGTTCATCTTAACAATCTCTGCTAATGTCATCCAAATCGTTACAACCGTTCCCGAAAACAAAGAAACGATAATAGCGAACGTGGCAGTAGGCGGATTTTCCTAAAACTATTTTCTGAATTTTTCTCGTTCATCAGAACACTCCCTGCTAATTTCGTCCAAATAGTAAGAACCGTTCCGGGAAACCAAGAAACAATAAAAGTGGGCGTGGCAGTGGGCGGATTTTACTTCTTTTTAAATTTTGTTCCTACCTTCAGCCGTCTGAAAATTTCATCCAAATTGTCGAAGCCGTTTCCGATAAACTAAAAATGAAAAAAAGTGGGCGGAGCAGTGTATACTGTATATATATAATATATATATGTATAACATATATATAAATATATGTATATACAAGAATAGCTCGTTTAAAGTAATAAGATAAAGACATTTTTTCAAAAAAAAAAAATAAATTTTTTCGAAAGCTGTACTGAAAACCGCAAAGGAAAATATAATTTTTCTCGAAATGATTTTAATAAATATGTATCTGTAGGCTTAAATAAGTATTTTAAAAACATGTTAATGATTTTTTTAAATTTAATTGTTTAATTATTTTAAGTCCACATGAATGAATTTAAAATTATCAATAAAAACAAATAAATAAAAGATGTTTCAAAAAATGTATGTACAAAATTATTATTTAAAAAAATCAAAACTTCGCAGCATAATAATTTCAGGTATAATTCACCCACAGTACCAAACTAACCAACATACAGGGCTCATACAATATAGCTGCCCCATATAAGAGTCTTAAAAGGGTACCCTTGTTGTGTTTTTGTTTTTCTGTCTTTTAAATAAAAATAAAAAATAACACTGTTTTCAACTCTTCCTTATAACAGATTTCTCAATTTGATTTTGCCCTTAGGGCTTCTACCAACGAAAACAATCTAATAACAGACTATTTAATCACCTAACCTCAACCTATCGACATTCTGAAATGACAAAAAGTCATACCACACTCGAAAGAAAGGTTTTTTTTTTTTTTTAATCTAAAATTGCTTTTGCCAAAGTAAACAGAGCAATTTAGAGCATCTAAGTTGTAAAATAAACTTATATCGTTGCTAATCTTTCTTTTGTATCGTCGACATCTAAAAATGTTCAACCCATCACCATCTTGCACATCAGTTAGGTAGATATAGTAAAGTGATATAGAGAACAAGGATATTTGTTTTGGCACAAAAAGCTAAAGGCAAATAGCTATCCTGCGGCCAAATGATTTTCATTTGCCTATCAAACGTTAACCTTGTTCTTTTATATGTATAAGGTTGTCGGTTACAGAGCGAATGATACGCACAAAAAATATATAATCCGCCATGAGGCGCAAGAAAAAAATCTCATCAGGATTGAAATTACAATCCTTTTTGTTTTGTTTTTTTTTGTGTCGGAAGGTATGACTTTGACATGAGTGTGAGATTATTTAGCAATATTTTGGGTGTTTTAATCAACTGAAACAATATTGATCGTTTTGAAATTGGATTTTAAATGAGAAGTTTTTCGTACAAAACAAAAAATAAAAAAAAGAAGAATCGTTACGTTTGAAAATTATTTCATTTTCACAAAAATTCTTATGGTGTAGGATACAGCTTGACAGGAATACTTCAAACGTCCTTAAAACCTTTATACATAAAAAGAAAACCGCAGGCAAACAAACAGAAACATCCCTATATATGTATGTATGTACAAAGTACATCAAGTAAAAAAAGGTTAAAAGAATCCGAATCTAACTGTGAAATTTATTTTTTGTTTTACTTTTCTTTTTGTTAACTTTTGACAGATTTGTTACTATTTATATTGTATTTTTAATTTCTTCTGGTTTTTACCCGACATTCCTAAAGATTTACTCTTGTTTATTCAAGCCAGTGGCTTTTTGAATTCACTGTGTATAACCACAAACTTTTGAAATTGTGTAAAATAACTCAAAGGGTTATTAAATCACCTTTAAAGATTCAAAGGACAAGGACGTCTACATAAAAGGACCCAATTTACATATATTTCCTTCATCATTTTCAGACAAAATTATTCTTCTAAAATTTAAATTTCCTTTTGAATTGCTGAATTTATATAAATTCAATTAACGAAAAGTTGTATTTTGGGGTAAAGATTTAACATTGTTTTTTTTTAAGTTAATAATTGTAGGTTAACAAATGGCTGACGAATAAAAAGGAAAAACAAATTACTTCTAGATCAATTTTTATAGCGCGTGCACGCCAGAGGCGTCGTCACGGAAATTATTTAAAAAAAAATTATTTGAAAAAAATCTGCGAACAAATTAAAAAAAAAAAACATAGAAAACGTGGCATGAAAACATTTTCAGTACCACAATTAATTGGTTATAACTGATTTTAAGATATTCAAAAAGTATTTCAATGTAAAAGCCTTAGCCTCATTTCTAAGGGATGCTTTGTCAAAAAAAACATAGAAAACAGGAAAAAAAACTAAATTGAAATAGTCACATCTAATTAAAGGCAAATCATTATGCAATATAGTATTCTGTATAATAAGTTTTGGCCCCTTTTCGAGGGGGTGTTCAGCTATCTTCATATGAAATTGCCAAAATCCCCAATAAGAACATAGAAAACATTGCACGAAAAAATTGAAACTTTCTCAGCTGATTGACGATTCAATAAAAGTATATTATTAAGCAATAAACCATTAACAAAAAAAAAAAAAACATAGAACATAGAAAACATATGTATCACATAATTTAAATTGTCACAGCTAATTGAGGAATCATTTAAGAGAAATATTATCAGGCAATCAACCATTCACTATAAGAAGTTTTGACCACTTTTTGAGGGCTGCTTCTCTTACTGTGCAAAGCAGTAAGAAAAAAACATAGAAAACGTTGGCCAACGAATTCAAAATTTACTAATTTACGGCAAATTATTCATCTAACCAGTTTTCCAGCTCACTTTAGAGTTCAGAGGATCTACTAGATCAATTGCTTTTGAAGCTGCTTTTTGAAATTGTCTTTAAAAAAATGACTCTTTAAAAAAATGTCATAAAACCACAGTTCGCCTTTTTACTGCCAGTTAATACTATCTTGAATTTATTCGTCAAGTATAGTGGTTGCTTTCCCATACAATAGCCCCTGTATATTTTAAATTTTCATATTTTATGGACTTTCAAGTAGTGAGAAATCAAAAAAGAAGAACAAAAAATTGTTTCATTTCATATGAGTATGTATAAATATATTGTTACAACACTGCCTATAAATTCTATATATTCCAAGTTGGACCCAATGCTCGAAAAAGAACGAATTCGATAACTACAAAGCGGAAACGGAAAAACCTGTTTGCTTTTGGTTCATATTATGAAGAGAAAGGTATATTGTAGTCGAGTCACCTATACACAACCTCCTATACCTACACCTCCTTCACATACAAAAATAAAGGATATTACTTTTTAATGAGGACATGTAAGAGATTCTTTTTTTTTTTCGTATTTTCATTTTCATTCTGTGATATCGTTCTTCCTTATACATAGTCCTGTCCTGCTCCTGAAAAGTCCTCTCACTGCGATAGATATGTTGGCAAGCATATAAATCTGTCTGTGTTTGTCTGAATAATTCAACATAGGGACAACGACGACATAACTTTCCACAGACATTGAGTTTTTTTTTTTTGTTATTCCCTTCATTTTTCGACTCTGTTGTTAGCTCATGAGGAAAAGTAATATCGACAAAATTTCCGCCTTCAATAGATTTATATAAAAGTTTTAAATCCCATTCGATTCTACCGAAAAAAATACTCCACAGGATGAAATTTAAAAAGTGTGCGGCAATGATGGAATGGAGTTGGTTTTTATGACTTTGTTTATTTGCTGTTAAACATTTTTTTTTTATATAAACTTTAATGTTTGCAAACGACAAAACTTGCTTAATGCAACTACCTATGCGAATATATGAACAAACAAATAAAGGCCATATGAAAAAGGATTTATAGATTGGTTTTCAATTGTTGGGAATCGATATTGTTTGGCGTATCCGGTTCGTACCTGTATTTGTATACACGAGCATAGATCTGTATGTAAAAGCTAGGAGTCAAGTACCTGCTCAACTCAACATGGTAAATGTGAAATTTAAAAAAAAAAAGATTTAATTATGAATTTATCAGTTTTGAGAAGTTTTAAGTTTCAATGGACATATTTGGTATGAAGCTTTTGGTGGAGTACTTTGCAACAAATGTGAACAAAATGAGTTTTGAGTTACAGTCAGTCGATTATATTTAAAGTAGAAGTAGAGTTTTACGGTTTTTAAACAATATTCAATGACAGTTTAAGGTAAAAGGTACTCTTGCAAGCAAGGAATTTTTTTGGATTGTGTACAAGTTTCACTTACAATAAAGCCTTTAACAAAGTTAAGTCAAGGCATCTAGGTACGAATTTGAAGGAGCTTAGGTGTGTATAGGGTAGGTTAGGGAGAATGTATTTAAATCAATGTTTGACTCAAAATTTTGTTTCTAATTAAAAGTGCTTTGCCCATAACTGAGAATCTTTTGTTTTCAAGAATACAGATTTTACGATTTATCAATGGTGAAATCTTTTGTTCTTTGCTATGTACGACTTTTGATTTGTTTTTGTTTAAAAAAAATATATTTTTAAAATTATTAAGTGCAATATTTTTGAACTATTTATAGAAGAACAAAATTATAACAAAATCGGTTGAGCCATTGAAGAGATATGCGGGAATAACTCAAACAAATTTGCGTTTTTATTATTTTCTTTTTTTTTTAATTTTTTTAAACTTATCGTTAGTTTTATTTTATTTGCTTTTTTAATTTTCTTTTCTTTTTTTTTATTTAATTTTTTTTTTTTTTCTATTTTCTTTATTTTTGTATTTCTTTTTAAAAATAAAACAGTTTTCTCAAAAAACGTAGAACCTCTTTTTCTATTACGTGAGTTGTTTTGCCAATCGCTGTTTTTTACAATCACTTTTGTTATTTTAGGTATTAAGTTTAATCAAAATATCGAGGAAATTTGAAAAAAAAGTAAATATCGTAATATGGAATCTATGTATAACCGTTCTAGAAAATTCCAATTTCTCTTCTAGGGATTCGCAAAAAAATGCACACAATTTTAAGCAAATCGTTCTTAAGACTTTGACACTTTTTTTACACGAAACCAATACTTGCCTTATAGAACAAAATAAAAGATTAAAACCGTTAAAAAAAATAGGTACATACTTAACTAAGCCTCAAACTTAGATAATCTGGTAAGCCGGTGTTTATCAGTATTATTCCCAAAGAACTAACGAAATTTGGGCTTGGAGGATCTAAAACTCTAAACTATGAATAAAATAGCTTTATTTATTTTGTTGAAAATATTTTAATAATTTCCATTTATTTTATTTAGTTCGAACTTCTTACATAGAAGTTTATATAATCGTGAATCAAAACATTCTTCCTTTTAACATAAAAATAAGGAATTTCGTGTGCCCTCAGTGTGAAACCTGGGGAACAAAAAGGTTGTAAACTCTCGGAGCGTCGGAGCAGAACCTTGTCCAGCGCGGGATCTTTGAAAAGAAACACGAAGGAACAAAACAACCAAACAGTCGAGAATCCAGTTCCTTATTGGAAACAAAACTTAAGGAACCAAACGGTTGGAACTTTCTTATGAGAAAATTTTCCAGTGAGTTTCTTAATGTGAGATGCACAAAGGAAAGAAACTACCCAAACACACAACCTAAAGAATCAAATGGTTGGAACTCCAGGAAGAGAACCTTGCCCAGTGAGCTACTTTAAGACGAGCATCTATTCCTGCAGACCAGGGATGCCACTTTGCTGGGATAGCAGTAAATCTACTGCACTTTTCCCAAAAACTAAATCTACTGCCACTAAATTAAATCTACTGCACTTTTTTATTTTTTAATGAACCTTGTCTTGGACAGCTGTCCAAAAAACATGCAAATAAATAACCGCTGTAAAGAACGTCTGAACGAAGCCAATTCATTGTGAACTTGGCCACATTCTCTTATTACATATGAAATTAGTTGGATGCTTTCATTCATGAAACAAATCTCTGTCCCTGTTTCTATTGTGTTCCCGTTTTCTGCTAAACTAATGGGATTCTGAGAGTTTATTTGAATTCGTATTTGTATGGTGTGACACTGACAATTCCTCATTTTACAAGAATTATTAAAAAAAAAGACATGGATAAATATTTATTGAAAACCACAAAAAAAGTAAAACTGTTCTGACAAACATTTGTTCAAGTGTTAAAATTGTTTTTTTTTTTTATATAGAGAAACACCAAAAAGAACATTACACAGCTATTTATTTTTATGTTTTTTGTTAAATAAAAATCTACTGCGGAAAGATCCAATCCAATGCATTTTTTTTAATGATCTGCTGTGCTCCTCTTTTCTTGAAGTGGCAACGTTGCTGCAGACTAACAACTCGCACTAGAATTAGTTGAGAATAATATAATTATAAGTCACTACAGGAGTAAAATTTTGTACCCTCCTTGTACTCATTTCTATCAAAGTTACTCAGTCAAATGTCTCGTATATCATGCGCATTGTCAATTTTTTCAAACTTTTCGACTCTCTAAATCTGTATTCTTTTCCCATGTCCGTCGCTTTGCTTTTGACCTTTTAATAAATAACGTTTGTATTTTTATACACTCGATCATAAAAGGGCTTTAATCTTGTATTTTATTCCATGGACCCCGATCAATAAAACCTGCTTCCCTGATCTTTTGTACCAAAACACTTGTCCAATTGTACATCCTTATAATGGATTTTAAAACATTTTTAAGTCTTAAAATCAAATGTATGTTTTCTTATTCTTTAACAACTTCTCAGCCAGCCCAAGTATCTTTCTTCAGTTTGCTTCTTCAAAATGTTGTAAATTTTTTTAACCAAACACGCAAAGTTACGTGCTCCAATGCTTAATCCCTTCCGTGGACCTGTAGTCATGTAGTAAGTACCTATAATATTCCCGAAAAGAAAATCATCATCACCATTATTCATCAAGTGCATAAAAACTTACTTATGTTGTGTAACGGTCAAGAATAAAAAAATTTGTTATAGCTTTCTGGAGCACACAGAATGCATAAGTTGAAAATAATATACCTTTACGTTCAGATTGTTTGAAATTTCTTGTCACGCTATTTCGAAGAACATCGTATAAAAAGAAGCACAAATAATGTGTTTAGGTTCACCACGAAATAGTCATAAACATCCACAATAATAAATCCTGAACCAGCTCATAGATCTCCGCAGCTTTCATAGACATTTTTTAACGGCGCGGCGGCGGCGGCGGTTGTGGGCATCGCAAGATCGAAAGTGAATGGCCGGACTGGCGATCACCATCATCACTACCTAACTACCATCTGTGAGTGTTCACTGCGGGATCAATTGTGCTTAATTATCTGACGCCGCCGCCTCCGGCAACAAGTCAAGTCTTCTAGGGACTAAGCCGAACCGAATCGATCTGCTATTCAAAGTGCAAGACCACATTACAATCTAATTGAAGTCGATCAAGTTAATTTCCTGTGCGACTGGTCAAAGGCTCAATCGATCATTGTGTGCCTTAAATACAGGATCAAGAAATTGTTTCCATTTAAAATTGAAATCTAATCCCTAAGTGCAGTTAAGCGTTGCCCGGCAGCCTATTTAAGCACAAACAAAAATAATAAGGAGATTACACACCACAACCCGCCTCTTGCGAATTATATGTACATACGTACTTGCGAATTGAAAGCGATTGATCGTTGCGACTTGCGACCGCTTTCGTTTGTCGATCTCGGTCGATCGATATTATTTAACAATCGCTGGGAATTACACTAATTGGATTGTATTCACAATTATTCTCATGTGAATGCAAAACCGCTGTCGTCAGCGGCGTCGGAAGTTTCGTTGACCGTTTGGACGTTGTCATCGTCGTCGGGTCGCTGTCATTGAGTTGCTCCAAATATGATTCAGAAGCCTTTGGGAATGTTTTTAAAGACACACTATAGGCCAAGTTTTAAGTGGACACCATGATCAGTGATCTTGTCCACGGTTCCAACGACGACGACGGCAAAGTCGAGAACAGATTTACTCGATGCATGGATATGTTTGGCCATTGTCCAGTGGGAAATGATTATGCAATAAATTATTATGTTGGCTGTCGTGTTGAATGTTTTGTTTGCAATTTCAAAGAGATTAAGATTTTGTTGTTTTGGTCAGATGATGATGGAGAATTGGAAAGAGAGAAAGACACTTCTTGAGTTATGGGTATGTTATTCTTTTCCAAATGAATATGTCGTGGTTTGAATTTCAAAAATAAAAAAAAAATAAAATAGGTATCAGGTTTGCTTGAATTGCAGGTTTTCATATCAAAAGAAAAGAAATAAAATGATTTTATCGATGACGCGTGATTATTGTCAGTGACAGACACATACTATACCAACATAATGGTCAACAATACGAGAATATATATAAGATCAAGGGGCAAACTCATTTGAATAACTGATCTAGTTATGAGTTGTCAAGCCTGTTTGTTGAATCAATAAGTGAATGTGTATACTATACAATCTTGCATTCGCTTTGTGTGCTGGTGGATAGATATAAATGGAAAAGTAAGCATTGATCTAATTTTATGGTTGAAATTGATTTTGTGTTGGCCAAGTTTTTGTTGAAAGTACCGTTAGATATGTGTTTCCGTGGTGTAGTGGTTATCACATCCGCCTAACACGCGGAAGGCCCCCGGTTCGATCCCGGGCGGAAACAAGTACATTTTTTGTTACTTAATTTTTTTGTTCTTCAAAATTTAAACATTAAAATAAATCTTGTTTCATCATAAGAGAAGTGCAAACAAAACTTGGAAATTCATAAGAATAGGAATGGTTGACCATTATATTAATATTAATTCTTTAAATAATAGTCAACGAAAAAAATAAACGCAAAAATCAGCGAATGTGGAATATTGTTTCTGGGAGTAGGGGTGACTCCCAGATAAAGTGAGGCAATAATCTTTGGAAAATTATATAGAAAGGTCTTATTTTGTTAATGCAAACAATTATGCAATTATTCTTTTTGGGATATTCTTTTTGGGAGTAAGGGTGACTTACTAAACTTCTAAGCGAGGCCACAGGCTCTAGGAAAGAGAAGGGTAAGATCTCATTTTTGATGCAAAAATCAAGCAGTTTGATTTTTGCGAGGCGGGGCCACAAGCTATAGGAAAGAAAAGGGTGAAAGATCTCATTTTTTGATGCAAAAGATCATGCAGTCTGAGATATTTTTGTTTGGAGTAGTGTTAACTCCCAGGCAGATATAATTAACTTCAAATCCTCAGTCAAACGAGTTTACGAGCTTAAGGAAGGATAAAGTGGAATTTCCCATTTTCTTTGATTTTTGTAAAATATATTTGCAAATTTCGGGTATTCGTTGATTGCACTAAACGGGTACGATACGAGTGTTTGAAAAATTTAACCGAAATTTTTTAACTTCCCAGCAAAGAATGAAGTACAAAATGTTTTAGTTTTAAGATAATTACTGAAAAATTTGGACCAGCACATATTCTTGAAATGCTAATTTGAAGAATTATTACGACAGACGTTGTGGTTTTTTCAACAACAAAAAAATAATATTTTATAAGAAGGTACTTACATGCATAATTTATTTTTTGTACTCCATTTTTATGTATTAATTAATATAACAATAAAATTAAAAAAAAAAAAACATTTGACTCTTCTTGAAATATGAAACTTCCAAAAAATAGTTTTCATGTTTTTTTTTCTTTAAAAGATAAGTTTTTAAAAAATTTGATATATTATTAAGGCTTTTAAGACGCAATTTCTTTTAAAAAATTTAATTTAAATCGGCTAAACCCTTAATTAGAAAGTCAAAAATAAAAAAATAAATCGAAAAAGTCAAGTTTTCAAAAAAATTAAAACTTTTGTTTTATTGAATAATTTTGGTACACAAAAAAATATTTTTTAAAACAATATTAGAAAAAATTGATAAAAATCAGTTAAAACGTTTTTGAGAAAAACGAACATCAAAGAAATAGTTCTATGAGAGTTGCAATTCATACCCAAGTTTATTAAATGTTAAAGAATTTCACCAATTTTCAATCTATCGAATTTAAAAACTCCTCAGTAGCTAGATACTTTGAATTAGCAGGTACCATTGTTTTCGTTTTTAAATATTCAAAAAGCGCCACGTCTCGGCGGAGTATTCAAAAAACCGTATAGTTACAAAGTTTAAGGAAAACCGAACGATCCGTCTAGGCTGCAGTTTATCTCGAGTTTACGAATCAATAAATTGCCAAATACATAGGTACACAAAAACATTCTTAAATTTTTTTCCTTAACATAGACACTCTTTTTAGTTTGATAGTGGAGGGTCCCTAAAATGCTCCCTTTCCAATTATATGTTTTATATTTTTAGTTTCATTTCGAGCGGAAATAGTTTACTCCATTAAGAAATTTATTTCAAGAAAATAAATTCATTCAATTAATTTACTCTAAAACTCTGTTATTAAAATCAAAATAACCCCTAGAGACACATTTAAATTATATATAATACATTTTGCCCTCAATACAGCTGTGCAACGGTGAAGTTCCATATCCACACCACATATATATTCGTACATCGGAAAAAAAAAATTCCTTCTAAATTAGTTTCGATTGAACAATATTTATGCATGTGTAACTGTTTAATATAAGTCTACAATTACCATAGATACATTTCCACTGTGAATTGCATCGAGAAAACTATAGAGAGATACTTCTTGTACACCATTTGATAGGGAACCGCCTTTAATTGACGGCACACAACTCTATGACGACGACGCGACGTCGAGTGGCGGCGGCAATGTTACCGCAGCGGATGTATCTTTTCACACAACTTTAACAATTTGCCTTCAAACATGGATCGATGACATCTAAGCAGTCAAGTGAGACAATTTTCCTCGTCTTATGGTTTCCTTGAAGATTTTTTCACACTTGAAGATGCCTTCTAATGACATGATACCGCACCCTTAATGTGTATTGCGCGGGCGGCGGCCGGCCGGTGTGGCGGCGGTTGTTTTTGAAATAAAAAACTTGTAAATTTGACATTTAAACATTACAACCCACGGGTGGTCCTTTTTTACTTTCTCTCATTTTCTGCCTCGTTTTACATTTGTATCTGAAAATTTGAATCATACGTCCATAACTCATAAATGGGATTTAAATAGAATTTCAAATGAAGTATATAACTTCCAGGATTCACCCAAGGACTATAGAAGATATATGCATTCACAAATCTCTACGAATATATAAAGGCAAATTCACGGTCATAGAGTTTGTCGTTCTCATATTTTTTTATTGATCCATAAATCGAATTGTGAAATCTCATTCGTATCCGTATGTAGGTAGGTATATTCAACCACACTCATATGAATATAAACTCTGTATTTGAATTATTGCCAGGATTTAAATCTAATGCATTTTCCATTAGATTTTGTCATATAAACTCAAATGACAGTCACATTCTTACATATTTACATTCCACATACAATGTTCGTGTAGGACTTTACCAGAAAATCAATGCAATCTTCTCTCTGACCGTTGCAAGAAACATTCCTAATTTACATATTGAAATGTTGAAATGTGTAGAATATCCTGTTAATATAATATTTTTTTTTTTTATTATTTGATATCCCTTTTGGATTATCTTGAATAACCCATCTGTCTGGAGGTTTCTTGTGTATGTGATGGCTGGAAGCTGGAGGATATGTATATGATGAAGTTCATAAAATTCCTTAATCGTTTCAATCTCTCTCTCTCGCTTTCGTTTAATGACCTATAACATACTTGAACATCTGTTGTTGAATTACATGAATTAAGAATTTTGTAATGAACAATGCATCGAACAGTATAAACTACAAGAAAGTTTCGATTTCATTAAATAAACAGACTCAAATGTTAGGTCTCGTCAAATGAAAAATTAATTCTACGTTTTGGTTAGAGTTAATTTAAGTATTTCATTTCCTGTAAAAAATCAGATCTAGGACTTAAATAATGTCAATGAAAAAGGGTTGTCCAATCAAATCGAACACATCCCAATTTAACACTACAGGACTTGAACGACGACGTGTTGAGGTTGAGACAGATGTATCACTTGCAACACTCTGCAACACAGATTCCACGTTGTTCATTAGAATAGAAAACCTCAAATATTTTTTTTCCATTGTATGCACCACAAGACCTACCGCTATGCGAAATGACAACATTCTTCATTGTCGGAAAGTGCTCCATAATTTTGATCTATCAGAGTGTGAGTGAGTAGTAGATGAGTAGGTTACGATTTTATCAATTTTTAAAGTTCTATATCTAAGGAACGACTTGAAATTTGTTGAGGCGCCTGTGCTTGGCAAGCACTAAATTTGTAGTTTCTGACTTTATTGGTACTAAAGTTATAGATGGGGGTCGAAAATCACCTGAGTTTGTCCCTGTTATAAATAGGGTGTAGTGCCCGAACTTGGCTGGGGACTACCCCTACAATGTATGAGCTCATTACTACTGATTTTTTCACTTAGAAACAAATAATATGTTGGAATTAGTAATTAAAATTTGTTATTCCACAATCGCTATTTCTTTTGCCACACCTATCTCGTGGTGATGTGTTGCGGAGTGATGTGTTGTGTCTCTGACTGATGCACAATAATCAGAATTTTGTCTTGCAAACTTTCATTTTTTGTTTCGCTATTTACTTATTCTCTTCCTCAAACACTCTCTTATTTTTCCCACTGAAAAAATATGTCTCCGACACAAAGTGGTATGCGTATGGCGCAATCGGTAAAAGACTGATTCCAACACAACACACCACAACACATCACACGAGACAAATATTAAATAAATTAAAACGTAGCCACACACGACTCAACAATACACCACACGAGATAAGTGTGGATCCGGCTTTACTTCCATCGTTTTATGACGATTTTATTGATTTTTAAATAAAATAATTTTTAACTGTTTTTTATTTTGATTTATCTAAGTTGTATTTTTTTTAAATTAATTTTGCAATATAACTTGATTTAAATGTGAAAAGTTTTACCATTTGTTTTAAGAATCTCAATGTTGTAAGAAAAAATAAAATAAAGGTTTAATGGTTTCATCTTGTTTTGGTGATAAAAAATAAATAATAATACGCCTCTAATGGGAGACCCAGGCAAATACATTCCAAATTATTTGTAATTTTATAATAAATCATACAAAATGTATAAAAAAAATTAAAATTCAAATTTAAAAAATACAAATATTTGTGTCCCTTGCAAAACATTTCTGAATATAAATTTATTGAAAAAAATAAACATTTTGTAACAAAATAATCAAAATTGTAAGATACCGTATTGAAGATCAAAATAAAATGTTTGTATTGATTTTCCCTCAGCTACAGATGTTTGTATAACGTCATTCAAAGAATTAATAATTGACGACATCCCAAAATTCCAAATCAAATATCTTAAACTAATAATTTACAAACAAATGTAGCAATTCAATAGTATTGAAATGCAGTGAATCATTTGTTGTGGTTTTGTAAATTGAATTGGACCTAGCCACGTGGCACTGCCGCGCGTCGTGTCTCGTTATATCCATCTATCCGCACCATGCACACTACAAATTTATTAATGCAGAAACAGTTAATATGTAGCTATTTGGTACTGAAGGGTGTCCTCGTGCACTAAGTAAATATTGTCACAATTGTGGTGATTGTGTAGTTCCATGAAAAAATTAATTGTGCCATCCTTGCAAATACTGGAGAATACAGAAACAGTTTTTAGTTATTTTAACGTTGCTTTGTTTGCGCTTGGCTTAGTTGATGTATTTTTGAATTAGAAACACAAGAAACATTATCAACACGATACTCATATATTTTTGAAAATTGGAATCCCAAAGAAATTACTATATCTGTGTTCTTTTGTGGCTTCCCTTTTAAATGAAAAATTATTTGTTGGATGAAGGACCATTTAATGAAAATTTTTGGCTGGAATCTGTTTAAAATTGGTTCTGTTAATGTTAAAAATATGAAAAAATATCTGTTTCCGCCCGGGATCGAACCGGGGGCCTTCCGCGTGTTAGGCGGATGTGATAACCACTACACCACGGAAACACTTGACCAATTTCCTTAAAACCTTTCTATAATCTTAAGGAGATTAAAGGTATTAAATTTACTTATGAAAAGAAAAGGGAATAATTATGGCAGACAGTAATGTTGTACTAGATAAGATAATATATCTATATTTCTAACTATAATTAAAATAATAAATTAGGTTTACCTGTTAATCAACATATCAGATATAGTCTACCAACATATACATATGTATATTAAAATTCATCGAAAGATAAACAAGACTAAAATACACATTGATTATATAGAACATTCTAGAGCAACTCTAATAGCTCTAATATTCAATGTTATCAATAATTTCATTCATCAAACACTCTAATTCACCTGCACACTTATTTAAAAATTAAATAGATTAAGTATAGAGAAACAAAAATCAGACATTATCGTCATAAATAGATAAAAGCAATTAAGATTTGTATCTTAAAGATAAATACACATACACACACGCCTCATGAATGTGCCCATCGCCTTTTAAAACTTTCGGCCTGTTTTATGATCAAATGATTACTTCTCGCATTAAATTTATACAGATGTATATGAATTCGTTATGCGATAGCGGGCAGATCGTCGTCGTCGTCGATCGTCATCATTATCTCGTGGTGTTTCGGTTGTCGGTACTTAAGGCGGTCAGAAAAAAACACGTCCAGCTGAATACAAAGATAAGATCAAATGCGATGCAAGCGAGTTGGATCACAGAGGAGTCTGAAGATCGATTGCATGATGATATCAACATTGAATTTAATGAGCCAGATAATAAGGCACTGGGTTAAATTCGAGAAAGCTGTGCATCAAGGACTGGAGTATAATCTTGTTTTTCCAGTTTCAGCTACAAATGGATTGTTTGGAGTAAAATATTGCAAACAAAAAATTTGGCTTAATGCACATTGCACATGCAAGGAAGTTATGTTTTGCTTTGAAGAAGGATAATATAGTCTTTGATTTTTTACTCCACTGCAGTGGGTAAAAATAAGAAAAATAATCCAAATAAAAATGATATTCCTGGCAAAAAAAAAATTGTTTAATATATTTATAAATTTGTTTTCGTAATGACGAATGTATCAAAGAGCGTCTTTACTTTGGAATATTTTTCCATTAGGTTTATTCGATTAGAAAATTCTATCATTTTTTTTTTTATTTTAAATTCATTTTTTATTTTTCAATAAACTTATAACTATCTTAAAGCTAGCCAAAAATTCAAAAAAACTAGCCTGCTTATCAATAACTTACAACTTACTTAGTGGCACCATGGGGGCGCTCTAAGTTAAACTATATAATAACTCAATAATACTAATGCCTTTCGGCCTAGAAACTAACTTAATACTTAAATTCATATGGGTTTTATTTTTTTCCAAGAAAGAATTAAAAAAAAATTGAAATCATCATTTTTTTTATATTTTATATGAAACGAACTACCTGCTTAAAACTAATGACCTAAATCTATGTAAGTCGGCCACGACATACAAATCAGTCACCTTCTTAAATATCATTAGTAGCAATTTTCTCATACCTTAACCTATCTCTTCGGTCCCGGTCGGACACAGTCCTACTGAACCGAAAGCACTCAGCGCCGCCGCCCTGTGTGAGGATGTCTTGATCATAAAGAAGTCGCTGATCAACAGTTTCTGATTTCTGAAAGTTAATTTTTAACTTCCAGTCATCGCAATATCGGTTAATCTTGTCGAAGTCACGCTGCAAAAGAAGTGTGATGACCTCGACATTGTTCTGCTAATAACATGTTCCATGAAAGTTTTAATAAGCGGACACTCTTGGTCCCCTAAGTAGTGTCCCGTTAAAGGAAAGGTAGAAAAAAACATTTTTTTAAATCCATATTAAATTTGTATTATTAAAAAATGACATTACTCAAAAAATTTCAATCTGAGAGAGAATCTACTTTCACAAGGTTAAATTAATTTTCTGAGGTTTTCTTATTCTGGTAGCACCGTCGCGTCGCAACCTCTGAGCCTCACAAGAACTATCGAAATTGTGATCTCCTTTTGAGAAGCTTACAAGTTTGAAAATTCATTATCACGAAAAAAAATCAAAATCAATGGGTCCGTTCAACAGAAATTCAGAAATAAAAAATTCAACTTTCTGTGGTGAGTACTTTGTGAGGTTTCTTGTAAGAACTGTCGGACATAACCGAAAATGTTTTCGAATCACAATAACCTCACAAGAAATCAACCTCACAATAGCCTGTGACTTGTGAGCCCTAACAACGCCAGAATTGCCATTTTAGTAACTCGGCAAATTCGCTAATAACTTTTCAACTTTTCAAAAATTGACAAATTCAACCGAATTTCGAAATTTCAAGAAACTAAAACGGAGGTTTAAATAAATTAAATACAATATACCCAACCCACCGCAATCAATTTGAAAAATAAATGTTTCCGCCCGGGATCGAACCGGGGGCCTTCCGCGTGTTAGGCGGATGTGATAACCACTACACCACGGAAACTCTTGACCATCTTTATTATAACTGTATTTTTTAAGCCATATACTTTTTTTTGATAAATATTAAGTCCTAAAGCTATATGCATTCTTTTACAAGCCTGCAATGAAATAAACAAATCTACTTTTGGATTATCCGCTTTGTTGACAAACTGGTGGACCGATATCAACCAAATATCATGAAAACACTCTGGACCAAAAATCGAAGATTGAAGATTTCCTGAAATTTTGAACTCAATTGGTTCGAAGGTTACGTACATCGTCTATAGCACAGCTACTTATAGAAATCTAGGGATGTAATGCCAATTTTTATGGACAAAATGTCGTTAAAAGCTATTTTGAATAATATAGGTAAATGTTTTATTCAAGGACTAAGGGTCAGTCTAAATGGTTTTTCCAACGAGGTAAATCTTTCATTTAGCTAGAGTTAAGTACACAGGGTAAAGTTGTAGGTATAAATCACATTTTTGGACATGATTCTCTGTGATTTATAAGTTCTTAAATTAATAGACAAAAATTGAAGTGAATTTTTCCATTTCAAATGTTAAGGAATTTATTTAAATATTTTTTCTTCAAATTCGAAAGAGAATTAGTTTGAGTGAGGCTTGATGTGAGAATTTTTCGTCTCATTAAATTTATAGAAAAAAATAAAATAAAATTTATCATCTCTTTATTAATTTTAACCTCTTCTCTTGCTGCATCAACATTGTATCTAGATTATCTCTTACCTTTTTCCAAACCCCCATGCACATGCACATTGGACATAAACAGGGTGGGCCAAATACAAGCTTCTTTTTAAAAATGCAATTAAATGAAAAAAATTTAATTTTTTTCCCATGTATTATGGCCTTATTAGTAAGAGTAAACATTCCCATTAATTATGGAACACAACGTCGGTCGCGTCGTTCAAGTGGCAGTCTCGGCTGGCTTCGCAGTAGGACATTCTGTCACTCCCATTTTCCAAGACCATGGGCATGGGTTGTGTGGCATGGCGCCCCATCCTGCATGAACCAGAGGACGTCCAAATCCATGTCTTCAATTTCAGTAAAAAACAAAGTCGGTTAACATGGCTCTGTAACGCCCACCGTTGACGAGAAACGTTGTTCCCAGCCCCATTGTCCAATGATGGCACCACTCCACAATCCACAAACTGTTACTGTTACTCTCAGTGGATGCTTCTCGACAATAACTGCGAGTTTTCCTAGCCCCAGATGCGGCAATTTTGCGACTCATTTCGTTCCACGGAGGATATGATACTGACTTTCAGTCAAGATTTCGAGCGGGAAAAAGCTGCCAGTGTCAAAATAACCTATGATTTAAAAAGATACCACTAGATGGCCCACCCGTTATGTACACTTACACTGCTGCTAAATCATAAACATACATACATAAGTTTTCGTACAATGTGCTATCCATTTAGCATCTCAATTAAATTTGTGCGAACAACTTGTAGTTTGTACAAACACATATTTATATAGATATGGCTACGGCTACACGGCTGGCAATGGCAAACCGTATGAGATAATGAGCGCACACGGAAAGTATATTTTTTATTTAAAGATTCGCGTATCCACGAATCCGCTATAGGTCATTTAGCGTAAATGGGTGAAAAAACTTATGTGATGGTGTTGAGGTATTTAACATAAAATTGTGGTCGGCCGGCATCGTCGTCTCGTAGTCGCATTCGTCGTTTTCAGATGATGAGGCAGATCTGCGTTTGCAAGAGAGGAATAAATTCCAAAGTATAATTTAAGTAATTAGGTGAACGGGCTTAACAAGTCTTTAAGAATTATTATAAAAGCACTTCAAGGCTTCACTTTTTCATACTCTTGTGAGTGACATTGCGCATAGCTGTGCAGCAATAAAAAAAATGAGATAAGGCAAGATTATATGGATGGTTGAGAAAAATAGTTATAAAATATTTATATAGTCTTTTAGGATGAAACTATATGATGGGAATTATTTAAATACTTTGTTTCATTCCATGATGTGATCCATTTTGATGATTTATGGGACACTTGCGAATTCCATCAGGTAAGTAAAACAAACTCCCATATAAAGTCATTTATGCGGTCTTCTTTCCCTTGTGGCAATAGAAATCCAATCTAGAATGAAATGAATACCATTTCTGACGTCAGTTTTAATGAAAAACACGCAAAAGGTAGCCATCCTCTATGCGCTGCCCTGATGCATGATGATAGTTGGAATAAAAAAAGTGCTCAAATTTCCGGCGTCCTATATACAATTCGGCTTATCAGTGTTTTTTTGTTTTTGCTCTCAGGAACTAGTTCAATCGAACATTCATTTTATAGTTATACCTAGTATAGGTAGGTAGGTACTCCTTTTTTAAGCGTCGACTTTTTTTTATGTCCTGACATCTTCCACCCTAGTGACCAATTTATGCCAATCGATAGGCAATCACTTTGATGAAATTGCACATTCGAGTGTTCCAGGATATGCTATGCTATGCTATGCCCCATGCGAACAAAGGCGGGATTTTTTTTTATTGGTAGGATGGGCATTGGACATACACGATTTGTGTTGCCCTAGGAATATAGGCGAGGACTATATATCCGAGTAATATAGGAAATGTTTTCATTTTCGTTGTTTTTTCTCTATTTGTCTCAACAAACCCTAACTTTACCCGCATCATCTAGGATAGTTAAAAAAAATAATGTTTTATTGATTTTTTATATGGAGCTTATATATTTTTGTTACCTGGAGATAAACTGACCGTTGCCAGTGGAAGTAAATAAAGAATATATTTAGTGTAAGTATCCTTTGTATTAACAAACAATTTTCTTCCTGTGAAAGAGATATATTGTTTTCTTTCCACGAAAAGAGACAAAAAAAAAAATAAGAGTAATCAAAGATGATATAACAAAATTTTATAGTTAAATCCATATAACGGCGATTTTATGAGCAACCTTGAAACTTAGGTCATATGACAGTAAACTTATATATATTTTGAAATATGAGAAGGAATTTTACTAGAAAGAAAACAATAAATTTATAAAAAGAGGAATTGGATCTAGAAGTCTGGAAGGCGACAGTAAGATTACCTATTTCATTGCGACTTTTGAAAAAGGAGACACAAAATCTTGCGAGTCAAAAATAATAAACCAAACCCATATAAGAAAAGACGGGTCCATCAAAGATTACCCTGAGAATGTTCCTCTCAAAACAATCTAAAGCGATCTCATCCACCTTTGACAAGGACCAAGCCATTGCCCCATAAAGAAGGACCGGGATAATAAGAGTCTCAAACAGTAATACTTTAGTTGCTCGAGAGAGGGATTTACTACTAAAATAGTTTCATAGACCAAAGAAGCATTAATTGACAAGAGTTATTCTGTGTTTGATCTTCATTGATGATATCGTTGTATGAGTTAATAGCGGCGCCTAAGTAGACAAAGTCCTAAACTATCTCAAAGTTATAGCTGCCCATTTTAATGTTTTGCTCAATGCGTCAATTTTGGTCGTTTTAGTTGTCTTCCTGACGACATTGATCGTTAAACTAATAATATTCACCTCCGTTTGAATACTTACAAAACCGCTAACGAAGCTTTGTTCTCCAGATTATATGATTATTTCAATATCGTCAACAAATACGGTAATTGCATGGACCATGGAAAGAGTGTTTACCAGAGAGTCTTCTACTATTCTTTCGTGAACGATATTAAAAAAATTCCAGATAATCACCTGCTGCTTTGAACAGCTCGTCATCAAGGCCGTCAGCTACAGCTGCTGTATTGGACTATTTAAGTTAAGATATGGCTTCCTTCACTTTGCTGAAATCGGGTGGACGGAATTGTTGGTCATACTCCTAAACATTGACTGCGATTCAACCACGATTTTCTCTTGATAGTCCTTAAGGGCTTTGTTTGAAGATTTGTAACCTTCCGAACTTCATTCCTGCTATTACATCTCCCTCTATATCCTCGCCGATCAAGTGCTTTTCATGCTTTTTCTCTTTTCTTATATGAGAAGGCAATGTTTTTCCCTACTTTTCTGTTCGTAGAGTTCGCAAGCAGCTTGGATCATTTCATGGATAGCCGCTTTTTAAGCTGCATATGCTTTCCAGCGCTCATTGTCAAACCCAGGGGTTTCTTTGTGGTATAGTCATGTTAAATATAGCACGTCAGAATGGGCATCTCTGATAGCTACTTGGCAACTAGTTCTCAATACTTGATGCTTGTGGCATCGAACTCATCAAGAGGTTTTAATTAGAAATTCGATCGGAAAAGGACCTAGGAATCTCCTGCCGCATTGTAGCCGTTCAACATTTAATTTCTTAACAGTGTTACCCTTTTTTTGACGTGGTCGGGATGTCCTTAGCCGCACCTGGGCTACAATGATATCTTGGTCCAATTCAATGCTGGCCTCTCATATTTTTTAAATTCAAGACTTCTTACCTAAGCCCAGGGCCGGACTAACCATATGTGCAAGATGTGCAAATGCACAGGGCGCCAAATTCTGGGGGCGCATTACCAGGAGCAAGATAATGTAATCTGATCTTGCGCAAACAAATATGTATTGACATAAAACTTGTTTAAATTATCCCAAAATAACATCCATTACAACTGTGCTAAGTTATTTCTTGCACACTAACTAACATCATCTACCGGGGATACCTCAATAAAAAAAAAACGCATTGAAAGTCTACCTCCTGGGTAATGTGAAAAAGTCTTATACATGTGTATCAGTGTATGTATGTGTGCAAATATAAAAAAAGGGGCGCTTTTTACAAATTTTGAACAGGGCACAAGTTTGCCTGCGGCGGCCCTGCCTAAGCCTATACATCCAACGGTATCGAATTATCCTGTACTCAATGTAAATGATGAAATAAATTCTCTATATTATGTTCCTTTTCTCTATAAGTTGCCCTGAACTTTGATTCTGTACCTCTCGCTTCGATAAAATTAGTCAAGAAACGATGAAAATTGTAACGAAGTAAATTTTTAAAGTTTATCAACCAATTTTATCGATAAAATTTTTAGTGATAGTAACGCAACGAAAAGATTGACTTACTGAAAATCTAAAAACAGAAAACTTAAAAATATCATTTATTATTTATTTAAATAAATTCAGGCAGTGTTGTACAAATACTTCTAAACAACACTCTGCTGTAAAATCAAACAATTATGGAAATTGTGAATGCCAGGAATCCCCGTCATTCGCATCACACCTAATTTTCTCCACAAAAAAATTAACGATCTTCTCGACTTCTTTATCCAAATTATCCATACACACCTACATAAGTCTTCCAAAAATACATTGTTTGGCCCTAAACATTCAACTTAACTTCTCTTAAAACCAAAACACCAATCCCATTCCCAACACATAGGTATACCCAAAGTGTAAATAATGTATTCGATTATGAACTTGGAACGATCCCATTAATAAAATTGATACGATTATCGCTGGATCTTGCTTCGGTATGCACACATAATCCCAAATATAATTTACAACCAAACTGTCCAGATTCAGCAGGTTCTCCCGGTTTCAGCTTCGCTTTTCTCTGCACTCTTAATATCCACAAAAGCTATCTTAAAGGAATATCAATTCTTGGGCCTGACGATAAATTACTATGTCTCGACTAAATCGATCGTTAGATTTGGTCTCGTGTGGGATGCGTGCGTATTCCAAAATATACATATAATATGCAGCCGTGCCCGTGACCTATGAGAGAGGAGCGATCCTGGTGAAGCCGAAGAGCAGTGTGGTTTCCATAATCAAAATGTAATTTATCCACACGGTTCTATAATTGGACCCTCGTGCAAAAACGAATAAAGTTATTTCGCGTGCATATATTGGCACAGGGATGTCATAAATAAAAACCTTCGAATGTATTATTAATGTTTCATAATTCGTAGTGCATATCCAATTTTCGATTAGCTTCTGGTCCTAAATCCGATGTTTATAGTTCAACATCATTAAATTCTTCAAAGTGGAAATATGCGAAGGTTCTAAACCCTCTTAACCGTTTAAGCAAATAAATGAAAGAGATTCAAACTTATAAATGGCTTCTGATGATGCGATGCCATCCCCTCGAAACCTTCGCAAAACAATGTGCTTCTCTGTCATCAAACAGCATACGTTGCGAAGCAATTTGTACTCAATCGGCATGGTGCTCCTTAAATCAAATGGAATAGCCCCTCAAGAAACATATCCTGAGACATGTAATGGGACCAAGGATAAAGCCAGCTTATTTGTTGCTGCAAGTCACTCGCCATTGCCATTTTTATTTCAATTCATTTGCCGTTCGGAATGACAGCTCTCGACTCGACTCCATATACATACATACATATACACTACAGCCACTGGATTTAGCTACACAGAGATATAGGAAACTGGCATGGCAATTGCTGCCGTACAACTCTCGTGATCTCATTAGGAATTCCGTTTGCGTTTTCGGGATAAAACATTGAAGCTGCTGCCGGAGGAATCTATTTGTGGTTTTTCATATACATATACGTATGTACACTGTACAGCTTCGTAGATATACTCGCACTAGATACACTCACTCCTTCTTGGACATAACGTATAGAATAGATACACATTGCGTATATAATTTGTTATGTGAGAAATCTCAGTCGTTGTGGTTCTTATCCTTGCGATACACTCACTCCCTCTGTCAACCGCCCGCCTCCAGTGCCATTCGAATGTGCACCATTGGAATTTTATGAGAAACAATTCGAAATAGTACCTATCCTGCCATATAGAAGGAGGTTAAACGCTTAACGATTGTATATATACGAGAACGAACGAACGAAGGCTTAAAAAGAGACTCCTTGCGGTCGGTGTGGCAGTCTTACTCGTAGTCGTAGGTAGGTATATACCTACTGCAATTAATTGATTGCACATTAATTTAAGGCAAGTCGAAATGTGGATCAGAGAATAAAAAGAACAAACAAACAAAAAAAAAAAAACAACGAAGCAATCCCACAGTTGAAATGTCAACGCAATTAACATTTCAATGAGGCCAGAAGATAAGGAGGCTAATGAATGTCTGTCGGAAGGATTTGCATACGCAAATCGAGCTGAAATTAATTTATTTTTTGTTGATTATTTCTGAGTATAGGTAAATAATTGTCTGACGGTTTGTTGGTGCAATATGCAGTTATCTGGCAGAATATAATAAGATCGAGAAAAACAAGAAATGACTTTTATATGTTTGTACATAAATTGTTGGTAAATAAAATTAATTTCGGCACACAATCATGATTTTGCTTTTAAGAGTATCTTTTAATAGTATACATATGTATATAGGAAAATTGTACCTCCATTTAAAAAGCCAATATAAAATAAAATAAAATAAAATAAAATAAAATAAAATAAAATAAAATAAAATAAAATAAAATAAAATAAAATAAAATAAAATAAAATAAAATAAAATAAAATAAAATAAAATAAAATAAAATAAAATAAAATAAAATAAAATAAAATAAAATAATATAAAATAAAATAAAATAAAATAAAATAAAATAAAATAAAATAAAATAAAATAAAATAAAATAAAATAAAATAAAATAAAATAAAATAAAATAAAATAAAATAAAATAAAATAAAATAAAATAAAATAAAATAAAATAAAATAAAATAAAATAAAATAAAATAAAATAAAATAAAATAAAATAAAATAAAATAAAATAAAATAAAATAAAATAAAATAAAATAAAATAAAATAAAATAAAATAAAATAAAATAAAATAAAATAAAATAAAATAAAATAAAATAAAATAAAATAAAATAAAATAAAATAAAATAAAATAAAATAAAATAAAATAAAATAAAATAAAATAAAATAAAATAAAATAAAATAAAATAAAATAAAATAAAATAAAATAAAATAAAATAAAATAAAATAAAATAAAATAAAATAAAATAAAATAAAATAAAATAAAATAAAATAAAATAAAATAAAATAAAATAAAATAAAATAAAATAAAATAAAATAAATAAAATTTTTAGATGCAAAAACCTTAATTTTGGGATAAGGAATAATGACTAAATAGTTCATAGCCAAATCTGGCTCTCATAAAGATTTATTCTGGGTTATGTCTATTTCGAAAATATCGGTTTTTGACATATAATTTTTTAACGGTAGACACTAATGAAAACAAAAGCTTGAAGATCATGCGGTTATATATATATTTAAAAGTTGCTACTCTTTTTCCTCAGACTAACAATTTGAAAAACATGGCCATTGGTCACATCAAAAAATAAATATTATTCCGTTTAGCCGGGAGTGGCAATTTTCTAAAAATAAATGAATTGAAAACAGAACAAAAACTACTAAAAAAACAACAGAAATACTTAAAGTGCCGCATGTTATACTTTTTTGTAAGGCCAGAAATCTCTGTTGTTTTAGTGAACACATTTTGCAAAAATAATTTTCAAACTCAAATTTTGAAAAAAGTGTCAACCATTTTTTTTTTTTTTAACTTTACGTTATTAAGTACTAACGGGTGTTTTTTTTAAAGGTATAATAGCTATAAGTTGGCGACACTATTTTAACTGGCGGCCATTTTGTCAGCTGTCAAGTGGTTTATTTTTAGTTTGGTTTGGCATTTCAACATGAACAACGCTTCCAAATTGTTCAAATTTATTTTGAAAATCATGGTTCATGGTTCCCAATTTTCATAAGCGAATTTTGTTTAGCGATGAAGCTCACTTTTGGTTGAATGGATACGTCAATAAACAAAACTGCCGTATTTGGAGTGATGATAATCCTCAAGTGTACGTTGAGACACCGCCGTTAGATCCACAAAAACTGACTCTTTGGTGTGCTTTATGGGTTGGTGGAATAATTGGTCCGTAATTCTTTAAAAACGATGCTGGCCAGAACGTTACAGTCAATGGTGACCGCTATAGATTACTGATTACTGACTTTTTCGTTCATCAATTGAACAACGATGATGTGCAGGAGCTGTGGTTTCAACAAGACGGCGCAACATGTCACACAGCTTGTGTCACAATTGATTTATTGAAGGAAACGTTTGATAACCGTATATAGTTTAACGTTATGGACCCGTAAATCGAATCGTGCGATTTAACGCCGCTTGACTATTTTCTGTGGGGATATGTGAAGTCACTAGTCTACGCCGATAAGTCCGAAACGATTGACCACTTGGAGGACAACATTCGCCGCGTTATTGCCGATATACGGCCACAAATGTTGGAAAAAGTCATCGAAAATTGGACCTCCAGATTAGACAACGTCCGACCCAGCCGTGGCGGTCATATGCCAGAAATCATATTTAAATTAAAATTGCCAGAAGATTATCTTTCGAATAAAGTACCTAAATTTCATGTCAATTTAAAAAAAATCATCTTTGTTTTATTCCATTTCAAAGTTCTATACCTCTAAAAAAACAACCTTTATATAGTAGGTACTACTATAGTACTTAATTACGTAAAATTAAAAAAAAAAAAAACTTGAATTTTTTTTTCAATTTTTTTCTTTTTGGAAATTAATTCGGGCTTTACATTGTAAAAAGTTTAAATAATATTGCATATCAAAATTATAAAAAAAATGGAATTCTTAAAACAAATTATAAAAATTATTCTTTGAAAATTCAGTATTCCAAAAATTTTTTTTTTTTGAAGTTACCTTTTTAAAAATTGAGAGCAGCGTGTGTGAGAATATGGAATATGTAACTATAAATGAATGTTTCAAGATTTATCATGTCACTGAGGTAATGACTACAACTGGTTTTGCATCAATTCGGGCAATAAATAGGCAAGTATATTTGAAATACCTTAAGATTCTTCATTTTTCGGAAGTATTTTATTCGTCACTAGATATTTATAAAATATAAAAAAAAAACAGTCTAACAATTAAAATAACTTTATTCGTATTTTCGTCAGTAAAGCATATCTACCAGCGTTGCCGAAGTGGCACGATCGTGGTTTTGTCGTGGCACTGTGGCACACTCTTCTTATTTCCATTTTTTTCTTTAAATAAATCGAATTTTGAAGCAATTTTTAAGGAAAATTGCGGAAAAACTGGCAGAAACTCTTATTTTTGACAATACACGAATAGAGAAAATTATTTCTTTTAATTTTTTGTTGTATTTCACCCAACAATTTATTTTTATTTTTATATTTTTTTTTTAATAAGAATTTGCATTTTTTTATATCATCACTCGAAAATAATACGTTTTTTTTTTTTTAAAATGTGCACGGATTTTTTTTTGACTGTAACGCTGATATCTATTTACAAATGGCATAAATTCAGTTTCAATGTAGACAATAACCAAATTATCATCATTTTTCTTATTGTACATCACATAACTTAAATAAAAAACTGCCGATGTTAAAGGACAACTGTCGTGTTGATGGTAACAAAATTTGTGTGCTTCGAATCATGTTTCACTTCGCTTAATTTAATTTTTTCTTGTGATGTCTACAAAAAAAAAGAAAACAACTAATAAATTGGAGGTTTATGAGTTGCCATTATTTAGTTGTTACTTTTTTATATTTACAAGTTCACATAAATTTGTTTATTACTATTTCAAATAAAAAATCCAACAAAAATAAGTCGAAAAGTTGTAAAAATCAATCAACTAGTTTTTATTATTGCCACTACTACAACAAAGAAAAAGCAGAAGAAACAAAAAAATACAATTTCATTCATCAACACTTAAAATCAACGACTTCTTCTTCCCTAGAAAAAACACTTACTCGTCAGTATATATTTTCTTTCGCAGACTAAAAAAAAAAGTTAAAGAAACGCAATAAGTTAAAAAACAATAAGCTCGAATTGCTTAACTTTTCTTTTTTTGATTTTATCTTTAAGGACATTTTGTGTAAACAAAAAGTGGAAACAAAAACTTTTTAATCAGTGACAGACTGACAGCTCACATATTCGACCTAGTTTACTGCTCAAGACACAACTTTCTGATGGAGATTTAATTTTTTTCCTTTAACAACTTTGAAGAAAGTCATCCACATTATATTCGGCCTTGTTTGTTGAAGGAGGCGCCAGAAAAAAAAAAACATCAAAATCATTAACATATGTTTCCGTGGTGTAGTGGTTATCACATCCGCCTAACACGC
The DNA here is from genome assembly GCA_951394125.1 of Epistrophe eligans. Classification (NCBI taxonomy): domain Eukaryota; kingdom Metazoa; phylum Arthropoda; class Insecta; order Diptera; family Syrphidae; genus Epistrophe; species Epistrophe eligans. The sequence goes on along the minus strand of OX596030.1, from coordinate 7,666,055 downwards.
GGAAGGCCCCCGGTTCGATCCCGGGCGGAAACAATTTAATTTTATTGCACTTTTATTTAAATGTCATTCCTATAATGTTTTGATTAATGCCCTATGCCATTGCATTATTCCAGCAGATAACACTTTTCACATGAACCTCCATTTATCTCCAACAACAACAAAAACAACAAGTGTTTGATGGGAGATTGTTTCAAAGTCACAGACAGTCAGCTCCAACTCTCTGCCCCCAAAGCAAACATTGTAGATAGTCAGACCACCCGAAAAATATCGTAACTCATCTTGATGACAACATCAGTGGCGTGTTGTCAAATGCTAATGCACTCTCATCCACGCATATAGAAGTAGAGTCATCCGCAGCAACATGCTGATGCACCATGCAACATGTATGTACCCTATCGAAATTTATTAATTTCCCCTTTTTTTTTAAATTTAATTGTGGCCCCTTACAATGTGATAAGAGTTGTGGTGTTTTATTGGTACATTAAAATTAATTGCTTTGCTGGGACATCATAAATTCGATGATGAATACAAGACAATCGTAAAAATATTGTTGTCATGAAATAAATTATGTATTAATTTTGTATTATTTATTAATATTTATATTTTAAACGGAAAAATATGTAATTTTAATTTTATTAGACAGGTGGATTTTTTTTTGTCGGATGTCATGTTAGGAATATAGTATTTTATTTTTTTACATTAGAATTTTTTCACATAAGAATTAAAATCGTTAGAGGCGAGAAGATTCTTAAAAATTTATTGAGACAGTTTTGAAGGAGGTGTTATAATAGTTTGGCACCTGTTGGTCTCACGAAAATTATGTTAGGTGAGGCAAAAATTATAAATTTCAAAATTTAAAACATTTTCAGTCTGATGCCGAATTTTCTGGATTTCGGTCGGTCGGTTTAAAATTATTAATACTTCTATTTTCATTTCAAGATTAGCTGGTACCCAGTGCTCTACATACAGATACTAAATTTGTGACAGAAATATGTGTCTGTACATTTTTAAATTCTATTTTTGCGTAACACCATGGTTTTAATTTTATTAAAAAAAACTTAAAATTTGAATAAAAATGTAAGCTTTTTTAACTCTTTGCAATTTGAATCTTTTTTTTATGCATATATGTAACTTCTAATTTGAATTGTAAATATTTTAAGGCCATAAATGAGATATTATCCCAAGGCTTTTTTTTTTTTTAAATAAATAAATTAAAAAAAAAAATAAAATTGTAAAAAGACAAAGTTCTTTGTACAGGCGTCTAATCCATAAGCTTAAAAAATCTTTTGGTTGCCAAGAGAGCTTGCCACACACAAAAGCTTTCCATTGGCGAAACATTATCGTGTTTTAATGATTTTTTTTTTCAGGGAATTTCTAAATTTGTGTCTATTGGAAAAGATTGAAAACTTTTGATTTACATTCGAATAGCTATTTTTTAAGTGATATGCTTCGATTTACAATATTATATGTTATAGCTATTTTTTACAGTCAGAAACCTATTATTTTATTATATTTTTTAACCAAAAAGTAAGAACAAAACATCATATTTCAAACATGGCCTTTAAAATAAATAAGGGTGTCCCAAAATATACACAAGATTTGAATTTGACATCAATTGTTTAATAAAGTGTTGGCAACTCTTAATAAATTAATTTTTTATTAGCTGACAGTTTAAGTTTAGTAAAAATGGAGCATTACTTTGAGGTGTTTTAATTGTTAAGCAATAATTCAAAAATAGTTCTATGGTATCATTGAAAAGTAGCCTAAAATTATAGTTACTAAATTTTTTTTTTATCTGTGGAAATTTTTTACAAAAAATAAAATTGTCCTTAACAGTGTAAAAAATGCATATGAATGATACCGTTATTTTCGGCCTTACAATTTTTTTTTTAAACTTAGATTTCACACCCCTTTACCGCTTTGAAAACTTAACCCCGGTATTTAGGATAAATACTCTTTGGAGATTTATTAAGACCAAAATTTAGTTCTGTCGGAATTTTTTTTCAGACTTTGGCTATTTTTGTGTCTAATTTTCCTGGGCTATAGGAAAGTAATGTCCAAAAAAAATTTATTACCAAATTTCAAGAAAATCGATGTATCTGTGTAGAAAATTATCAGTTTGCAATTCTGAAAATTTTTTTAGGATTTCCTTTTCTGGCGAAAAAGACAGAAGCTGTCAGAGTTCTCTTAAAATCAAATCGAATCAGTAAGTTGTTCATAATTTCAAATATTTTTGTCTCGCAAATAATCTAAATTCATATTTTTACTTATGAAATCAGATTGAATTTTTTGTTCTGGGCGCAGAGCTACTAGACTTCTTTGATACCTCTATATAATCTATATATGAGATTTCAATTTGCCCAATCGTAAAGCAACGAATAAAGAATGAAAGAGAAATTCATAAGCTGCAAAAGTTCAAAAATAATTTTCTTTTCAGAAAAATGTTCAAATGTTCATGTTTGTCAGTACTTTAAAAACTACTTTAAATCTTCTTGCGTTAACCCAGTCCAATTGAATTCAAATGACAAGTTAGTGGTACATATTAACTTATTTTCTTTAACTCTAATGTTTTAAAGTTTTTAAAAAGGCGATGAATTCTAAATTTAACTTTAACAAAATGTATTAGAATTATTCCTTTCTTTAAAAAAATTTTAAGTATTATTTATAACTTTCAAAATATTATTCCTGTTTCCGCCCGGGATCGAACCGGGGGCCTTCCGCGTGTTAGGCGGATGTGATAACCACTACACCACGGAAACACATATTTTTAATTCGACTTGGAAACCTAATCCACATAAAGTTGGATGAATTAAATTAAATCGCAACTAGCTATACATATATGTATACATATATTTTTCATCAAACACCTGCCCTAACGCACAAACAATGATAATATGGCAGACCGCCAATGTTGACATACTAAATAGAGATAACATCGAATTCAAGTTTTGAAGAGATTAATCTATCTCACGCAGCTGAATAGCTTTAGGCTCTATTTTTATCTCAAGAATTTTGATTTGGCTAAAAATACAAGTATTTGTATACAATTGTTTGGGGAAAGTTAAAACCTATACAAAATAATGTATGTGGGTCTATACTTATGTTTATAATAAAATATTTATTTGATTTCCACGCACTTTTAGCGCTGGTATGACGAGTTGAGTTATTGTGGCATAAAAAAAAATAAATAAATATCTATATTTTATTCTACATTAAGTGATTTATTTTGCATGTTAATTCAAATTAACATGAACAGGTTATCATCTCCTATATGAATGAAATATTGTTGAATATGAGTAGCGAGGGAAATATTGTATTTACCCCTGACTGACATTTAAAATTTGAAAGTTGATATTCAAAAATTCTAAGCTATAATATAGGTACATATAAAAGATGCACAAGTATATCTCTTGACCAGATCTATACATATATTACGATGAGACAGTAAACAGCTGATATGCTCCAAACTTCATAATCCAAACTAAAATGTTTTGATGCAGAAATCTTTATTACGACATTTCAAGCATCTTTAAAATAATATTATACAAATTGTAACCCGTTCTTCAGGGTTGTTTGTTTCAAAATAGAAATTATTTTTGTAAAACTATGAGAGTTATAAATTATGATCTATACAAATAGAAGGATGGAGGATCATATTAGCCATAACCGTGAGTGCTTTTGGATGATCGGCTTGGAACCACATTGCCCATTCTAAAATGGAAGAGATGAGGTGCTTGAGAGTTAACAGCTAATGTATTAGAAGCATCAGCCTTCTATTACCCAAGAACACCATCAGGTTCATAGGAAATATGAAAGATATATTCATTAATCCGGCGTATTTAAATTAAACGCATTCATTATGCGCCAGATATAAAGATCCTCGGGAATTCAACATATTGTGTACTGATTTTCATGAAGTAAAATACTATAACTTAGAAATAACTGAGACTTTTTAATTATATTTATATGTTAGGCCACTCACGTTATAGGGTGTTATGAATACATACAAGTCCAGGGCCTAAAACTTAAAGTGCCAATTTGTTATTTTTAATTTAATAACTGAATTAATTTTTGGATTTATGTCTTTAATAAAGGGTATCACTTAACATTATGCGTGTTTTTTTGTAAGCCCGGAGGGAATTGGACGAAAAAAACGACTACGCTCATCCCTGTGGTCGTTTTTTTCGTGCAATTTATTGCCCCCAGGCTCGAAAAAAACACGCCTATTGTAAGGGCCAGTTTGTTCATAACTGATCATCTTTAATCAATGATTATTGCAACTGGTAAATCATCGAATGTGCATTTTAACCAAACTAAATTTTTTATTAATGAATTAAAAATTTGAGTTGTTATTCATGGAAATCGCTAATCAGCTGATTCGACATCGATAAGCGCCACTTAATTAGAACCTGACGGTGCAGATTTAACCTACTGAGAACAAAAAGGCCCTAAGTGTTGCCGTTGATTTTTAATATTTTTTTTTCTACTTCAAGTAAATTTTTAGAAAATGATTTTTCTATTATCTTGACCCAATCTACACGTCCTAGTTTTTTTCGCATCTTATACAAAACACCCTGTATATTTTCAAGTGAATTAAAAAAAAAAAAATTAATTGAAGGGTAAACAGGGGTAAAAGTAAGTTAATGTCGAAATTATGTTTGCCAAACGGTGTAAGATATGACAATGATTTTTTAATTTATAGATTTGCGTAAGGGGCTTTAGAAAATTTTCAAAAAAATTATTATCAATATCAATATCGGAGAATGTTAGATAAGGATGACATTTATATTATTGGAAAATGATACATGAAAATTTATATCCATTTGAAAGCATTTTCTTAAGTAAGTGGTATTTTTAACGTGGAGAGTTTTTTGAAATGTGGTCTTTTTTTTTGGTTATTTTTTGACCGTAATTATATTGAACTTTGGGACGTTATACAAATTATGGGTTTCAATAAGTTTCAAAATTTCTAAGGTACCGTTAATAAGAGATATTTGCGTCATACAGAATGAAAAATTATTTTTTTTAAATTATTTTTAACGTAATTTACGATTATCTTTCCATTTAGTATCTTAAGAACGCTGAAATTTGGGACAGATGATAAAATCAATTAATTTTTGAAATGTAAATGAATTTCTGTAATAACGGTAGTGTTATATAGAAAATGGGAAAAAACGTGAAAATCTTTTTTTATATTTCTGAAACAATTCCTAAAATTTTATTTCAAAATAGAGCCGTCTTTTAAAAAATCTTTAAGGTTTTTTTTTTAAATGTATTTTTTTTTATTTATGTTATTTATACAAATTATTTAACATTACATTAATTTTTAAAAAACATTCATTAACGTGTTTTCAAAATGCCGATTTTTCAAGAAAATGTTTTTGTTTTTTATATTGTTTTAAATTGAAAAGGCCTCCTGTATAAAAATTTTGATCAAAATCAGTTAAGCCGTTAATGAAAAAGTCGAAAATAAAAAAAAACGGCTCTATCTACATATATGGCATTAGGAACCGTTAATAGAAGTTTATAGTAAATTTTCTTTAAAAGCAGATCATATCACCCATTTTTTTTTTATCAATATCGTTAAAACCCTTTCCAATAACTTCTTTGCCTCTTTCATAATGCTGAGACGGCAGCCACCATTATATTTTTGCAGCTAAACACAATTTAATCGCCTCTATAATTACCAGAACATGGAAATGGTTTTCGTCAAACCGTTAGTCTGTGCGTTCTTGCATCTATTTAAATATCGAGGTAAAGCCTAAATGGAAATCATATAAACAAAACCTAGGAATCAGATTTCCTTGACCTATATAAAAATAAAATTCTTATTCCTATAAAAAACTGCGTAGTCAATTAGTCTTTTAGTGAACTAGTCATTTTAGGTAGGTATATAGACCACCATTATATCAACAATCGATTTACAAAATGTCATATAGTTTCTGAATTTGGCGTGGTATAGGTAATGGTTTAACTTTCTATTTTTCAAAAGGTCGAAAGCTGAAACGTGGGTAGGATACTGGCCCAATATATCTCCCATCTATTATGCTTTTCCTGGTTTCTGCATTTTGGCATATTACATCACAACCATAACCCGGGTTGGGTATGACCCGTCATGGTTCAGCACAACATCCTCAGCCCAACACTACCTAACTTGACATTTCGCGACTCAACATGGACTTAACTGATCATGAAAATTTCTCAACATGGATATAAAATTCATTTTTAAGAATGAATTTTGTGAAATTAATGCTTTGTGTTTTTTTTTGCGTAGTGTGAGGTTGACTGAGGGTTGGTACTTTATACTATGATATAGAAAAAAGAAAAAGAGGAGGAGGGAGATATATAGATGAGGCGGTGGCTGATTAAACATAATCAATATAGTTTTTTGATAGGTTCATATTGTGCCAATCTATATTTTGGGAAATTATATTGGGTAAATGTAAAACTGGACTTGTTCACATATTTTTATAATTATAGATATAGAATGGAATATGATATGACGGTGATATGTGAACCAATTTTTGTGAGGCAAGCTGTGGGAAGGTAGTTTCAATGATAGGGAAAAAGAGAAGGTGGTGAATACAAAATCGCTTTAGTTTTGGTGGTTCTTATTGTATGTGACGATGAGAAAACTACAAAAGGTTTTAGGTCTGTTTCGGTATTGTTTCTTTTCGTAGCCTATAACTTGTGTTCTTATCGTCGGATCTTCAAATATAATGTCTTAAAATAAAAAAAAACAACAGGATATTATCCACCTACATCGATACGTATAGATATGAAAGAACAAATATAGGCATGAACTATGGAATTTTAAAATTCAATAAACTAAATGAAGGTTTTTTGAGAGGTTGTAGGGTGGTTTTAGTTAAACTATGAAAACTATAATACGGTTCAATATCGATGTTTATACCTACATAACTTAAGTTCTAATCATTGGACTTTCAATCCCTAGGTACCATACCTATTACATAACATATGTATGTATGTACAAAATATATCGATGACTGATTTCATGTCTTAAGAGAATAGGTAGGTAGTTTGTAGGTAGGTAGGTAGGTATGTAGGTACATACCTATACAATATCAATTTGTTTTTTCGTAGGGAACCTATAGGTAGGTACCTACCTAAAGTTTTTATAAATTAAAAAATACCTAGGTATACTTACTTACAGGTAGATAGGTTACCTATAGCTAAAGTAGGTTCCTTTGAACAAAGTTGGCATTTTTAAAAACCAAAACTGTCTGCGCGGACATAGAGAAAACATTTCAGTTTTAGGTGGGTAGGTACTATTTTAAAGAAGGTACCTATCAATTACCTTCTTTAATTAGGATTCCGGAAAAGTTAACTCTCCAGAAAAAGTTAATTTTAAAGAAAAGGTAAAGACGTGTTTTTAAGCAATAGGTAGGTATATATAGGTAAGCAGGTACCTTAGTAGGTACTTACCTATGATTCTTGAACAATTAACAATAAAATCAATTTTTTAGTATCTAAATATCTATACATATGTACCTATGTACCTACATACACAAGTAGGTAAGTTGGTAGGTACTTTGTGCGCAAACGGGGCTGCAAAATGCCTGTGTGCGATAGGTTTATTACTTAGGTATTACTTGTTTAATGTTAACTTCCCATCATTGGAAGTTATTGTGCGGTTCGATTTTTCGAATCGAAAATTTTGACATATTCCACTTTTCAAGGTCCCAGGAATACGAATCCGTCATTTTAAGAGAGATGTCTGAATGTGTGTGTGTATGTACGTACGTTCGTACGTTCGTATGATACATTCTATCGTTCACTGTATCTCGAGAACGAATAGAGATATTGTATTCAAGTAAATTTTATTTTACAGATGAATGGCAGAAAGGATATTCAACAAAATTCAATTAACGGTTATTTTAATATACCTAGGTAGGTAGGTACATCAATTTAAAACAAACATTTCTAAAAATCGTTCGTTTCGAATATTTCGAGTGGGTACAAGAATTGTCTTCGATTCTCAGGTTTATTTTATTCTACACATACGTAGGTAATGAAGAAACGAAAAGAATTAAAAAAATGAACGAACAGTTTTTTTTTTTTAAATCAACAAACTTTCAAACCAAAACCACTAGGTAACAAAAATTAAAAAAGTGTTTATCGACTCGAATATCTCGAGAACAAACAAAGCTATCGACTCCGGAATAATTTTATTTTACATACAATGCTATAGATTAGAATTGATGGGTTTTTTAAGAAAATGAAGGTACCTATACCTATAATTTATTTATTTTTAACATAAACTATTAAAAATTCTTGAAAAAGAATAGGTAGGTAGGTATCTCGACAAAATGAAAACTGATTTCGACGCCAGGCTAATTTTATACCAATCACATTGAAGTTGACAAGAACTGATTAAGTGTGTAAAAATACTCAATTGATAATTTTTTTTTTAAACCAAAAAAAAAACAAAGCTATAAAAAATTATTTAAAAATGTTTTTCGGCTCTCGAAATTTTATTCTGCACAAACAAATGCCTTAACTAAAATTTGAGTGTTAGTTTGTAAAAAAATTCAATTGACAGTTTTTTTTAAGGAAAAAAAAATTATTCCTTTTAGCTACAATATTATCTATATGAATACAAAATTCTTTTAGGTAGGTACCTATATTTTAAATATTTTTTATTTGAAAAAACATTGGAAAAAAGGCAGATGAAGTACTAAAATAATAGATCCAATATCCAACGCTAATGGTTCAAGAAGATGACTATATAGGTATATGTAGGTAGGTATATCCTACTTTATATAGATCTCAAGTAGGTAGCTACCATATTTAAAAATAAAATGACAACCTTCTCATATGTAATAAGTCGGTATACCTAATAATAATTCGGTGAAAAATCCATTGAATACGCCATAAACTCTTATGGACGGTTGAACTACTAGGTACCTATACATAATAGCTACCTACCAGAACAATATAATATGTATGTACAATTGCATACACTTGTACGTAATCTCAATGATTTTTTAACTCAATAAATAAACCTGACGTTATACCTTCATTTTAAGACCTTAATCTTAAAGATCCTATTATTACAACAGAAGTTATAAGCCAACCAAATCAACTGACAAAAAAACATTCTCCCTGACACAATTATACCAGAAGCGTTGCATACTTTAAGGCGAATATCAAATTTTCTTTAGATAATGCTCTTACATAGGTTAGTATTTGTTTAGAAGTTAGTTTTTGAACCCTTAAATTGATTTACTCCATTTAACCCTTTTAAAAATTCAAATTTCAAAAATTTCCTTCCCAATGAGCTTCTACATAAAATTTCTAATTCAAAAAAGTTTACTATATATTTTTATCACTTAATCTATAAGCTGTGCAATGACTTACTACTTGCCTATAGGTATATTTATGCACTTCCTTATTGGGTAGGGGTTGAACTTTTTAATAATTGCCTGTTCTCGTCTTACACACTTAAATTTGGTAAGAATTCATTTTGCAAGAAAGAGCACATAAATGACAGTTAAGTGACGCGAGTTGAATTATTTTCTCTCTCACAATTCCGTATGAGACGCCATTTTGTCTCTCTTCAAACCTGTTTTGTAGTCAGAGGTATCGCTTAAAGGACATTTTAGTACTAAAATTCTGTGTATAATTAATACCTTTTAATACAAAAACATTTTGAAGAAGACCTCATTGTTCTCATAGAGTACAACATCCGAGATCCAACTTAAACTTTTACAAACCAGAGAGCGATATTAAAAAAGAGGCATCAGGAGGAGGAGTAAAACATTTGGATTTAAAAACTTTATTGACTGGTCTAAATATGTACATAGGTACTATGTAATGTATAATTATGTGGTAATATATTTTTGTGTTGTAATATTCTTTTTAGATTTTTGCTTGAAGTAGGTACCTACCTAGTTAAATTGTAACTGCAATCTTTTAATTGAATTCAATAAATGGTTCAGAAAAGACTGCATTTTTTTACAAGCCTGGTACATAATGTACATATATTATTTAGGTACCTACCTTGCCAATAAAAAGTAATTTTTTTTTGGTTTTATTTTCATTTAAATCTACATAGGTAGGTAACCAATATTAAAATAAATATGAGGAGCCACTAGCCTAAAATTTATAGATAAAGCTAAATTAGTGATTCTTTAAGCAGTATAAAGTTAGCCTATATGTACATATATAACTCGCGGCATATGGTTTGGCAAAACTAGTTTTTACAATAAAACGGTAGTTTATAAAAAAACTAATTTTAAAAAATAGGTAGGTAGGTATATAAAGTTTAACTCATTAGGTACCTATTATAATATAAATGTATCTACATAGGTATAAAAATGCATTTTGAAAAACAATAAAAATGAAAATATTTTATTCTGGAGTAGGTAGGTATTCTTAAAGACTAAAGTTTTATACCTACAATTTTTTTTTTTTTTAAGTAGGTTCATATGTCAGGACTAAGAAGGTACCTCCCTACCTACTTATGGCAGATCCGGATGTTAATCGAGAGGATGATATCATTGGGATTGTTTATTTGATATCAATGAAGTTTTTTGTCCTTTTCCAGTAAAAAAAAAGGAATATTTATTAAGGCATAAATAAATAAAAAAGGTATAAATACATACATTGTAGGTACAATGTACCTACATATTTTTGGATTCATAATTATTTATAAACTTGAAAACCCAATTATTCAAACATAATTTGAATTATTGATCATTAACATTTTGGTAAATAAGAATAATTCTTGAATTATACCAGCATATTTGTACCTATACAGTAAGTAGGTATCTACCTTATTACCTAAATGAAAAAGCATCAATATATAAAAATGTTCAATGTAGGTATAATCACAATAAACCCATGTATACTCATGTATATATCATGTGTTTACATATGTATAGGTATTTTTTTTTATATCTAGGTACTTATATGTTTATATAGGATATACATAGGCACCGCGATTTGCTTTAAACTTTAGGGTTTTGAAGTGCCGTGAAATAAGGACAAGGCCAAGTTATATTAGGTCAGTAAAGTCAAATACCTACCTATACCTAACCATATCTACCTAATTATATCTGATTGATTCTCTAGAGTCTAGAGGCAAAAATGTAAAAAACAGAATTTTAAATTTACGAATTTTGTCACATACAGAATTAATTATTACCCCCACACTTTCCTACATATCTATAGGTATGTAAGTATCTACATTTCTTTTGTGAAAACAACTCCGACAATTTTTAATTTTTGCATAAATTCATATTTTTTTTTAAATAAGGTAGGTAGGATACCTTCGGATTATTAGATATATTATGTACCTACCTACCTATTTTTCTTTATTTTGGGATTAAAAAAATTGGTACCTACATATGTACCTACCTACATATGTATGTCATTTCTTAAGAGTAAACCATCATTTCTGACTGCAAAATGCTTTTCTTCATTTTAGCTTGGCTAAATTTTGTAAATAACTTGGAATGGACGCGGAATTGTATCGCGTTCTGCTATTAAAAAATAAAAAATCGTTTGTTACGAAATTTTTGACCAAAAATTGTAGATCAAGTTTAAAAACTAAATACCTATATGCACCTATACTATACATAAACAAAATACCTATGTAGTATGTACATAATGTAAATTTGCAGAAAAAATTGTTTTCATAATTTTCATTTTCCTCAAAAACAAAAAACCTGAATCCATTTCATAAAAAAAATGAATTCTAGGTCACCGATATATTTTTAATTGTAATTGTAAAAAAATTGCACACCGCCCCATTAAAAAAAAAATAAAATACTTATAGGACCTATAAACAATTTGCACTTTGTACTTACCTTCCTAGGTATAGTCTCCTATACTATGTAGGTAAAGGTGATGAAACCTAAGGAAGGTATGCAATACAATATTGAAATTGCCATTAGGTAGGTATAGGTACTTATATCGAAAGACGAATTTCGAAATGATCAGCATGCACATTTTTAGACAAGTTAAAAGCTGCATAGGTACCTCTACCTACCAACTACATAATTATAAGAAATTAACCATGAAATGCGATAGTTGTGAATCAACTCCCGTGAGAGGAAATAAATAAAACAAATAAAACAAGAAAAATTCCACTCGCCATACGACAAAATTCGGCTGGGGGACTACTTAATTAGGGGCGCTAGGCCGCCGTGCCGTCGCGCCACCGCCTAAAAGCAAAAATCAAACCGTGAGATGCCAGCGAAATAGGGCACCTAGGTAGGTATGCGTTTTTATTTCACGTTTTTTGTTGCACAATTTTTGAGTGACAATTTTTGAAATAGTAGTTAGATACCTACCTACCCACCTAAAAAAAAAGTAGGTACCTATTTGCTCAAATAATTCTCAAACACATTGCTTTACCTACATAATTATTATAATTGGTAAAATGACTGTACTTCTAGAATACCTACATAATACATACAACCTACCTTAAATACCTATAAGTAGGTAGGTATACCTAATCTACATAAATATATCTACATTACCGTAGATACCTGAACAAAAATCCAAATTAAAAATCTAAACTCACCGCTTATTATTACCTAAACCTTTGTATCAGCTAACTTCTTACTGTTCAAAATATCCTAAACTTATCCCTGCCACATGCTAGACTTAATAGCTAAGCTACCTACTGATTTAAAAGCTCTCCAAATCCAGATCTATGAGAAATGAAAATCGATTTAAAAAATCATCCTTTAAAAAGTCACATTTGTAAACGAACCCTTTAAGTGATAAATTAACACCTACCTACCTGGCTAAAACATAGGTATCTTTTTTTCTATTTCCTTCCTTAATTATAATCTATTTTATTCTATGAAACCTCATCTTTATTATTATGGCAAATCATTTATTAAATACCTAATCACTTTCCCAAAGAAGTAAGAATCTAAATAAAACTAGCCTACCTAAATTAAACTAAAAACGAAAAGCGCAAGCGCAACCCTATATTACTATCCTCATCGCTCCTGCGATGAGACTGAGAATAAAATGGTTTCATAAGAAACACATAGTTATAAAAGGGGGAGGTTTTATTCAATAAAACATGTTGTAAGAGAACAGAATGAACTCTTCGTACATTTAAATGAATTCAATCATGCGCCATGTCGAGTTTTGTACCTATGTCGGGCTGTACCCTATGTTCAGTTAGGTTGTGTCGGCTTGTATAATGTTCAGTTGTGACGTGTCAAGTTGGATATGTTCAGTTGCGATGACGCCCCATAACCCATTTATTTTTTTGACTTTTATAATCTAAAGCTTAAGACAGCGAGAGAAAAAAAGAGAACATGTATTTCCTAAAAAAAAGAAATTCTACCTTCTATAGCAAAAGAAGGTATCGCATAATCCATGACCGACAATGTCAATGTCGGTTGGTTTGGTATAATGTTATACTCGTATACACAGCATTGATTTTTGCGCCATGACAACGATAATGACGATGGCGGCGCGGCATTGTCGCCAATAATAATAACAACCAAACCAACAAACCCAAGGAAACCGTCTTTGAGTATACTTATAAAAGTTAGGTTAACCCACATCTATGGGAAAGCATCAATTTCTTAAACGGGTGTTGTCTTCTGATGTTGTCTTGTCGTCGTCGTCGTCGTTGTCTGAGACTATGTCGATGTCGTCGGGAATGATGAATAATTTCCCAAGGATATTCTTAATGGCTTTCTTTGGTTCCTCGGCTTAAGAGGAATACCAGGAAAGGATATATAGGCACTAAGCACACACACACACAAACATACAAAGATGGTTGCTCCATTCAAAGTAGATTGAAATAATATCTTCTTCTTGCAAGTCAATTTCCTCAACAAAACAAAACAAAAAGTAAAAAAAACTTCAGAAAATTATTGGAATCAAAAAAAAAAAAAACTCATCTCATCAATCTGCAAGTTTTTAATATTTTTGTTAAGATTCGTCGAACAAACATAACCATCAATGGATTTTTTTGTCTTGACGAAAGATATACAAACGAAATAAGTAATAATAATTCCCTTATGACAACCTTGATGGAATTAATTATTTTTCTTTTTGATCGTAAAAAAAAATAAAATCTAATAAAAATGATTCAGAGACTCTCTCCTCGCACCCGGATTAATTCTGGCTTTCTGCATCATATAAATCGATATTGAACATGGGATGGCGCCAATTAAATCAGAACAGAAGATAGAGCTATTGAAATTTTATTTGCCACGGCTTGGCATAGCATGGCAGGGCAGGGGAATTTTATTACCAATGACGGGATTAAAATCAAATAATTTAACTTGGATTAAGATCGTAAAAAAGCAATTTTTAATTAGAAATTAATTCAGGTAATTCTCTATACAGCTACTGTGAGATAATGTAGTGGTTGGTTGCTTAGATTCCCAACACGCAATACGCATAGGTTGTGATAAAAGAATTTTATTGAAAAAAAAAAAAAAAAAAAAAACAAATCTGCAATTTATTCGTATTGAGATCAGATATCAATTTTGCAACATTTTTATTTATATTGTGATAAAAACAAAAGTTATATGAAAGGTATACATTGTATACCTCTCAACTACTGATTGGGGATATAAAAGGAAAAAAAAAAAGATTAGTTTTTTTTATTTAAAAAAATTACATTGTTTGGAATAAATTGCAATTACATATTGCGATTTTAATTATTTTTGGATGGGAGTTATATATTTTATTTATGATGATAATAGCAGACAATGCCTTTGCACATTATTTAAAGAGAATAATGTTCGGATTAGCATGACTGACCGACCGACGATGCCACCAATTTTTTTCTTTAGATATTATATATAATTTCGAAAACGGAGATAATTTACTTTTTAAGTTTGTTTTAAAATAGAAAATAGCTAGGTACTTAAGTAAATAGTGTACCGATTTTTAAATTATCCAAGTTTTTTTTATTGTTTCATTAAATTTAGAACTGTGACTATGTTGTTAACATAGGTTGAGCCATTAACAATACATGAAAGGTATACCTAGTAATTCAAAAATTCGAAATTAAATTAATAAAAATCGACTGAGTTGTTTTTGATTTAAATTTAAATTGATTTTTTTTAAATTAAAACACAAAAAATGGAAAATTTTTCTTATACTTTTAAAACTTTTTAAAGCATTCTCCATAAAAAATTCATCAAAATCAGTTGAACTGTTTTTGGGAAAACCGAATATGATAAAAATAGTTCTATATGCGTTTGTCGATTTCTTTTTACAAAAACGAAGGCATTATTCAATAAAATTGCTGTTTTTTTTAACAAATCTGTGGGCACGTTTTTGAGAAAAATAAGATTTTCACTAATTGCTTAAAAAGTTTGCTCGGTAGGTACCGTTATTTTTGATAAAAAAAAATAAAAAAAAACGTGTCGGGGGAGTGCCCAAAAAATGATACGTACTACTGAGTTCAGAGACAATTTCCCCAGCCGTTAAGCCGAACGGACAGATAGGGGAACAGAATTGTGAGATCGACTGTTTCATTTTCCTAATCATATATGACAAGTTCGATCAAAAACTCGAATTCAATGGCTGTAAATATCTTAAAAGATATGATTTATTTCTAAAAAAAAATGTGAAGAATAAGATACAAATTGTGGCTTATGCAAATTCTATAGGAGCAAAAGATCGCAACACTTTTTTTTTTAAAACCATGTATAATATGTCGGTGAAATTAGACTTTGACGAATTTTAGAGTACCCAAAACTTTGTTTTTACAGGTTTAAATAATTGGTAATATGCACATACATATGTTAATTTTAAATGAGTGAATTTCAATTTCCTAGAAATCTGAATGAAATTTCTTTTACACCAATCGGGTCTTCTGATTTTTTTAATTTATTTTTACAAAGAAACTTTAATTCCTTTAAACGGTGGCCAATTATTAATATGGCTGATATCGCGGTAGTTCCCCCCCTGCTCTCCACTTTTATTTGACCTTCACGGAATTTTTTCAAAGTGAAAATCTAATTTTCTTGAGTTACGATAGAACTTTCTAGAATTTTTCATTGAAATAACTTACTTATGTTCACTCACATCGTAATAGAAATTAATTCGTTCAACAAAATTTGCATATTAGTATGGTATATTTAGAAAATCGTTACAAAGATACTTCCTATAGTTTAAATCTCCCCAATTTAAACTTCTTTTTATTGTCTTTCTGACCTTCGCATTTATTTATTTATATTCTCTCTTATCTTATCCTCAGTTACATACCCAACGCAGCAGTTTTGTCCCTCTATATAAAATCTTGAAAGATGCAATAAAAACTTCTTTCATTGTAGGAAACACTAAAAGGAAATTTATTATTGTTTTCTTTTTTTTTTTAATCCTCTGAGCAAAAAGAACATTTGTTTTAATTTATCCGTAAGACAAAACAAAAATACAACTGCATTGGAATAAATTGTCACCCAGGACCAAATTGCTATAAAAGAGAGTGTTATATAACTAAATTTAAAACTAATAGCAGCCAAAACATTACAAAAAGTATATTGAAAGTTATGTTATGTTCTTGTGCGTGGTAAGATGAAAGGATTACAACAAAAAAATTACATGTTATACTTGAACAAATCTTATTGAAGAACAAATGAACAAAGAAAAAAAAAACTATATTAAAAGGATTCAAAAGATATTTTTAAAAGTTTAAAGTTCCTTTTAAAAGTTTCTTCCGATAAACCTACAATAATGCCAACAAATAACAAGCTAAACTTTATAAGAATAGAAAAATAAACTCCTATAGAAATTCAAGGATAATGAAAGTATTCTTTGTAAAGCTATACAAAATCTTACTTTCCCGACACATTACTTTTGTATTTTTTTTTGTCTTTTTGTTTTTTATTTTGATGTTTTTTTTGATCCAAGTCCAAGAACTTCTATTCAATTCTAATTTTCTTTTAAAGTCATTTTATAATTAATTAATTTGCTTTCGTATTTTCTGAAGTTTTCGCGTTAAAATCTTCTCCATTTGACGGCGTACATTTTTTTCAAATGAATTCACTTGAATTGTGTTTTCGAAAAATTCTCTTATTATGCAAAAATTATATTTCAAACCACTTTGTCATTAATTATTTTTATTCTTTGAGTTTTCTATCCACCCGCCAGTTAGACTGTACTTTGACAAACTATAAATGACGTTACATAACCTTTCCAATAGAAATGAAAAAAAAAAAAAAAAACTCTCGAGGTCAAATTTACTAATCCTTATGATGGCTCCGAACAATCACTGCTCTTTCATTCACAAAGAACAACCATTACCACCGTCAATGAATGAGACAAGAGTCAACTATACTCATTATCTTCTTCTTTTTGGCCAAACAACTACTAAAAAGGTCCAAAAAGGTCATAATATAACGTCATCTCATGGCTTTCGAGAAGATCTCTGTGATGTCGTCATTCATGCTAAAATAAATGATTCACCAAATAAAAAAAAAAACGACAAACTCTATCAGCAGAAATAGGAACTAGAAAAAAAAAATGTAAACTAAAACTACGAACTATATATCTATTGTTCAAAATGTCCTGATTATTCAGCCAACTATGACAACAACACTATCTTTCGCCTACACACACTTGAAATATTTTTGTTTTGAAGAAGAGAAAGGGAGGTAGATTTTTTTCGTCAATGACAGAAAGACACGAAAAAAAAAAATACAAAAACAAAACAACACACCAAAAAGGACCTCCAAAAGGACTGGTAAAGCAATAATAACAAAACGTATATAGTAAAATCGAGCATCAGCAAGCATCATCGCATCCCTATCGCCTTAAGCTTTTTTATGCGCATGTCCCTAAAAAGGGTCTTCCTTTTCTATCTTTTGTCCTTATGCCGAGAATTGAAATTTCAGCACGATGGTATTTTCACTTTCATTGCTCATCCATAGAACGAACGAAAGTGTATAAATACCAAAGCGCCTCAGGATATCGAATTAGATCAGTAGTGCGAATTTCAGTGCCAAAATCTCCTCTCGAATACCAAAACGGGAGACTAAAATTAAGCTAAAGAAAATATCTTTTTATATAGCGATTGTTGGATTAAAACTTGGCCAAGAAATCAAACAAATTTGAAGAGTAAGTGTTAATCCAATATAAACAATAAGACTGTTTGTTAATCTTAAGGCTAACAAGTGAGTGTGAATGTTTAATTAATTGATGTGAGTGGAATGGGAAAAATATAACTGTTACATGTTTTTTGGTCATCTTCAGTGAGTTACAACACAAGACAAGAAAAAAAAAGTTAAATATAAATATGTACCTCTCTGGCTAAAATATGAAGTAACATCTCAATTAGTCTTTCAATTAATTTAATGCAACGACACAGATTGGTTATTTTGTTTTTGTATATTATTACTTGTTTAATAATTTGTTGTGGAATATGTCAGATAGTAAATATTATTTAAAAAAAGGAAAGGCACAATCTCAATATAATATTTTTTAATGCGTGTAAAGTGTGTGCAATTATGTGGAATAAAAAGAAGAAGATAACATTATTTTGTAGTGTTGTGTAGTCTGCTGTATGAAACACTTGAGTTTTAATGGAGTCAAGTTTGAAGTTATGGTTATTTATGGTTTATAATGGAAAAGAAATGCGTGCATTATGTGACATAAGAGGAAGATAACCTTAAAAGCCAATGAATTCAGATATATATAACTTTATAAATTAAATTTCGAGAGAAAAGCACTTGACAGCAAACAAGGTTTCTTGTATAACAATTGATTTCATTTGGAAGAAAAAAAAAACAAGTATCTAACAGTTTTTTGTTGTGTCTACTATAAAGTTGGCGCCTTGGAGACCAACGCGTTTCTTTAGAGATACTTATAATTACTCTTCAGAAATTAATAAATGTTTTCTGATAAATTTCCTTTATTGGTTAAGTTCTTACAAACTTAATTTGGAAAATTTCATATAGGTATTGTCAAAGATTAGTATTTTCATATATTTATTATGTTTTCATATTTCACTTGAAGTTGCATTTCGAAAATTTCTTAAAAATAATAACAATGTTATTTTTAAAACATTTGACTTAAAAATTTATGCTGCAATTAGCAGCATTTTTAGAAATAAATTGGTTTTGTTTTGTGCACAGGGTGTTTTATTATAAATCTTTGTTGTTTTTTTTTTTTTCTGCCTGCCATTTTGAAAGAATTTCCGGAGTGGCAAGTTCTCTGTTTCGATTGTAATTCAACAATTTTAATTTTTAAAATTTCAATTGAAAATATTTTTGAAAGAAAGATTTGGTAATGACAATATAAAGAAATTAGCGCAAAATTTTAAACGATTTAGTACGATGTTAAAGCATTTTTACTATGACAAAATGGCTTTAACATCGTACTAAATCGTTTAAAATTTTGCGCTATTAAGATTAAGAAGAAACAGTAAAAAATAAGCAAATAAGTCCAACCTAAAAACATCAGTTTATTTATAGGCTATACGCTTTTGTAAACAAACATTTCTGAAAAATAGTGATATACCTAATGGTATTTTCAAAAGAAAAGTTTTTGATTTTAGTTTTAATGAAAAATAGTAGAACTGATTTTAATTACAATTTTTTATAAAGCTATATAAACTAACTGGTTAGCGTTGAATTTTTCATCAATGTTAGCATTTTAAAATGCATTTTAAAATAAAAATAAAAATAAAACTAGTATAGGGCCGTTAAACTACCATTTCCAATTAATTTTTTGGCTCTAACAATTTTTACATAGAAATATAGCATTTAGAGAGCCTAACGCCATCTGTTGGCGATCACATTTTCATAAGGGAATATTAATTCTATAGTCTTTGTTATTCCTTATAGAATCATTATTTTCTCCTTCCCATGCAAAATGGAATTTTCAGATAATTATTGCAACCGTAAACCCCTGAAAGTATGCAATTTTGGGTATTCACGATTTTTCGACTTTTATAATCGAAATTTAAAATTTCTTCGTAGTGTGTTTACCTGATGGCTAATACGAATTCAACAAAAGAATCCCTATGATTCAAATCAGATGATGCGTTCAACCGAGTTATGCCCAAACGTGAAAAAAACCAATTCATTTTTATATATTTTGTTTATTTTTAAGTTTATATTGGTATTTACTAAATACAAAAATTTCAAAACAATATTTTTTGGATTCTTTAAAACACCATCAATATTTTTTTTTGAAACTTAACATTTCGAAAATACTTAGAGGTTTTATTTTAACATCTAGCAGATTTTAAACAAAAATTATTCGTATAACCAAAAATATAACGGTATATTTACCATACAAGTGTTTAAAAATTTTGTTCTTCTCGAAGAAGGCTCCTACGATTTTGATTACAATTTTTATGTGACCTTATAAATTATAACGATCTACTATTTAACAGAAACAAAATTTACATTTAGCACCTGTCACAGAACCTTTATTTTATTTTATTTTCGATTATCTCATCAACGTATCAAAATTTTATAGAGAAGAAGTTTTAGTTTTTTTTTTTTTTTAAACGAAATAAAATCAAACAAAAATTCCATATTTTTGAATTTTTCACATACAAAAGAGCAAGTTCGTATCAGTGGTGCATATTTTATATTATTATATGAGTATGAGCAAGGATACTATTTAATAACTTTCAAAAGTCTCTATACGAATATGTTGCCATAAAAAGCCAGAAAATTTCTTTACCTACAAAAAAAAAATCATTAATATTTTACTGTTCAATGAAATTTTATCAAAATAACGTGATTTTGCAATTTCGAAAAATACTTACTAATGCGTACAATGTATTAATATTGTTTGTCATGTATAAAAAAAAAACATCAAAAATATTAGCTCATCCTAAAGAAGCTATAAAATTAACCTCTTAACTGATTTATTTCTTTTTTTCTTTCTTTTCACAGAGTGCCCTTTAAATTCACATTCCGCCCCCAGATACATTATACACCATTAAGAAAGAAGCCACCCAGGAAACTTCACATAATTCACATCCGTCAAACCTAAATTAACGTCCATATAAAAAAAATCCACATACTCAGCAACACATATACATATATATACCTACTACAAAAATCCCACAAACAAAAGACATAATGTCCTCCTCAATGATGAAATTCAGTTTTGTTGCTCTCTTTGTTGTCCTTTATTTGACAGTACAATGTGAAAGTCGGTATTTACCAACAAGGGCACATGGCGATGAATTGGACAAGTTAAGGGAGTTAATGCTACAGGTGAGTTTATTTAATTTGAATTATATTATGTCCTTTAAATTCTTTTGTATATGTAGGGTGAGAATAAATCTATGTATTGGATAAGAGTTTTTTTTTTAAGGGAAAGGCGCCATTTAGAAAAAAAAGAAAAAAAATGTAATTGAGGTCCTTCATTTTATATAGGTCAGTAATATATTTAAAGGGAGTTGAAAAGTTGAGACTTTATTCAAATTGTTGCCAAAGACGTGACTGTTTTTTGTGAGTTATGTTAATGATATTCGAAATTTTTAAGATTTTATTTATGGCATCCTTAAGAGACACAATCCGGCATTTGTTGATAATTTATTTGAATGAACGATAAAAATCTTTTTTTTTTCTTTTCTTTTATAGACATAGTCGGAGAGTCTCTGATTTAAAATGACCTTTTAAGAAAGGCATATATATATAGGTACGTGATGTGTCACAGATTGAGCTTATTGTTGAGTTTATGAATATACTTTGCATTGTAAAAAAGCTCAATTTCAGAAGATAAGGGATATTGGAAAGGAGTATTACTTTATCCTTAGACCTAAGGGCGCGTACAGTAACGACGATATGGTATTCGAAAGCAGTTTTTATGAGAGATAATAAAAACTACATTTTGAAATGAAACATGTTTCAGTCTGACGTACATAGGTATCTTCTTGCTCTTGGAGTGCAGCGAAGGGGTATAGCATATTAAATTATGGCATTATGGCGTATTTTCAGCCGAATGAAGCCAGACCCCCCATGTAATAATTTTGGAGGGAGGTATATATCAGGTTCGTGCGTCCATCATTTATCCATGTTTGTCGGTTTTCTGCCTTCAGGTAAAAAGATATTTAGTTTTTTATTTTTTATAGCAACTATTCCAAAAAGAAAAACTTTTCTACCGGAAGATGTGTCCAAGTAGGATCGTTTGTCCACCTTCTTTATATTATTATCAACCAAAAAATTTCATTTGTCCACCATTAGTTAAAAAAAAAAAAAAATTTATTTTTTATAGCAAATATTATTTCGGACGAAGGGGTCAGGTGGTTTCGTTTGCCCACTGCTGCTTATGACTGTCCACTCCACTTCAACTGTCCAAATTTTATATAGTTAAAAAATATTCAATTCAATTCAATTTTTTATAGCAACTTAGGAGAATGAAGCCAGTGAGTTCGTTTTTCCACCATCTATTTATAATTGTTCACAAAAAAAAAAAATAATTTTTCCAATCTAATTTGAAAAAAATATTAAAATTTTTTTTATAGCAACTATCAGAAAAAATAAAAGTTTCTTCCACCCCAAATTGTTAACATAGGATGAATGGCGTCAAGTTGGTGCGTTTGTCCACTACCTGTTTAAAATAAGGCGATTGTTTATCCTTATTTAAACAAATTTTGGATATATTTATTTTTTATAGAAAGTATTACTTTGAAGGAAAGGACCATGTAGGTTCTTTTGTCCAACACTCTTTATCAATGTCCACTAAAAACTTTCATTTGTTCAAACTTATAGTTAAAAAAATATCCAACATATCTTGTTTATAGCAACTCCCTTAAGATAAAAATTACGACTACCGCCTATAATTATGTAATAACTTAGGTCGATGGAAGGATGGACAAACGATTTTATTTAGTGGACAATGATAAACGAATGTTGAACAAATAAACCCACTTGGTCCCAACTATCTGATTTAACAATTAGAAACAGTTAGACAACTTTGTTTGTTTTTGGGGATGTTGCTATAAAAAAGAAAATCTTAATAACTTTTTACCTCAGAATGGACAAACGGTTTTTTGTCTTCGAAAAACTTGGACATACGGTCAACAAACGAAACCTTTTATCCCCATCCTCCTAAGTTATCACTTGCGGGAGGTAGAACATTTTTTTTTGATTTTGGGCTAGTTGCTATAAAAAAAAGAAAAAAAAAAACTTAAGGTTGGCTTTACACATAAATTTATCTACAATTATCAAGAAAAGTAGTGCAGGTCAAAATGTGTGAAAGAGTATCTTTATGAAGATGAACATGTTCGTGTTTATATCTGCATTATGGCACTTCCTATAATCGTTCACATATAGTTCCGGCTTCAAACAGCTTGTAAATTCCTCTGACAACACGCATTTTTTTTTTTTTGAAGAATTATCGATTTTGATGTTTTCAAGACACTGCAATTGTAAAGTAGTGTAATCTTTTCCAAAAAGATTATACAACTTTATCGTCTTATGCATTATCCTTCCTATAAACGAGAGGGATGCAAAAAGACTTCCTATTCAATCAAATAAGTGCACAGAGTATTAAATTTTTTAAGATGATCCATTTTCATAAAATTGCTTCCATTAACTCGAAAGACATACAACTTTGGATTTTAATGGACATTATTTATAATGCCATTCTATTTTTAAATTACTAAATTTTCAAAAGTTGTTTGCTGAATCAATCCATGTCCAGCTACATATATACGAGTATATACCATCAGCGCCCACAACTGCACTATCTTAATTAAATTTGTATTAAAAGTTTCTTGGGAAAACGATAAAAATATATAAAAACAGAAGACTTTCAATAACGAACCAATAATAATACGTATTCCTTCCTGTCAAAACTTTTAAGGTTATTTACCGGACATTAGCCACGTATATATTATACAATTACACTGACCTGGATTGCAGCCAAAAACAAAATGAAACCTATCTTATTCCCTTAAGTCTTCTTCAGTGTCTTTGGGTAGGTAATAGGTATCTACATATAATCTTAAAAATTATATCATTTTCGTTCGGATGAAGAGCTCGGAGAAAAAGCAAATAAAGAAAAAATAAAAATTAAATGCAATTGTGCATTAAAGTGGACTTGATTGCTGGCCATCATTTTTCACAATTGCAGCTTGAGCTATGGAAGATGATGATGATGATAAAGAAGAAGTTGGTGCTATAGTTGGTTGGTTTTAGTTGGTGTTGGTGGTGTTGGTGGTGTTGGCCACAAACTTTAACATTCATCATATTCGGTTACTTAAACTCAGAAGACAGATGAGATGATGCTGATGCTGATGATGCCCCCGCCAGAGAGTACTTGATGCACTAAGTAGTTTTTTTTTAACAATAGTGAAAGGTTGTTTTTATTTTTGTTTCGTTTTATTGTTTAATTTTGTTGTATCTATCTGACTGAATCTTGTTTAACTTGGGAGTGTAGAGCATTTCCTATAAAAATGTTTTTTGTTTTGTTTATTTTATTTTTTTTTTTTTTATCCAAGGTGAGAAGTAGTAGCGCTTAACTAAGGATCAATGTGTGGTGATGTGTTACCTTTGGGCAACCACATACTGGTGGGTAATTATCTTAAAAATAAAACAGAAAGACAAAATAATAATAATATAACCATAACAGGCGGGTGTTAAAATTTATTATGTAAACATTATTGTGATGTGCCTTTCACAGGCATGGTGTTCGATTTTTGATTTTTTTTTATCTTGATTCTTTTTACTTTCTGAGGTAGTATACTTAAATAAATGGAAAGGGTATATTTATATACCTACATCGAAGGTTTTCAGGGTCATTTTGTAAAAATGAGTCCTATATATGTAAGTTCTGAAAGACCATCATCTCGGTGATATGTTGTTTTGGTATATGCCTTCTTTTCGAAAGTTGGTTTAACTGCCACTTGAGTTGAGTTTGGTTAAAATCTTATTCACACTATATAGCCACTTCAGTAGCAGCTGTCAATTTTGCCTTCCGGGCCTAATAAAAAAATATAATTAAGTGTTACGAAATTTGTGTCTTATACTCATGGTGCTAAGGCCAAGGGGTATTAAAAGATAAACTGATTGTTTTGACCCACTTGGAATCAATTTTGTCCAATTAACTAATATAAGCTTTAATAATTTATGAAATATTTGGGTTACTTTTGCTTTTAATTTTGTCTGTTGTATTACTCCGCATAGTCTAGTTTATTTTGGTACCTATACTTTAAGGGGTAGTCTTGCGTTTATGTATGGTAAAGTAATTTTTAACTCTTTTTCCTTAATTACTTACTTACTTTAATTTAGATGACGCTACCAGTCTAGGATGGACTACGTCCTCAACCAACAAGTCCTTCCAGCCAGCTCTGTTTTTATAATTGGAAAAAGTGTTAAACTCATTAAGTTGGTAAAGGTCGTTCTCAACTTTTGTGTCCCAGCAAGGTGGGGTCTTCCCTAATGCTGTGCATGGACTAGGGGTAGATTCGATGACAGGTACATTGATGTCCCAGCCGCTATATTTTCAGCTTTTTGAACAGATCGACTTTGCTGTAAAAATTGTAAAGCTCGTTTTTGAATTTTCTTCTCCACACTGGACCAAAAATCACCCGAAGAATTTTCCTTTCAAAAGTAAATTTTCATCTGATTTTGAAAAGTTTCATGCTTCTCCCCCATTGGCACAGCTGGACCGGGATAATCAAGGTCTTTTATAACTTCGCTTAGGTACCTTGGGAGAGGGGTTTACTGATGCTTAAATGCATTGGCAAGAGTGACTCTTTGCTCTATCATTTTTTGAGTAGATAGTAGACTATAGTGAAGCTCAGGTAGACAAAGTCTTTAAATACTTCGATGGTTTACCTTTTGCTTCTTTCGATGACACCATATTAACAGCTTGAATTTGGATGTATTCGCCGTTTAGGAGTTTAGAAAAGTGTTTTGGGCATAATATTATTGCCACTACAAGCTACAACCCCCAAAAGAATCTGTTGCCCGATTCTCTATGTTTTTCCCTCTAAGATGGTTTTCCTCCCTTCTTTTTTTCTGTAGAGTTCCCGGGATACTTTCGCAGCATC
Organism: Epistrophe eligans; assembly: GCA_951394125.1. Classification (NCBI taxonomy): domain Eukaryota; kingdom Metazoa; phylum Arthropoda; class Insecta; order Diptera; family Syrphidae; genus Epistrophe; species Epistrophe eligans. The sequence goes on along the minus strand of OX596030.1, from coordinate 7,640,071 downwards.
TTTGTTACCTGCACGTGTCAGTCGACATTCTTCATCGGGTTTCGATGTAATCGCGTATAGTGAAACTCAAAACTCAGCACATCACTATCAACACTTCTGATGGTATATTGACTCTTTTTCCACTGGACCTTTGCACTTGGCGCTGGTGAGTGGCTTGCTTATAGAGGTTATGAGATACGTGATCAACAAAGGTCTCGGAGGTCTCTTGCGATTTTAGCATCGTGACGTAAAATCTTTTTTTAAATCGGCATAAATTCTTGGGCTACAACCAAGCAGTTGTCCGAGCCCCCTCAGAAAGTTTGGACATACAGAATACTGGAAGCATGTCTGGCGTCTATCGTAATTTGGTTGACGGTTCGTTGATCTGGAGACTGCCAAGTCCCTTTTATATGTGAAAGTGTTGGATTCTAGTGCTTGCGTAGATGATATTTCGCCTTGCTGTAAAATCTATCAGCCTGAGTCCGTTATGTCCAGCCGATCTTATTTTAATATTTCATACTTAATATAGTAGGGCGCAGAATCTTTTATATTTGTTCGTATATTTCGGCTATTTCTATAGAACCTGAACCAATTTCGATGAAATTTCATAATCGTATTAATTAAAGGTAACAAATCTATAAAGCTTAGCCAATAAGTAGAGACCCTTCGAAGCCAGACCAACTGGGTCTTCAACTTACTTAAAAGAATAAGAACAATCACACCTTTCGAAGTTGCAAATCGACACTTTATCTCAAGTCGTATTCTCCTCATTGTTGTTACTTAATAAATTACTTGGTGCATAACGACAGTTTTATTTTTTTAAATATATTCCTCATCCTTTTAATATACGATTCCGGACATAACATTTAATATGATAGTATATTTTTAATTGGAGTCTCCCCCATCTGGCCAAACTAAAAATACTCATTATTTAAAATTACCTAAGAATTAACCAAGTAGCACGATACCACCATGAAATAAAAGCTTTCTTCTTATTTCGTAATACAAGTATACCCACAACACTGATTGCTTGTTATTCAATTTTTTGTTATTAAGTCCAATAAAAAAAAAAACGAAAGGGTTTTCTGTTCCATCACTTTATTTTTGGTCCATTCGCTTTCGGTAATTATCTCGATTCGGATTGTGATTTAAAGCAAAATTTATAAAAATAAAAAAAACAATATAAGAAAATTGAGAGAAATTGAATCAAAACAGCGTGCATCACTAACAAAAAAAAAAAAAAAAAACAAACAAACAAACAGCTTGTTCCGCAAGTAATTTTAAGTAAATATCCATAATTCCCATCAGTAAGCTTATACGTAGGTATATATTGTCTCATGAAACACGCGGAGTTATAAAAGTATAAAAATGTTTGGTAAGAGCAACAAAAAATTGCGGTAATTGTATTTTATGGCTTATTTTGTGACTTTGTCAAGGTAGGTAGTCCCGTCCCATCAAACTAATTGCGCCAAGAAAAATGATTCAACACCTTTTTGTATCTCAATAATGAGCCAACATTTTGCTTTAATAGGTAGATATTTAGATTTTCGTTTTCTTTCCTCCAAGTCGACGACGACGCACGTCGACAAATTACTGAACCAATTGTAATAATGGAAATATTTAAAACATTTTCCGTTATTTAAATTTAAAATTGTTTTTAATTTCTTCTTTTCAGATTCTTGAATCAAGCAACGAGGAACGCCAAGACACAGCTGCTGATCGTTTGCAACAACAAATTGGCAGCCCTCTCAGGTCTTGGGGCAAGCAGGGTGGTTCATCTTTGGATTTAAGTGATGACAAAATCTTGAGCGGATCCGGAAGGTCAAAGTTCGGGCGGTATTTTTAAATTATTATAAATTGATGTAGCTGTAATATTATGTCCATTGTATTAATTAAGTTCTCTCTGTGCTGGTTCAATTATTACATATTGATGTTTTGCTAACAAAAGAAATTGATAATAATATTGATAAACTTGTTCCTATTTTACTTGTATATGTAAATAAAATGAAACAATAAATTCTCAATATATTGGTACGTATATAGCAAAAGTAGTTCGCTTCTGACGCTGCCGCATCGTTTGATGGTAGAGAATGTCTGTGTTTATCGTCCCTTAAATATCAATATTATATGGAATTCCTTAGAAGTCAATATATGACATCAGGAACGTTGAATGGTGCTCTTAAAAGTTGCTCTATTGGATTATGCTAATGGAAGATGAAATTTATTATAACCATAAACGAAAATATTTTGTTCATTCTTGGAGTTCTTGAAGTACCCCATCATCTAAAAATAACAACACCATTGAATAATATTGTTTTTGGTAAACAAATTCAAGTTTTAGATGGGCCCATTATGTATAGAATAGAGAAGATGTTGGCATATTTTTGGAAGTTAAAAGTCAAGACAATTGTGTTGTTTTAGGCGACAAAATAATTGGATTCAAAACATAATGCGGGGAGTAATTGTGTGTTTTGTTTGGATTGACATTGTAAAAAATAAGATTAAATAAGTTGTTTATTTTTTAAATTTTGACTTGCTTAACTTTCTTATTACAAAAACCTTGTTTGGCATTTTTTAAACTTAAGATTTGCATACAACTATAATAATAAAAAAAACAACATTTAATTGGAAGCATAAATTGAGCATTTAAGATCTAGGATAAATGTTTGGGTATAATAAATGAAAATTCTAATATTTTACATTAAATTCTACTGAAAGAAGTGATATAATATACTAAGTTTTTATTTACACCAACCACTAAGCCAGGGTAATTTTAATTTAATTTAATCTTCTTCAGTTATCCAGATTTACTATAAAAATAATCTTGTTAATTTAATATTAGAGCACAAAAGTCTTACAAGTTGAATTAATCTATACCCATAAAGCGATGAAAACATTCATTTAATAATCATTCCTTATCGTTTTTATAAATGTAACTTTCTATCTCACTTAAACTTCAAAAGAAAAATTAAAACACCATTTGAATGTTAAGATTCTTTAAAAATAAATCTATTAGTTAAGCTTTTTGAGCGTTATACAGTTTATTTAATCTAAAGGTAGCCCTATAACAGTCGGCAGAAGAAAATGCTTAAACCATACAAAAATGTCAAATACACAAGCCACCCATAATCAAAGATACTCAATATAAAAATGCCAAACCTTCTCTACAATTTGATATTAAGCTTAGCTATTTTCTTATAAGAAATGAGAAGGGATGTGTAAAACAACGCATACATAGACATTTCTCATTGCCGCCGCACTGCTTTAATATTGCTGTTCTGTTTTTGTTCGTTCGTATAGTGCTCCATTTTTAATAAGCCTCAAATGTAAACACTGTGTGAGATGCTTTTTATCATAAGCTGAGGTATGGTCGTCGGGTCAAAGATTTTACTAAAGGTCTTTATTATTTCAGTATACAAATAACTATAACTATGTATATAATTTTATATAAGCCAATATTTATATTTTCTTAAAAAAAAGTTTATAATATAATGCAAAAGTCTGAGATAGCAGACTCCACTAAATTACAGTCCGAGATAGCAGACGCCACTAAAATACAGTCTGAGATAGGAAGCATCACTAAATTACAATCTCAGAAAGCAAGCGCCACTAACTAGGTGAATTTACCTGGGTCTCCACTGCCGCTTCTGGAGCCTAAGCTTTTCAAAAAGGAGACTCACCAAGTACTCTTGATTGGTACAATATTCAGACTATGGCAGAGTCCATTTTTCTTCTGTTCGTTCACGGTCTCTTATATATATATATTTTGGTTCAGACCGAGTGTGAACTATAATATTAAAAAAGAAATATATACGGTATCGGATTGCCGAATGTCGGTGGCGACAAAGTGTGATGTGATGCATTATTACATACAACTGTCAGCCGTCCAGTTATTTTTTTTTTTTTTTGGAAACATCTTAATGACGTGAAATTCAAATAATGCTCGAATTTCGGGACACTCTTTATATCACAAAAACCTGACCTAACCTAAAACCTATAGCATTAAAATTCAGTTCAAATGAATATTAGCATGAAAATGTTTTCAGTTTAATAAATCGGCTTAAAAAATAAAGGGGTCGAAATATGGTGGAAGCGATAGGACAAAAGAAATACCACGTACAACAAATGCTTAGATTTTGAGTAACAAAAAAAGCATATATTATCTTATTACAAATTATTGCAATGTCGACTTTTCTTTTCTAATAAAAACAATTAACGTTTGATAGTCTTAAAATATAAATTATGTGTCGACTACTGACGGTCCGGAAGAGAAACGAACTTAATTCTTTAGTTAACCTTACAATTTTGGTAACACATACATATGTTTATTTTTATTGTCTCATTAAAGACCCTGATAGAACAAAGTTTCTATCAGCATCCAAAAAGCATATACCTGTCGGTTGTCTGTACTGGCTTTCTAAATGTTTAGAAGTTTTATAAACTTTCTTTTCTTACTTTGGTATAGTTAAGGACCTTTATTATTTAAAAAAATATATAATGATATTTAGAGTTTGTATTTCCTCATGGATGTGATTTTATAAAACTTAATAAAAAACATCTATTTAACCATCTTTCTTTTGATTTGACTTCCTTGATTTGCAATCCTGGTATTTCAATAGTTAATATCTTCCCGCAGGGTCATAATAATTCATTGAATCAATAATTCCTATCACGACTCAAGCTTATTTTTAATAAACTCATCTCTAGAAATTTCATTACTCAGAAAACTCTATAAGCCCCTCCGCCAAAAAAAAAGTCACACTTCCTTTCTCTATTAAGTAATACACTATCAAATATTATATTATACCAGAACAAAGTTTGATCACGAAATTGAAGTCGTCTCACGTGTCAATTAGACTCAATCATAAGAATAATTTTTTCAATCATCATCATAATCATCATCATATAGGAAAAAAAAAAGAAGACTTTCATAAATCCATCTCAATCTGCAATTCATATTATTCAAGTGTATCTCACTCGCAATATATTTACAAGAAATGAAGTGGCTGATGCTATGTTTCCTGTTCGTGAATTTCTCACACATGAATAAGTCAGAAGAAAAGAAAAAATGAAGACACAAAAAAACCCAAAAAGACATTTGGTAGCTTCGTATACATTTACTTTTACTAATAATCATATTCAGAAGCAAAAAAAAATAATGTCCTCCTATTATACACAGTAACAGTAGATACCAACGCCAGCGCCACACCGCGGCTGCGTTAACAATAACAAGATCATTACAGCATAATCCAAGATCCATCCATCCATCCATCTCGCTCTCATCGGTCCAGTTATATCAGACAGACCAAATCAATGTTACATGCTCGAGAGGCCAAAAAGATGTCCAACCGAAAAAAATAAAAAAAAAACAGAAGCCCCTCAAGAAGCCTCTGGTCAGATCAAGAGGGACGAAAAACGGGTACCCCCGCCCCGCATTAAAAGCGAAACTGTATCATCGAAACAAGATGGCACTTGTGATGTGAAGCTGCAGATGCCTTACGAACCGTACAGCACCTGTAAAAACAATGACGTATGTGTTGCGTACATCCATACCATACGTTTGGTGAAGATTAAAAATGATGATGGTGGCCATAACGGTAGTGTAGGTATATAGTTGAAGGTGATTCAGTTGCTCTTGTTACAGCCGAGCCGTGGTAAACTTGACGAAGACGAAGACGACGACGATGTTCATGATGATGATGATGATGGTAGATTGTTGATGGTACCCAATGTGCATTGGTCTATGGGAGCACTGTGATCCGCCTGCCTCTACCGCCGCCACCATCGAACACAGGTACTGGCTATAAAAGAAACTGCCAAAGTGTTCAACCGTACAGAAAGACGTTCCTCGCTCAACAGTGAATTACCAGCACGCTCCGGTTAAAAAAAAAAACAAACAAACCCAGCACCTTAAACTTATTTTCAAAATGAAACGATACTCAGTGGTACGTGATAGTACATTCGAATTATAATGTTATAACGGTTTTAAAGGATTATAAATATTTGTCAAAAAAAAAAAAAAATTTAAAACTCATCATCCATTCAGCAGGTCCTTTTCGGAGTCATGGTCGTTGGAATGGTACATGCATTACCCGAACCACCATCTGCAAATCAATTTGGTGGAGGACAGAGCAGCTATGCAGCACCAGCTCCATCAGGTCCTAGCTACAGCAATGGTCCTGCACCACAGTACGGACCTCCACCACAACAGCCTGTGATTCATAAGCATGTCTACGTACATGTACCACCTCCAGAGCCTGAATATCCCGAGTCAAGGTGAGTTATTCATGATGTTTTTGTTCTAAATATTTCGTGTGTATAATGTCAGTGATGGATATAATTAAGTTGGATTATAAGCTTCCGATTCGCGAGTGGCTTCCGAAAATTTTTTTAAAAATGACTATGATGAAACTGAAAGTGTGTTTGAAAGAAATTACGACTATGGTATCTGCTCGGTGCTTAGAAAGAAAATTGCTAAAGTTAGTGGTGTGAAAAGTTTTGCTATATAATTGCAAAAAACGCGGTTTAGTAATAGAGTTATTATAGTGCAATGCAAATATATATTTAGCATATAATTTAGGTTTACTTGTATACCTAGATATACTCAACTCATCGTACTTAGGCTATTTTAACTATTTGGCGGCGTTAGCGAGCCGGTGTTCGGAATCAAATGAGCGTGAAAGTATTTTTCAAACTAAGTTATGGCTTCACCACAAAACCATCATCACCCGTAAAGTATTATAAGCTGAAGATGTGCATATGGTGTAAATAAATAATTATTAAATAATTTCAAAGAATGGTGCAAGTGCAAATTTTGAATCACTTCCTATACTGAGTGAGTGAAATAGGTGCTAATTTACACGATTGGTTTTTTGTAATAAATATACCTACCTAAATGATGCAACATATTTAGAAAATCATTTAATTAAAATTGGTGTTTCAAGTTCCTGAAGTTTTATTATTAATTAATTAAAATTGAAAAGCTATAGTGGGCCAAAGTTAGTTTTACATTGCCTAAAGGACACTTTCTACAAATAGTTTTTATATTTAAAGATTTTATTTTTTATACATATTTGGTAATTTATCATCATTTACTGTGACTTAATATTTCTGACATCCCTCCCGAAAACAAGAAAAACACTTTAAACTATCACTTCCAAATATATTTGAATTTATTTAAATGTTATATAAAAAAAATAAATGAATTATAATTTCAAGTGGATACCTAACCAAAAAAAAAACTTAAATAAACATTTAAAAATAAATTAAGAAACTTTATTTGCAATTTAAATAACAGTGTTAAAAAATGTTGGATGGATTTGTTTTTTTTTTTTTTGTCCATTTTAATATTTTTGTGTTTACTTATTTGTTAAATGTTTTATTAAAGTGATAATTTTTCTTATTGACTGGAAAGGATGAACAAACAATATTTTTCATTTTAAATTCTATGATAACTTTCCAAACGATGCAAAGGTCAAGTCTCTCTTTTATTCATATTTTTGTATGTAATAAAAATAATTAAAAATTTCAGAAATGTAACAAGCAAGTTAAATTCAAGCAATTAGTATCTCAAAATTTAAAAATCTGAGTTTTTTAAGAAAATTATAATTAATAATAAATACATACTTTTAAATTATTAGAAAATTTTAAAATTATTCCAAACGATCTCCATGTGTTTAAAATGAAATGCCCTGTTGCGAAAAGAATTTTGAACATTAAAGGTTTTTTTTGTTTCTTAAATACTTACTCAAAAGCGAGATATAAACACTTTTAGTTATACATATCTCGTAATTTTCCATACGATTTTAAGTAATAACCTGCAGTGGAATTTTTAGGTTTCAATTTTAGCTTAGACTCAGTTTGAAAATTGAGCATCAGAATATGAAGAACGAAATAGCAAAATGCTAAATTTTTACAAAGTGTGTATCTACTTTGAAAAGCAACACCTCAAATTAAAGAAAATTAAAAAAATATTTATTTATATTTATAAAAATTGATATTTTAAAAGTTTTTTATTAAAAAAAACTGTTACTTAATTTGTTTTTAATTCTTATCAATTATTATTAATTTATTCATTGCGTGATTTTGTGTATTGTAAATTTGAGCTGGAGTCGATGGTATTATTTGTGGGCGATATATTCGGGATAAAAAACACTTAACAACTTTAAACAAAACAAATTGTTTTAGTAAGAAAAACGCTTACTCATTTTTTGATTGCAAGACCCTTCATGCACTTAATAATTTTATTATCCGTAAAATAAAGAAATTGGCTGTAATGATTGCTATATATTTGTAAGAAAAAGTTCAAATACCTACACCGAGCTGTAGCACGAATTATTTCCTTCCCATCACTCGTAACAACACCTGAAACCCTTAAATTAAAAATATTTCCCCAAAAATCCCATTTGGATATTTAATGCTCTTAAACTGAATCCTGCTTCGGTACAAAACTGTCCTGGCCAGTATTATCTAAATAAGGCCCGTTGCTAATCAGCCAATTTTGAATTTATCCATGAACATATTTCCATGTTGCTCACAATTCAAGTTCATACGGGATTATATAGAAAAGCACCTATCAGTAAATTGTGTTGCAAGCAACTTTGAGTTGCTTGCCCAAACACATCAAGCATTTTTTGGTACTGATAAATTTTATATCTGAAAAATTGTCCTTTACAATCATATTTGCAAAACTTAATAGCCCATCTACTCGCCAGAGTTAAAACTAATTTTTTGGATCAGAAAAAATTAAATGATCGCCATAGAGAGCAGGAGCTTGTGTTGTTGCTTGATGATTTATGTGAAAGTAAAAAAATTGCTATTGTTCTCGCTGTGTTCTTTAAAGCATTTAATCAAATTCTCTTCATTTAATGAGGAAGATTCGCTGGCATTTTTCAGAACTTTAAAAATAAAGCATAAATAATTTCATCAAAATCACTTTCCGTTCTAAATGCTAATAGGTTTTAGCTGCGGAACAAAAAGTTAACACAAATTTACTATATATGTAGGTGGTCGAAAAAGCAACTAAAATCTTTCGAGTTGCAAGCATCTCGAGTCAGCTCAAAGTTGCATGCAAATTAGTTGTCACCTGGGCCTAAAATATAGCTACCAAAAACATGAACACATAATTTCAAACAATTTGAATTGCTTTTAATTAATTTCCCATTATATTTCTATCTACATAATTACATATTAACACATCATTCTTTCCAATTTATAACATTAATCATAATAAAATGTACCGTATATTACATATAATTAAATTCTTATTTTGCGTATCGGATGCGTTTGTTTATAATTCTTACATAAATTACTTTCAAATGTACAAACTAAGATGTCGTTATCTTAGTCTTTTGCCAACAAAATGATGTTCCATTAGCATCATCATCATGGATGACTTTACAAATTATTGTGCGTGCATTAAATGGCCAGTTTAATTCAGATATTAGCGAAAGGAAACAACCTTGTCCTCAAAAAAACAAAAAAAAAAACAAGAATATTAGCAGATGCAACTACATACATATATTGTTGCTTCATAAACAATCACCAATATAAAATTTAATTGAGATACTGTTATTGCGAAAAATATTACAAAAATATCTTATGTATCTTATGGCTTTTATTTTTATTTTTGAAACTGAATTCATGTTACAAAATAAAATAAATGTATACCACAATGCATTCAGATTCACAATTCGCAAGCAGATTCATTTTAAATTTGGTGTGTAGGTATATAAGTTTAAATATGTATTATAAATCAGACATCTGTGGTAGTTCACTCAGGTAGCTGGAGGTTGAATAATTTTATTACTTAGTTAAAAAAAAAAAGATTCTCTTCCAATTAATTCTGCTTTAATTTTGGGGGATAAAAGAAGTTGCATTAACTTGATTCTTAGGTATATTGCTTGATGTTTCTGTTTCTGTTTCTGTTTCTGTTTCTGTTTCTGTTTCTGTTTCTGTTTCTGTTTCTGTTTCTGTTTCTGTTTCTGTTTCTGTTTCTGTTTCTGTTTCTGTTTCTGTTTCTGTTTCTGTTTCATTCATTCATTTTATTTGAATGGCAATACATGTTTCCCGAATTTTCGTTAAATTTTAAAACTTACCAAACAAAAATTTCCAAACAATTGAATGCGCAATGATTAAATCGCAAGACAATAATTTGAAAAATGATCATTGCTAAATGAAAAAGTGCACATAAATTTCGCGAGATGACCCCTGCCCAAAATAATTTATTGCCTTTATTATTATGGACTTAACAAGGCTTCCTTTATTAATGTACAAAGGTAGAAAATTATCCAAAGCATCAGAAGTGGGATTAATTGAATGAAATACAGTGCTCCTATTAAAATATATCACAACTAAATGGCAAACAAATCGTATGGGAACTTTATTATATGAATTCAATTGTCGGAGATACGAGATCTTGAACGAAAAGTGTTCTGATTACCAGTACCAACATCATATAAAATTTTATCATTTGCCTTAGGTAAGGGAAGAGAAAAAACCACAAAAGTTATTTGTTAAGCTTTTGCGATTTAAGATTTTTTTTAATTGAATTTTGAAAGTTATTTTCAAACATATTAATAGATCCAAACGGTTTGAGTTACTTAAATGAAAAATACTGAAGGAATACACGTTTAGGAATTTGAAATAAGTTCAGTAAATTGTTCGTTAAAATTTGTTCTTTTCGTTGGCAATTGGTTGAAACTTGAATTTGAAGGTACCTCCCTTTAAACCGTAATAAAAGACGTTATTTATCTTGGAAACGACTCTGAAAAGTTGTTTGTCTTATATTGTAAGTCAAGTTATGCTGACCAAACTTGACAATACAAAATTATCTACAAAAACCGTTATTAACGGGAACTAGCCATAGAACCTTTCCTTTTTTGAATCAAAAATTTTACACTAGAGTTTTTTTTTAAGTTAAAAAAATAAAACAAATTTTTTTACAAAAGTTTTTTTGAAAAATTTAAAAATTTTTGTTGAAAAATCAATATTTTGATAACAGGATATTATTTTTTTAAATTAGATTTGTAAATGTTAAAAAAAGGATTAATTATGCACATTAAAATAAATTTCCAATAAAATATTCTAACGAATCCAAACGATAAAGATGAGAGGTTATTTATATCATGACAAGAAATACTCCTGCATGATTTTCCACTTCTTCTCAAGATGCAGTACCTTGAAAAAAACATTTTAATATTCGCATTCGAACTTAAACCTTCGGCATGATAGTCCAATGCACTACTTATTACGCAATGAGTGAACATATGTCATCTATCGGATATTAAATTTTATAATGTGGTTACTAATTGATTGATGTTACTCTTTGTGCACTTCATTTGTCTGATTAATTGATACAACTATAAAAGAACATTCACAAGCAAATTGAGATTATTTACAACCAAACGTACATATAGGTATTCGATCTTCCACATCCAGAAACGATTTAACGAGATTTATAGAGATACAATCTTGTTATGGTCATCATCATTATCTTCTTTATCAACAGCATCACTTGTAAAGACTTTCAAAAAAAAAAAAAGAAACACAATTCACATCTAAACGACCCTTCACTCTGTCTTTGGATAGATTCTTTAAAGTGCATTTATAAATTTCCAACAATTTGTACCTGCCATTGCACTAATTGCTATGGCATTTTACCATCATGCTTGTAAATGGGGGACTCTTGCATTCTCCTTTCTATCCGGAAGAGTTTAAAGTTCCACTGAAACGTATTCAAATTTGATGCGGCTTCGGTAGATTAAAAATAAAAAAAATAAGTGTAGCAAAAACACAAAAACAAACATGACCAATTCAAAGTGTCGAATGTACCTATACGTACATCATCAGGAAGTTTTATATTATATCGCATGTAAAATAACATCCCGCAAAATTGCCGCCTCGTGCCTTAGAAAGTAAAAGTATGTATATCTAAACCACTAATATCTTATCTGGCGGCGGTCTCGTTTCGTTCACTTCACGAAAGTCAAACAAAGTCAAGCCAAACCTTTATAAAAAAAAAGAGAAAAAACAAACTGAAGAAGCGACACGAATCAGCGAAGTGTGACTAAAATTATCTAAGTGCCATAATTATAGGGTTTTGTTTTTTTGCCACGGTAGTATTTTTATAAATATGTGGTACAAGTCTACTCGTACACCAGAAAGTATCAGCGAAAAGATTTATTACTAGCTTCCGACTTATGGTGCCCGATATAATTACATCTATTGTCTTGACTTTATATTTTGTTGCAGAAAACCAATTGTGGTTCCACCACCGCAGAAACATTATAAGATCGTGTTTATCAAGGCTCCATCGCCACCTGCCCCAAGGGTTCCAATCATTCCACAGATCCAACAGAACGAAGAAAAGACATTGGTGTATGTGTTGGTGAAGAAGCCCGATGAACAACCCGACCTTGTGATCCCAACGCCAGCTCCAACTCAACCCAGTAAACCAGAGGTCTACTTCATCCGTTACAAGACACAGGTACGGTTCTATTTTTTTTTTTTTTTAAGTTTAGGCAACTTAAATATTTGTGTGAGAAAATTTGTATCTTTTTTTAGAAGGAAGAAACTGGTCCATATCCAAATAGTATAGCTCCACCACCATCTGGTGAATATGGAGCCCCACAGCAACCACAGCCTCCACTGCCACCTACTCCAAGTACAGGCTATGGAGCACCTCATTGAGTGATCGAATTCGCAGTTGATTCGAAAATTGCGGTTTTTTGTTGTTTCTTTGTTTGTTCTAATTTTCTTTGTAATTATTTTTTTCTATTTCTTTTTAATAATAAGAACTCTGTCAAATGAAGACAAATTTTGTCTTTTTTTTTATTTATGTTTTTTTTTATTTATTTATTGAAGAATTAATCTTCCTACTTTGATTTTGGAAAAATGTTCATCGCATCTTTATATTTATCTGGTTGTCTTCGGTTTGCAAATAAAAGGGGCGGTATATTTACATCACGGAAGAAATGCAAGTTTTTACCTGTGCTCCCAAAAAAAGTAATACGTAATTGACATTGAGTTCCAGCAACAAAAAAGTTGTGGCAACAAATAAAATTCCATGTCTGCACCTTTGGATTTATGACAAGGTACCCTTTGTTTTTGGGAACAGTAAAAATTTCAATGAAAAAAAAAATCGCTTAACAAATTTTGGAGCGAAGTAGGACGATCCTAGAAAAGCTGGCTTAACCTGAAAAATTAAGTGGTATAAGATCTAAATTTTTCTAAGTTAATGGTAAAATAAGTCATTAAAAAATTTAACAAAAAAATGTCCACACTTCCCTCCCCTTTATATTTTTCATATAGGAGTGGCATATTATGTGGGAAGGAGGAAGAGTGATTAAATTATAACACGCCTGTTTTTTCAGTTTTTATTAAAATTTTATTTCACTATTTTGATTAAGTTAATAAAGTTAAAGAAAAATTAAGGTAATTTTAAGTATAACTTTTAGTTTAAATTAAATAAAGAATACGGGCGACTCGTGTAACTTTCGTGGCGTTCGTTATGGATTATCTTCTTGTATGTTGCTTGTTGTGGAAACTTTTATGGTCTGATGTTGATTGTTGCTGTTCTTCTTTTTTGTTAACAACTGTATGCTTTGTATATGATTTTACGCCTTTGGTCTCTCATTGTTGTTTAATTGATTAAAACGGACTTAGCAGTAAAATTGTAGCATTTTATTAACACTCTTACATGAAAAACCATCTTAAGTCTATGTTTAGAATTTTTAGCACAGCAAAAAAAGTTAGAAAGATGCTTTCCAAAAAACATTAAAAACATTGACTATTGTTAAGGGAAACTTTTTAATCGAAAAAAATTTATAGACTTTTTTGCATTTATTGCAAAGAGATTAAGTTAGTATTTTTTAAGTTAAAGGGCAAAATTTGGCTTAAGATTGTTTGTATTTTTTTTTCAAATTTTGACAATTATGGTTTTCAAAGATTTTAAGTCGAGGTGCTTTGCCTTAATTTTTTAAATAACATTTCCAGGTTTTAATTGAATGTAAGAAAAAGTGCTTAAGTGAAAATAAATACGATATAAGATTTACTTCTGAGGCCGTAATTTCGTCAGACGAAAGACTGTAGTTTGAATCTGCTAGTCCCCCGTTCAAAATGTCATAGGCGAGAAATTCAAGCTCATCTGTTACGAAAATGGATGCTACTGAAAGAAAAATCATAGATTTAGAATTATGAAAACATTTATATTATTTATTTAATCATATACGTTTCTTAAATAAAAGCTAAAAGAAATAGCAAAAGCCCCGATAGACAGCGATAATTTCTGGACTTTTCAAGCATTTTAAGATTTTTCAATAAAACAACCTTCAATTTTTCACATTAAAGTGAAGGCCGTAAAAAGTCAAAATATTAAAAAAAAAAAAATGATCAGAAATTCAATTTTTTTTCCAAATTCATTCTTGAAAAAAATAAAACCAATATTGAATTTTAGAATTAATTTAGTTTTTGAGCCGAAAGGCATTAGTATTAACTTATTATATACATAGTTTAACTTAGAGCGCCCGCATGGGGCCAGTAAGTTAGTTGTAAATTATTGATAAGTAGGCTTGTTTTTATGACTTTTTGTCTAGCTTTAAGATAGTTATAAGTTTTGGAAAAAATAAAAATGAATTTAAAATTAAAAATGCCGTCAAAAGTAAATTTGTTCTCAGAAAGTCGTATTACCTAAACATAAAGCGTCATCCAAAACGACTTTAATTATTTAAATAAAATATTTATTGAAGAAAATCTCATTTCAAAACTTATTAAAAATCCTTTGACTAGTCCTGAAACTACCATATACATCATACCTATGTGTCAGATATAGGGAAGCTCTTATTAATTTGTTGAGTTATTTATGATGCTGGCCTTTTTTCAAAATTTAAGGCTTATCTAAAAACATATCTGTAGCTGAATAGTTTGCAAAATATAGCTTTTCAAAATTTAGCAATATAACAACAAGTTGTGTGTATAATAAACAGTCTAATAACAACTACAGGGTGTTTGGCATAAGATATACATCAAAACACTACTGGGTTAAAGTTGGTTCGAAATAAGAAAAAAATCCGTAATCCAGAAATCCGTGCTTGAATTTCCTTTAAAAATAAAGTTATAGGCATAAACTATAACAGACATGAATATGAAATTCCAGGTTTATAGCTTTAACTGAGTCCTGAGACTGGCAGCCGTCGGAAATGGTCTGAGCAAAAAAAAAAACCTTAATGTATGTATTTACAAAAAGTTTGAATAATTAATTTTGGAATACAGAATTATGAATTTGATCACATTTTATTTGTTTTTTGAAAACTGGTACCAATTTTTTTTTTTTTAAACTTAAACTAAAACGTTTCTTCATTTTTTTAGGATCAAAAAATAACGGAACCAAACATGTATTTTTTTTAACAATTAATGGAAATTCCATTTTTCTAAAAAAAAACGTACCGCCTCGATTTTTAATAAACTTTTCAACATTATTTAGAACATTTTTAAGAAAAATTATTCTTATTACCAAAAATAAAGGAATTTTCCAATCGTTAAGAAAAATCTCCCAAAAACGATTTTAAGGATTTTGATAAAGCAAAATTTCTGATTTGAGCTAATATTAGTACCTATGGTATACAATTTTATATTTTACACTAAGCAATTATTAACAGTTTCTTTCATGGAACAGTTAGAACAGTTTTTGATTTCCGACCATCTCATTTATCTGTATGACTGATTTAAATTTTTTTTAAGACCAATGCTTTCAATAGATTTAAATATTAGTGCATATATACTGAAATTTTCAAAAGAACATGTTTTACATTTAAAACAAAAAAAAAATCCTAAAATTAGTACTAAATCGCATATCAGCTTAGAAAATACAATGCCAGTATTCAACTTTTGGAGCTTGGTGTGCACAGGGCTGCTTTTGTTCACCCGCTCACCAAATATTAAATTCACAATATGAATGCATTATTTTCAAGAGTCAACACTATACCGATTGTCCCAACAAGGAAACAAAATTTTGCATTGAATCTCTGTCATTATAAATTATTTAAAGCGCATCATATCTTCATGCAACTTACAATAGCTTACAGCGTTACTTACTTATTTTGATCTAGAAAGGCAAAAATGATGTTAACTTAAATCACCTACTCAAATTATATACAAACAAAAATATTTAATGCATAGTAAGTATAAGTTCTTGTGAGCTCTTGCATGTTAATCATATCATTAACTATTTATATACCTTTTTGGATTAAATTACATAGTAATTTACTTTTATGGGATAAAATTCCCCCAAAAGACATTACATTATCTTTCTCAGGAAACATACAATCTTTTTTAGCATTGTTGTAATGAATGCAAAATTAAAAATAAAACTATGGGAGCATATACCTACTCGCGTTCGTATACATCGTATTTCAACACGTGATCAAATTATCACATTGCCAACCAAAAAACAAGAGTAGTCAAGCGAAGTGAATAAACTAATTATTTTACATGGATGTGAATAAAGTAAAATTACCAACAACACGTTAAAAAAAAATTTAAGGGTTTTATTTTTTTGCAATTCATAAATAACTCACTTTAGCTTTATTTCATTATTTCACATTATACATCAAGAGAGCGGGGAAGCATGCTTCTGCATGAATTAATGGAGCCATTAAAAAAATGTATTACACATTTTGGGTTTGTTTACTTGCGTTTGTCTCATATATGGCAAATGACTTAGTTGTTACTTTTAATTCCGGGAAATTTGCTGCAAGAAAATGAAATTTTGTATTTTTTTTTAAATAGCTTGACATTATAATATAATCCCATGTTTTTTATACTTAAAATGTTTGTTAATTTTTCAACCAGTTTTGACATAATTAAATCTATTAAAACTGAAATTAATAGTTCAGTTAGTAAGTAACATCCAGCAGTTCGATATATTAAATGGCGCCCGGGTGGAGTTGAAAAAAATTGATATTTGGAGTAAATTCTTTTAGGTATTTTATGTATCATGAGAGAATATAAAATACAAATTCTTGATTTCATGACATATTTAACATTTTCGTATATTTTAAGATATTAAGAATTATTTAGGAATTAACGAAATTCTTTGTTTTTTAGAAATTGGAAGAAAGGTAGTTACCTTTCGAAAATCAGCTCTTGCTCTTGCTCCATTATTACCAGGATGACAAAGTATCTAAAGTATCATGCATGTTACATTTTAAAGATTCCTCTTTATATCCAATACCTATACATATAGGTACATCCTTCATGAATATAATTTTTAATTTAATTAAATTTTTTCTTTGATCTTTTATCAAAGTGAACAAAGAAAATATCCATTAGCCCCCCTTGTCCCTGTTTTTTTCTCACCCAACCACTCTTTTACTTAGTAATGCAAATTTTCACATGCGAAATATAACACACTCACACTCACGCTCTCAATTCGAATATTCTTTCAATAAAATTATGATAGCAATAGGGAAGAATTTCCGGATTTTTTTTCCTTTTTTTTTAAATATATGCACACTCAGACTTATAACAGGACATCATCATATATAACAGGCATAGCGTATAGGTTGCTTTCGTTCATCACACAGTCACTCACAGCACAGGATATCTGAGGAACGTTTTTGCGTTTATAATTCATGTGTGTCTGTCTTTTGGCGCTATGCTGTCTGAAGGACTCAGCAAGTGAAAATATGACTTTGAAGAATAATAATAAAAAAAAGAATATACTATACATATATCTAGATTTATATATTTTATATGTACCTTTTGCATGTGCGGATTGCTTTTATCGTTGCCCCCTCACAAAGAATCCATAAATCATTGGCAACAAAAAAAAAAAAATTTTAAGAAATCCTTGCGCTGATGCTTTACTGACATATTCCCGTTGACAGCCATTATAATCTCTTTCATTGGGTTAATAGTAGGTAAATGGTTTTGAATGGCTTTCTCACTGAAATTTTTGATTTTTTAAAGAATGAAGTCAAGGCTCTTGTGGGTTAGCAGAGAAGAAATGTAGAAATGATTTACATGAATTTGCAAAAAAAAAGGTTTAGATTCAATAGAGCTTTTACTGTGTTTTTTTTCTTTCGAAGTTGATATTAAATTCTTAAATTGCGCAACAGTAATTTGAAAAAGAAGAGTAACAAAAATATAAAGAACTACGGAATAACATGCTTCGTCAAACATAGATAATTTTCGCCCACTTTAAAAAATATATAATGTCGTCGAAAAAATTCGGAGTTTTGTCTAAGTTAGACTTATGGATAATAGCGCAAAATTTTACTACTTAACAATTTACTAACTTTAAAGCTCCTTACTAAAATGTACGTAATTTTAAATATTTTTTTACTAGTATCATATTAAACATCTTTTCTTAATAAACTTCAAATGAACACGCCTAAAAAAGTGACAGTTCGTGCAAACAAGTAAGCAAACATATCATTTTCACATTTAAATTTTCAAAGTGACATTTGGAATTAGTATATGATACTTAAAAGTTAACTGTACTTAACTGTCTTAAATTTTACGCCAAAGAAAGAAACTTTTAAAAAAATTGGCTGCAGAAAGCTTTTTCCCACGCTGCGCAGTCTTAGTTTTATAAATTGTGAACCACCTGACCGATTTTAATGATGTTTGGTAGGTATAGGGATTGACCTTAAACAAATTTCACCCACACAAAAGTTTATGTATCTGATTCATCAATCATGGAAGTAATATCATTAAATCAATTGATACCAAGACACCTTAAAGCAAACCAGGGCTTGCTGACATAAAACTCTCAACCATTTCTATGTGTATGAGTATTGTGAGTCTGTACGAAGGCAGAGGACCTACAACGTTTTGCGAAATAATGACAAGAGATAACTAGTAACAGAACATACTGCGGAGAAACGCTGGAATTTTATTCCCAAGACCTCCAATGTTGAGAATGTTGGTTATACTTATAACTGAAATCCAACTCCTGACAAGTGGTCGCTTGGAAGTACATATTTTTCTTAAATCCAGTAAAAGTGAATTGTGGAATGGCTAAAGAGCCTTCTGTCTCGGGCCCTTTCTGATTTATTTATTCACTAAACTCCTGTTTCTTTAAAAAAAAAGATTGCTTCCAGGCATTCCGTCTTTTTTTTCAGAAGTGAATATATGTATTGACCGAAGTTTTTGTTACAACTATTTGATATACCTAACCGTGTTTCATATTTGTGTTTTGATGTTGGCCTTTAAAAGTCTCTGCTCGGGCGCCAAATTGTGATGCGCTTTTTATTTCCAAGAAGATGTTTTTCAAGTTAAGTCGTAAGAATATTGTATAAACATTTTATTAAAATAACTATTAATTACAAATATCGTAACAAAGCTTTGTTTCGGATATACATACTTTGGTTTTACTGGTATTCAATTTAGGTACGGGTCATCTGTTTTATTTAGTAATCTGGTGAAATGGTAAATTGGTATTCCCATACTCTCCTATTTTATTATTATGGTTAATAACCGGTCTTTATAGATGGTCTGGTATGCTCTTCTGGTGTTCGGGTGGTTTGATGGTCAGCTCATAGAGAACCAGGGTGTAGTAGGTCACAGTACACATATTAAAGGTAATATCAATGAGGTTTTCATTTTTGTTCAGTTCTGCGCATCTGTCAAAATCGAGGTATTACGGTGGGAAAATGGTGGACCCAGTGACCCTTGTCTTGTCTTTTTTAAATTTTTGTTGTTGTTGTTTTTAATGATGCGTATTGAGTTCCTGTGGTCACTCGAACGGCCATTTTGATTTTTTTTGACATTATTATCTTAGATTTGTGTACTGTCCTCAACCATTCCTGTGTGCGTGTCATCGGCCATGTATGGAGGGGACTTTTTTCTACCAATTCAGAACTTCTAATGTGAGATGCACTTTTTCATTACAAGCGAAGAGATATAGGCTCTATGAGGATTATGTCAATATTCCTGGCAAGTAGCAGTACCCCGAGGAAAAATGTATTCTTATTTTTAGTTGATCCCCCTCGTGTGTTAAAAGGGTTTTAATACGTACATTTTTTTATGGGCTTAAGTTCCACTAGGGTATAGAAAATAAGTCCACAAGACTTATATCCCATTTCAGCGGGACATAGTAGGTCCATTATGGAATGGTTTCATGTGGAAATATGTTCCTGCGCTACCTTTCGCAATTGTAGATTAGCGTCAGATGATGTTTTAATGATGTAAAGTCTTTGATGTTTCGTAAAAAAGGGATTAGGTCAGAAAAAAATTTTAGTTTTTGATACAAATTGAAAGAAGAAAGAAAAGGAATCTATAACCAAATAAAAACCGCCTTTAAAACGTATTTTCGAAGTAATACAAAAAGTATCCCAAAATATATATCAATATTATACTCTTTAGTTAAACTTTCCCTGATTCAATTAGATTAAAATCGTGCGTTTATTAATTTATTAAATGTTTATACATATCTCCAGATCCAGAAATAACTAATTTAGATTTAATTTTACTTCACTTTTAACATCAAAATTAAACCAAAATCCAAACCATGCGTATCCGACGCTATTTTCCACCAAAATCAAATAAATCAGTCATTAACTTTTGCACTTTGTGTGAGGTCTTCCCAAAACTCTATCAAAAAAAAAAAAAATATTTACAAACAAACTCATTTACATAGCATGAGACATCACCTCCACCATGTCTTTTTTTAAGAAATAAAAATATTCTTCTTAGAATAGAAGGAGCTATAAGAAGATTCTTTTCATCACTCAAAGCACGTCTATCACCTAACGCCCAGACGAAATCTTAAACGTGTAACTTATTTATTCTCCTTGACTGTCTTGTATGTAGGTATAGTTCGTCGATTAAAGTGTTGAATTTTTAATTTTTTAATGTCCCGCCTAACTTCATTAGAGGACATAACAATCGTTAGAGAAATTGATGGCTTCCCTGGGGCAGACCATAAATCTGCACTGAGAAGTCAATATTATATATAAGAAGGAGTCACTCCAGCTAGCAGCAGCAGCAGCAGAGGCAGACACATGCTACTATGTAACTTGTTTCTCGATTAAGACCTCTCTCAAGAAATTATTCTCGATTAATTAATGCTGTCACGGCATTGAAGAATTTGTTTTCGAATATAATCTTCTGCTATGCAGGGTGTTACTTGAAAGAAGAAAATATTTCACGATATTAACATATGGTATTAAAAACGCCTTCAATTAAGTTCGAAGTGGATGTCGCTGATATCTAAAAATTCTAGATCACATTATGTTTTTAAAAGAACGCCCTGTTTAACATTTATGGTGTTCTTAACCTTGGCAACTATCTGGACGCAGTTTTAATTTATTGATGCGAATATTGCGTGTTGAATGTTTTCCGTTGTTGTTGTTCCTATGCCTGGAATTTGATGTTTCTGGTAGTTAATGTCGAGATGACATGATATGGGTGATGGATATGACAGAAATCCGCAGACAACGAGTTGAACACAAAATTCATAATTTATTACGGATGCGGGCAAGTGTATGCAAAAGTAACACACTGTACTATAATTGTTACATCTCATTGCGGGAATTATAGCAAAATATGCCTCAAGGGATGCTAATTGAGCAATTCAATCCTTCAACAAGTTTATTTTATGTTTGTGCATTGCTGATGCTGATGATGATCCCGATCCCGAAGTTTATAATTAATAAAATAATCTCATTACGAAAGGGATACGGGTTATTCACAAATATGATTTCAATTATAGTTTCAAAGAAAGAGGGTTCTTCTATTTTTTGTTCCTCTCTTTTTATTAAGCATATATCAAACATTTCATTTTATATACACTTATAATTGTTTTTAAGTACAAATTGGCTATGAAACCGTGTCCCGCATGTTAGTGAAGTGTCTATTTATTTGTTTTCCCATCGTTTACAAATTATACGATATGAATTTGGACATTTTTGATGTTGATGTTGATGTTTATTCAAAACATCTGATCTAAAAAGAAATTAAAATAAGAAGATGAGAGATAATAAAAATAATATTTGTTTTTTAAAATGATATTCAGAACTATTTAATGCAAAATTTAACGGAGTCTATTTCAATCAAACAAAAACTTATAGCAGTAGGCTGACTACTGGTTACTGGTGATCAGAAGTGTGATATCCCAAAAATGACATTTTTTGTACTTGAAACTTAAAAAAATAATATTTGGAAACCTTTGGCAATTTTTCAAGAGCTTATCGGTTACACAAAATTAAAAAATTCTAACTTAAAAAAAAATGATTTTTTGTATTTATTTATTTATTAATATATTTTCACAAATAAGAGATCCTTTAAATCTACAATAAGACTACCGAAAATTAAATTTGTAGCTTTAAGTATTAAAGCACTTTAAAGTAAATTTAATGACGATTTAGGTAGAAAGTGAGTCAGTAAAATCCACCCACTGTTACGCCCACATTTTTTACATTTGAATTTTATTTTCGTATTTAACGTTCTTAAAGCAAAAACTTTGTTATAAAGTTCTCTTAAGTTATGTTGTGCATTTTTTCTCGCCCACTACCGCCGCATGCCACACCCACTTTTTTGTAGATGCATTTTCTACTTACTAATCGTTACTAGAAAGTTAAAATTTTGTTTTTGAATACAACACATAATATTATGTGAAAATTATATTTTGAAATTTTTCCATTTTCCAATAATTTTATAATAAAACTCATTCTCAGAAAAAAAAGTATTAACGTATTTTTTATTAAGTGATACAACGTTCACGGGGTTCCGCTAGTAACCCATAGAATCAAAAATTACTAATCCGATTTTCATGAAATTTTGGGATTTTGTTCATATTGGCGGTGGAAGGATTTATAGAAGGCAGGTAATTTCAATAAAGTTCGCTTACTGCAATACCTACTCAATTTTTTTATTTTTAAAATCATCACAAAAAAATACTAAAATATTAAAAAAAAAAAAAGAAATAATAAATTAGGTGGTGTGACAGCTTGTGTATAGAGACAAGACCTTGTTACTTACAACTCTCAACCATTCTTGGGTGTGTGTGTTATTGGCGGGAATGGAAGGGCCCTAGATTTTTCTGCTGAATCCGAACGGGTAAGATGAGAAACCCTTTTTCATTACAAGAGATACCCTTGGAAGATTTACAATTCGACGCATATCGCAAGACATAGGTGGCAAAGGCGATGGGAAAATTAAATCTATTTAGCTCAATTGGGCGAAAGCAATAATGGTGAAGCTCGTAGCACGAAAAGTAGCTGTGACAGGAAATGCATGGTGTTAAATAATTCGAGGAAACTTTTAGTTTTCCTACATGCTAAAGCTTTTTTTCCGTTGTTCTGAGGCAGTGGGACATAAAAATGAGCAGTTTAAGAATTTATATTATCTTATTAAGTTAGAATTAGTTTTAAAAATATCTTAAACATAAGACGACGGGTTTATTTTTCAAAAACCCGCCTACTGCCACGCCCACATTTCCTTTTTTTTTAAGTCCCTAAAAATCTGCATTAGTTTCAAGGCAAATGCACAAATGACTTACGCTCTATTTATAAAAAAAAAATTAAACAAACAAAAAATAAGAATGTCAATAAATTTTAATAAACATTTTTTTTTAAATAAATAAATTGATCGGCGGGACAGTTCATGTAGAACCAGGGCCTAGTGACTTACAACTCTCAACCATTCCTGTGTGCGTGTTATTGGCAGGAATTTTTTAACCAACTATAAATTTCAGACATTTATATCTGTCAAACCAACTGTCATATTTCTAACTGTCAGTATAATTTTTCCAATTTTATCGTGATGACAAATATGCAAATGAGCTCCATCATTTTTGGCTTCCTATGCCAACAAACTTGTCTGAACAAATATAAGATTATCATCCGTTTCTCCGATCTGATGGGCTGGTGGAGTTATCGCACCATTTTTTTTTTTTTTTTTGAAAAATGTGGGAATATTACGATTCGTATGGCGCCGTAAAATTATAAAGGTAATGCTTAAAAGCACCCATCATTACAACATACAATAAGAAAACTAGAAATCTGTTCCCAAAAAGGAAACTATACACCAAAATACATCTTTAAGACAATATTTCCGGAGTCAATCTTTTAAATTACTAAACAATTTTGTAAATTTTCAAATAAAATCTCGACAACCCTCATCATTTTATATCTTTTTCTGTTTTACACCAAAAGTGTTTATGACGGTAATGACCTTCTCCTTTGCGAAGCAGAACCAATCTATTAAACCTTGTCGTTACTGAAAACACCTAAAGATATTTAATCAAATAAACCCCAACTTTATAATCTCCTGATCTACCTTTTTTTTATTACACAACAGTCCGAATCCAAAACAACAAATTAAAATAATCACAGATGCTGAAAACTATTTTCATTAACTCACTTTTAAAACCATTTTATTTCTCATTCACAAAATGTATATAAATATACCCTCAACATTATTTGTAGAGCAATTAACAACTAACAGATGTTGTTATCCTTTTGATCCTTATTTCCAATAGATTTTCCTTTAACAGAAAGAACACACTCAAATATTTAGATATATACATATATGTATAAGGTATAGGTATATACATAATCCTTTTTTGTAGTGATAATCCTTATTAAATCAAAAACATTCCGGAAACTCAATACCGGTCCTTGTGCTAACAAATCGTTTATCAAATTGATACCCATTTACTCAGATTCACTTGATGGAATAAGGATGAAATTTTCCACAAGGAATAAGAAGAACCAAAAGGACTCATATTCTTCTGTATATATCTTTACGAGTTTCATGGAAGTCCTTATGAGTCCTTATAGGGTTGAAATTGATGAAAATTGAATTTTTACAGATTCAAAGTCTCATTAAAAGATACAATAGAAAGCTACAAACAAGAACTATAGAGGTTATAGGTACATATACTCGTATATATAAGAGAAAATGCGGACATTTCCTTGTAGCACATTGTTATATAGGAGTTTAAATTGTGAGTTAAGTGAGTGGAGTTGAGAACTTTTTTTCCAATCAATAAAACGAACAATGGACAATGGGGCTTTAACAAAATTGTTGATAATTTAGATTTTGATTGAAAGAGAGGATCGTCCTTTGAAACTATCTACGAGTATAAAATTTATGGATTTTTTTATTCAGACAGAAATAACGATGGAAAATGATTTAGCAGTAGGTACATACTCGTATAATCCATGGGAATGAATTTTGATGGATTTAAACATCATACACTCTAAATCTATGATGATGTGCTTGGATGTTGGATGTCAAAGGACTTAAAGTTAAAATATTCATAGGTATACAAGTGTACGTAGGAAGGTACGTGAATTGTGTAGTTACAAGTACATTGTACACATGCATTATGCAAATTCCATCCTCTCCGTCATCGGAGTGCCATGGCTGGAACAATATCGTTGTCGTCATCGACAACGACACATTCCGCCACTGCTGTGGTAGCTTGGGTGTCACATGTGGCCCATGTGGGGTAGGAAGTGAAAGCAACGCACACAATCATTTAATCATGGGTTTGAGGAACGAACACGAAACGTGTCATTCGCCTTTAAGCCCCAGGATACCTTCCCTGAATCCTGGTTCAGTTTGTTTTTTTTTTTAGTCTTTTATTCCAAAGTCTGCTAGCATTTCATATATGTTCTATGCGATATTCGCCAGGGCCGTATTTATTACGAAATTAGTGAAATGACATTAAATTAAATGATTAAAATGATATAAAAATATTTTATTATCTGACCTTTTACTAAGTCAAAATGGAACTGTCACCTGTCTAGGTTTAAATTCATTCAATAACTGGTAATCGAAGTTAAATGTCAGAAATATGTTGTTTAATAAAATAAATTTCAGTGAAAAGAAGTGAAAAACTGACATCTGCCATATTAAAATATGTATTTCTTATTGACATCTGCTATATTAACATTCATATGTCATATTGCTATCTATCATACTTAGTCAGTTTATATTTCTGAGATCTCAGATGACCAATATCTAAGCAATCTGACAAATTGTTTTAAATAAACTGAGAATAAAAATTTCGATTCGCCTGCTCAATTATTGAAGAAGGAAAATTAGCGAGAACTCTGATATACAAACTTACCAATTAATATCTGTCTTTTTGACATATGTCATATTGTCATCTGTCATATTGAGATCTGCCATATTAGCATGTGTCATATTATTGACATCTTTCATATGGAAATCTGTCATATTGACATCTTTCATATTGACATCTTTCATATTGACATCTATCACATTGAACATCTGTCATATTTACATCTGTCATTGCAATGCACATCTCAGGGTTTAAAACACCTTTTATGGATTGCCTATAAGTCAGATAAACAAATTTTTGCAATTTTGGTTCTACACATCTCTGATCTCTGTCAATTCCCCAGTCGCACCCGTAAATTAATTTTTTCATACAGAAATGTTTCACATAAAGTGTTTGCTCAAATTCATATAGGTTATCAAAACAAAGCCTCAATGATCAACCGTACATCAGTAAAACCTTTAAAACTCTTACTCCAAAATCCACTCCTGAACAGAGTTCATCGAATCAAGTGTTTATGTTAGAAGTAGCCTGTAGCAGCTATGTATAACAGAATGAGAGGCAGAGGCAGCAGCGAAGTGAAATCTCCTTTGAGGAAAAGGTTAACACTTTGCACTAACTAACGTGCAAAATACACACACCTTTCTTTGCATCCCAGAGTTTCCCATGCCCCAGTCCCTGTGGTGTCACACCTACATAATGCATATATAAGAACGGTTTTTCTGCATAGCAGTGGGCAAACTTACTTAACCACTCAATAGGGCTTGGTGAATGAAATGTGTGCATTGAAATTATGTAAAATGAAAGGTGTTTCATTCTAAGGTGGTATAGTGGTCTGATGGTCGTCCTCAAAACCAAGTGTCCTAATGGTAGTTTCATTTTCTACAGACTCTCCTCATAAATTTTAGAACACCCAAAACCATGTCTTTATAAGGAAAATGGAAAATATTTTCAATGTAAAATGACTTTACTTTCGTTGAGGATGAAGGATATGATGGGAATGTGATGAAAATTTAACGCAGTGAATGATACAGACCACAAAGGATAATAATACTGTGAAGTCCATTACTGCTTCAGCTATAGACTTTCCATCTGATATAAAGAGTGGTCCCCATCATTGCTAAAGACACACACACTCCGAGGGCCAATTTTCAAAACAATTTTGTCAGTAAAAGTTATGCCAATTTGCAAGCTTGATGTCCTCATTCCACAAATGTCTGGAATCAAGGCAAGTCTTTTTCCATTCACTTGGATATCATCCAAATTGGGTCGTCTACCATGTACGAACGAATATATTATTCCTATACCATGGCTTGGGAATCGGGATCCACTTAACTTCCAATGCCTGCATCTTCTGTTTGTGTAATTCCTTTGATCTTATTGCATTGTTTATTTCTTCCGTTTGCCAGTTTCATTTCATATAATCATAATCGAGTACTAAAAAAAGGAAGAGAAAACAAAGTTAGATGCGAATCATAAATTAATAAACACCGATGACAGTTTAATTGCGATTCCCGGATACTGGTTGCATCTATTATAATTATATTGCCACCCCGCTTTAGCGTCGCTGTCGTATAGATGAGCGCTTTGTTGGTGATACTCTTCGTTGATTCCACTTTGATTATTGTGGTGCACGAACGTAGGATTTTTTTTGATGTTGTGGTAGTTGTTTGCATTTCTATACGAGAGCATTACAATCTTTCAGTAAGAGGCGGAATTTTTTTTTAATAGTTTGTTGTGTGCTACTGCATAATATGCAGAAATAATATCTACTGCGAAATCACTTTCCGCAGTAACAAAGGGTTTTACTGATGGGTGCGTTAGCGTTAGGTATTGTATGAGTAATCTTGAGTAAGTACGAGTGTTGTGAGAAAGAATGGATGCAGTGATTGTGTTGTAGCAATTAAAAATGTTGTTTTAATACAAAATGCTTCCTAAGGAGTATAGGAGGTGTAAAAATATTCTTAATTGGTGGGTGGCAACGAATTTTTCGATGTGTGTAAGGCTTAGTGTGTTTTCATTTATAAATTTTCTTTTGTCATCTCAAGAAAAGATAATAATTTCGACGACTTTTTCTTACACGTTCGCATTTAAGACAAAAAGCATAAATTTTGATATCTGTTATATTGACATTTATCATATTGACATCTGTTAAAATGACATCTGTCATAATGACATCTGTTATATTGATATCTGTCATATTGACATCTGTCTTATTGACATCTGTCTTATTGACATTTGCCATATTGACATCTGTTACATTGACATCTGTTATATTGACATCTGCCATATTGACATCTGTTTTATTGACATCTGTCAATTCGACATCTGTTATATTGACATCTGATATAGGTATTGACTTCTGTCATGTTGACTTCTGTCATGTTGACATCTGTCATATTGATATCTGTTACATTGACGTCTGCCATATTAACATTAATCGTTAGGGAACTTGTTGAAATTTGGCGGGAATGTTGAACGTATTTAGTCAGATTAAAATTTGTATATATCATCTTGAGAGTCCAAAATTACCATTTGACATTCAGATTTTGTATATCAAAAATGACGGAACGTTTGAAATGATTAACTGTTGTATGCAAAATTACAAATGCATGTCAAACTTCTGAAAAAAATAGATTTTAAATATTTAATGCATTCGTTGGCTTTCGTTAGCAAATCTAAAGATATATACAATATGTAGTTGCTTCCATCTCAACTCCATTATAAAACTTCTCTTTAAAAATAGAAAGACCTGAAGTTTATAAATTAAATAAGGAAGAAAACACTATAGTCAAAGGCTCGTGGCATAATTCTAAAAATTACATACATACATATACATATGTATGTACAACTACAATTTTATTTTTTATTTTAATATTACTATATATTAACATCGTTACCTACCCGCTGATAAAAAATAGAAACTGTTTCTACTTTTTTTCTTAAATCTTACCATATTCTTCCGGATTACTTGCCAACTTTTTCAGTCATGCGTTATACAAAGCCAGGAATATAATAAGAGTTATATTTACATAAGAATGACTTTTCCTGCTGCTTCCTAGCTCTTAAATAATGTCTTAAGATTATATTGCTGCGTTTCTGTTGTTGGTTATCAACTCAAGCCCAAACGCAGTGTTGATTCATCATAAGTATTTTTTCCTGCACTTATTACCACCCAGACGGAACTGGCAAACACCTCTTGTCTGCATGATGGAAGAAAAAAAGACGACCCTCAAGTAACAATGGATATTCAAGATTAGTGTAGAAAGGAAAAAACTAAGTTTTTCTCCCTCCCCATCTGAGTCCTTGATGGAAAAAAAGAACACTTCTTCTTGGTTACTTTACTTGATGGTGTTGTTGACGTTGGCACAACACCAAAGTACTTATAGTCCAATTGTCCTTACTGTAGAAGCGATTATTCTATTTTTGGTTGACATAGTTTACTTTATATTTAAAAAAAAATAAAACAATAAAACCACCATCCACAGAGAGTGTTGGGGAATTTTGTTCTTAAATTGCTTTCACTTCATCACTCGACTCTCTATATCCGTTCACATTCATTCTCTTGCAGCGAAAGTGAGAAGAGAAGCACTTAACATTTTTGAATAGAATGTGACTATATAGTTGGTACGGGTAATGGGTGTTAGTGGTAAAAAAGCACATTGTAAGGATATTTTATCGGATTCACTTAAAGCGAGGTTAGTGAACCTAGCGATTTTCTTCTCGTCATAATTACATCGCTATAGTTTGTCTGGCATTCGTTCATTAAATTCATCATTCAGATACACACCTTTTTATCTCGTTCATCAATGCAACATCCTACTGCCACACACAGATTGCACACATGCACTTGCACACCCCTCGAGCAAAAATTTCAATTTACCATGCGAATCTTAAGTAATTACATGTAAGTACCATTTAAGTCCACTTCGGGCGCACATCATTTCAACATTCACCAACAACAGCAAATATGCACAGGATGCATTCTACCATTTTTTTTTTTTGCAAAACAGAAACAGAGAGACAGAACGCTCGCATTCCACACGGGAAAATATTATAAACCAGCGATGTGTTTTTGTTTTTATTTCAGTGCGATTGTTGCATGTTCGTAATGATGCACCAGTTTTAATCCCTTGGCTTTCGAAGGAATGCTAAATAGCTTCACGTGTATAAAAAAAAATTCAAACAGAAGGATGATCCGTACATCAGGAGTGCTGTTGGATATCCGACGCGCACTTATTCAAATTAAATTATAAAATATGAAATGCTAGGTTGAGTTACATCAAAAACATGATACGTGGAGACGAGGAAGTGACGTTGAATCTCTATACGTCTGACTATCTATTTTCATATACCTACCTACAGTGCAAAGAGACAGAAGAGAAGAAGGGGTTTTCCGCAGATACCACATTGAGGTGGCTCAAGGGCGGAATTCAGAAGTAATTCATTAAGAAGGGAATACATTTTTGTCAAAGTTAAAAATCATTTAAACACAATTTCGTAGGTATGCTAATATGTCCTCAGGAAATAAAAGATTTTGTAAAAGTTCCCAATACCTGAACAGTGAACATCCATCGGTTCGGATTTAGAATTAAGCACTCGATAATTTACTAAATGCATCCATCATTTTTTTAGATGTGTAGCTTGCTTTTGACAAAGTGTGCCACGAAAAAGGTCTCAAATTACCATAAAGTACCTACTTCCTGAAGGACGTTTTACCATTTTTATAAAGAAATATCTAGAGAATAGGATATTTTGTAATACGCGGGGAAATGGGTATTCAGATTTCAAAGCAATTTTTGCTGGAGTACCACAGGTTAGTATCTTTGGTCCAATTTTTTTATTGAACAAAAATCATTTCCCACGGGAAAATTTAATTTATAAAATTCGGTATTTAATTATTTGAGAACTCTGAATAAAGTAATAAAAAAATAAATGGCACTTTAAAATTTAAGGTCAGAATATGGTCCAAAAATTCATAATTCATAAAAAACACTGATAAAGTTAGGAATTTAGTCAAATAAATATTTAAAATTGCTTAAATGTGCAATTTTCCATCATATGATTATAATTTAAATGCAAATATTTAGGTATAAGGTATACCAAATTTTTAAAAGCAAGTCTAAAATGTTGTGCAAAGTGTCCAACGGATTATTGCCTTAAAATTTATGTTTTAAAAATGATTTTTAGACAGATTCTGATCAAAGTTGATAGAAAATTGACAATTTTTACAATTTTGACAACCAAATATTTGGTCACCTATACCAAAAACTGGGGCCGAATACCGTAAGATGAAAACGATCGAACGATATCGTTTTGGCAGTAGCATGTCCCTATATCTTTCTCTTAAGATGTGGTAGAGATGGGTATTGTCAAAACGCTTTATCGTTCGATCTTTTTCGTTTTACGGAATTTGGCCACTGTTAATTTTTCTGGTCGGTTTATTAGAATCTGATTTATTGTTTTTGAAAAATTCATACAAATTCTGCTCGTAATTAGTACTTCTTTATTGCACAAGTTATGTTTACCAGTGTTGTTCGAATTTTTTACATTACGTTTTTTACATAGTTTTTTACGTTTTTTACGTTAGTTTTTTACCTGCCCTATTTTTACCATGCTTATGTAAAAAACGTAAAAAAGGTAAAAAAGTAAAAAAAAAAACGTGGAACGGTTCTGTCGATGTCAATAATTGAATTTGATCTCAAAGTAATCGTTCAATTATGTAATAACACAATAACACACATAATACACAATTCAACACATGGTACTTGAACGACCGAAAAGTTTTTTTATTTATTTAGATTTTGACAGATAATGACAATGTCTCTTATTTTCTCTATTTTTTCTCAGTTATTTACCTTTCTTACGAGTTTTTTACGTTTTTTACAGGTGTTTTACGTTTTTTTACGGGTTTTTTACGTTGTTTACACTTATTTACGTGTTTTTTACCTACTTTAACGTAGAAAAGGTAAAAAATAGTTTTTTACATGGATTTGAACATCACTGATGTTTACTTTGGATTTTTCTTGGACACGAATAATTGGAAACCTTATTAAAACAAAGCTACTGATCTGCCCCACTGAACTTTTCGTATGTCGATGCTGTATAGTGTGTTAAATGTGTTATAGGTTCAATGTATCCCTGAGTGGTAAAACGCAAAAATGCTCGTTCTCTCTATCTATACATATAATATTGGTGTTTTCATCAATACAGGTGAAAATTAAAATAATCTAGTATATGTTTGACAAGTGTAAAGATTCAAGTAGTTCTGTCTTCATAACGGTAAAGTAAAGAATTCCACTCTATATAGCTTCAAATTAAACTGTGAATTGGTTAAATTCACATTTCAATAGAAATATAGAGTATAAGATTTCCTAGTTTGTTTTTGTTCCAGTTTTTCATCAATCAGCATCTTCACCTCTTTATTTATCGAAATGGGTTGATTAATAGATAAGTTGCAATAGAATATAGAAATGACTGGTTTTAAACATTCTGTTTTGAACTGTGTTTTTGTTTTGCTTCGGAATAAAGTTTAATTAACTTTTAATTAAGTTTTTTAAAGAAAAACTTTTCTCCATGCATCAAATTCGAATGTTTCAAAATTTGTTTAAGAACATTTTTATTCTCTGATCATATGAAAAAAGTTTAAATTTAGTTTTTTTGAATGAACTACTGATTTTTTTTGTAGACTTTTTTTTATATAATTAGTCCGGTAGGTTATTTCGTTTGGATTCTTCTTCAAATGAATATACAACAATTGTACTGTATTTAAAGGCCCTCAAACCGCCTAAACGGACATAAACTGATATATGGAGAGAAAGTTGGCTCCATGTGGACCGATAACATCGAATTGTGTGACCAAAACGGAACTTATTCAGCACTGAGCACAATGAGAAATGACCTTAGGGTTGGATATCACATATAAACAGTAAATTCTTTATGTTCCCTAACGATGACATCCGGTGGGTAGAAATAGAAAATAGGATGGAAGCGATGCTAGAAGTTCTCAGTTGTATGCACACTAACAAAGAGCTATCATGTGGATGTCCTATAACGGTTGAATCAGTTGAATAGTTTTATTTTGTTATTTAGTCTTGGAGCTAGGAGTATGTTGGATTGAATATGTAATATTGAATTGACATCCGACTGTGATGAATACATAACATTATTTAAATGATGAAAAAGTGAAAACATTGCCTTAAGGAAAAAAAAACAAAGAGTAAAAAGTAAAGTTTAATACAATAGGTCTTAGTAATAATAAAATTAATTTCAAAATGAAAACAAGGATATCTCTGCAATTAAACAGAGGAAAC
Source organism: Epistrophe eligans (assembly GCA_951394125.1). Taxonomy (NCBI): domain Eukaryota; kingdom Metazoa; phylum Arthropoda; class Insecta; order Diptera; family Syrphidae; genus Epistrophe; species Epistrophe eligans. The sequence goes on along the minus strand of OX596030.1, from coordinate 7,606,744 downwards.
TACCTTCGTTTATTTTATTTATTAAGTTTTTTTTTGCTTGCAGCTATAGAATATTGATTAATAGCTTCCAAGGGGATAGCTATATCTGTCAGCAATTTTAAATTCAGTTCATTTATAAAAAAAAAAATATTATAAAATTAATATAAACCTATATTGCCAAATGTGTTTTTTTTTCGAGACTTAATGGCGCAAAATTTTAAACAACATATTCTTAAGGGGTTAGCATATTACTAGACAATCTACTCTTGTGCCTATATATAAGTTGGGCAGCCATAAGACAACAATAAACGAGGTCTTTGAACACATTTTCTAAAGTTGGACAGATTTCTAAAGCTAGACAACGTTTATAAATAAGAACATTAGTAATTTACCAGCTTTTCGAAAATTGTAATAATTGTAATCCTTTTTTTTTGTTTTACTAACTAGTAAAATAATAATTCCCTTTTATTGAAAAGGGTGCATCTGAACACGAAACATTGACAGTTCGTGAAAAAAAAAACAAAGCAAACAAACCTAAAACTAGGGAACGGACCTAATAATTTGAAATGTCAGAAGTCAAAGTGACAACCTACAATAGGTATATTTTGTTATTTGTTTATTTTTGACAACCTACAATTTCTTTTGTTATTTTATTTTGCCTAGTTGCTGTTCGTTGTTAGTTTTATTTTAAATAATAATCTCTTTTTCACTAAGAGAAGAAGAGAAGAATGGAGCAGAAGAAGAATACAATAATAAAGTGAGTAATTCGTTTGATTCTTATTTCTTAAAATATTTTATTGCTCTACTTCTTTGTTTTCAAAAAGGATCAACAATGCACCTTCCAAGTCTCCAAATGTTTAAATAGACGATGTATTTGATCTTTATGTCGCGCATTCTCTCATTAGGAAGCAAAAGACTTTGATCAATTCTGAAGAGTGCGTCATCACTTATTTGAATATTCCCATTAATTAATTTGAAGGACACAACATTTGGAACATTTGGATGTACATATTTTCGAAAAAGGCTGCATTTCAGTTCAATCTCTACAATCACATGGTCAACATTTTATATTATTTTATTAACCGTTAAAAAACAATTGGCACACGAATAATTAAAAACACATTATTTAATTTCGAATAAAGTTGCCAAGAAGTTGTCAGACACATGTTAAAGTTAAAGCAGCCATTTTGTGATTTTAACTTTAGTCAAATGTTAAAAGATAGTAAGTTGCTAAAATCATTTAAAATTAGCAAAATCTTCTTTTTAATTTAATAACTTACTGAAATGGCTTTAACATTTCAATAAATCATTCAAAATTTTGCGCCAATAGTAAATTTAAATAAATAAATTTTCTATTTAAGATGAGCAGGCGTGTTCTTGATTGAAGACGAGCCAGAATTTCGTTTGTCTTTTACGAATGACGAAATTTACTATCTTTGGGAAATTTTAGGCCCAATTTTTCAGTACGAGATTAAAGTTAAACCCAACTTAGCTCTCAAAAAAGTGAACTATTGAAGTATTAAATTAGTTACAACTCAGCAACACTTAAAAAGTATTTTATATACGTATATTTATATCTATCTTTTGTATCATTATACATTGTTCATATTTACATTAACATTTTTACAAAAGGTCTCAGTCCTTAAATAAACTTGTACGAATTAAGAACTCTTAAGTCTTTGATTTCTGTTTTTGGTATTCGCATTTCGCAACATGAACAGATGCTTTTGATGTTTTATTCTAGGGTTATCCTTCTTCCTGTGTTAACTGTAAATAAATGTTTGCTTGGAATTGCCTTACTTACTCTGGTTTAACCCACCAATAAAAACTGGGTCGAAAAATTGAGTTATCCATTATAATTGTTTAGGCATGCCATCTACTGGTTTGTGCGGCAGTGCGTTTGTTCGAATCTTTTTTTTAATTTGTTGAAAACGGGATTACTGCTTTCCAACAATTTGAATTTTTACGATTAATAATTTCTAGGGCTATAATAATACTCCATTTAAAATTCTCGGGAAATACGATTTTGGCGTTTTTTGACAAAACTTCCTAATTTTTAGGTTATTTAAAATTTTTGTCTTCGTATTAATTGCTGGATCGATAATTTTTGCAATCCAGTGCTTAAAAATAGTTTTACTATCTAATATTGGCGCAAAATTAAAAAAAAGTGATGTTGAAGTATGTATTAGCATTTTAATACTTGACAATTTAATAAGTTTTAGTAACTTTACTAAAATGTTATCAGTTTTAAACATTTTTTAACTAGTAACATACTAAATCTATTTTCTTAATAAATTTCAGGTGAACACGCCTAAAAAAGTGACATTTCAAGCAAACCTGTTAGCAAACATACCATTTTCACATTTTTAACTGTCAAAGTGACGTTTGGAGTTAATATGATATTAAATATAGTTAAAATATAAATTTAATAATATTTTAAAATGATGCTGACTCGTTTTAAATTTGAAAAATCCTGTTTTTGACCTAGCATTATATAAAAAATGCTTTAACGTCGTACTTATAGTCGTATAAAATTTTGCACCAAAATTTAACAAATTGTTTGTTTATAAAGAAAAAAAAATTAATAATTGAATAAAAGGACGCGTTGTTTGTTTATACCTTAATTTAAATACCATAACATACATATCATTAAAATCACAGATAAATAATGAAATTCTATATTGCAAATGATTTACGAACATGATATACATACATACATATCGAAAACATCATTTAACTTCATTTCTCTGTTTATTTTAACATATTTTTTTCGGCACCACGGCAACTCTTTAACCCTTTAATATGACATTGCCCATCCATTAATTTAAAGATATCAACCCTCTGTCAATATTTCCGATCAATCATCATAGTGTGTTATCCGATAGGTAGGTATAATATATACTATAATGTCGTTTAACCCTTTTTGCCATTTTATCCCTCTGACAACTTCAGCTTCAAGTTCTTGACTTTTGTGCATTTCCAAATGCACTGCACTCAACAACAAATGTTCAATCCTTTTGATGACTTTTAAATATCTCTGTGCTTTCAACTAGAGTTTTTGTTATTCAAACAAACAAAAACATAATATAATACCCCATCTCCAATTGAAAAAAAAGCATTCATTCATTCATATCTTATTTGTCTACATGAAAAAACAAAAAAAAAGAAAGCCTTTGTGGCGCCACCTCCCCCATCATACCCTTTTTATTGATTCATCATTCATTCAAAATGTCAATTGCATATCGCATTCGATTACACTGACTGTTCAAATGGGTTTCCGTATAGGTACTATTTTTTTCCCCGATGTTGCTAGATAAACTAGGTGCAAACAGAAGCCAAAACCATATAACGAGCCATGTTACATCATATAGCTCAAGCACCCGCAACTGCTGGCTATCAAGTTCATGCATCACTTGTCACAGCATCGCATGATTTAATGGCCAATTGATACATCACCCGTGGTGGTGGTGGTGGTGGAGGAGATTTGTCTTCGATGATAACACAGAAAAAACGGTGCAATGAATCAGCTGTTCTATTGCACTATACCAACGACCGTAAAGGCGCTGCTGTTTGCCATTTTAACATGTGGGAATCGATGGAGGTATACTTTTCAAAAACGAGCGTCGACAAACAGCACAAAGTTAACCATGCTGTTTAAAGTGTTTAACTGACCTGAGACTGAGATGTCTGGCGACTTGGCCGAATCAGGAGAATTTAATTTGGCACCGAAGTGCGAATATAAAAACATGGCCACTAGTACGCACATTTGGCCATAAAAGTGGACTCGTCGTCGTCTTATAGCCAGCGGGGATCATTGGAAATGATGTCATGAAGTGGCACCATCCAGCACCATCACCACTACTACTACTATACAGCATCGATTGTAGGTAATTGAGATTTTCTTGCAGAACTTGCGACATTTTGTTGTTTTGAAAAAAGGCTTGTAAAAGAAGCTGACAGCATTTGGCCACGTACCAAAATACATAAACGACACTTAACCCCAGGCTATGTCGAGTTGATATGTAGCAAAAGTTCTTATCGAGTGTTTGGTGGTGTAAAAGACATACCCATACCTGAACCATGCTCCCCAATTGACCGCAATATATTTTCCAGTGACCAAAAGCACTGTTGTTTATCGGTTTTCTCAATACCTATGTAGGTATGTACCTATGCGAAAATTCTAAGGACCAAAAGAGGATATTTATATGCTATGCAATGCATAGCCTGAAGCTAAACTGCTATCTTTCGCACTAAACACTCGTTATACTCATATCTTTTGTAAGCCATAAAATTTTGCACGAAGAACTTCTTTGTGCAGGAAAAATCTAAGTATGTATGTATGTTATTCGAGAGAAGAAATGTTGCAGCTGTGGTGAGATAATGGCTTCCAGGTGAATAGGTTGTACCGGTGTTTTGTTTATCTTTTGATTTTTGGTTTGTTTTCACTTATTGTTTTGTTTATTTTTTTGTCTGGAGAGCTTGAAGCTATTTAAAGGATATCGCAATTGAAAGAGAAGAATATTTTTGTGATTTTGTAAAGTAGCATATCAGCCAGAACCATTGAACTGACAAACTGACACTAGATAAAGTGAAAGTGACAAATGATGGCATTGATTTTAATTTAAAATCAAATCAATTTAAAGGTTAAAAGCTTTATTTTAATGATGAGAGTTGCTGCATTATAAGTCAGATGTGAAGTGCATAATCTTGATAAAATACCCACACCGAAAGGGCAAACATTGTCATGTGACAGTGTTAAAGTGACAGCGGCAAGTGACAGGGTCAAAGCTTCAGCGATTAAAAGACAGCAAGAAAGCCATAGCAATGAAGCGAAAAAAAACCAAGCGACAGCAACAGAGTGATAGCAATAAAGCGATAGCAACAAAGCGACAGCAACAAAGCGACAGCAATAAAGTGATAGCAACAAAGCGATATGATAAAAGCCAGAGACACAAAGTAGTAGCGATAAAGTTATGGCGGCAGCGACAAAACGGCAACCATAAATCATCAGCTACAAAGTGCAAGCAGCAAATTCGACGCAATAACGTGACAGCGGCAAATGATAGCGACAAACAAACAGCAACAAAGTTGCTGCGATAAGAGTTAAAGTGACAAATAGGAAAATGGCGTTTTTCTTTTTTGGCTCTGAGCAGAGGCTGTGCGATCAGAGCAAAGCTATGGGGAGATTATGATCAGAGCCCTCAGATTTAATTATGAAACACACTTGAGCAATGAATTGTCATGTCTGTCAAATCACATCAAAAATAAAATTGAAGTTGGCTTCGCTCAGCGTTTTGTTCCATTTGCTCGGTCATTTTATTCTGAACATACAGAGCAGCTCCGAGCAAGCGCCGATTGAAAAAAGAAGCACAACTTATGTGCTCTGATTTGTCAGAGGTAAAAATTAAACAAAATTTATTTTTAAGAGCTCATTGATCTGCTCTGAGGTAAAAAAAAAAAAAACACCAAAAGACAAAGTGAAAGCAACAAGACGACAACCACAAAGCAACAACGACAAATCAGAAGCGAAAAAGTGGCAGTAACAAAACAACAGCGAAAAATGATAGTGATATTCAATGCGCCAAGCTAAGATCTTGGGCTTGTGGCAATTAACATGTAAAATGTTTAGACTCGACTTAAATTTTTTCGTCTAATTTCCTTCGGAATTGGAATAAAACACACCCTATCTTGCATAGGTGCCTCCAAACATATCGAAAATTGTTTATAAACACTTCATCTACGATGCTAAACCACTGATAGCCTTAAACCAATATTAAGTTCATATAGCTGCTCCTAAATACCTTCTAGTGTTTGTTTTTACAGCATAAAAACTCTGTCCGTACTATTTCTGTAATTCAAACAAATGTTTTTATTGAATTTAAAATTTTTAGCTGTCCTCTAAAAAAAAATTAAAAGAAATTGTTTAACATAATCTTTCTCTTATTATTTCTGACTTCAATTAAATAAATTTTGTGCCTTTTTTCATATAGAAAACCATAATCTTTTTCGCTCTTGTTAGGATATAATCTTGAACTACAATAGAACCTTTAATTACGACAAAAATGCAAAATGTTAACTATCCAAGCCAGACCTTGTTCTACAAAGGTAATTTATGGTATTTAGTATAAAACTCAACTAGAGCATTCTAAACAGTTCTTCCTCCGCACTTTGCATTGTTAAGACAAAACAAGAGAAAAGAGGAAGCTTGCATTTCAACTAAACAGCCAGCTATGTATATATCCAGCTCTGCACGTTCGCGTTCGGTTCGGACTAACTTTTAGAATAGGAATTCCAGTAAACAGATTTTTTTTTTTTATTTTATTAAATGGAGTGAGGTGCAATTTAGTTGAACACAAAACTGGAAAAAAAGTTCCAGCTATACAGTTATTGAGGTTTATTCTCTCTACATTTCTCTATTATACACTTCTATACTTGTCTTCAGATAGAACACACTTCCTTCGAGGCATTCGGCCTTTATTGCAACCATGACTTTATTCCCGGTGCTTCTGTTGCCACACGGCACATGGCCAGGCCGCCAGACCAGGCCCTGGAATTGAACAAAATGAATTGAAGATGCAATTAGAACTCAACTTCCTTATCCTCTCCTGTGGACTTAATTCCAGTACAATAATGCAAAGTCTAGTTGAACAAAATTAGATTTCGCGGTGTAATTATACTGTTGCAACAACGCAATGAAGCAAATATGTATTATACGTAACGTACCTAGACTCCTACTGTTTGTATATAAATACAAATACCCCAAGGATAAAAGTAGCGGCGGCGGCGCGGCGTGGCAGGGTGAGAGTTGTGGATGGCGCTTCGACCAGATTATTCTGTCTGTGCGGATATATGTACAGCGAGATGAGGCTTTCGAACGCATATTATAGGCTCCAAACAGCCACTGCCATTGCCAGTTGCCACTTGGCCAGATGCGCTTAGTGTTTGTACTTCAAAATGGCCATTAATGCCCTCCGAAGAAGGGGTGACAGTGGGCTGAAATGCTATGCATGCATGCAAGTGCAATAATTGTATGGGTTTGCTATATCGCGGGGTGACGTGCTGCAGTGAGGGTGGTATCATGATTTTTTATATGAATCATGCGAAATGAAGGAAAATAAAAGTGATTTCTTCTTTTTAATTCAAACAAAAATTTTAATAACGCACAACCAAACCAGACAGACAGATGTATGTGAATTGATTTTATTTGCACGACCATTGATGCATGCAGCATGATGCATTATATTTATATGCAGACTTAGACTCATTCAGTTGATGTAGATTTAGCGGTAATATTTGGAAAATTATTGACTCGAAACTCGAAATATGAGTTTCCGGTGTGGTTTCTGTCTCAGTTGGGGGTCGGTCGGTTGGGGTTCATTTCGGTTCGATTCGATTGATATTGTTGACGGGATTATCCCAAGAAGCAATGAATTACCACCATTTGAATGGACTTAATGGTCTGAAGTTGATCCTGCTATTGGGGGGAGGTTGTAAGGGATTAATTATCACACGGGAGTGGTTTTTATGCAGCTGCTTAGGAAGGGATTGTGCGTTTACATTTGCGTAGATCTTGGATCGAATTGAATGCTTGACTAGGCAGTTTGTTTAAAAGGTATTATTTCACAACATTTTTATTATATGCCGGCTTTTTTCTTTAAAAAAAAGCTAAAGGCTTTTAATTTAGCGCGTGTTACGTAGTGCGTAGTGCGTAGTGCGTAGCAGTGATGTTCAAATCCATGTAAAAAACTATTTTTTACCTTTTCTACGTTAAAGTAGGTAAAAAACACGTAAATAAATGTAAACAACGTAAAAAACCCGTAAAAAACGTAAATAACTCGTAAAAAAAGGTAAATAACTGAGAAAAAAGAGAGAAAATGAGAGACATTGTCATTATCTGTCAAAATCTAAATAAATGAAAAAAACTTTTCGGTCGTTAAGTGCCATGTGTTGAATTGTGTATTATGTGTGTTATTGTGTTATTACATGACTGAACGAGTACTTTGAGATTAAATTCAATTATTGACATCGACAGAACCGTTCCACGTTTTTTTTTAACTTTTTTACGTTTTTTACATAAGCATAGTAAAAATAGAGCAGGTAAAAAACTAACGTAAAAAACTATGTAAAAAACGTAATGTAAAAAATTCGAACAACACTGGTGCGTAGTGCACAAGTAGTCAAGTAGTGAAGTAGTTGAGAAGTCAAGACTTGACTTGACTCAAGTAGTCAAGTACTCGAGTAGTCAAGTTGTCAAGTAGTCAAGTAGTCAAGTAGTTAAGTAGTCAAATAGTCAAGTAGTAAAGTATTCTAGTAGTCAAGTAGCCAAGAAGTCAAGTAGTTAAGTAGTCAAGTAGTCAAGTAGTCAAGTAGTCAAGTAGTCAAGTAGTCAAGTAGTCAAGTAGTCAAGTAGTCAAGTAGTCAAGTAGTCAAGTAGTCAAGTAGTCAAGTAGTCAAGTAGTCAAGTAGTCAAGTAGTCAAGTAGTCAAGTAGTCAAGTAGTCAAGTAGTCAAGTAGTCAAGTAGTCAAGTAGTCAAGTAGTCAAGTAGTCAAGTAGTCAAGTAGTCAAGTAGTCAAGTAGTCAAGTAGTCAAGTAGTCAAGTAGTCAAGTAGTCACGTAGTCATGTAGTCAAGTAGTTAAGTAGTCAAGTAGTCAAGTAGTTAAATAGTCAAGTAGTCAAGTAGTCAAGTAGTCACGTAGTCACGTATTCACGTAGTCAAGTAGTCACGTAGTCAAGTGGTAAGTGCGAGAACCGAACAAAAATTTGCGAAAGAATGGTTTTATGTAACTTTTATTATAGAGGTCCGTGAAATCTCGATTCCCTGAACTCTCTTAGATTTAAAATATGAACCAAAAATTAGTAAATCTTTAGCTGGGTTAGAAAACAGGATTAATTTTTCATGTGTTGCAGCTTATTTTTCTTGATTTCATCTTAGAATTTTTTTCTTGAATTATGTGCGGGAACTAGCACTATGAAAAACATAGCCCATGAGCTGGAGTAATTAATAAAGAATTAATAAAGAAAAATCTTTGTCGATCTTACATAAATTATTCCTAATTTCCTTGTCATTTTCTTGCAGTTAGAGAACCACAATAGTTGGTACTTAAGTATTGAAGATTTCCATCTGATAAAAAAAAAACATAGTACTAGTGTTGAATCCTAATTTTTTAATTTCTTTCAGCAAATTGGCCTTAGCTATTTTTCGGAATATACCTTAACTATGACCGTGTTTTGTTGAAATTAATTTAAAATTATTATTTTTAAAAATAAACAAATACAGTTATTAATTTTGTAAAGTTTTTGTCTTAGCTGTTTATTCCACAATCAAATCTAAATGCAACTCACACTATAAATGGATTATCTAAATTACAAATTGATTATAAGCCTTAACGTACAAAAGGTAACTAGAGTAGCCTAGGGAGTGGAGTTTTACCATCAGTATATCATTGATTGTATCCATTTAAGAATAATTTTCCCTCAAGCGTTAACACGAGCTAATCAGTTTGAATGCTCCAAAGCAGTCTATATACAACACGCCATAAACGAACCTAGTTAGTTACTCGTATAGTAGATTGAGTAAAGCTACATTATGTTAATCTTGTTCAAAATTCTATGCAACGAGCTTGTCAACTAATTTGTTAAGTGGCGTAAACAAATAAAAACAAACTATGTATGTATGTATATTCACTCATTGATTGTTTGCCATAGGCACCTGCTCTCGCCGACCATGAGTGTTAATGGTTATCTCCTTTTCTGATCATTAGAAATCACTGACCGCATCGAGTATAAGTAACTTAAGTAGAAATTTAAATCAAACGTATGTACCTTTACCTACATAGAAAGTGCTGTCCACACTATGGAAATAGTTTTCGATGCAAAACACTAAATGAAGACTCTCATCGACCATGTGGATAAAAGCCCCAATGGCCAACAGGACAGATGATTCGGTGTTGATATCTAAATCCATAAACGCTTCGAATACAAATTGATGCAATCACATATTCGACCAGAATCTAAAACTAGGTAGGTATTTTTGTCGATTTATTGATGTTAGCCGTCAGGTATAATTGATCCCCACACACACGTGAGAATACCCTAATGACATTTATCTAAACTCTGGAAAGAGGGGCATTAACATAAACCAACAACACTCTTTGGGTTCGGATGTTTGAGTTCATCAATCCAAAAATCCAAACAAACAGACAAATAAACAGAAATCCGATGAATATATATTTTAGTATTAGCGGTGCGGTGTTCTGTATACCTATATATGCAAGTGAGTAAATACGCCTTGTCGGACGCCGCCTATACTGATACTGGGAAAAGTTTGTTCGACAAAATGTTTGACCTAAATACCTGGTGTAATTGAGCTTAGGAGGAACGACTGTTTGTTTATTTTGGGATATGTTTTAAAGTGCCCAGAAGCCCAAATCTAATTAAGCAATTGTTTCTCATTAATATTCGGTGATGCTATTGCTTGATGGAATCTAATTTATTGCTGGTCAGCGTTGTTATTTTAGTTTAAAATAAACAATTTATTTGTAGAATTTGTAAATTCATTGTAAGAGTAATTTATAAGTCTAGCCATTAAAAATAGCCATTTCTCAAGAAACTTCAAAGCTCTATTTCTGTTATATGATTTTTTCCCCAAAAATTTTAAATATAATTTTCTAACAATCACTTTTATCATTACTTGTACGAAGTTTAATAAAGATCTTTAGAGCCGTTTTCAAGAAAATTAAAAAAAAAAATCGTTTTATTGGGATCTACCCGTTTTAAATAAGCTTACACAAAAATTTTGAGTACTTTAACAGGTGAGTGTCCCTACACAAATTTTGTAATTTAAAACACCTGCCTTAAGCCTACAGTTTTGTGGTTTCTCTATCATATTGATTGGTATCATTTAAAAGTTTTTTTCTTTTTTATTTTTTTTTATATGAATTACAAATTACCTACATTTCAAAAGGTTTATAACAACACTGTGCAAATTCGGCGCTGCAAGCATTATATAGTCAAACGACGACGAACCATAGCAGCTATATTCAAAGCTTCTTTTTGACTCTTCTTGGTCTTTATTCTCAGAAGGCTGCTGGTCTTCATTCTTATAAATATCTACCAAACAATGCCCTGCCTTGTATTTAGTTATACGCCATGCTGCCACTTTCCACAGCACAAACACAGTGGTTCTCTGAAATTATGCAATTACACGCATCTATAAATTGCGTTTTGTTTAGATTAAAAGGCGGATTGAGGGCGAACGAACGAAGGAACGCACAACACGCCTGATGATGGATCTTCATCTGGGCTTGCTACGACGATATACGAGATACAACAATCCAGCCAAGAAGAGTCTAATATAATAAGTGAGTCAAGTTCTGTTTTGGGGGGAATAAGAAGTTTTTTTTTATCAGTCGATCGTTTGCTTAATGTTGATCGTGATCTTTTGAAGATGCAGTGTTGCAGATACTTTATATGCTATCGCAGAGGTGAGCAGCATAATATAAATATATACAAACGATGTTGAGTGAAAACAACATTAAACCGATCTTCGGATAAATAATGAACTGGAAAACTACTTTAATGAGTACCGATATTATTCTATATATATAGAGAAAGACTGAGATTGTTTTTGATTTTACGGGATGAATGCTGTGCGTGCTGTTTACAAAAAAAAAAAACATTCTGGAGAAAGGCAGGGGGATTCATTTTATGATTTCCTTTACTTTATATAGAAAGTCTCTTATAGTCAATTTAAAATGATAAACTGGTACATGGAAATTTATCGGGTTTTGAAAACAAAATAGTGATTTGTGTAATGTTTTTAGAATAGCTTGTCTTAGGCTCATTAAGCTTAGTACCAATTATTTCACACTTGAAATAATACAGACTTTAAACTTATTTATTTATTTTATGAATCAATCAAATTACTGTAAATGTATCGTTCTTTGATAAGTATATATGAAAAATTGTATGGAACTATGTGTCAATTTGAGAATTTTGTTTTCAAAGGTATCTACCTATTGCGAAATAGTCTATAGAGACCAAAATTTAACATTCGTCTTTATTTCACTTTTTAGAAAAAAAAAAATGTAAACAACAAAAAAAGTCTCCAAAAATACCGATAAAGTTCGCTTCAAAATTTTCAGTTCTATTAATTTGATCATCAAAAAAAAGTCTACAAAAAAGTCGTAAGATTTATACTTGAAAATCTAATATCTAAAGCTCTACAAATTGATGATTGCCAAAAAAGTCTCCAAAAAATGTCAATAAGGATAACTGAACAAAATTTTTCGACATAAAAGAATCTTCTTTTTTTGAACAAAATCTATCTATCTATAAATCAACTGTTAGTTAAAATTTAAAATTAAGGCTTAGACAAATTAAGGTTTTGCCTCAAGGGAACTTATTAGGTTGAAAATTAAAAAAAAAATAGCATCAGTGGTTTAGGATGACGCTTAAAGGTCACAGACAGAGAGACATAATTGCGGGATCCATTATTTTCGTGTTCTCTATGTCTTATGTCAGGTTTGATTAAATTCCTGACGTCGATTTTTCTTACGAATACAAAACTGGACCTAGGCACATTAATTACCAATATCGCTAGGAAAAAATATTTATAAACTTCGGGTAACTCCCTTAACTTATTGGCCAGGTCAAGATGTATTTTTCGAAACATTATAAAATAAAGTGAGGTTTTAAACGTTCATTTCTTTTGAAAAATTTACCAAAGGAACGCTAGCACGGGTTCACTACTGTATTCTAAAATTAATTTATATTTTAATAGATTTTTCACAGAATAAAATTTTAGATTTAAAGCAAAAGTTCAAAATCTTATTAAAAACAATGGCGTAAAATTTAAAGCCAGTAAGAAGATACGATGATAAAGGATTTTTATTATGATGCTTTGTTAAAAAACAGGATTTTTCAAATTTTAAACGAATTTGCATTCTATTTTCTTTCTTACATTTAAAAAAAAATAAAATCACCAAATGCCTTTTTTTATCCAAATGTCATTTTGACAGTTACAAATGTGAAAAATATATGTTTGCTTACATTTTTGCATGAACTGTCACTGTTTAGGCGTCCTCCTAAAAAATTTTTTTAAAGCTGTGTTCAGTTAGGCTTCCCTGTTTTCTGAAATGGAAAAATAGATATATATATTTTTTTGATAAATGTCAAAATCAGCTGTATAGATAAACATATCTGTTGTTATTTTTTCAATGGAAATTGTTTATATTTTTGTATAGCTCTATTTAATTGCATCCAATTGATTTACCAAAACCGGGCCGGTTGAACTCTAAATTAATTCGGTACTATGAGAATCACTCTCAGGTGGCAATAAATATGTACGAACTTTGTTGATATGTTCGAATTAAAAATTAAACTTACCACATTTCGATAGGTACCTATGTACATACATATTTTATGCGTTGTGAAAATCAAATTTAACTCCTGATGCACTCCAATTAATTTATTTGTTTTGATTTATAATAATTTCTATTTTATTTTTAATTTTATTTAAAATATTGTTAACGATTTTAAGTAAATTTAAATGCATTGACGACGACAAGCAACCACAGACCACACTCTTAATAAAATGTTGTTTTGGATTTTATTAAAATTTTGTCTGATGTAAATCATTAGCTGAATTTTAACATGTATGATATTCATTTAGGTTCTTCATACATGTTCGTTAGCAACAACCAGAATGAATTTATACAATAAAATAACATTCACTTCTATTTTTGTGAGAGAGAATGAATTTATTAATGAACTCAGTATCTATTCTCAGTCTCAATTCAACTCAAAATAAATCAGCTGTTATTTGTTATTGTTTACATTTTTATTTCATCACACTGATTCTGCCGGTTGGTCTCGGTTGTCAGAGAGACAGTCGTTTTGTTATAGATGTTAGGTTTTTCAACCCTTGAATATTCTTATTATTTGTATTGATTTACATTCTCATGAAATCCATAGGGAGTTTATTGAGTGACATTGGTGTTTGATTTTAGATACGAAATAGAATTTATGTATAATAATGAAAGTTATATGCACCTACAATATTATACATGTAGGACGTAGATATATAAATATATAAATTCAAAGAAATGTCTATTTGCAGAAATTGAATTGAAAAAAAGGATTCTTCGCTTAATTGATTTTTCATCGAAAAAAAGATGGATTTGAAAATTACCTTTAAAGTTGAGCACCTACAACACTCCTATTAATTAACTCAAATATAACATGAATTATTTTTAGTCATAGAAGTTAATTAATAGAACAAATAAAAAGTAAATTCATATTAATTAGCTAATTAACCCAACTACGTGAAGGTGGATTAATGAGCATGTGTAAAAAAGTTGACAATGTGGCAAATTTTAATACCCTTTGGCAACAGCAGATTTTTTGTTGAATGTAGTAGATTTTCGTTTAGATTTGTTACTTATATGAATTATCACTTAAATATTTAATAATGAAATAATTGCTGATCAATGTTTTAGTTGATTCGTTGATTAGGCATTTTTTTATTCCGGCTCGAAGGACCAATGTTTTGGCTGAAAAGCCTTATTGTTATTGTTTTTGCAAATAAATAAAAACTTCAATAAAAAAAAAAGAAAAAAATAACACGACACACTTTAATTTAAGAAGTAGACTTTAGTTTTGCATTGGCAGAGATTGAAGATTGAATGAATATTTTGTTGACGTTGACGTCTTGACGTAGGTAACAGATGGGCTTTTTTAATGTTTGATCTCATCTAATTGCGTTCATATATTTGTTGCATTCAACAAGGAGTGTTAAACTGTTAAATTTTATGGTTTAATGAGTCCAGCTTAAGTAACTCATATTAATTATAATATTTCCTAAAAAAATCCGTATATACACAATTCATTCAATTCTGCGGAGAATAACGATTTGTAAAAATAACTTTGATGAAGTATAACAATTCTTCAGGTCCAGGGTTGCCAATTTGGGCTATTTATAAAAAATGTTTTTTACTTTTTTTAAGTTTATGGGGAAAATTTGATGAAATTAACCTAATTTGATATTCTTAAATCATGTAAATTTATTTTAGGTAAATAATTTAACAACATTATTTTGTTTTGTTTAATTTAGTATTTTTTTTGATTGATTGATTTTGGACTGCAAAAATTCTCAAATTAAGCTACTGATATGCTTCGAGACCTAAAAACTTATATTTTACTCTTAAAATATGATTAATAAAAGTCTTAATACACAGATCTTTAACAATGTTTTTACATATGTACCTATCTGCAAGACAGTTTTTGAACATGTTTAAATACTTGGCGGGGCTACCGTGTAAGCCCACGCAGAACCTTTAGGATTTGTTAATTTAGAATTATGCTTAACAAGAAAAAACTTATAAGTGTTTTATGATACCTTAAATATATGTCTCTTTTAAGCCTTAGTAAGATTTTTTATACATAAATCCTCTCGTAAGTTTTGCATGCAACCGTTATAAGAGGGTTTTGAAGATCGAATTCTTTTGGAATCATCAAAATTTTAAGTTTCCCAAATTCTGTATACTGGAGCTTTCTGAAATCAACAACAAAGATTAAAGACGCCTCAAGTTTCTGTAAAATATCCTTAGATTTGAATTCTGGAACCAAATTCAACACCGTGTAATAAAACTAAATCAACCATAGAACCTGAGCTTACAGTAATTTCATAAACATACCCAATACCCATGGGCCTTCAACATCATGCGCAATACAATACTAAACAGTAAAAGTCTTCTAAACTTCTATCTACCTTACACAATACTCATTCATTCATCACCTTGCCTAGTCGTCCGTCGCCAACAAGCCGAAAAGAGCACATGTTCGACATCGAAATGAACCTGTTCCTAGGTAGAGTGTTCTGTGGCGCTATAAGCAATACCAGATTGAGATAAATTTATTCTATGTTTGTACCTAATACCTATCTTGTTTTGGTTTTGTTTTGTCAAAGATACTTCGCTGCAAGCCATCGCTCCCACGCAAAATGAACTATATGTTTACCCTAAAAGAGTGAACAAATGAACATGAAGGCAAATAACAGAAGTATCTGTAAGATACATCCAACAGACCGAACCGACACGACCGACAACGTGTATCTGGTTCTGTACATACGCAATGGGAATGCATGCATCTAACTGAACTGAAACTGAATTGCCGCGCCAGCCGCGACCGGCAAACTTTTTTCATGTCTGTCAGTCCTTCGTCAGACTTTGTAAATTCAGTTCTTCGTGAACCTCCCGATGGAAGAGTCGAATATCGAATCCGAATACGAATCGCGCGGCATGTTGGATACGATTTTGCTAATAAGAATTAAATTTTTATAGAAAATAAAAGTATTTCTGAGATATTCGTATAATCGTGTTGAATAAGGAACTGACAAAGTATCTTTCCCCAGCTACATCAACCCTCTAGAGACGCTGAAGTGGCGAGTCGAGGAGTAGGTGGTGGTGGGTGCTTCTTTTTGATTGCACGTTGTTGCGTTGATTGTTGGAATTTTTATTTCATAACCTTTTTTTGTATTGTTGGGCTCTGTTTTACTTTTGTTGTTGTTTGTGGTGTCTCTAGAACGTCTGTCTCGCGATAAGGATATTAAAAAAAATGCGATTGCACGAAGAAGGCGACGACGCGCGTGAAAATATGTGAGCGACAGCGAAGTGCATTGAATTCGCGGTGCTTCGGGGAAAATTCCCTTTTTTCCTTCTTGCTCGATTGTGTGGTTGCGGGGGTTTTTATTTAATAAAAACGCAGACGGCTATTTGGGCGCGAATCGTATACATGACGATTTAAATAATAAAAAAAAATCGAATAAAGCTTATAACAACTTTACGGGTTTCTTATTAAAAAAAAAAAGAAAATCGTGTTAAAATGTGTAAATTATTGATTGGATTATATTATTATTAAGGGAATGTTTTGTGTTTATCTGCATTAAATGTGAGATACTTTAATGCCTGTACGCACGACACACAATATTCTGAGTCGAGTCTGATGTACAGTAACTACACACATGTCCTTAACGAGTGAGAAGATATAATATGAACATGTGAAACACTCGAAAATTGTATAATTGATTTTGCTTATCAAACACGTACACGGACGAACGAGCGCTCCTTTTGTGGATAACGACTGTAATTAATGGAGATTTTATTGCTTTACATGGATTACCAATTTTAATCAGCTGTTCGAAAGGTGAGTTTATTGAACCTAATAAACATAAACAAAAGAAGTTAAACATCTGAGGAATATAGGCTGCTAAAGATATATTTACCTACCTATGTACATACTATATGCGTGTATATTTTATTTTATAGTTTGGGAGAAATTTTGTCAACAATTTGGGATGTTGGGTGATTTTGAAGAATTATTATTGTGTACATTAAGTAAAGGAATAGTGATAGTCAAAGGTTTGAGCGGGAAGAACATAGAAGATATCTGTTGGTATAATTGAAGACTTTTGGAGCAATAAGTATTTATTTCATTTGTGATTTGAATAAAATTAAAATAGAAGGACGATTTTGTAGCATGAACTTCCTCTTCTCGATTAAGGGAAGGTAGTTAGGTATGAATTCGATTAAAATTATAATTTTTAAAGGAAAACATTAACATTTGGACAAATATTTGTTTGTAGCTTCGAATTAACTGAGAGCTTAGTTTTTTGAGAATTTTAAAAATCATATTTATGTTGGTTGACTTCCTAAATTGCACAATTTCTAGAAAAAATTAAAAATTGTTTTCGTTTATATATTTTTTTTAATACGGAATGACTTCAGAGTGAAATTTTTAGAAATTTGTAGTTTTAGGGAAGTTAAAAAATTTGAATAAACTTAATAAAAAAAAAGATACCATCTTGTGACATTTCTTTCACATTAAGGTGTTAGTTATAAGCTCACATTGCAGATTACCTTAAAATTAATATTATTATTGAACTAGCTTACCATTTGTTGTTGAGATATTAAGGTACCATAACATAGTTATACCTTTCATTGAGAATGATCATTCATTCATTCATTCATTTTTAATGGTGATCTTGATGTTAATAAGAAGGTGATGACTCAATTATTATTTCTATTATGCTGTATGTATTTGCATTTTTCGATCTTTTTTGTCAAGATAATCACCAAGACCGACAAAACTCTCGGCAAATTTCAGTCCAAAAAAATTTGGTTTCATCTCGGATGCTTGTGAACTTGTGATGTAGTCTCATTTAGGCTATACCCGACTTTTCTCGTCTCGTGGACTTTGAAAATAGTATTTTCAGTATAAACTGACATCATTCCATGTAATCCATAAATTATGTTTTGATATGATTCAAGGGCGTTTGCTATTATAATTTTAGTGAAATACTGCTTGGTCTCTTACAAGAAAAAAATATTTTAGCACTGATGTCTTGAACTTATGAAAACAGATGTTAGTTATACTTATTCCAAGCTTATTATTTATGAGAATTTAAATAAATTGAAATTTAAAATCTGATTGATGACATTTGTTAATTATTCGATACATTAATTCTGGAAGTTTTGAATTTTGTGCGCAACATCCCATGAAGAACCAGAGCTTATAGTGACTTACATTACAATTACAACCCTTTTAATCATTCCTGTGTACATGTTTAGAGAAATGGAGATGACCTACAGTTTATTGCCGATTTCGAACGACTAAGGTGACACTTTTTTATATAACAAGAGATACTCTTAGAGGATATTGCAATTCATCGCTAGAGGCAGTTATCAAAACATTTGTGGTTTTATGTGGTTAAGGCAGATATTCGATCCCACGACCTTTTCGGCGTACCACTCCTACGCATACGCACTAAGCATTACGACATTACGACGAAAAAAAAAATCTAAATAGAGAAATATTTGGGAAAAAATTATTTTTCTCAGCAAAAGAGAAGAATCCATTTTATTTGATTAAAATCACTTGACAAAAAAAAAAAAAAACAAATTCTTTTAAACGCTATATATAAATTTTACTCACAGTAAAGAATTGTCACATATTCTCAACAAAGTTCTCTTGAAATTTAGACGTTTTCTGTTTCGTGAAGACTATGTACGCAGATCGCATTAAATTGAAGCTTCCATAAAAAAAATCTCTTCGAAATGTAGCCATGCATTTTACTTGAATGGTAGACCTACATAGTTCAATGCAAAAAATTGAATTTTTGTTTCTTACTGTACATCACTTAGGAATATGTCAAAATTTTGTGCACGAAAAAATTGTTCCGCAAATATTAGGTTGGTACGTTCCTTTACTTTGAAACTTTATGATTTTCTGTCTTTAAACTAAGTACATATTTTATTCTTGTATATATAACTTTGACAGACTTTTGTGTAGTTTTGGACAGAAAATCACAGAATTTCAAAGTAAAGTAGCGCACCTATTAATTATGCAAGTTCAGAAAAATGAGATCTCGGAGATCTCAGCAATTTTATGTACATGAACAAAATTCCTCAGAAAAATTTTTCATCTTTGCGTTTAGGAAAAAAATTGGGTTACACTTATTAACGGAGCAAAATCTCTGAGATCTAATTTTTCTGAACATACAATTCATCACGAATTGAAATAAAAAAAAAATAATTAGGTACACTTGATATTTTTATTTAATTGGTATAAAAAAATGCAAGAACACTGCCTTTGCTTAATTCTAAAATAACTCAGAAAATATGTTTCAAAATATATGGTAAATTTCGAAAAGCCAATTGAACGATTTAGTCGGGCACTTTATATAAATAAAAACAACTACAGTAGACGGTCGATATAGTGAATCTCGGTAGAGTGAACTATCCATGTTTAGTAAACACACAAAATTTTATAGACTAATATAAATTTAATAGTGAACAAAAAGTATCTTCAATAGTTAAAATAATTTCTTTTAAGATATTTTACGGTTCATTTATGTGAAAAAAAATTCACCCAAATGCGGAAATATTTTTTTCGAAAAAAACTATAAATATTGTCATTTTCAAATCAATCCGGTTTGCAGATGTTTTCCCAAAACTAGCAAATCAATTTAAAGCTGAGAAAGAAGCAAACAAAATTAACAATTTTTTTAAATTTAATTCTTATTAAAAAAAAAAAAAAAAAAACATTTATACCTGAAGTTAGGAAGAGTTTGGTTTGTTTATGAATAATAAAGTATAATGTATGTTATTTATAAATGTTACTAAATTACTGTTTTTCTTACCTTATTGAAATTGTATTACGCTTACATAAATAAAACCATTCATATCGAATTCACATTGGAATTAAACAGACTTCCTCTTGAAATAGTGAATATAGGCCTAGTTTTAATTATTTCACTTTATTGAGATTGAGCGTCTACTGTATTCACTTCCTGTCAATTTTGACAATTTGCTTATTGACCTAGTATTTTGTTAAACATAATCTTGCTCACAAAATGTTGTACGAGTATAATACACTTGAGATGTTTGTCAGTCGAAATCAATTCCAAAACATTCCTACTTTATGCTTTCTTATTAACTGTCAGAGTCTAATGCCGCCTTCATATCAAACACAAAACCCATTTGGATAGAATCTTTAGACTGTGGATTTATCAACCTTTGAAAAATAAACAACTAACTAAATTGTCGGATCTTCTGATCTCTTTCATTATTTTTTCTATATTAAAAAAAATTACAGTATCAACTCAACCGTTATAATATTTTATGAATTCCCTGAACACACAAAAGAAGCCAATTTGTGCGCTGACCGCAGAACATGTGATTAAATTTAATATGCGCCTCCATTATATTTTTCGGCCCTAAGTTGGCGAACACTACCTACCTGCACAACATACATACCGTAACCTAAACATCAAACACTTGGAACGAATCCAAATCAACATTTTTTGTGATCGATTCCATAATATCAAGTGAAACACGATTCCCCTGCTACAACAGCAGACCTACAACAGTATACCAAATTATCGTTTGATTTTTAAATGACAAACCAATCGTGTGTTCAATGTTCATACGAATCCTCTCTCTGCGGTAGAGTAAGAAAGAAGACACAAACACGTCTTGGGTTCCAGTCTGTCTTTAGAGACCTCCCAAATCTTGGAAGGAAATTAATTTGACAATAGAAGCTCACCTTTGCTTTTCTTTTTCAATAATTTAATATATCTTCATTTTTATAATTGATATTCTAAAAAGAGTTTCCCTTTTCACTCATTTCGAATGTTAATCAAAAATCTGAAAATGTCTAATGTCTAATAAAAAAAAGAAACTTTTTGAGGTTAAAGAGATCCAGATCATTATTGACAAACGTAACAAATTAAGGGGTTAAACCAATAGCACTGACCAGAACAATACTTTTTTTTAAAAAATCGATAACGGTTAGATGGTGTTGTTTGGACAAGAACCACGGATTCACTTTTCTGTTTGTATCCTTCTCGGCACGGGTATGCTGCCTAACCATTATCTTCTTTTCCTGGCGAAAGGTTAAAATTGAAAAGAAAAACTACAAAAATTAAAAATATTGTATAGATGAAGACAGATTAAAAGATATAAATTAAAATATATAACAAGAGAAGAAGATGAAAAGAAAAACAATGCTCTTTGTTTTAAAAACACTATGGCAAACAAGAAAGGTAAACTTTATTTAAAGGACCAAAATCAGATGAAGACTACAAGCCTTAGAAAATGTAGAGTATTTTCAGCATACAAAATACCTTAATATTAAAATGGTTATTCCCGGAGGATTTGTCAATTCTTCGCAAGTGACAGTACCCCGGGAAAATAAATCGATTTCTGGCGGTGCGGTGTGATAGTCCAACGCACCAACCAAACCATTACGCCAAGCGGGGTTTGATTTTTTTGTTTTCCTCAAACCCAATTCTTGTCCTATGGCTACTTAAAATAAAAATGTTTCCTCACTTGCAGCACATCCTTTAGCTCAGAACTCAAAGGTATTCCGACAGATAATGACAAGAAACAAAAAAAAAAAACTACAAAAATCTTCATTTTCCTGCGTACAATCGCATTGAAATCCGAAATTTCATCTCGAAAAATTCCATTCCTGCAGCAAACTCAGTCGTTCATACCAAGAGGCAATCCTCGTACCTCGTACGCGCCAGGCTGGGCCGCAACACGCCGTGTCGTCCGCCGTTGAATTATGTTAATGATGCGTTGTGAGATTCTGCGGATTCCCCATTTATTCGTATACATATATACCTACCCTGCAGCTCCAGTCAGCTCCAGTTCCTGAGCCCTGTGATGAGCTAGTTTAAACCTTGCAATGAAAGCGAGTTGTGTGTGCGCGGGACACGATTCTGAACTACATAAATTAGTTCACAATCAATTAGCTGCAACATGGGTCTAGACCTCTCGCGCTCTTCTCTGATGTGAATTTGTTTTAGTATATGGAACACGTTGTGTGTGAATTTCATGTAGGGCGCGATAGTGTGGATAGCATGAAATATAGTGCCAAGACCTATCTTCATCTGCTGCTTCTGTTCCACAATACCTATACCTATTCGATTCAGATTCCTCGCTACGTATGAAAGGAAAGGAGATGAAGGGTTCCTCTCCTTTGGTCCACCACTGCCACTTTGATGGCTGGTTTCAACTGTGTCGTCGACAATGGGTCTTTTCTTAATTCAACTGGAAGGAGGTCGAGTTTGACTTTTTAATAGGGATATATGGACAACCGATATGAGAGTCTCCGCATGTTCTAAGGTGAACCCTGATTCGTACATTACATGAACCAGCAGTAGTATCAGTACCAATACCACCACCACCGGCCAGATCAACCCTATGCTGCCTGGATTGGGACCATGTGTTTCGTGTTAAGAATTCTCCAATCCAACATAAATTTTCAATTCGACTTTTTTTTTTGCTTACCTTTTTGTTTCGGAAGTCCCTACGCCTGAAAGAGTTTCTTTCGTTTTTTTTTGTTGTTGTCTATCTTTATCTTTTCTTTCAGTACACGGCCAGAAAGCCAGGCCAGACCAGGCCACACAGGAAAAAGATGGACATGAACAATGCTGCTACTGCAATTTTGCTACTGACTGCTTCTGTTGTTAGATGGACTACTTCTTCAAGTATCTTGTCTGGCTGGCTGGCTGACTGGGTATATATGATGATGGTGTTCCTGAAATCGGTACTCAACCGAAAAATTCAGTGCATGGTTGGTTCATAGATTTGTGAGGGCAGAAGACGCCAACAAACGCCAACGACGACGACGACGACGAAAGACCACTTCTGGAGAAAAAATTTCAAATTTATTTGATCGAAGTTTTATGTTTGATTCTTAAACTGACTTTTTTAGTGAGTGAAGACTTTTTGCCTTTTTACGGGAAGAAAATTGAAATTTTTTTCTAATACATGCTCAGCTCATATACCTATTCCCTTTGAAGTTTTTTTTTGTTCATTTTGTTTTTAATGTTTAGTGTAAGTGTAGGAGAAATTTATGGCAGCAGATGTATTGTAGAGGGTTTTTGGAATTTTATTGATATTTTATATGCATTTTAAAAAGTGTGATGATTTGAAAAGTCTCTTATAAGAAAGATGTGTGTGTTTAAGGATGCATTTGCGGTGTGATATTTTACTTTTTTTCACTTTACTTTTTTGGGTAAATCTTTTTGTGTGTTTAAGATAATCTCTGTGAGGATTTATGCAAATGGAGGGAAAAATTGTTTAAAGAGCGAGGTAGAAAAGTGTCTCCATAAAAAAATTAGAAAAGGGAAAGTTTTTGAAAAAACGCGATATTTTGATTTAAATGAACGAACGAAACCGTAATTAAGAGTCTTGAAAATAATTTGATTGGATGTAGATTTGTCGTTGGAAGCAGATTCAGACAAGAAGTTTTAAGTTATGTTATGTTAACGAGTGCTTCACGACAATTCACGAATATAAGCCTCATATGTTCGAAAGCCTCTACAGAAGAGAAAGATACGTTCTACGAGCTCCTGGGCATGATATATCAAGAATTCTCTTACTATAATATTAAAATTGTTCTGAAGGTTTTTAAAGCTTAGCTAGCAAGAGAGAACATCTTTGATAGTAAACATTGGAAAATTTAAGCCTGCACGAAAACACCTCGGATAACAGATTCAAGCTGATCGACTTATCTGTTGTAAAGCTATACCACGCAATTTCCACAACTCATAAGGGAACATTTTAAGAACTTCTAATCAATCACACGCTAACTAGATTGATCACATTGCGATTGACGCAAGGCATCTCCTCCAGTATCATAGATATCCAAACGCTTCGAGCGGCCAACATTGACTCGGAACACAACAAATACAAACAAACACAGGGCAAATACTGAGATGAAGTTGGAAGTCTGACGGCTGCAATCAAAAGAAGTAGGTAACTAGTTCAAGTCTTTAATGACATCTTTCAAAGTTCCGTATCACCACTCACCAGTATGAAGTATTAAGAACCTGTAAGTATGTTGCCCAAAATACATACAAGAAACTTATGGTGTAACGGTCAGTGCCCGCAAGCACAACAAGTGACATACAAAGCGATGCAGTGAACGGTTAGAGCTGCTCGCGTGCTCTACGAGCAGAAGAAGAGAGAAGAACACCATCTTTTCAGAAAAAAAATGATGGAAAAAAGTGAAAAGCGCATGATCCAGGATCCAGATTCTAGCCAGATGAGCTGATCTGAAGAAGTAAAGATAGCCATATCTCTGTATAAACTTAAGTCCAACAAAGGGATGGCAGCTGACTGCCTTACTCCTGAGTTTTTCAAAGCTAGGCAGTGACATGGTTGGGAGCAAAATATCCTCGGAAAGCATCCCCGTTCAATAGAACGACCTTAGGAAAATTTACCCGAACCTCAAGAAAGAAGTTCCTTTGAACTGCTCCAACTACAAGATATTTTCTACCACTTGAAGCAGTTCATTCAAAAACCAGATAGGTCCATATTAGTTTGGCTTTAAGCCCAAGAAAGTCCACCATCGATTTCAGGAGATCTTAGAAAAAACTCATGAGCATTAAATTAACTTCAACCACCTTTTCATCAATTTCAAGGCCGAGTATGAAAGCATCTATAGGTCAAGGTCAATATTTTAGGTTTGGAATCGCCGGCCGTAGTACTCACCCGTTTTTGCAGGATAAAATTGGAGAATCGTATATCCTCCAAAAACGGACCAGTTTTACGGGGATTCCAAACCCAAAATATTGGCCTTCTTCATCAAGGTCAGCTGTAAATTCACCAATACTTTTTATTTTTATGTCAAATATATGAATTAAGAAAATCGAGCTGTCATGCGACTTCTTTAACATCAACATTTAACATTGAAAAAATATCGCAAAAAAGATATTGACATAATCGGAAGAACAAAGCATGATATCAGTAGAACTTTCGCCAATATTGAAATGGAGGGGAAGAATATGGACTTACTGCTCAATATGGGGACAAGACCAAGTATATGCTGTCGTCAAGAACGTTAACATGGACAGCAACTTTGAGGTACTTATTTAGAGATTTTGCCTACCTAGGCTATGCTATCAACTCCTGACGAAAATATAACCGCTGAGATCAAATGAAGAATAACTCTTGGCAATAGCTGCTTTTTTTTTAGATAATAGGGCAATTCAATAGCAAAGCCTTCTCCTGACCTACTAAATTGTGAATAAGATGCCAAACACCAAGGATCTGCTATATGGTGCAGGTGTACTTACAGAACTTTTTAAATTAGGATGAGAAAATTTTGTTTTGTTTTGAGAAGTGATTTTTGGTCTTATCTTCAGAGTGGAGAAAAAGATGAAACAACGAACTGTAGGTACAGTCTCTACACCGACATCAACTTAACCAAAAAAGTCAAATGCCAATAATCTAAGGCGACTTCGTCATTTAGAGCGACTCCTGCTTGAAGAGTCCACCCTCGAAGGATGATGAAGTCTAAAGTGTTGCAGTTTTGTGGAAATTATTTTTAACAGTTGAGAAAAAAAATCTCTTTCCGCTTATGTATGTTATTTTGTAAACTCAGCATTATATTAAAAACTTTTAAGAATGCTTTAAAAGTTAGTCTAAACTTAATTTCTATTTGCAACTCTGCACCTTCTTAATTTTTCATTGAAATTACCCTCCTTGTTTTCAAACTGTCCACCTATTCTAAATATTTCCGTCAAACACTCCCTATTTGACATTAAAAGGCAACAATAAAAATCAAAATCAACACAAAATACCCTCACATCACAATAAATATCCATATAGAAAGTACCTACATATATGGCAGTTAAGCAAAGTTATGGCTCATACAAATAAAATACAAAAATATTTGTCCACCACGATTTGACGATTAAATTGTGTCCAGAATTTAAATGTGCATTCCATTCCAGTCCAGACGTTTAGACTTACATGTGGAGAGTTATAGATGCTTTCTAGATCTTATCAACGATCCACAAGTTGCGCTTCAGCCAGTCATCATTTGTGTCTCTTTTGTGAAAACATATCAATTCACTGGATGTACATATACTTACAATCTATCTTACCTGCCTTTTTTTAACTATATAAGCTTAACTCCTTGTGAGACATTGAACTCCCTACATGCTTCGAATTTTGAAATTCCATTATTTTTGTTTTTGTGTAGATATCTATAGAAAAAAGGAAACATAAAAATTAACCATCTAGATTCTAGACTTTAAAAAACAATACAGAATCCTGTACTCGCACTCATACACCTAACCTACCTACGAGTTACGAAATAGGGAACTGATATTTTTTTCTGTTCGAACAACAAAAACACAAAAGTAAGAAAATATATAGAATTGTATTTAGCTCATGGCGAATTGTTCGGAACAATTCATAAAAAGGATATTAAATTAAGTCTTCTCTCTCTTTCTCTCTCTCTGTTTTGGAAAAGCATACAAAAAAGGACCCGAAAAAAAAGAACTTTTTTCCAATTCATATAAGCATAAAACAAAAATGAAGAAAAACATAAGAAGAAAAGTCTGAACACAATTTTCAGGAAATTGAAACTGCCAAAAGCTATACAAATATACTTTGCTGCCTCTCCCCCAACCCCTTTTTGATATATATAGGTACTTACTCCTCCATCGCAAGTCCCCCCCAGCAGCAATTACCTACACAATTTTTCCACATCTGCAATTGGTTTTTCTTTTGTGATGATGTGTAGAAAGTAACCTAAAAAAACAACACATATATATAAGGTTGTATTTTTTGGGAAACATCAAAGAGGCGCGCCACTGGAACACAGAAAAAAACTCAAACAAGGTAAATAAATAATTTCAAATGAACAAGATGAAGAACCTACAACATGTACGTCTGTATACGATTGAAGATAGGTACAGAGGTATCATCTTCAATAGATGTTTGTATGTACATTTGTATGTGTTTTCCGCATTTATCCTCCCATATCAGAGAGAACGAAGCATCCCAGTCATCAGTGTAAACGCACTAATTGACTTGACTCAACTCAACTCGACTCGTCCAGTCAGTTGGAGTCCATCAGAGCCATGTCGAAACTCGAAATCATGTATGTACATAGACATAGATATGTAAAATGTAGTTCTCCAAAACTCCCAAATTGACTTTTTGGTAGCCTCGGGCACATATGTGCGATTTGTTTACAACTTACAACGTACAACAATATGGTACATCTAGCAGATGTTTGGTTTGGTGATGTGGTTTTCGAATCTATTCTTGGACCAGCATTGCAAAATTCATAGTTGAAAGGATGGGATATGGGAATTCCATTTGATTTAGATTCTGATAAATGACTTGCGGAGATTTTGGTGGCGTAGAAAAGCTCTTTGGCAACATGGAACAAAGGTTTTCATTTTAAACTTTGTTCTTAGAATTAGTTTATTGGTTTTGTAAAAAAAAAAAATACGTTGTGCAGATTAAAGTTCATCTTTGCCTTTGTGAAAATAAAAGTTTAATTTTAAAGTTTAAAATAAAAGTTAAATTCACATCTTAAAATTTTACCTTGTTTTGGTCTTGTGACAAAACCAGGGTTCGCAAAATATCGCTCGCGAATCATAAAATACGGATCTTTATCATTCTTTATCGATCTTCTCACGAACCATAAAAAAAATAGTTCGCGAACGATAAAATGTTCAATCTATAAAAATTTATAGTTCTCTCACAAACGAACTATATCCATTTTTTTCTGTATCTCTCGTTCGTGAGACATCGGAAAAATAAAATTCAGGTAGAATATGGTTCGTTCGCGATAAGGATCCGAAAAGATCCGTAAAAAGAATCATTCGTCATCAAATATCCATTCAGTGCGGATGTGAAGTGATTTATTTTTTAAATGATTTTTGTTGAAATGGGGAAAATAAAAACATTTGAGTTAGATAAATATGTTTCTTGTAATGAAGAAGTAGAAAGGCACTATACAACAATACATAGTGTTAATATTAATGATTCGGGGGGTAATGAACAACCATCAGGAACTGGAAGTGCGTCAGTTCGACAAGAAAAAAGTAAATCGGTCTTAATTGACATGAAGAAGAGTGATTTTTAAATTTTGTGTAGGATTAGTTACGATAAAAAATATCCCTATTTTCTGTAATATATGATATTTATATAAAATCTAAAATGACATTTTTTTCTTATTCGAACGGTTCGTGAATGGATTCTTCAATAGTTCCCACGTGATAAATTCGCGAACGAACCATATTTTACAGATCGCAACAGATAGGAACCAAAAAATAAGATTCGCGATCGAATCAAAAATAAAATTCCCTTACGAATTTTTCGCGAGAGAACGAATCATATTTTATCGTTCCTCGAACCTTGGCACAAAACAAAATGTTGAAAGTATTCAGATTCACTATAACATCTCAAGATGAGATGCAAGTCTATTAGGTATTATTTTTTTTTAGCAAAAAATGTTTTCACATAACTCACCTCTAGTGAAATGAAAAATTAACGCATTCTACAATCTTTTAAAGGTTATCTGCCTGCAACTCCAACTGGAACTGGAAATGCAACAGCTGTGAAAATGTTTCGTACGTGCTATTTTGTATGTGCCCACAATGCAGCTGTACAGTATTTTGTATATTTTAGAGAAAAAAACAATCACGGGCTTATCACTTTTTTTATTTCCGATAATTTTCTTTTTATTAATAATATTTTTCGCGAAATAAATAACCACAAAAAAAAATGGTGAAAAAATCATGATTTTCTAAACGCATCCCAAGTGTCAGAGAAGAAAAAACGGGTCATTCATTTCGTGGTTTCAAGTTGGTAGCGCTAGCATTTGACACCTGTCAAATTCAGCTGTCATAATATTAGTTGAATGTTTGCCATTTACGATAATGAATCGCCTAACATTCGGACAACCCGTTAAAATTATTAAAACTTACTACAAAAGTGGTTATTCAAACGTTATTGATGTCGTAAGGCCTGTGCATCATCGTAATGCACGCTCAGTCGAAAATATTGCTGCTACAAGTGCAAGTGTTGCTTATTTTTTAATCCGTATTTATCGATTTCCCGGGCGGCGCGGCGTTCGCAGCAATTAACCGATTTTTTTTTGGCCGGCGGCGATTGAAGATCATGACTTGGCTGATATGTGGTTCCAACAATACGGGACAAGAAGCCACACAACAAGACTAATTATGGTTTTTTTGCGTGAGAAGTTTCCTCTTCGCGTAATTTCACGTTTTGGCGACGTCAATTGGCCACCAAGATCAAGTGATTTAACACCTTTATATTTTTTCTGTGGGGCTACGGAAAAGACCGTGTTTACGCGAATAATACCCGAACTCTAGACGCCAAACTTTATAATGAAATTAAATGTTCATCAAAAACGTATCGCTGTGTATTTTTTATTTAGCTTTTTTTTACGAAACCGAAAAATGAATGACCTTTTACTTCTTATTCTTAGGCATTTGGTGTGTTCAGAAAAATGAGATCTCAGAGATTTTTCTTGATCACTTAAAATGTGAGCAATATAATCCAAGATTTTTACAGTCTTGACAGCAAATCTGAGAAATTTTGTTGAGGAATCCTGTTCATGTAACTGGAGATGGCTAAAATCTCCGAGATCTCATTTTTCTGAACACGCCTATAAACTGATTTGACGTTTGAACTGAAAGTCAAATAAAAATATGGAGTTTCAAACGAAGTACATTTTATTCTTAACTTATGTTTTTTTTGCTAAAGCTTATTACACTATTGTCGTACTAAAATGACGTCTTAAACTGCGTAAAATGAGTTCCCAAATGTCAAACTGCGACAAACAAGCAATTACGAGACCTTTTTTCTAAGTTTTCTCGTAATTCTCTAAAAAACCAATGCCAACAATTCAAGCAACAACCTGCGCCTTGCACTCGATAAATATTTTTTTTTTTGAAAATCTTAATCTTAGATAATGGATGGCCATGACCATTTGTTGTCGTAATCTGGTGTGATACGACTTCTAAGACAAATCACAACAAATATTCCTCAAAATTGACGTGAAATTCTTCGTTATACCCAAATTCGTTATAAACATGTTCCTACCTACAACAAAACAAAATAACCAAGGATGAAAATGAAAATGATGATGAATATCTATCTGCCTTACCTACATACATATATAAAATGGATAAATGTGGGAGCCCTCCCCAATATAATAAAACCACTGCCAAGAGATGTCAAAGACATGACATAACCCAGCCTATTTTTGAAATGGAAAAAGGGTGCTGATGTTGGGAGTTGAATGTTGCTGACTGTTAACTTCTGTTTGTTGTTCCTAATAATAAGCATGAATTCTGTCGTGTCGTTCAGATGTTGTCTTCTTCCTGATTTTATTAGATGCTTCTTCCGACATTTTGTTGATTGAATGATTGACGAGTAGAGATATGTGTGTTCAAGGAAGCATGACACACACGCGCGCAACATTGTGCGGTTATGGCTTAATTTTGTATGGTTTTATTTTTTCCTTTTTGGATGATTTTTTTTTTTTTTTTACAAAAATACAGTTAAAACTCTAGTGAGTGGATATACAGAAAATGATGCAAGACTTAAAAGTGTGTTGTGATGAATCTAGTTCTGGTCAGTTCTTCGTTAAGACATGACACTTTAAAGTTTTACTAAAAAAAAAAAAAACAGCAGTTTTAAAGTACCCACCCAATTGATTAATTTTAAATAAAACTAGCAGACCCGGGCTCGC
Organism: Epistrophe eligans; assembly: GCA_951394125.1. Taxonomy (NCBI): domain Eukaryota; kingdom Metazoa; phylum Arthropoda; class Insecta; order Diptera; family Syrphidae; genus Epistrophe; species Epistrophe eligans. The sequence continues at coordinate 7,575,665 of OX596030.1, read as the reverse complement.
GTTGCTTCGCAAAATACCCTTAATTTATGTATACATACATAAATTAAGGGTATTTTTTTATATTATTAAAAAAAGTTTATATGCCTACGTTTTGAGATAAATCAATCTCCTTAATAATTTGTTTGAAGGTAGGTACCTATGTACATATTTTATTTTTTTGTTAGGTAGGTTCATGTTCGACAGACGAACAGAATCTTTACACCCCCTTTTTTCTTTTCTTTATCATCGTAACGATGCCAAGATGTCGGAGGAAGCGTAAAAAATCGACTTAACTTCAATATTTTTTTCTTTTTATCTTCATTTTTGTCGAATCCATTAATTGCCCTGCCCCTTAATATAGTTCTTACATGTAGGTATGTACATATATATCGCACGTCAGTTAAAACAGTGAACAGTTCTATGGCACAGAGAGGAATTGATTGGACAGAAAAAAAGCAAATAGAAAAAGGAGGAAGAAGAAGAAGAAAAACACCGGAATGATAATGAAGTGGACAAAGCAGCGACCGCTTTATTGCGCATAAAACCAATTTGTAAATTAAAAAATACAAAAAGTTGTAATTTTAAATTTTGTTTAAGTACATATGTATTTTTCTGCTTGTAGGTGTAATTAAGAAAAGATTTAAGGCCTTAAAATTTGCGTTTAAATATTGACTTTTTGAAACAATCTCTATTATTGTAAAGTATCCATAAGGTTTAGACGTATAAGTGAAAATGTGTGTCAAGCTCAAAGAAAAAGTTGATAAAAATTGTAAAAAATTAATATTCTGATTAAATAAACAAATTAGATAAACAAAAAATAGCCTTAAACAATCTTATAAATATAAAGAATATTATAAAATTTGTTTCAAGTAAATCAATTTAATTCTTTCTGAGTTTACGCGGGACATAAAATATTGCTTCGTCATTATATAATAGTAATGATTAACCCGTTTTCTTTAAATCAAATCCAATTTATTAAAGTTCCAAACTTACAAACTACTTGCAATATTTTTTTGTTAATTTATAGTCCAAGAACGCAACGACAATTCATTTTTTTAGAAAACGAAAACAAAATAAAAATGTAAAATTTAGCACAATATGTGATGTAGATGTCGCCGAATGTTGTTCACCAGTATTTTAGGGATCAAGCTCCCAAAAATAGAATATCTTGTTAAGGCTCGATTTTGTAAAAAAAAAACATCGAATTTTTAGCAAGAAAATTTGCTACAAAAAAGGTGAAAAAATCGCTTCAAAAATAAATTTTTTTCACATCGAAAAAATCATAGACCAAAGTTTGATTACAAAAATTATGAAATAATCTCGTTGTCTGAACTATGTATTTCCAAAGAGAGCTTTTACTGTTTTTACTTAGTTGAGGTACATATAACAGCTGGAATATATGAACAAAGCCATATCATTTACCTTTCATAGAAGAAGTCTATTTTTTTAAAGCAGAGTAGATAAGGTGTTTGGAATTTGGTTTGTATATATTTTTTAAGGGTGGAGTAGGTACGCACCGATAGCTACATTAAACTATTTTTTTTTTTTACAATTTATTCGATTATGAGTCCCAATATCAAATCGATTTGTTGTTTCGATAAAAAAGGCGTCATGTTTCGTTAGTGGGAAGTTATGTTATTTTTTTTATGTCGTAATTGCTATAGGTACCTATACCTAATAGTGATAGTTTTATTTTAAAGTTTATTGATGGACAAAAAAAAAAGGGAATGTTTTCTTTAAGTGGGCAATAAAAACTTTACCTATATTTAAGTTTAAGATATTAAAAAGGGTGCCACTCATTTACAATGCTGTTTTTATATCTTATTATTTTTTTGTTTGATTAAGTTAGGTATGATTGATTTATCATATCTATACCAAAAAAAATATTGTCTGCCATAATTTACGATTAATGATCTATTTTATATTTTTTTGTATATTTTTTTATAAAATATCTTTAAGATTTTCCAAAAAAAAAAAATATCAAGATATGAAATGATGTCAGTAATAACGAGATTAGATACAAACTTTGCGAAAAAAACCCTTAACCCGTTCTACATATATATACTTGCTCTTAAAGTTTTATAATTCCCCAAATTTTGTTTGCCAAACTTTAATATAATAATCTATTAAGAAAATGCATTTCACCAGCTGACACAATGAGTAACTCCCCCCAAAAGTATTTATATAAATTGCACTTAGTAAACAAACAAAAGCAGTCTTTCATAATCCCTCCTGTCATTCCAAAGCTTCGTATAACTTTGTCAAACTGTCAAATGTTAATCTGTCCAACAGAGAGAGACACATCCCGCCAGTGACACATGAACCAATCATTTATAAAAATCACCCTAACCAACAAAACTTTTATAGGTAGGTATATGGAGCTACATAATATATATATTGCTATACATTGAAACTATTTAGCTTTGTTATATGTATATGAATTAAAATATATAGGGCACGAGCTCCTTGCATCCGTTTAACCCCACAAAACAAAATCTTCTACGAAAAGTAATAAATCTTTTCCAGATTTGTGAGCTCTCATAGAAAATGAAATAAAATGAAATTCCATGAAACTATTCATAGCTCAGACTGAATGAAACTGCTAGAGAACTGGTGCACCCTGATGATGATTATGATGACGCCTTTAGGTTGAATATTATATGTGCAACTCTTAGGTCTGGAGACCAATTAAAAGGCGAAGTTGTTTACAAGGAAAGTCATAAATCACAGGAAGCTCACTCACTATAATATTATATATTTTCAACATCAGCACTGGAATTGTATAAGTAAAGTAAGATCTTCATCATTTTTTATCACTGTCAAAATCCAGATGCCAAATTTATTTTTTATGAAGTCATCCTCATAAAAATGGGATACCCTTTTTTTATTTAATTTTCCATGATTTATTCAGTTTCAGCCAGAAGATGGCAACCCTACAAACAACATATGTAAAAATTAGATTGAATGCATGCGTTGCTTATATAGTTGCAGAAGAACTTCTGCATCCCTCAAGATGGAAATTTTAAATCCACCCTAGTAACTTGGTATTGAAAAATATTTTATCTATACGAATGCCACAGTATCTACTTTTTTTTTAGATTTTTTTGTGTGTGGACTCTTGAGAAGTCGTGTCATTAAAATTCATTCCCATCTGCTTGTAGTTCATTTCGAATTTATGAGTACCTCAATTGGGGGAGGGAATGAACGGGCAGCACTTACACATGACGTTGACCTCTGACATTGTCTCTATTATACAAAAACGAGACGAGCGTGAGTTTCCACTTGAGTTCTTGTTCTTTTTCTCAAGTGCAAATGTATCTCTATTTTTTTTTTTTATGTTTTTGTTTACTTTTACTAAAAGCACTAAAGTCAAGTGTAAATACCTTTACACCGCAGGATGCGCATCAATGAAAGAAATCTTGTTTGGGTTTTGAATCCTATATGTTAAGATGCGCGCAATGAGACACACACAGGAAGACAGGATAATTAACTGTGGAAATTGCAGCGAGGGTGGAAATATAAGTACCTTACATACCTATATTATACACATTCTACTCATTCTTACAGAATGGATATTTTTTTTTTGTAAAGGGATTTTCTATGCGAGGGTGATTTTTTTTTTTTGATTTCTTGGAATGTATGACATTTTAAATGAAAAAAAAAATATTCAATTTGTTTTTTTTTTTATTGACATCTTGAGGGTTGAATTTAGAGAGCCTCCGAATTGGTAGAAGAATACAATTTTCAAGAAAGTTAGTGTACATAGTGTACACTGAAGTAAGTAATTGTAAAGAGGGGATGAGTGATTAATGAGGATTGCTAATTGAATTGTGACAATAGAATGTTGCATTTTGGTATAAGAGGGTGCAAATGGATAGTCGTGTTAGTTTAACTTAGAGCGCCCGCATAGGGCCAGTAAGTTAGTTGTAAGTTATTGATAAGTAGGCTAGTTTTTATGAATTTTTGTCTAGCGTTAAGATAGTTATAAGTTTTGAAGAAAATAAAAATGAATTTAAAATGAAAAAAAAAAAAAAAAAAAAAAAATGGATAGTCGTGTGAATGATACTTTAACTTTAAAGAATAAAATAAGATTTACAAAATTTATAGGGTGGGAGATGATAAATCATTTGGGCGTGTGCTTAAAAATTTTAAAACTTATTCAAGATGTTGCAAATTATCAAGGGCAATGGTAATTTCAAAAATACATATTTTTCAGATTGAATTCTTATAATTAAGTATATATCTACATTACATACATAGTTGGGCGTACTTATCTCGGAAACGGCTGTAACGATTTTAACATAATTTTTTGTGTCTTTTATTGCAGGTTTAGTCTGCATTTCGGCGAAAAAATATTAAGAAGTCAACATATGTAATTAGAAATAAATTAAATTAAACAATCTCTTAAATTCTTTAAGTATAGGTACCAACATCGTGCACACTACACACCATCTGATTTCTTAATTATTTGTGCGCCATTTTTTTAGTATATCTATTAATGTGGAGTTAGACAATTAATTTTGCAAAAAAATAATCAAATTCGTTTTCGAAATAAAGAATTTTCAAAAAATAAATTTATTTTTTTTTAATTCCTTTTTTTTCTAAATTTTCGTATGCAGTATTATTTAAACTTAATAGGAGCTCTCGTGTTAAAAATTTAATTAAAATCGGCTCAACAGATAATGAGATAGTAAAAAAAAAACATTAGTTCTATGAGAGATATAGTTATTTTTTTTTTTTTTATTTTTTTTTTTTTTTACAATTCGTAAAAAAAAATATATTACACTTGAAACACAGATACATGTTAAGTTTATAATCTATGTAATTTTGTATCAACAAAAGTAAATTATAAAGAAAAGTAATTAATCATTTAGAAGTTGATTTCCTCTTCTGGGACAAGATCCAGTATGTGCCTGACTCACCCGAAGACGACTTCATTGTCTATATAAAATTGACAACTATCAATGAAAAATAAAGTTGTGACATTATTTATTTTTTAATGCACTTATTGGCAATTTGTTTCTCTTTTCAAAAATAAGCAACTTTCCAAAATTCAGGACAGAATAGAAACACTTAACATTAAAACATACAATGAGATTGCGAGAAAAAAAAATATTTGAATCGACTTCGTTCGATATGTCCTGTTTTTTTTTTCTAAAATAATAATATTAGTGTATATTTGTTATTATCATCATTATTATTCTTATAATGCTTCTATACTAAAAAAAAAGAATAAGAGTAAGATCCTAAATAGCATTACATAATGCTACATTTCTTCTTGGCTTGTGAATCGGTTGCAGTTATGGTCTCTTTGATTTTGATGTCATCAATTTTTTCGATAACAGGGCTCTGTGAACACTTAGCAGGTTCCTCGCAGTGTTCATTGGTGTCAGCAACTGTGCTGTCGGGATTAAATGTCTTATTAATCAATAAATAAAAATTTCCAATAATATGATAGATTGTAGTGATATTAGATCACATACAAATTTTAATCAATATCGTGAGAGTCGTTTTTGAGAAAAACGAGATTACTTTACTTAAACTTATATGATGGTAGTCACCGTTATTATTGGTTATAGGAATAGCTTTTGTTTAAAATTTTCTAGATAATGTTAAAATACTGCTGGGTGCCAATTTTAAAATCCACCAAGTCAAAAAAATTTAAACTTTTTTTTAAAATTAAAAAAAAAAATTAAAGTTGGTATACATTACTTTAAAAACTTCTTGAAACGTTCTCTATAAAAAAATATGATCAAAATCAGTTTAACCGTTTTAGAGAACATCAAAAATCAATAAATGGTTCTTTGGGAGTTGCCATTTATAACCGCTCTTCGGAATTTTTTGTTTTATAAAAAAACTGAATCTTTGAATCTTTAAAAAAAAAGTTTTCACGACCGTTTTAGAAAAAAATAAGAGTTTAATTATGTAATTGCTTAAAAAAAAAATTCATACGAAATTCATACCTTATTTTTGGTCGTAAAAATTGAAATACCGTGTGAAAAGAATTTCCAAAAAAACGTTAGGTAATAACTTAAAGAAAATCGACCCACCTGTTTAGGCTGCGGTCGCATGGACAGACGGACAACAGAATTGGGAGACACACTTTTTTTGGACTCGCTATCATCGTAATATCAAGTTCCTTCAAAATCTCGAGTTTGATTTTCTTACGAATCCATGACCATATTAGTATACCAATGTATGTACATACATATTGGAAGTAAACATGTTAAAAGTCAAAGGTATGGTACTATAAAAATAGACTTGTTTGTTTGATTTATTGTTTTTGTTTAAAATAAATTATTTGAAAAATTTCAATGCAATACTTTTTTTGTAATCATTAAAAAGTTTTAAATATAAATCAATTTTTATAAGGGGTTTTTGTGTGATAACACACTTGCAGTTAGGCTGCCAAGCTTTCGCACCATCATATTTGAAGGTTTGAATGATACAACAACAATTGGGTGGGCTACCACCAAGATTGTATAGGCTGGAGTAATAGCTATTTCACAATCACAACTACCAGGCCGATCATTAGACTTCTTTTTAGTGGTACTTGGTCTTTGTTCAATTTTAATTTGAAATTTTCTCAAATAACTTTAAGGCCCTATTTCCGCAATGCGAATTTTTTCGCAAGAACCCGAAGAACAGTTTTTTACTACAATCACTTTGTTCATTAGAAGTGTACGAAGTTTAATCAAAAACTAAATTTTCGATAAAATTTTAAAATACCAAAATCGTTATTATGGTAGCAACCCGTTTAAAATGAGCTAAAACAAAAATTTGAATTTCTAAAGAATTTTCTGAAGAATCACAATTGCTCGGTACTAAATTTTGACTTATTTAGGCTCTAAATCAAATAACTGTGGGCACACAAATGCACAGACCAACGCACAGACGGTCTGAAGAAACCCATACTTTTTCGGATTTATCCGTTGTGGTAGTTTAAATTTCAATCAAATTTTTTTCACATTATCCTATAAGCTATAAAGAAAGTATACAAATGAAATCTTGGACCATCCTTAACTACAGTCGACGACACCTTATAGGTGCCAAAGAAAATCAATAAAATTTGATCGCAAAAAAAACCGACACGGCGAAATTTTATCCAACTAACAAATATTTTACAAATAGTAATAAATTTAAGTACAAAACTTGTGTAAGTTATTTTTATGTTCATTTTCGACCCAGAAGAAGATTTAAATTAATTTCGGACAACAAGAGACCCTTGATACTTCCATACAGTCGTCAATCTTCTTTATAATTAAAAAAAAAAATATAAAGGTTCAAAGTAAAATAATATTAAATCACCTACATTTGGGAACATAACCTGTCTAATTTTATGAGCTAAATTAAATTTAATTTATTGTGTAAAAATTAGGTACATGAGAATCTTCCCCTTTCTAACACCTTTCACATAACATAACTTTTCAATGAAACTATAAAAAAAGAACAATTTAAATTAGTCATTCTATATTCCACCCAAAACAATAAATTTAAAAAAAATTATGCAAGAAAAAAAAAAAACAGTCAATTTAAAAATAATTCCCTTATCAAAAGTCATATAATCTTTTAAATCAAATTATCAGTTACACCTGCATAATTTCACACCACAACCAAGAACACAAGAAATTCTTCTTTTTTTTTTTTTAATTTATATTTAGATATAATTCTATAAATTGTTCAAATTCACACTTCTCTATATCTTTGGTCTCTTCACGTTTTCCAATTTATTTCCCAGAACCAATCAGAACTTCCTTATTTTTTCCCACGTTTTGAAGATGATTCCCATTGCGTATATCTCATCGAGAAGATCTAATTTCAAAATTCAGTGGCGCGCATCTAACGCACTTCTTTGTCGTTGTCGTTGTCGTCGTCGTCACGTTCCCTTCTGTCATTCAGGAAGTGTTATCAAATGACGCTCATTTAAATAATTCTAACTTAAGCGTCCAAAAGTCACAAACATATTTCAATTTTAATTTCCCAACTGATTAGAGTAGGTAGCTTTACCATCTCAAATCTTAGAACTCAAAGTGGCTCTGGGTGCAAAAGGCATTATTTTTGACACAACAATTAAGTTAATCTTTGACATTTCCCGAGTGTCTTCTTTATGGAATGGTTTAATCGAATGTCAGAGGCCAAAATCCTAAGCCATTATACAATAAAAGTCATTTCAGAATTTTTATAAAAAGAAAAAAATATAAAAATCCCACAAAACCTGTGGTAGTGGTTGTGCTTCAGACGGTGACACAAGAGAACCCTTAATTGCGGCCAGTGCACCAGTTTTTGTTCAAAGTTCAGCGCCAGAAAATAATCCGATAATTTGACGGGCGCATCACACATGAAGCTAACCAGCCAACTAGTGGAGGAAGAGTTAGAGGGGTTTTCATATTTTTTTTTGTGATTCTTATCACCTCAGCCCGAGAATCATGGAGCTGATGCACTAATTGGTTGAGCAAAGAAAATCTGCCTCAAACGAAAAAAAAAAAAAAAAAAATTAAATAAAGAATTCCAAGTGATGGTCGAACCACACACCAAGAGATTCTGGATCAGGTTCTCGCTTATCGGAGTCGACCACACGAGTCACTAAAAATCTCATATCACATACGAAACACAAGTGGGAGACCCGAAACTAACAGCGGGTTATTGTGATCGTGTCGTGTGGTTGCTCCAAATCGGCTGAGAGAGACTTTGGCCCTTTTCCAACAAAGACGATGGATGCATTTCGGTGGTCGCCCCTTGCCATTTGATACCGTAAATTTGACAACCAACTGACAGAAAATCCCAGAATTGAGGAGGAAACAACAGCGACGATGTGTTAGGTTTTGGTTTAAAAGAAAAAAAAAACTATTGGATTAAGGGCTTGGCCGATGCTTGATTGATGCTAACGATTATGATTATGTTTCGTTTTGGGTTAATATTATTCCCGCCTGATATGGATCTTTTATTCACACAAAATTAACATTTGTATATTAACTCATCGACGACGACGACATTCAATTAATTAAGATCTCATTGTTGAGTTCAATGAACTGGAAGTTTTCGAGTGTTTCTCAAAATTTGTTGGGGGTGGAAGGACCCAACAAAGTTTCCCCTAAAAACAATCTGTAGGTATAAAGAAATCAATTTTACTTTCTATTGTAAATTTTCACTTCGTTAAATCCGGATTCTTTCGTAGTTGACTTCCGCAATTGCACAAATGTCGAATATTATGACATTTTGTGTGAAATTTAAGCTACAGTATTATGGACAAGAAAATATCTATGTCAAAATTAATTTTTATTTTAAAGTTAATTTAAAAAATAAAATTTTAGTAAAACTAGTGTTTTTTTTTTTTTGCTGGTAAAAAAGTGCTATAAGGCAATAAGCGTTTTTGATTTTTTTTAAAATAAGGGTATTAACTAAAAATTTCCGGCAAAAAAAAAATCCAATAGAAAAAATTAATTTTCGAATTTTCTGATGAAAATGTATTTGAATCATGCGAGAGAAATATTATTTAAGAAAAGTATCATAGGAAAAATATATCAAATATGTATGTCATGCGCAAAAAGTATCAAGCGAGAAATATATCATGCGAGAAAAGTAGATATCAAACGAGAAAAGTGTCATGAGAGAAAATTATCATGCGAGTACAGTATCATCCAAGAAAAATGTCATGCTAGAAAAGTATTATATACGAGAAAAATAACATGCAAAACAGTAGGTAGATATCATGCCAATAAATATCATGAAAAATATCCCATGTTATTTTTCTCGTGTGATACTTTTCTCCCATGATGTATTTTTTATCACATGATACCTCTCATGTATCTCGCATGATACCTTGCTCGCGTGATATATTTCTCGCATTATACTATTTTTAGTAAGATGTTTTTTCCCCACGATAGTTTTCTTATTATGATACATTTCGCATTATTAAGTATCATGCGAGACAAAAGTCTTACGAGAAAAGTATCATGCGAGAAATATATCATGAGAGAAAAATAACATGGGAGAAATATATCATGAGATAAAATATCTTGAGATACAAAAAACCAAATTTCCTCTCTGACTTCGAAGCTTTTCAATGTTCGCTTGGTTATGGATAGTAAACATTATATTGCGTACAAATCAATCAATCAATCTGTTATGGCTTTTTCTTTCCCCTCATACTGTATAAGGCAATGCAATTTGAACTAACTTAATTATTTAGGGGTTGCCGGGATAAAACCAACACCCCGCAATATACCTCAACCATCACCATAAGACCCTGCAGCATTTGCAGCTTAGATTCTAGGTAATTTTAAAATCCTCAAATTCACACATCAACACATCTGAACAATGCACAATTATGATTTGTCCTCCTCCAAAATTGCGTCACACATATAGATTTGGGGTTAATAACAGTGGATATATATTAAGTGCGACCATGAACAGCTTTACATAATGTTGTCAGCCTCTTGACACAACAATACACACAAAGGACAACACAACGCCACCGCTGACGCCGCACATACAAAACCCCCGCATTAACAATAGCCATGTTTTCCCATTTAGAAAAACCAAAAATGGTGACGAGCGGCAGCGGGCTTGAAATTAAAATTTTGACATATCAATCTTTAAAGTCGTTCGTTGCCTTGTTATATAGTCTAACCCTGTTATATCCTCGCTTTTATCCTCTGTGAAATGCTTAAAGGAGCCTCATATATACAGACTATGCGACTGATGGCAAATGGGCTACGATTTTAATTTGCGAGACTACGTCTGAGTGCATCAGGAGCTGGGATATAAAATAAAAGCAATTTCACGATTAATTTCGCCAGCACAATCCCGGCGATTGTCGAAAAGGAGGTCTTTGTTTAGTGAAGCGCAATTGACGAGAGTTTTTGGAGGATTGGAGGATGGCATTCTATGAAGTGCTAATACCCGGAAGGTTAGCACAAGTGTGAGAGATCCATACCACACATCGCGGATATAGTTTTTGTTTTTTGTTTTTTTTTTTTTTTGTAGACAAACCCCAAAATCGACATCCATTTTACAGTGCAAGAGGATTTTTGGCAAATATTTTTTTAATAGATTGAAAATGTATTTTGGGTGTCTTAACGTTAGAAGGATGAGCTTGCGTGATGTGGAGTTCATCGAAAGGAACATATATCGTGGGGAATGATATGATTGCTGTCCTGTATATTTGCTGAGTGGAGTGAATTTTATTTATTTTTTTTTTGTTGTTGTTCTTCTGTTGAGATCGTGACTTGTTTGGGATTGTAAAAGGATTAGGTGTTTTTTTTTTAACTTTAATTTTTTTTTTTTTAAGGATCAAACGAGAAGCTGAGTGAAATAAAGGTTGTCACAATACAATGCGTGGGTGGCCATCAGTTTGTCTGTGTATATATTGTTTGTGTTTGTTTTTGACTTTTTTTTAGAACGAGAGAGAGAGAAGAGTGTGCGAATGTTTGCAGATGGGTATACACATACATATATAGAATTGGGATTAAAATTCTCAACTTCTGACAAGGATATTAAGTTTAAGGGTTCAAAGGGAAACTTTTTTAATAAGTCATATGTGTAGAACCTCTATATAAGGTATACAGAGATAGAGATTAGAGAGTGGTTATGAAAAAGAAGATATTAAAATCCAGAATAAGGCTTTTTTTGGGAGGTTTCATCAGGTTTGATTTATTGTCGACTATGAAATAATTCAAAGGGACTGAAAGGGAAGATATAAAATGGTCAGCTTGATTGAAATTGTACAACAGGTGGGTTTTCAGAATACATTTTATTTCATATAATGAGTTTTTTTTAGGGTGTCCACCCATATCTAATTTTCGTAACCAAACCAAATTAAAGTTTGTCTAAAGTTAAATGGGTGTAAAATGCCTTAAGGCTTTATCTAATTTGATGCATTCAACAATTGTTTTTTGATTTTGATTATAAAGCTAGTGAGCCCCCAAGTCTTCTTCAGTCTTTAACGATGTATACTCGTATGGCCAATTTATTTTTGTCTACCTATCGACCACATCATGGCATCATCACTGGAGCATCAATCGAATTTGGAGAAATTGAAAACGCCCTCTGTTATTCAAATTAATTAAAAAAATTTATAAAATAATTATGGAAAACATTTTTCATTGCTTTTTGAGTGTAACATTTTTTTAAGGCCATCAAAACAATATATAAAGCAAAAACGTATGGAAAATAATTAATGTTTTTTTCTTAATTTATTGCTTAAATTTCACTGATTATTAAGCCCAAATTCTTTATATAAATAGTAGGCCCCTGTGTCAAATTGCCCTGAAATTTATACATATTTGTAATAAATCCTTAACGAAAATCTCAAACTCAATTTAATATTTACATATTTTAAGGTGACACTATGTCAAAATCAAAAAAATCATTCTGGGTGCGTTTGTACTAAGTTTTATTTTACCTGAGCCTAGTCTTATTGCCAAATAATATTTAAAAAAGTCATAACAACTTTGTAGGGTTGTAAACCTAAAATCGCGTTTTCTGCCTAATTGTTTAGGAAAATCTGCAATCAGCGCGGGAATAAAAATGTAGGCATTTCCAGTGTTCCATTTTTTTTAAATATTGGATTCTCATTTTTCAATATTTTTAAAAGTATTTTTGTTTTGCACTTCTCATATTTTTATCATAACAATCTTTTTAACTCCAGTAAAAACAAAAAAAAAAAATACTTATGAACCCAAAATTGATTGCAATAATTTTTTTTTTCCAAAATCGAATAATTTTGTACTATCTTCTTTGGGGTAGGGCCTGTTCCAATGATTTTTAATTTATCTGCAAAGTTTAGGACAGATGAGATTTTAAAAATCCCACCGGTTCAAAAACAAAATCTCACCATTGTTGTAATGAAAAACGACGGCTAAAAAATCGTAGGCGCAACAAGAAAAAAAATTGTTTTTCAGTCGCGCAATTCTTTAGTCTCAAGAAATGAGATTTATGATGGTTTTAAATTTGAACGCACACATTCATATCTTACTTACTTACTTAACGTGGGGCTACAGTCCGGGATGGACCAGGGCCTCAACCAACATGCCTCTCCAACCAGCTCGGTCTCTAGCTAGCTGTCCCAGTTTCGCACGCCAAGTTGTTTGAGGTCCTTTCCCACCTGCGTGTGCCACTTAAGTCGCGGTCTTCCTCTACTGCACCGTCCCTCGGGATTGGATTCGAAGACTTTACGGGTCGGAGCGTTGGGGTCCATTCGCTCTTCATGACCCAGCCATCTAAGTCGTTGCAGAATAAAATAGATCAAATAATGGAAATAAAAGAGACTGCTTCTTTGACAGGTTTTCTGTGTCCTTGATTGTCATGCCACGAAAAAAAGGTACAAAAACAATTTAAAGAAAATAGTTATATAGTAAGTTGCGATTATGATAAAAAAATGTTCGCCCCATAAAAATGCCTCTGGAATAATTTCCCACCATGAATTTTTCCCCCACCATTTTGGTTGGAAAAAACAAAAAAAAACCAATCTCGGAGCACTGGTTTAGGAGAAAAAATTAAAAGTTAATTTTTTAATCACAATAAATTCCCATTATTTTTACCAGCTCTATAAGGCAAGTATTGGTTCCATGTAGAAAAAAAAAATCTAGATTGTAATTAAAAATAACACTGACAGAGAAGCCCTAAAGAGTGGGTGTCTACTTACCGTGCGTCGTCGTAATTTGGACTAGAACCTAAACGGATGAACCGATTTGCTTCAAACTTAGTACCTACAGATCATTTTATCTGATTCCCTATAGAGGGAAAATTCAAAGTTTTTTCTTGGCTCTTCTAAAATGAGTATAACTGTCATACAACGATTTCGTTTTTTTTAATTTTTTTTCGATAATCTCTCTAACGATTTTGATTAAACTCCGTATACCAATTATGAGCAAAATGATTTTATGAAAACTGGATTTTAAGTTTTCATCATGAACTTCGCATTACGGAAATAGGATTTTGAAGTTATTGAGAAAAAAACGGTTGCCTACACTTTGTTATAAAAATGTTAGCAAATTTAAATCTTGGGTAAATTTTGGGACCACCTTTAAAATGTATACATCTCAACTAAATAGATGACAGATCGTGGTACGCTACTTTTAATATTATATTTGTCTATTTTTTCAGTTTCTCTTTTATAAGAGACACCACTTTATTTGAAAGATCTTAATACATTTTTATTATTTGATTTAATATCGTCGTTAATATCAAAATCAATTTGTCAAACTAAATTAATACAATTGGAAACAATTACATGTAGGAGTACGACATACCTATACATATACATATATGTTTTTTTTTTTTTAATTAAAACTTCCCCTGCTCTCAATTTTATCAAAACCAATTCACAACACAATCGATGATTTATGCCAATTTAATTAAATCAAAAAAAAAAAACATATATGTACATAAAGCCATCAATCTTCCATGCCGAGATACTCGTAGTAGGTACCCAGCAAATAGATCAATTTATGACATCAATCCATCCGAGTCGTGCATTTTGCTCACACATCACATATAACATCATCAAAGTCATTCTCGGTTGTCCTTACCGCACCATTATTGTAAGTAAGTCACTCTGGGCATACCGAGCGAAGAAGATTCCATCTTAATGATCTTAATCGATGACGACTGTTCAAAGCCCAATAACAATCAATAAATCTTTTGTAATTGAGCATAGGGTATCGTTTTGCATGCAAGAAGATACAGATACAAAATTTCAGAACAACCAGCCATTTAGAGATCATCAACTTTATTTGTTGCAGAGAAGAAGAGTCTGCTTTGTGACTGAAAATGATGTTGATTTCATTTGGGAGCTTGGGGGAATATATATGCATGGCATATCTGTGTATCTACATATATGAATGAAAGAGGCGCCTTCATGACAACTAGCAGTCGCCTCTGAAGACATCTGAAATTAATCATCGAGCTTGTTGCAGCACACCGAAGCTAGACCAGACATGAGATCAGTTTACCTCCGTTCGCTCGGTGCTGCCGTGTCTTGGTAGTCGAAGTCGCATGTGCAAAAGAAGATTGGACGCGCTCAAGTTCTTATCGCGTGTAGGACGTTGTTTTTCCTTTCTTAATTCTGCACTCGTTCTTTTTGCTATTTATTAATAGTTCAACTTAAGTCTATATAGGTAGATACAAATTAAAATATTTTCAATGTATGTATATATAGGGAGGAGTGCGGCATCACAGATTTTGACATGTGATGCAATAATAAGACAATTCAGCACACCGACCATTTGGGGACCCTGGGGGGGCTTCAGCATGAACACTTTCTGACACGACAATATACTCCGCACTTAGAAAAATAGAAATGCAGTCAAAACAAATTATTTATCTTTATTTGTTGAATGGAAGATTTACAATTGTGAACAGGGTTGCCTACAAACTTTATTGAATATACTTTTTAGGGAACTATTGAGACAAACATTATATAAAAGCCTAATACGCTTTTAATGCAAATAAAAAAATTCCGGTAGTCTCCAAAAAGTGGAGAGTTTCACAAAATTGACAAACAAAAATCACAGAAAGACTAATAACATAAATAAAGAGGAATAAACTGAAATGTAATTTTTTACACACAAAAAACAATCATTCTAAACAAACAAAAAAATAGTGGAGACTTCTGCAAATAACCTGCTACAATTATCATTTTAACTTGTGGGACAACTTAGGTGCCCGCTACTTATCAGCGAAAAGCTTACATTTCGTTCTGCTTTTCGTTGTTCGACGAGGGAAATTTTAAATTGCAGCAGATTATTTGAAGAAGTCTCCGCTGTCTTTTTTCACAAAAATAATTGCCCAGACTCAAGGTGACATTTGAGTTTTATTCGTATTTGTATTTTTTGTTTCTTTCATTTCAACATTTTGTGAATTTGTTTTCTTTTTTTCAATTTGTGACACTTTGAATGGGTATTTTTTGTTGTGGTTTTTGTAAGAATTTGGCTGTCGTGTTGGAGACAACAGAAACATTTTGTTTGGCATTAGTAGCATACTAGGCTTCAGGAAAGTTTTTGTTTTTTCAAGTCCATTGTAATTTTATACTAACTTATTAAAACGTCGTAAACCCATTCTAACCTTAATTCGTCATAATAGAGGAGAATTTATTAAGATGAATATAGTTGATGTTGGCAACCCTATAATTATGTAAATATGACTATGCAAGTCACATCAGTGAAATAAAGTTCAGAATTATTGTCGTTTGCATCAGACAACTGTCTGTTGTATGTAATGGTATATTTTCTGTTTTGAATTGCAAATTGAGGACATTTTTGCCATCAAAGGGATTTTATTACTTCTAATTGTGAATTGTTTATCCACCATCAGGGAGGCAAATTAATGCGGGCCTAGAAGATCATTGTGTGCTATTTATTAACCATATGAATAGAGTCAAATGATTGTTCTGCTGAGGGATGTTAATATGGGAAAGACCACACAATAAGTTACTGTATGGTTTTCAAAGATTAGAAAGAATGTTTTGAATGTTCTTTGCGTCTCGTCTGTATATAATTGGTATATGTTTTTTTTTAGATTTTACTCTTTTGACAGATGATTGTACCTGTTGGGATGTTTCACCTTTTTTTAAAGGAGTACAAGAAATAAAATACAGGAATGAATTTAGTTAGCATTTAAGGATTTCTTAAACGTTTGTGTGACAAGCAGTTTTGAGATCGCAATGAATGAGGTACGTCATCTAATTTTTTTTAATAACCAAAATGGAGAAAATTATAAATAATTCTTCCATTTAGGAGGACCTATTGAATATTATTCATTTAAAAGTTCAAGTGACCTTCACTCCACTAAAACAAATGTAATGGTTCCTAATTTTCTTTATCAACTTCATTATAGAAAGCCCTACCAGGTGCATTTATTTTCTAGTGTCTAAATTTAAAGAAAATATCGGTATAAATTTTAAATTCGCAGTATATTCATGTTGTCTATAGAGGTATTATTTCGGATGCAACGTAGAGTTGCTTGCTTGCTGCTGAAGTGTTTTCGTCGCCCTTGGTCAAAGTGGAGTCCGTGCAGATGGTTTGGTTGTCAGCTACGATCCATCGTCGTCGGGAAGATTGAATTGAGTATAGTGATGCGGCAGCTTGTGGCTGAAGGCGCAGTGTTTCGCTGTCCCGAACCCAAGCTTCTTCTGAAGTAAGTTTAATCTGATTTAGCGGAGTTCATTTTGATACCCCAACTTGTGTATTCGAAGCGTTGCGTTGTTGGGTTGAGGTTGATTCGAAGTGAAGTTGTTGTTATAGAAGTACGGTCCCAGTTTTGGTTGTTGAGAGGCTATTTTCAATCTGGACGAAGAACGATCTGAAATTGAGAAGAATGTAAACTAAACATGGTTGGCTTGTGTATTAGACCTCGTATTCAGATGCTATCGAAAACTTTCTCTATATATACGGAAAACATCCAATAGCAACCTGTTAGTTATTGACTGTGCTAACAACGTCATTTTGGAACCTGAGTATTTCATCCAAAATCAAAACTACATTTTGGGGGTGATGTTGTTAGTGATGCAGAACGCTTTCAGACTTCGTGTTGGTGTTGCTATAAGGATAGATATGGGACGATATCCAAAAACAATACTCCTATCGACTTTCTACGGTACTTGGGGAAACTTCTTTATGATTAAGTGGGAAATGATGTAAAGCAAAGGAACGCACATAATTATTTCGCACATTAAATTTCAAATTAAATTCTGACAGTTTCTTTAATTTTGTATGAACTTTGCTTTGTTAACATAAACATCAAAATGGAGGAATATTTGGTAATAAATGATGATGATCTCGCCATGAAAAATAAACCATTTTATTTTATTAAATTCAAATGAAATAATGAAGACAAATCCTTTTAAATTGTTGAATGTCATTATATTTCTTCTCAGAGATCAGCTGCTTTTTGTTAAACATTCTCCATAACGCTCCCATGTCAAAGTTTGAGTTGGCAACGAAATCTCACTAATTTAGAATTTCGCATTAAGAAATATCGCAATTAAAAAATATAGCGAGATGATTGATTGGAATGAAATAAACAACTGGAATTTGGCAATTGCGAAATTATGAAAGTGGGATTAATTTACGATGTCTCATTTTTCGAGATTTTTGTTAAAAACTGCGAGATTTCGTTATTCGAGATTTTGATTTGTGGGACATGGTAACGCTTGCCTAAATTTATGTAGCTAGAGTTTTAGCTGATGTTCATACAGAAAAAGCGGGTGCTAAAATAATGTTCCTTCTTAAAAATTAAATTAAATTAAAAAAAAATTAAAAGAACTGAGGATTCTCGTGAGGCACGAAGAAAATATAAAAACCGGACTAATGAGTCCCACTTGTTGTTGTTTTAATGCACGAAATGTCAAAATTGCTGTTGTTTCAATGTACTTTGAGGCGCCTCAAAGTTTATAGTGTAAACACGATGAGACTCACCAGTCCAGACTCAATCTTCCAAATCTAAAAGGGTCTTGAATATTCAATTGCTGGTTTGACATCACAGAACGTGGCAAATTCGAACTGTTAACCAAATTTCAAACCAAGCTTAACTCGACCTTTCAATTTAGTTTGAGGTTATACGAAGGAACGTACCCAATTTAGTTTCAGGTACAAAGTAACGTACCCATATTGAACTTATCCGAAATACTTCAACGTATTCTAACGTGTAACAACACAACGTAATGTGCTACAGAAATGTCCACGTTTTTAGTTTACCCTATCGCCGGCACACACACATCAAAAAATTTTCTCAAAAAACAACAAAATCATATTTTCGTAAGGTATGTCAAAATTTAGGGGAAAATTTTAACCCATGTCTTGTTTAAATCATTGTGAACATTTTAGTCGGAAAGGTTAATAAAAATCGTTAGGTATCTATAGGGCCGTTTTCGAAGACCTTTAAAGAACAAAAAAAAATACAAATTTTAATGTCGAAAATTACAAAAAATAATCTATTCGAAATTTAAAGCAAATCTATCTACCCGTTTAGACAGTAGGTACCTATAACAAAATTTACAGAAGAAACACAGACTTACAGACGTAAATCTCTTTTTCTGACTTCTGCATCATCGTTCGACTAAAAACCGAAAACATTTTTTTTTACACAAATTTATCTCTCTAAAGACCAAGCAAAAATGGCATTTCTTTGCGAACAAATATTTATCCTGATGGAGAAAAAAAAATTTTTTTTTTTTCAAAAATGATTAATTACTCAGGAATAATGCCAAAAGTCGTTAAATAATTCTGTGAACTTGAAACTTCTCTTTCTCTTACATATACCTATCTTTTTTATATAAGACATATAATGTAAAATAAATTTCACGAATTAATTTAAAAACGGTAAATAGAAAAACCCATTCATTACTTTTTCTTTAGAAGTTGAAGAAAAAAAAATCCCAGACAGGTAACAAAAAAAAAAAAAACTTCAACTTCGTGTCATAGAATCACCAAAACAATCATTTTCTTCTCCAGACCTCATTCATTCTCAAGCGTCCACCAAGTTAAATAATAATAATAAAAAAGAATAAAAAAAATGTCAATTGCTTCTTGTCGCCCTTCAGTCGTGCAATTCACAACTCCATCTACACCTATACTCAGAATCGCATCATCCAAAAGAAATAAAGAAAATTATTCTCAATTTATCATTATATGCGGACTTAACTGGAAACTGCAATCTCCACCAGCAGCATCAGAATCAAATTGGAATGTTCCATCATGTTGGCCAGGCGATGATGATGGTTTGTCCGCTTTGGTATATAATGATGAGTTAAATGCCACTTCCTTGCACAGTTAAATACTTCTAACACGGCTCTATAGAATCTGTCGCAGGATTAACTTATAAAAAGTCTTTAACTGTTCCTTCTCTCTCACTTTCTCTCTCTCTCTCTGAGTTAACAATCACATTGTTCTATTGCCTATGATGGTAGGATAGTCCTATTCTAAGGATATACGAAAGGAACTACGAATGGAAAATTTACGCTAATGATGGTTGATGCTATAGACACCGAAAAGGAAGCTGCTTTTATATACCTACATTATATAGTGACTCCTTCTAATGAGTCACGAGGAGTTCCGAGTCAACGCTAGGGAGGCATATATAGTAACTTACTTTTTTGCTAGTTTTCACTTCCTACATCACGACATTTACTACGTTGAGAAGCCTTTTGAAGGACCAGTATTGGAATTGTCAAACTAAGTTTGGTTACTCTTTGGGAAAAAAAACTATCTTTTATGGGGCCCTCGCTATTACAGGCAGTTTCGAAACTTCTCACACAATACCTATAATGTTAAGAGTGTTGGGTGACTTTTAGATATACCATATAAACTTCCTGGAAAAAGCCTCAGGCTATACAAGAGGCTAATTCATTGCTGAGCTTTAATTCGAAGCAGTTCCTGACCAAAAATGATCCCCCTATTTAAAACATTTTCAAATTCCGCTCTTTTATCTTTCGATAAAAATAAAAATGAGCTACTCCCTGCGACATACTCGTTCATTTTATTTCTTCCAGCATAGACGAATCATCTTGAATGGAACTTCTTTTATTTTATTTTTTTTTATTTTCCGCAACTTTTGTTTCCGTAGAATTTAATTTGCTTAATAGCATCCGTAGCCTTGGAACTTTGTGGAACAAGAGATATCTATACTGATGTTGATGTGGGGCATTCGAACCGCCTCCATCATAGTCATCATGAAAATGGAGTGATGCAGCTCTAAGCATCATTTGGCACGATTCGTGCGGTACTCCCGCCGCCGCCACCGCCGCCGTGCAATGGTAAAGCACCACCCGCAGCACACACGAGTGATATGATAAATTGCACTGAATGTTGCATAAACACCCTCTTCCAAGGGATACAAAAATTACATATACATGAGAGAGCGCAACGGTTTTTTTTTTTTTTTACATGTTCATGTAACATCCTCCAGATTCTAGAATGCATTGCATTACGTCTACGTCTATAGTTGATGGGTATACGTCTACAATACACCGCAAAAGAACAGCACAACGAATAAATTATCCAAACGGATCTTTGCTGACTTTTAAGTATCTATATCATCAAGCAACGTGTGGACTTAAACTATATAACAGCGGGTGGTAGGTGTAACTCACGCTTCCTTAGCTCTATTTGATGCGTATAGGTATTAGGTATAATAAAAATAAATGCAAAAAAAAAAAACTGTAGATACAGATACTGTGTATATATTTTAGAGCAAATCTGATAAAAGTGCGGATCTGAGATACTCGTTCAAATGATACCCTCATCTGCAACGCAAAAATGCAAAATAAGGGAGAATAATGCAAAAAAGTCTTATTCCGATCGCAGTGGATGTTTTTTAGAAAAAGAAAGGATTTTTCTTTGCTCTTGTTCTTTACCTCTCATCCCCTCGGCCACTCCTCTACCATCTTTTCATTCATATTATAGATAGATAGTTGTAGCCAGGTTTTGGATTTATTATTTTTAAGTGAAGAACTTTGTGCAACACTTAAAGTAGAAGAAGTGTGGCAGTACAGATTAAATGCTTCTTCTTTATCCATCAGTCATTGTTACAGATGCAAATTGTTTTGTTTCGAGTTTTTCAATTAAAATGTAACAGCTATCATTTTGCATTGAAAAAATAAAAAAGTTTTGAAATTTGAATTGAAGCGGATATCCGTTGAGAAAATGACATGCAATTAAGGAAATAGTATAAAATGTGTTCAAACTTCAAAGCATTTTGAATTGAAAATTTCTTAGAATCATAATAAAAACTTTTAATTATACGCACATCACCAGATTGACGTAAATTCAAATTTTGAAACATTGTCAAAGATTTTTAAATCAGTTTTCAAATTCGGATACTTACTGTGGATGTCCTTAAATGAAGGTAAAATGAAAGTCCATGGTTTATGCGCACGAACTATTGGGCTTGTCGTATTAGGGTTGTTAAATAAAATAAATAAAGTAAATAAAATAAATAAAATAAATAAAAACAAATAAAATAAATAAAATAAATTAAATGAATAAAATAAATAAAGTAAATAAAATAAATTAAAACAAATAAAATAAATTAAATAAATTAAATGAATAAAATAAATAAAATATATAAAATAAATAAAACAAATAAAATAAATAAAATAAATAAAACAAATAAAATAAATAAAACAAATAAAATAAATAAAATAAATAAAATAAATAAAATAAATAAAGTAAATAAAATAAATAAAGTAAATAAAATAAATAAAATAAATAAAATAAATAAAATAAATAAAATAAATAAAATAAATAAAATAAATAAAATAAAATAAAATAAAATAAAATAAAATAAAATAAAATAAAATAAAATAAAATAAAATAAAATAAATAAAGTAAAAGTAAAAAAATAAATGAATTAATTAATTTAAATGAATCCTTTACATGACAGTTCTTCTTCTGTATTTGATTCCAGAATCGAAACGGATTGGACGACGGATAAAAAATATCAGGAGTAGAAATATTCATTTAAAGTACTAGAATTAACTTTGTTTTGGAACGAACAATAAATTCCTTTTTTTGTAAAAATTAATAAAGCAAAAAATGACAATTTTGCGTCAACGCAGCGCCAACGATTAACATGTTCGTGTGTTTAAGTGACACTGCAGGATTAAAATTGCGTTGACTTACATAATTATAAAACATTCGTATTCGTAATTCGTGTAAGCGTAAGTAATTTATGTGTTGACACGGTGAACGTTAATGATGAGCTGAAAATGTGTTCATCAATTTTTTTAGATTTAGATCCCAAGTTAACTCTTTGAATTAAGAAATGTAACTCAGGATTAACTGAATAGATATCTCTGACAGATAAATGTCAAAAACTATCGAAATATATAGAGAGTGATACAAACACTATGAAAATAGTAGCCCTTTCCATCTTGGATTTCGATAGATATTTAATAACTGAAAGTTTAAGTTAATTCTACGCTGGAAAACTGCTTCTGATAAATTAACTCTGTTTCAATTTATTTGCAGAACTAACTAACACTGGTTTAGCTCGGAGTTAACTCAGGCACTGAAAAGCTGGTTCTTAAAGTACCTATAAATATGTAAAAAAAAAAAATCGGCTATATCCATGTTCTCGAAAATCAGTTCTCAGAATAGGGCTTGTTAGGCATTTAAAAAAATACATAACATGGATGTCTGTAAGCCTGTACGTATTTGCACTCTATGATTTAGCAAAAACCTTCAATTAGTGCTGTTCACTTGACTTCATCACAACAAATCAAAAAAAAAAAAAAAAAACATCAACTTGAAACTTAAAAAGAACTATAGGTACCTAAACTATACCTACCTCTGAAGCAGCATTTTCAATTGTTTCCTGTGAGTAAATTCCACAACCAGCAATCAATTGCAACAAGCCCCAAATCACCGCTTAATTGATGAAGGCAGGTCCTGCATGTTCAAAACAGAAGGTGTCCTTTAAAATAGGTTTTCCTCATACATATATGTACAAGTACATATAAAAATTCACAGGAACCTATCCTCTTTTATATTCTGACATGTACATCAGACAAACACACACGAATAGAACTAGTATACTAAACAAAATAGATAGGCAAACTCGCCCTTATGTTGTTTTATCCCTCTCGTGACAGAGCCATGTTAAACGTGTCCTTTAAAAGCAATTCGGCCGATAACAATCGACAAACGGTTCATGGCATCAAATTAAAATTAAAAAAAAAAGAATATCAAAATAGAAATTCGCATGCAATGGTTCGCCAAGTTACAGACATCAAGCACTCAGAAAATATGTCATAAGCCCCAAGAGAGAAAGAGAGAGAGAGAGAGAGAGCGGGCAAAAAATATAAGTGCAGGAGCAGAATTGGAATTAAACTATGCAATCGCAAGCTAAAGCTCACCGCCCGCCCCAACAAACATCAACAAAAGGACTCATCGTCCTTCGTCCTTCTGCTCTCAGTGAACTGCTTGCTGCAAGCATGACAATTCGTTATGTCAGACACGATGCAATTCCAATCCTACACAAATCCAACATAACACTGAACACACTCATCATCGTCGTCGTTGTCGTGCAAATGAATACAAGGATTCACCACCTCTATCTAGGATTCCCATCGTTGCCGTGTCGCGTCGTCAATCGTCAAAGCGAGGGATGATTTTGATTTTTTTTATATAAATTTTTTGTTCAGGGAATGCATCTAAGTTTTTTTTTATTGCCATTTCTAATATGAAAAAGAATGAATTGGATGGGGCGTTGATGCAACCGCCTGTGCCTTCTTTGCAAAATGAAATCGTCAACTTCCTCTTTGGCAATTGTCCTCGAGTTGATAAACTGCAAAATGTGTGTATAGGTAGGTATGAAGGATAATTTGCTTTCTCGCATTCACATTCATCATTTTCTTTTTATGTGTGATATCTATTTACCCTTTTGATATCCGGGTAATGGACTTTATTTGATTTTTTGCATTCAGTTTCAGGCTAGCGTCAGATTTGCTTTTATGTTTAGAGAGAGCCATTGGTCTGGGGTTTGAACTTTTAAGCCTTTATTTACACTCTAAATGATGAGTTGCTATTTTTTTTCCAGTAGCTTCTGTCATATTGCGAAAAAAAATAATTTCTTTTTTTGTCCATTTTCAGAAAATGCAGTGAGGATAAAATGCCGGAAAATAATAAACCAAAAACGAATCGAATTCCACGGCGACGACCGTCAAATTTGAATTTGAAAGTTGTTCGAGTCGAACCGCCGGATGATAGGTAAGTTTCTCAAACTGTTGTTAAATTATAGCAAATACAAAAACCAATTAAATCTAAAACTCTACGACACCTAGCGGTAAGAAAATGTACTAGCCACAATTTAGCAAACATGCACACCACTTATGCAGTTTAGGAATCTCTGAGTGTTTCAAACCGATTCCGTTTCGACACAGTTTGGGATGTATTGAGAGAAGATAGTGGTGTGTGTCATTGATATTTAAATAATCATAGTTGTCTTTGATTTACCCTGGGCCCCCAACACACTAATCTTATCACAGATAATAAACTATACAGATGGATTTTGTTTGTTCGCTAATTTGTACTAAGGAACCTTTTTTTATGACATCGTAATGAACCTCTGAATGCCAAGAAATTATGTGAATGTTTTTGCAAAGTCTCAAAATTTTTGAGGGAATTTCATCTTTACTCTTCAAAATTTGACAATTTGTGAGTGAGTACAGAAAGAATTGCTCCGACCTTTAAAAAAAATATATACATAACATTCATGATCTGCAGGAATTTGTACACCGTTTCCCTAGTTGAGAATTTCAATTCTGCAATCCTCGCTAAAAGGGTCCATATCTCTTTCACTTGTGATTGTGGAAGGATAAGCATCGCAACTAACCGAAGATAATCTATAATGACCAGCAGCTGCAAAATGGTCTGTTTTTTTGATTTTTTACGACAAAAATTAATTTCCACGCCAAATCTTGAAGAAAGTTAAAACTTATTTAACTTTGGGTTGCTAAATTTAGTTGTAGGTTCGTTGGACAGTCGTCTTAAGTTAGACAACGTTTATAAATAACACCAGGAATGTCTTAAAATATGTGCTACATTTATGTGAAATAAAGTGCAATTTTATTATCTACAAAAACGACATAGGATCTATGTGTCTATCGGGGTTTTTTTATGGATCCACATAATGGTAAGGTAAAGCAAATTTTAGTGTGAAGAAAAAAGACAGATGTATCTACGTGAAAAAAAACAAGCACTGCAATAATAAAAGGCGGATAAAAATTCAAATATAAGAATTAACAGTAAAACATAGAATTTTACGAGAAAAATACCATGCGAGAAAAGTTCGAGCAGAGCATCATTCAAGAAAAGTAGCATAGGAAAACAATACTATGAAATAAAAGTGGCACGCAATAAAAAAAAAAACAAAAAAAACATGCAATAAAAGTTGCATGCGAGAAAGGCTGCATGCAAAACAAGTTTCATGCAATAAAAGTTGCATGAAGTTGCATGCACTAAAAGCTGCATGCAATAAAAGTTGCAAGAAGTTGCATGCAAGAAAAAGTTGCATGCAATAAAAGTTGCACGAAGTTGCATACAGTTGCATGCAATAAAAGTTGCATGAAGTTGCATACCATAGAAGTTGCATGAAGTAGCATGCAGTAAAAGTTGCACGAAGTTGCATGCAGTAAAAGTTGCATGCAATAAAAGTTGCATGCAGTAATAGTTGCATGCAATAAAAGTTGCATGCAGTTGCATGCAATAAAAGTTACATGAAGTTGCATGCAGTAAAAGTTGCATGAAGTTGCATGCAGTAAAAGTTGCATGCAATAAAAGTTGCATGAAGTTGCATGAAGTTGCATGCAGTTGCATGCAGTAAAAGTTGCATGCAATAAAAGTTGCATGCAGTAAAAGTTGCATGCAATAAAAGTTGCATGCAATAAAAGTTGCATGCAGTTGCATGCAATAAAAGTTACATGAAGTTGCATGCAGTAAAAGTTGCATGAAGTTGCATGCAGTAAAAGTTGCATGCAATAAAAGTTGCATTAAGTTGCATGCAGTTGCATGCAGTAAAAGTTGCATGCAGTTGCATGCAATAAAAGTTGCATGAAGTAGCATGCAGTAAAAGTCGCATAAAAGTTGCGATGCAACATGTATGATGCAACATGTATGATGCAACATACATGATGCAACATCGTACATACATACTGCATCATACATGTATGATGTTGCATGAAATATGTTGCATCATACATGTTGCATCATACATGTTGTATCATACATGTTGCATCACAACTTTTATTGCATGCGACTTTTACTGCATGCTACTTCATGCAACTGCATGCAGCTTCATGCAGCTTTTATTGGTTGCAACTTTTATGGTATGCAACTTCGTGCAACTTTTATTGCATGCAACTGTATGCAACTTCGTGCAACTTTTATCGCATGCAACTTTTATTGCATGCAACTGTATGCAACTTCGTGCAACTTTTATTGCATGCAACTTTTATGGCATTCAACTGCAGGCAACTTAATGCAAATTTTATTGCATGCAACTTCATGCAACTTTTATTGCATGCAACTGCATGCAAATTCATGCAACTTCATGCAACTTTTATTGCATGCAACTTTTACTGCATGCAACTGCATGCAACTTTTATTGCATGCAACTGCATGCAACTTTTATTGCATGCAACTGCATGCAACTTTTATTGCATGCAACTTTTACTGCAAGCAACTTTTATTGCATGCAACTTTTACTGCATGCAACTGCATGCAACTTCATGCAACTTCATGCAACTTTTATTGCATGCAACTGCATGCAACTTCATGCAACTTTTACTGCATGCAACTGCATGCAACTTCATGCAACTTTTATTGCATGCAACTGCATTCAACTTCATGCAACTTTTATTGCATGCAACTTTTACTGCATGCAACTGCATGCAACTTTATGCAACTTTTATTGCATGCAACTTTTATGCATGCAATTTTTATTGCGTGCAACTGTTATTGCATGCTACTTCATGCAAATTTGATTGCGTGCAATTTTTATTGTATGCAACTGCATGCAACTTCATGCAACTTCTATGGTATGCAACTTCATGCAACTTTTATTGCATGCAACTGTATGCAACTTCGTGCAACTTTTATTGCATGCAACTTTTTCTTGCATGCAACTTCTTGCAACTTTTATTGCATGCAGCTTTTAGTGCATGCAACTTCATGCAACTTTTATTGCATGAAACTTGTTTTGCATGCAGCCTTTCTCGCATGCAACTTTTATTGCATGTTTTTTTTGTTTTTTTTTTTATTGCGTGCCACTTTTATTTCATAGTATTGTTTTCCTATGCTACTTTTCTTGAATGATGCTCTGCTCGAACTTTTCTCGCATGGTATTTTTCTCGTAAAATTCTATGTTTTACTGTTAATTCTTATATTTGAATTTTTATCCGCCTTTTATTATTGCAGTGCTTGTTTTTTTTCACGTAGATACATCTGTCTTTTTTCTTCACACTAAAATTTGCTTTACCTTACCATTATGTGGATCCATAAAAAAACCCCGATAGACACATAGATCCTATGTCGTTTTTGTAGATAATAAAATTGCACTTTATTTCACATAAATGTAGCACATATTTTAAGACATTCCTGGTGTTATTTATAAACGTTGTCTAACTTAAGACGACTGTCCAACGAACCTACAACTAAATTTAGCAACCCAAAGTTAAAAATAAGTCTTAACTTTCTTCAAGATTTGGCGTGGAAATTAATTTTTGTCGTAAAAAATCAAAAAAAAACAGACCACTTTGCAGATGCTGGTCATTATAGATTATCTTCGGTTAGTTGCGATGCTTATCCTTTTACAATTACAACTGAAAGAGGTATGGAACTTTTTAGCGGATTGCAGAAGTAGATCACACGATTTTCTTCAAAATATAGGTTTTATAATTATTTACACTGCAATAAAGCAAAAATTTCCTTCTTAACATTATGGTGGATTTACATTCATCTTCATCTGCAGATTTGAAGAAAACTAGACCGGGACGGATTCATACCAAAACACGAATGTGTGAAAGAAAGATTAACATGTGCGTCTTTATATCTGTATTATGGCGCTTCCTATAATCTTCCTATAATGAAGATCTCTGCATTTCAGTCTTCTTTCTCTTGTCAACTAATGTAAATTTAATATCTTAAATCATATTTTTTTTTTGCGGAACTCCGCATGAAGATGAATGTAAATCCACCATTAATCATTTAAAAAATACTGGTTTTTCGATCTTTACTTTTAAATGAAGAGGTTAGTTTTAAATAATTTATACTTATTTTATATAGGTTTTAATATTTTCTAAGATAGTGCTACTTTAAACAGGCTAAGTGTCGAAAATATTGGTTTTTCATATAAAACTCTTAGTCGGAAAATTTTAAAATTTTTTGTGATTGTGATTTTACATTTTTTTCTTTTACCTATATAATTTGAAGAATTTCGTTATTTAAAAAAAAAGTAGTCACAGTAAAAAATACCAGGTTTTTCCGTATTCCTCTTAAATGGCGGAGTTTATACAAGAAACTGTGTCCAAAAATTTTTTATACGAGCATCAGTTAGAAAATATTGCGACATCAAAAATGATCAGATGATCAAGTCGTTATGTAATGGAAAGCGTTCAACATAAATTTTAAACCCCTATTCCATTTCACCTTATCCGAAGGACATGTAAGTTTTTCTTTTAATTTTTATTGTAAATGATTTCCAATAAAACATCCATAAATAAAACACTCAAAATCTGTTTTACTTCTTACTTTCTGAAATTTAATTTGAAACTCATTTTGATTCATTCAATCCAAAATATATTGTCAATTTTGTATTTCCTTTTTTAATTTCAGAGGCAGTGATGATTCCTCCCAAGCAGCAGCTCCCGTTTTCGTAAGTCAAAAAATATGTGCATATCATTCTAAATGCATTTTTCAAGTTTTATTTGGGCAATAAAATTTCATAATGTCTTTCAACTATTAACAACTAATTTGGTTGTCATAACTTTTTAATTAAAACAAAATTTAATTATACACACACTTTCCAATATCTAAAGAAGAAGAAAATGATATTTGTTCCCCTCTGCCAAGTGGTAATTAAAGTTAAGTGGTGTGCCGAGCATACATATATGAAAGTTCCCTTCTTATGGACTTGGACAAACTAAAAGACGCATCCAACCTCTATCGTTTATAAATCAATTCTTCACAAACACATGATAATGAATCTCAAGAATTTCATTGCCAAAATGGAACAAACGAACAAAATAACAAACTATTTTATGCGAGAATTTTATTTGAATATTTTCTACATATCTTTTGCAGGCATCTGTGCACCGACCTCGGCACGCAGGCAGTTCGGCAATTAAACGGGACGGATTACAACTGCATCATCATCACCATCCACACAGCAGACAGCAATCATCATCATCGTCTTCCGGTGCTGCTACTACTCGCCAACATCATTCATCCAACTCCCAGGCTTCTACTGCTCCAACATCAACAACAACAACGACGAACTACTCGTCGAATTTAACAGCAGTACTATTGCCTCCTGGTTCGACATTCCGGACAAGCCATGCAAATAGTTCAGTGTTTGATTTGCCTCCTGGCAATGGAGCTGCCACTTCTGGTAGTGGTGCGTCAGACAATGGTGGTAGATCGAAAATCAAATGTTGGTATGATAGCAACACAACTGCCATAATGACTGGTGGAAAGCAATCAATTGCGGTACCAATTCCGCAACCCTTCCGACAACTGCCACCTGGTGGTGCTGGCCTGCACCACCCGAATCAGAATCGAACAATGTCTGCCACACATTCGAATGGACCCGGAGTACACAACTTCCATCATTCTGGCTCTTCGACAAGTCAGCATGCTGGGTCAGGGGAAGCAGGTGCCAATAGTCGGATTCCAATGGCACATCAGAATTTTAATCAAATTTCCAAAACAGCCACCAATTTGCTGCACGACATTTACGAGAAACACTTGTTGAATCAGACTATGTTCGATATGCGTTCTTCTTCTACTGTAGTTGGTAATGGTGTTAGTGGTGGTGGTGGTGGTGGGGCCTCCCAGAACCATGACTTTCATTTGAATAATTTGCCACCAGGAGCAGCACCGAGCAAACATCAGCAGCAGCAGCAACAGCAACAGCAATATTACCACCACCAACAATCATCATCATCATTCATGAGGGATTCGTGCTCGTCAAAACAACCGAAAGGGTTGCATTTTTTGAAGCTTCCTCCTCCGCCGCCGCAGCAACAACAGCAGCAGATGGTTTCCACGACTGCACCCCATTTGCACTTTCATTTTCCACAAGGGTTCGTCGAGCCGATGTGTGACAAGGCGTCTGTGCTCCATCATCAGACTCAGCAGCAACAGCAGCAGCAGCAGGAACAACCGAAATACCACCAACTCCAGCAACACGTCTACGAAACAATACCGGAGCGACCACAAAATACTCCACATTCATCCCACTCGAAAGGCATAAACAATAATTCAGCTTCGAATGCCGCTGCCACTTCAACAAACGGCCACCAGCTGTCAAATCGAAATCTAAGACGACGTGCTCCTGGAAGGGGTTCCCAAAAATCCGGCGCGGCTTCATCCGGAAGCAAAAAAGTCTCATCATCAGGTCCGCTGGCATCCGACAGTGGAAGCGTCTGTGGCAGTGGTGGTAGCGGCGGCGGCGGCGGCATTGGGCATAAACAACAAAATGGCGGCAGTAGTAATCCGTCAAATCAAAGAAAACATACATCAGCTGGGACTAGCAGTGGTATTGGATATGAAGAGCATTACTTTCGACAGGAAGATTTTCATTACCGGAATCAACTGCCACCACCACCACCTCCCAAGAATCCCCCTCTGCCATCATCTAACTCTGCCCATCAACGAACTAGAGCCGACGGTGAGCACAATCAAAGGCAAACCCAAAATTTCACTCAAGGCCATCAACCATCATACCCCAATGCTTTATCATCCAATTCGAATGGAATGCCCGCAATTCCAGCAGCAACGAATCGTGTCAGTTTCGCGGGAGAGAATGGTGGTGCAATGATGATGGAAGATTATAACGTACGTGAGGTTCCTTTGGGCAGTGCTTCAATGCATGCAAGTTTCGTCGAGGATAATCTAAGGGAAGCCGGCCTTTTGGATAATTCATCGTCGGGAAAAGGTATTGGTTGTGGGTTGCCAATTGTTTTCGAAGAGGAAAATACAAATGCACCAACGACGACAATGACAACACAAGCAGGAGATGAGATGAACTCTGCTGGAATGCAAGATGATGGCATTGCCAGATATCCCTATCGGAATTGTAAAATTGATCTTATGATGGAGACAGCACAGGCAATGGCCGCTGCTGCATACTATGCAAGGTAAGACTTTTACGATTTTTATGAAAGGCTTTTGTTACTACAAGATCTTGTATTTTTTTAACACTGAATTGGTACCCCCACTTTGAGGAGAAATTTGTAATTTTTTCTAACTTTTCTTATGAAATCTGCGGCTAAAAGTTAGTGTGAACTGTGAAGACAAAGAAAAAAATTTTATGGAATTGTATACACAGGGTGATTCGCATCGCATAAGGTCTGACAAAGAGCTAGAACGTGTAGGTTGGGCCGAGACAAAATATCGTATGGAAGGGGGTCTATTCCCGCCGTTTTGCACGGAAGGGCAGTTTTCTAAAAAATGACTTTAAACTGAAAAAATATTTAAAAAACAACAGTAATACTTACAACGCCATGCTATTACTTTTTGTAAATTCAGAAATCTTTTTTCTTTTATTTTCTTTTTAATTAAAGTTGTTTTAGTGAATACTTTTTGAAAAATTAATATTTAAACTCTAATTTTTTAAAGAAAATATATAAAAATGAACCCCTATTACCCCTTGGTCCCGCAATAACTTGAGAACGACTTTACCGATTCCATTCATCTTTTTTGTTTTAGTTAACTTTTACTTTGTAGAAGGTTCCTATGGAAAGAAAAATTGCTCAGAAAATTGGTTTATTTCAAAAAACTTATGGTCTTATTTATAAACGTTGTCTAACTTTAGAAAACTGTCCAACTTTGGAAAATGTGTTCAAAAACCTTATTTATTGTTGTCTTATAGCTGCCTTAACTTAGATACAAGAGTAGATTGTCTTATCCGTTTATAATGTGATATTTATTTTTGTTAAATAAAGCATATTTCCACCAATTTGAAAATAGTTAGACAGTGTCTAAGTAGACAAAAATCTAATAAATACCACCGTTAATGTCTATCACTTAAGGAATATTTTTATTGTTTCAAATGACAAAAAATTCTGAAACTTTAAAAAAAAATATTAGGAATTTTATAAAATTATTTCGCCAAAAATGAAATCTATCAATAAAAAAATTAATTTATTAATTTGTTAGTGCACACTGCACAAACGATTCTGGCGGAAGTTTTATCCAGTTTCCAGTTTGTAAAGTGAATTTTGTGAGAAGTGTTTGTTCATCGCAGTAAGTTCACCGCAATGACGCCTTATATTTTAAGTTTAATTTAATAATAATTAATTTAATAAGAGCAACGTGAAGCCCCAAATGTAGTTGAACGGAATCGATGGAATTGAAATCAAGAACGTAGAAATATTTCGTTTAATCTGGATCCGAAAAGGGTCACATTCCATAAATTTTTTTACTCATATCTAGCAATTACCATGTGTCCGGTGCAAAATACGTTGGCAACTTTCAATTGAAATCGTGTAAATACGTTGGTTGCTCAGGGCGGTACGAATACAATACATTTGTAAAAATTTCAACCTGAAGAGTTTATTATTTTCACTTATTTAAAAATTATAAAAACGTTGAAATTCCGTGCGAAGCCCCGAAGCCCCAGCTAGTATTTTTATAAATTCTAATTTCAATAGGCGGGTATAAATCTGTACCCAATAAACATACAAAGAAGAAAGCGAGTTAATAAGAACGTTTAGGAAACAACTAAATAAGTACCCACCCATGTGTTGTTCTGAGGGTTTTTAACTAACAGGAACACGACGTTTAAACCCCCCCCCCCCCTTCAAACAAAAGAAATATTTAGTAGCCCCTACTCTACTAATTCCTGACCTTTTTTTCATAATATCAAAATTTAAATTTCAAAACTAG
Organism: Epistrophe eligans; assembly: GCA_951394125.1. NCBI lineage: Eukaryota > Metazoa > Arthropoda > Insecta > Diptera > Syrphidae > Epistrophe > Epistrophe eligans. The sequence continues at coordinate 7,542,081 of OX596030.1, read as the reverse complement.
AATAAGGAAACATAAGAACAAGGAAATATAAGAACCTTAAGTACTATCGTGTATTTACTGATTTTAAAATCAGAAAACACTCTTCTTAGATATTTCTACTAATATTACCCTTGCCTTAAGCTATATATGTACCTATAATATTTCAAAAAGCTATTTAATACATATTTGGAAACTATCCAATTCCAAACGCGTCCTCTCAGAAAAGTTTCGCAATATAGTTAATCTCTTTCACAGCTGAACAATTGTGGGTAAATTTCGAGTTTCCGGTTTAATTTTGATACAAAACGTTCGCACTATCTTTGCCTAGATTAAGTTTAACCCTCGTTCTCATTTTTCAAAACAAAAACCAACATCAGCTGTGTACACAAAAAAACAGAAAACAGTATGCTGCTAATTAATTTCATCCAAACACCGCGTGCCAATTGCGAAACCATGAAATCCAACTCCAAAAGCTAAAGCAAACCGAATTGAACGAGAAACCAATAATAAGGGTGTAGAAAAAAAAAAAACAAAGTTAAAATGTATCCAAAAAGTTATAATAACAATTATTGCTGTTAACAGAAAACTTTTTCCAATCAAACGAACTTTTGTCCTTCATTTATTTTTGCTCAGAACGCTGTGCGAGTCCAAAGTCCTGTCACTCTTCGAATACTTATCTTTTCAAAGGGAAATCCTCATTAGAAAAGTAGGGATCATGTTTTCCTGACCCGCATTAACTCGAATAAGGGAGTTCGTTCCTTCGTTCCTTTTTTTGTTGTTGTTGTTGTGGTTGTTGTTGTTGGTCTGTGTAGGATAGGTACCTACTTCTTCTTCCTTCTGGCATCGCGCTGGTGGTATCATAAAATCATGAAAATTCTTTATCCCTTAGCCACTAATTGACTTCCAATTTCCAAAGGTTCCACCATGAGAAAAGGGTGCGGACAGTGAAGTAGCAGGAGGATAGAAATGAAAATATCATGAATATCCTGTGAAGGACGAACGAAAGTCGAATTCAAAAATAAAAAAAAAAAAAAGTTTACACTATACCCCAGAGTTGGTCACGACTTTTATCCTTGCTTCTTTTATTCAGGACACGGATAAACAAATTGGTTCTCATTTGGTTTGACAGTCCGAATCGGAATACTTCATTGGGTTTTTTCCTTTCCGTGTTCGATTGTTGTTGTTATTTGGCAAATTCAGATTGATTTCAATGTAGCGGGCAGAGATTCTTTAAAAAAAAAAAAAAAACAAAAAATCGTGCTTCCTGCTGAGATACCCTTTCGCCTATGACGATATCCTTCACTCATTTCGTCAATGTTTTTTTTTTTTTTTTTTTTTCTTAATGATGAAAACTCAGTTACAATTTGAATTTAAATTGGCAAAAAAGGATATTGCCTTTAGTTAAATCCTTAACACCGCTTGAATGATGAATGAATTGCCGATGATGGGGAATTGTATGTGGAGTATAAAGTGGAGTGGGATTTTAACTTAGAAAATGGAATAAATTCGATCTGAACATTAGTGCTGGTCGTGCTTGGATTTTTAAATTTTTTTATTTTGTATAAATTACAACGAAAAACATCCTGACAAACTGCACTACATTCCAAAAGCCTCCCATCCAGTTAGTCAAAAGAAGAGAGATAGCTGTGAATTCATTTATAGACTTCCACACTTGGAACCTCCAATCAGCCTGATGTTGTTTACACATTTTTACGCCTTTAAGTTAAATTTAAATTAATAAACTGACATAAAATACGATGACATCAAATACAGACACCGACAGACAGGCATGGCAATGGGGCGGTGGTGGTGGCGGTGCGGTGTGGGACAGCTATTTGGACACGGTCGTCTTGTGAAATATTGTCTTCTTGATTCTTTGAGTTTTAAATGTTGGGGACATCTTTGATGGTGTTGCGCTCCTGTCCTGTCTGACTGACAGTGTCTTGTCATCGTCGTTGTCGTAATTTGTCACCTGTTAAATCATCCCTGGAAAAGCAATTAGACACGTTCCACTTGCACATCATGATGAGTGGGTAGGTTAGGTATATCCTCAAGTAAGAAAATCGTCTCATCACCACAGTATTTTGTTGCTGTCATCATCGTCGTCGTTGTCGCCTCTGGAGTCTGGAGTGATACCTCGGGAGCGAATAATTTTTTTTTCTTCTAGTAGAAATAGAAATACAGATGAGCATAGTTGAATTGAGAGAAAATTAGGGAAAAGTTTTTGAATTTGTAAATACTTGAATTTTGTTGTTTTTTTTGGGTTCGTCTGATTATTTCGAGTGAAATGACAAGACGAAGAAATGGTCGGTTATTAAAATTTTTCAAGGAGATTATGGCATCAGTGGATTAATTTGTGGGGGTTGGTCTACATAAAACAAGCAATTATTTTTTTTTAAGTTGCAATTAAGTTGAATTGACGCTTAAAAGGTGAATTACTGAATTCTGCAGCAGCGTTTGAACCAAGGAAGAGGCTGTTGTTATTCCGAAGTAGGTAATATCTGGCATAAGTTACAGTTATTTTTCGATAGGATTATATCCATTCTACCAATACCACTACAATATTCATCTTACAATGCTTTTATACCATTTCCACGTCAATACTTGCAAATGGGCCATTGTGATAGGTCGCCTTATTCAACCATTCAACCGATAATGTCAATATATCATCAGCATAAGCAGGATTAAAAACTGATCCCATCAGGGGGCTTATTCTGGCCCTGTACTAAAAGTGGCGGTTTTTTTTTTTGACAACGATTTTGCAGTGTTAGTAGCCGGCGGCGGCGTAATGGTTAGTGATTAGGACTGTTACACAATGGATACGGAGCTGCAATTGGAGCTGCAGCTGGATTAGCTGTCAAAATATTTAGTACACACAAATTCAATGTTACGAACACAATAAAACGCAACTGCAGTCGGTGCTGCAAGAATTCACCAGCTTTTAACTTTTCACATGCAGCACTTTTGAATTTTCAATTTATAGAAGGGAAAAAAATAGTGAAGCCTTTTGTGGTTATTTTGTTTGCGAATTATTAGATATTAATTAAAAGAAAATTATCGGTAATAAAAAAGTGAATAATAAGCCAGTGATTGTTTTTTTTTCTCTAAAATATACAAAAAGCTGTACCTACAGCTGCATTGTGGGCACATAAAAAATAGCACGTACGACACTTTTTCACAGCTGTTTCATCTCCAGCTTCAGTTCCAGTTGCAGCATTCTTTTGTGTTCAGGCAGTTACGCGCTGCCGCACAGTAATCTGTTTCAATTTTTTTGCTAAAATCATAACTCTTAAATAAATACAGATATCGTAAACATTTTTTTTATAGAAAAAAAAATAAATAAACCAAAAATATACAGGGTGTGTTGCATAAGATACGAAAAAAAGCCTAGAGAGTATAGGTTGGGTCGAGGTAAGAAAAAAAAGTATTAAATTAAAAACAAAAATTATTTGCCACCATAGAAATGTTTCTACTTTGACTAACTCTACAACGAAAATTATTCATCCAAACAATTTTTTTTTTCTAAATTTCTTATGGTCTAAAAATTTGTTATTTCAATAAACTTAAAAGTTTTGCATTATTGACTCACCCAAAAAATGATTATTGCCACTACTTTTGTATAAACGTGCCATTGTGCTAATGTGCGCCGAAGGTCTTGGGTTCGATTCCCAGCCTATGCTACCTAAAAAAAAAAAAACATAAATGTTTTTCACATGGTACGGCCTCTTGCGAAGAATTGACAAATCATCTTCCAAGAGCATATCTTGTCATGAAAAAGTATTTCTCATCTAAGCCGTTCCGATTTGGCAGAAAATTGTTGGTTCCCTCCATTCCTCCTAATAACACGCACACAGGAATATGGTTAAGAGTTGTAAGTCTTAAAGGCTCTGGTTCTACGCTAAACAATTTGTTTATTTTTTTTGCAGTTGTTAAAGTTCAGCTGCAAAATTTTAGCTAATGCATAATTTCAGTAAAAACGTTGTCTTATTTGATCCGACCTAATTTTAACTAACCAAATAATGTTTTTACATTCTAAATATGAAAATGAAACTGAAAATTTGTAATAACCTCAAAGATTTTTTGCAGGAAATTGATTGAAAAATTAATTTTTTGATTATTGCAGACCTCTATTTTGCTATAGCCAATTTTGATTTTTTTTTGGAACAACTGATTTCTATTAGGATGAGGAACTAAGTTTTAAATTTTCAGGTGGTGTGTGAGGGCGCAAAATCCCTGGACGAAATGGAGTGATGCCATAGCGGAGTCGAGATGAGTCAAAGGGGGACCTGTAGTAGAAAAGGCCTTCACAGGTACCAGGAGAGAGGGTACGCCGAGTTGCAACGCCATCTGCGAAATCTCTAAGAGTAGCAGCATATCATGAATCCTATCCTCTTCCCATTTCCGTTTCCTTATCCCGGGTTCTCATACTATTAACCCGTTGCAATTGTTTTAACAGTATTTTTCACCAGGAATCGAACTGTGATTAGGTGTGGTATGGAAGAACTTACTAACTAACTTTTGTTTATTTTATTCAGAAAAAATATGGCCATTGCCCGATGACCCGCATCTTCTATTATGAATTATTTTTTTAACAGTCAATTGTTCATAATTCTGATAGCATTCTTTTGGCAAATCATCTTTAGATGAAGCAGGATATGAAAGCTGATTTTCTGATCTCACCAAAACGCTAAAATCATTAGGTCAACAGTACAGTGTTATAAGAAGACATAATTGATGTCTTGCGTCTAGATTATATGATAAAGTGCTTCTTTCAAAAGGCATATATTTGTGGTTCAGTTTTCCAAATATCTAAGTATTATCCATTATATATTTTTTTAACGAAGAACTTCAAAAGATAAAAAAAAAAAATCAAAAAACGTTTACCCTATTGAAAATATATTTAAAAACTTTGCCATCTGGGTCAACAAAAGCGCTGTCATATATGTACCATACGCCATATTGTCCCCAAAACTATATTTTCCCAACAATAATTCTAGCAGATGTCTTATGCTCTCAACTTATCTCCTCAGCAAAAATAAAAAAAAAGAAAAGTTGTAAAAAAATGGTCCTCACAACAAAAAGCCTCCACATAAATCTACTTTATAGGCTTTCAAGGAAATACAAACCATTACCGTTTCATGACTTTCATATATGTATATGTAATATGTGCTCATAGTTATTTTTCCAAGAAAGACCTCTTTCTCGTCAAAAAGAACTTCATAGAGCATATTTATATGTATGCACGTATGTAGCCTTGCTGTATCATTTTCATTTTAAAGTTATATGTACCTACTTCATGACAATTGAATAGCAACTTTGCTATGAAGCTTGTTGTAGGAGTTCTCCTTGTGTCTAGTCCTTAAGTGTGTGCCTCTCTTATCACTGCCTTGTGCCTGTGAGTTGCTCCTCTTTTTTCCGTTTTTATATCTATCCTTTTACTACATTCAGTATATTCGACATCAAAATTCCAGAGTATCCTTTTTTGTGCCCAGAAAAGAAAATTATTGTTCGCTTGCTTTCTTAAGTTTACGAGCGAGCATCGCATTCGCATCCCCCATTGAACAGTTCCATTCTGTTTCTTGTTACTTTGAGCTTCCGTTTTTATTATTTTACTATGATGCCTTCTGTCAGTCATGTCAGAGTGTTCAGTGACATTTCTTGATACTGTGTCCTGTGTGTGTTTTTTTTTTTTTTTTTGCACCCCATCTCCTGATCAAGTTATATACCATCACCACACCACACCAACCAGCCCCCCCCACCAATCCCCAAAACAAGATGTGAAGTTGCTGCCATAACTCATTCGTGTTAAACACTTGCTGCCATTTGTTGTTGTTGTTCTTGGTTATTTCTTCTTCGTTTGGTGGTGTTGCATGGAAAAATGACGAAGAAGAAGAAAACAAAAAATAAATTGTGACAACTTAATAAGTGGAACAGATTTCACTTTTTTTTGCGCCTGCCAAACCAAACTCCCTCACTCCATTCTGATTCTCCAACCTCACCCCCCAACCCTGTTTTCACTTATGAGATGGGTTACGCTTTATGGAAGAATTTATGTGTATGTATGTGCGATGTCTGGAGGGTGGTTGGGTGATTTGGAGTTTTTCTTCTTAAATGGCTGAGGAGTTCTCTGCCGAGATGATATAAATCTTCTTCTTTTTTTTTGTGGCAGGAAGGTGCTGCGGGTGGTCTGCTCCTTAAGTATGCTGCAAAGATTTTATATCAGTATTCCATAAACGATAAAAGTTTACTGGGGGGAGGTGAGGTGGCATCATTGGCAGCGTCGTCGTCGTCGTGGTTGGGGTAGATGTCTCTTTTTGTTATTTCGTTTGTGATAAGAGCACACGTGACAAATCGAAACATTTGGTGTTCCAGATGCGAGATCGAGAGGGATGGGAATGTGACAATTACCTACCCCAGGTTTACGATTTTCATATATACACATGTACAACATAAATACATATAAGTATTTGTTTTTTTTTTTTTTATTTGAGGGGGCGCAGCAGTAACACACATACCTACGTGTAATTATATTTTCATAAAACTTTTTCTTTATATAGGATTAAGTTGATATTCGATCAAATTAATATGATTGTGCGGGGAAAACAAAACAAAAATGATTTAAGAGTTCGATGCCAGACGTGTCTTTAAGTGGTTACTAAATTAAAGCGATATTCGATGACGTTTTTGGATGATTTCATCAAGTATTTATATTTTGTGGATCCATGATTTGATTATATCGAGTAAAGTGTGGCTCATAATAACATAGGTTGACAATTTTTGGTTAACTTTTGGTCACAAGAAGACATTCTTTTGGGAACTGAATTCAAATCCATCATCCGTTTTCTGCCATAAGCTCGGGTTTGCGAAATATTCTCGTTAGATAATTTTAAAAAAATCCATTTTTTGCTATTTTTAGGGTTATGTGAGATTTTTTTTTTTAATCAAATTTAAAATGGTTGCTGAAAGTATGTTAAATCTTTCCAATGTCTCTTTCAACACATTGTAACATAACCTCAAAAAAAGTGAAAAACTTTTTTGATGTGTAAACATCTATGCCGGCGCGGCGGACTTTCTGTAGCACATTACGTTGTGCTGTTACACTTGACGATACGTTGAAGTATATTGGATACGTTCAATATTGGGTACGTTTTTTCGTAGTTCAAACTAAATCGAAAGGTCGAGTTGAATTTGGGTAAAAATTTGGTTGACATTTTGAACTCGCCGCGTTCTGTGATGTAAAACCAGCACTTGAATATTTAATTTGATGTTTACACACCTTAACCGTGAGACCCGGCACTCACACTTTTTTTTTATTTTCTCTAACAAGAATTTCTCTGATGGCAGAAGACGGAATTAAATTCAGCACATAAAATTGGCGGTTGGGCAGAATTCTAAAACTCAAATCCCGAAAGACATAAAATCTATAAAACCCAAAATCCTTAAAACCCAAAACCCGAAAGCCCAAAATATCGTATTTAATTAAAAATGAAAAAAATGCTTTAAATTTATAAATAAGTCTTTAAAATTTGTATCGCTATTTTTAACGCTACTAAGTAAAGTAGAGTAATCGATTTAAAAATAAAAGATATGAATTCTTTTCATTTTCACTTCATTTCGAGAAATTTTGGATTTTGGTTTTCGGGATTTAGGTTTTCGGAGTTTTTTCAAATCCTTACAAACCTGAATCGAAAACGTATTTCTTAACTTATTTGATTAGAAGCCATTTAAAAAAAATAGATTTTCCTTACCAGTTTTCAACCACTTGTACGGAAGGTACAGTTATGTTTGGTCATAAGAAAAAAATTTATTTAAAACCCGCTGGAAATACCAAATGCTAAATGCCAACTTTAATAAAAATCAACCAAGTCGTTTTCAAATTACATATTAAGTTCTCAAAAAAAAACATTTTTTTAACAAACAAAAAAAAAGTAAATACATTTTTGGTACGATGCTTTTAAGATTTTCCATTGGTCAAAATCAGTTGGGCCGTTTTTGAGAAAATAGAAAATCGTCATTTATAAGCATTTTCGAAAAAAAAATATTTAACGATATCCTTTTGTACAAAAAATTATTATTCATTTTTTTTTTTTTTTCAAAAAAAGTTGTGTGGACGTTTTTAAGATAAATAAGATTTTCATTATTTGGTAAAAAAAAATTGTACAGGAGGTAGGGTACCTACCTACCTAATTATTATTTTTTATCTTAAAAGGAAAAAAGAAAAAATCATATTTGGGGGAATACCCAAAAAGCGCTGGGTAGGTATACCAAGTTTTAAGAAAATCGACCCACCCGTTTAGGCTGCAGCCAAAAAGAACATGACAGATGACAGACAGATAGATAGGCAGACAGAATTGCGAGACACACTTTTTTCAACTTCGCTATCATCGTAATGCCAAGTTTGATAAAAATCTCGATTTCGATTTTTTTTACGAATTTATGACTCCCCATAAAGTACCTACATTATATCCATACATATATACCGCAAGTAAAAACAATTTAACGTTCTTGAAACGCACCAAAGTATTTCGCTTTTAAAAAAATAACTGGATTTTCCTTTACATTTCTTTACAATAAATTTAAAGACCACAGTAAATCATTTGTGTACCCACTTTCTCCTTTAAATCATTCTCATCGAAGTTATCCTTTCAATGTTCACTTGAACATAATCAAATGCAAAAAGGAACATCGCGTCTGATGTAATGGTCCCTGGTACTTAACGATAACAAAAAAAAAAAAAAAAAACAAATCTCTTTCAACCAACAACCAACACTCTCAATGTATCAAATATCCCAATTAACTCCCTCAAGTGATTTCCTTTATCCTTGCATCAAAGCAAGAATGAAAATCTAGTGATTTTTTTTTCTTGTCGAGACGTTTCCATTTAAAATGAACAAAAACAGTGTGTACACAAGTTGAAGGATATATAGATCACACCCTTCGGTTAGGGTGAGCTCTTTATCTGAAAACCGCTCATTGATGCACATCAATCGTGAGCTGTAGATACCATGTACATATATAGCTCGCACCATTTCAAAGGCAAAGTAAGGCAACTCTTAACTTCAATTGCACTCACGCAAACTCTTCGAGAGAGATTGCACATCAAATAGGAAGGCATGTATAGACTAGAAAACCTTTACTTCCCCCATATTCGCTTTTATTATCGAAATCGATCCGTATCCGGATTTTCAATAATATCTTGATATTACTTTCGTGCTGCTAGACCACAGCGCCGTATTAGAGGGAACGTCTGCAAACGCATTCGACGCATTTCAAAAAGTGGTTCCTGTTTATACATTGTACACTCTCATGGGTATAAGCAGTCTATAAGGTCTGGCGAATCCAACGCTCATCCTCATATCGAGTCGGGGCAAAAGCAGAGGCAGAGGAACCCTTAAGTGGTTTTGTTTATATATTTTCCAGTGTAAGCCATAAAACTGAACTTTAATTTCCGCTCCGCAAGGCGTCCTTAGTTTTCTAAAATAAGTATTAAACCCATAACAGTTTGTCGTTAGAAAATTGCAACATGACACTTTGTATATAGCCGTCGTGTAGTGTACGGTGTATACAGTGTACACACGTCCAACACAAGTGCCCCAACATCTGCCTCTGAAATGTGTCCTGCTTATCTGGAATTATCAATTAAATTGATGAAGGGGTGTGCTCTGCTGCTGCGATCGTCCTATGAAGATAGTAAAACCCCCAAAAGGGATGAAAGAGATGATAAAATTTTACAACTCACCACCGGGTGCTCAAATGCAGTCTTTTTGTATATAGCTTGGACAATTGACAAACTTTCTTCAGTCACTCTCCGCCTCTCTTTTTCGAAAGAAAAAACGATACAAACCTTTAATAATTAAAACGGTCTTTAAAATTTTACGATTATGAGTGACACCATGAGGTTTTGTGGCCTGCGGTATAGGTTTTAATTATTTAAGGAGAGGCTTTAATATTATGTATATGCCTATACAACAACCTAACCGCTGCTGTCTTTTTTTTCTGAAAGAAACTTTTGTCACCCAAAAAAAGTTGAGCCGCATTTGGTACTTACGCTCTGTCAAAATTTTGAACCAACACGACAGGAACTTTATTTTTCTGTTGTGAAGCATTTTGCTCATGGTGAATTTCACAAGCTTATAATATGTTTTGCCATTTATACAAATACATAATGTCAAAAATCCGAAATGTTTCTATACCATATAATATTCCACTTCGGACTTACAGTTGAGAGTGTGCTGCACAAAAACACAAGCAGCAATTCATTGTGCCATACAGTGGTCCCTTTGTAAAATTTTGAGGACAAAATTTGTTTTCAACGTCAATTTGGTACACTTGTTGATTTAAAGACGCTGAATTTAATTCACATAATTTATGTCAGAATGTGGTACGAAATTTCAAAATTAAAAAAAAAGCATTTTCAAAGTCGGAAAATGAGTCGAAATTATAGTTCAGATATCTTTAAAAATATGCTTAAATGTTTACTTTTAGAATCAGGGTGAGAATATTATTATGAAACATTTCAAAACTGTATACTAATTTTAGAAAATCAAGTAAAAAATGTCACTCAATATTTTTAAGATTGAAGAACTTATTTTTGTGACATTGCATTGACATTTTTTTTATGATTTTTGGATCAAATCTAAGCAGAAATTTGATAATTTGGACACTTTAACCTCGCCAACCTCTAAACTTCTCAAAACTAGAAATTATCTTAAATTATAATTTTTAAAAAATTGTTATTTTTTCATGTTGGAAATATGTATTCAAATGTGAAGTGAGAATAAAAATTCTGACAGTTGATAATCATTAAAGTTGACTTTAAATTTTGTTGTCAATTTTAAACTAACCAAATTGTCAAATGTTTATCAGATTTGATCAGACTTGATCCAAAATCGTTTTCAATACATAAATTTTAAGGAATTTTCAAAAAAAAAAATATTTTCTCTCCGGAACATTGTGCAACATTTTGGACTTACCTTTCTAAATTGGGTACATATTAATCAATTGCGTATGTATATGAAAGTACACATTCAGGCACATGTTTTAAGACCTTCCAAACTTTATTTTGACTTCATTTCTGACTTTGGCAATTTTGAAAGTACCTAAAAGATGGTATCACTAAATTCAACGACTCCAAATCATCAAGTGTACCAAATTTTATAGTTTTTTGTCTTGAATTGGAATTGAAAATGATTTTTTTCGTCGAAACAATATTGGTTTTTTAAAATTTGGACAAAGTGTAGTGGACAAAAAATTTCCCCAAAATAAGATAATTTCGCGCAGGTGAAAATAATTTGATTTTCTTTGGAATATTATCAATTTGGGGTTGAATATCAATTTGGTATTTGGGAATTAAAAATTCGGGTGAATTACCATTCAACAATTTGGGGTTTTCCAACGATAAAACAATTTGGGTGTGAAAATTACAAAATCGCATGAATTTTTAATTTTCAAACTCAAGTTACCAATTGGTGGTTTCAAAAGGGTAGATCAATTATTATAATATTTGGGATGTGAGAGTTAAAAATTTAAGTGAATTATAACACTGGTGAAATTCACTTAACTTTTAAACTTTCCACTAGGTGTATTTGGTGTATATGTATTTTTGTTTAATAAAAGAAAGGTATTCATTCCATAAATCTCTCTCATAATCTGTTGTTTGAATTTCAAAATAATAAATCCCGTTTGATGTTAAACATATCCGTTCGTACGTTTGTGTGTGCGGTATAGCGGTAAGAAACCAAAAAAGTCACGAAGAAAATATTGTACTTTTCAAGGCTGACGGAATGATCCTCTAATAACGTCATTCTCTCTCTTTTAGTTCTGTTCTGGGCTTCTGGCATTTATATCATGATGACACGATTTGTATTTTTGGACACAACCGTGTATTTTTGTGTCGCTGTCGTTCCGCGTGTGAAGTGTCGAAAGTGCCACTGCGGCATGTTGTTCAAGTATAGGCATTAAGAATGTATGTATGTATTTTGTCTAAACGCGGAACGGATTTATAGTGAGACAGATGTTTCCCATTCTCACGAATCACAAAATGCAGTCATAATTTTTCTTCTTCCGAAAATGAAAACTTAATTTTTAATGTTTTCAATCGAATGGAAGAGAAGTGTTTTACCTTTTTTTTTCTTATTTTCTATCAGGGGTTGGGATGAGATTCAATTTTTTTAGGCATAGGTAAAGATAGGGCTTATAAGATAAATAGGGAAGCCCGAATTTTACACTTTATTTCCATTCGTACCTATAGGGTCGTAAATTAAGTTTTTTTTCTATAAAAATTCTGAAATTCATTTTTATAAAGAAAATAGATTTAAAATACAAAAAAAAATCTATTTTATTGAATTATGGCGTGTATGAATTCGTTTTGAATGAATTTGTGAACAGAGAAGGAGAACATTCATATTTCTTAATGGCATACTTTCATGTGCTGATTTACGAGGTAATACATATGCTTAAGTGATAAGTTAGTGTAGTGACAGCTAATGGAATCCCTTTTCTTTTGGTATAAGTTTTGGTTCTAAGGAATTGGAAAATTGTGTTATTCTAATTCTATGTTTTTTGGGTATTCTTTTCATTTAATATGTAATTCCAAATAAAAAAAATCAACAAATTTAAGGGCTTCTTTAATTTGTATTTGACATTGTTGAGAGAAAATTAAAACTATTACTGACCATTCTCTGGTAAGCTCGAAGATGTATTCCGAGAGAATGAATGAGCTTAGGCACTTAGGGCAAGTTGCAACCTTCAAACAACGCCAATTAATTATTTTACTATCAAAAATTATATAATAATTTATAAGCAGTTACGACCGTCTGTCTTGAAAAGATTTAAAACCATTTTTACTAATGTTAAAATCACCAAATAAGACGCTCAAATTGGTAAAAAGTTTCAAATCTCCATAGGTGTGGTGAGATTCTCTGGAGTAGATAATTTTTGCCAAGCATCAATTTGATCATTAATTAGTTGGTGAATTACTAGTAAATATTAATTATTTAATATTATTTATATATCTGACACATATTAAATGGACCACCAGTGCCCCATCAACATCCAACCAACACTCACAAAAATTACAAAGCAGAATTTAAAAAAATCAACTCAGTCGACGTCATAACTCTCAGGAAGTGTACTTATTTCGTTACCATTATAGTTTAAACTCTGTCGTAGCACAAAATATTACAAGATAACGTAAGAAGTTTCAACAATTGGAAGTATTGAAGAAGAAAAACTGCACAGCAACACTAACTAGTACCTAACTATCCAAGTATATACAATTCATTTTGCATTCACATCATACATACATACATATAACATTGTACATAACACTTTGTATAAATACTGAATTCAAAAGACTACTCTCTGTCAGTCCTTAAATAAAATTTATAACGTTGAACTAAAACTGTGTTTGAGTTTAATTTCTGATTTTGTGCAACAGGAAGTTTATCGACTCACGATTTTCTTGTTTTTGAATTGGAAGTACAGCGACTAAACTTTCAGCTGATCTTAGTTTTTGACATTAGCAACTGTATAATAGCGTCAGATTCTTTTTCTGGGTGCATTTGTGTAGTGTAGTAAAGTCATAACGTTTTTCCCCGGTTCACTTTTCTAAGTAAATCAAATGGGCTGAATTTACTCCTATAGGCCAAACTGAAATAGATTTGTATATATTATATAAAATAGAATGTTATTTGAAATAAGTTTTTAATGAAATTGAAATTTTTTTGAAATAATCTTTAATTCAATTTGGTAAATGCTAAGAGTTTTTTCTTTCTTAAACCGAGTCGGGATTTGCCTGGTCTCCCATGAGCTTACCTAAGGATCGAGAAAAAAATATTACATGTTGTAAAATTTCAAGGAAGGAAGTACCATCTGGAGAAGAGTACTTTTTTTTAGATCCAAGCATGGTTGGTCTCTTTTTATTAACAAATAAGTCTGGTAGGTTCGTCTCTGCTCTGGCCTCGTAAAATGGGAAATTTTTAAGTATTTTATCGGTGTCGTATAACAAAATCTTGTCTTAGTATCGTGTCGCTTTCGTAGTCTCTTGTTTTTGTGGAAACTAAAATTCGAATCTAGAAGCAGCTTAATATTAATATTAAAAAAAAAATAAATTTTATAATTTAAAAACTGAATTTGTTTTATTTGTATAATCTTTTCTGCTGACCTCGACCGTTGATACTCTTGGTAATTTTCAGTCCAAAAAATACGGTCTCGTCGCCGATACTTTGGAGGTAGTCTTTTCGGTTTTCCTAGACAGACTTTTCTCGTCTCGTGGCCTATCCTTATTGATAAAATTTTAGAATTTGTAAATTTCAGATGGAATAACAAACAATGATGCACGATTAAATCAATAGACTAGCTTAGCTAAATACCGTTAAGTGCAAAATGGATACCTACAGCTTTCGAGTGTATACGATATTCCACAGTTACAGAAGTAATAGACAATAGTCGTTGCAAAACCTGGAATATTTACGAACGAAAAGAACTCTTAAAAAACAGCATAGTCTTAGAGTTTATACCTCACAGTTCTAACTTTTTACGGCTTGATAAGAAATAAGTAAATATTTTACATTTATTATATCAATAAAATATTTACATACTTGTGTATATAATTCGACTCACACATTTTATAAATACAACGAGTGAATATCAAAAAATTTAACCTATTCAACCGTTCGCCCTAATTTTACGTTCCACATACAACTCTGTACAAAATATTCAAACTATTTTCAAATGATCTATGATTAATAAAAAAAACACACATCATCGGACACCTGCTCCCCAAAGTCACTGATCCAAAGATCCGCCGCCGCTTCGCCAACGCCTTTGTAATTTAAAAAACAAAAAAAAAAAAACATTCTTCTAACAACCTATCAAAACAAATCATTTGAGATTCCTCAACTAAAATAAATGATTCCAACAGGTTAAATATTCCCAACAGTTCAGCCATCACATATTCTGCCTCCAACCCTCCCTTCCCACAAACAACATTCTACAACATAAATAAACTTGTACGCACACTAAAACTAAAAGTGTCCCCTCTGGACCAATATCACTAATTGCATCATTTGGAATAAAAAAAAAACCAAAATCTCAGATTCGAAAATAGAATCTCTCTCCCACAATGTTGAACGAATCGAACGAACAAAAATATATCCGGATCCGTTCGTTTGTTCGTTTCGTTTAGTTTTTGGGACTGAATGTCGTGAAACTTCGACCGGAATGAGAACGGGATATATTGAAGCGTGAAACGTGTGGTCGTATAATCGTTAGTATAGTTCTGATGGTGTGTGGCAATTTTCACTACACATCTCATAAACAAGAGGAAGTGCTTGGTTTTGCTATACTAAATAGAACTCCTCCGGGATGTTGAGCTGCCAGGGCATATACATAGACATTGGGATATAGGGTGGCGGATTGAATAAAAATGAAAATAAAAATGAAGTTTCATTTGGAGTAATAAAAGCAACAAGGAAAAAAAGGCAACCACTTAACGGCGAAAGAGAAAAGTTTTCCTTATTGTCCGTTATTTATGTTTCTCCAGAGGGTTCAGAGAGCCATTAATGATTCAAATAGTTTGATTCTTTCGTTTTCATGGAGCTAGAGTTTTTATTTTCAATCAATCGCAAAACCGATTGAAATCGGTCAACGATAGTTGGATTGTTTTTAGCGCGCGGTGGATAAAAGCTTTTTTCCGAAACTTATGTATGATGAATTTTGGATTAGTAGAAGCTTTGTTTCTTTTTCTCTTTATAGAACAGTTGGCGAACTTAATCCATCCCAAATAGGTTGGACAAAGATTCATACTATCCCATATCTGGAAGTAAATTATTTAAGTAACAGCAATCTTCTTTATTACTTACAAAGAGTTCAATTCTTAAAAAATTATAAATGTTTTTTCTTGTTGATTATCACACTTTTAAGTGACTCTTTTATTTTTATTTAAATTAACTTTTTTGTGGAAAAGCCTAAAAGCATAAAACCTCTTATTTATTAACGGTTTGAGTTGTTTTCGGAATATATTTTTGAATCTTTATATTTCCTGGGATAATACATCCTAACAAAACATATCCCCGCTAGTGGTTGCATATAATATCATTTTCGACGAGCTGCGTGAGCACCTTAAGCCATTCTGTACACTTCAATCGGTGCATATCAGTTTGGATTGTGAGTCGGTAGATTGATCATAGACTAAATCTTCACACTGAATCCCGGAAGACACCAAAGAGTTTCAAGACGAGACTAACTACCTATTAATCGACTTCAAAGCCGCGTATATGATAGCATTTTTTTTTTTTTTTGGATCCAACTATGTCGTGTAACTTTAGAAAATATGCGGGGCAATGTGCAATGTGCATCTAGGAAATAATAACTCTTCCGAATAATTCAAAACATGCCAGAGATTTTGAAGTTAAATGCGCTATCATATGTGATTTCTTTAATCTTGTACTGGGGACAAAGGACTTAACTAAGGAATGAACTATCTATATAAGATCTGGTAAATCGAAATGGATCGAATGATATCGTTTTAGCAATAGCTGTCCCTATCTAACTCTTTAGACTAATAGAGACGGTTATTGTCAAAACGATATCGTTCGATAATTTCCGTTTTACGGAATCAGGCCCTTGAGATCTGCAGACGACAATGACTTCGTTGTCCGTTTTTCAACATTCATAGGGCTCTGCACGGCGATTTAAAAAGCGTCATTATTTATAGCAGCGACTTCAAAGAAGATATCGAGTTCAACCATAACTCAGTGAAAGCATTAACTCCACGAATTACACCTTTGTACAGATTTGGTGAAGAAACCAAGAAAACTGCTGATACTTTAACTTGGCGAAACAAATGAGTTCAAAGCCTAGTAGAAGCTTGGAACACATTTCACGATCTATAAAGCGCATGCTAAGTGTTGGACGATAAGAAGAAAATGAGATCTGATACTGGACTCTTTGGAATGAAAATTTTTTTGATGGATATATTTACTACTTTGGTAGAAGCCAGGGATCTAAAGGGTACTGCCTCTTGCGAAAAAGTGCCTATCACCTTATCTATTTGTATTCAGCAGCAACAAATTTAACTAAATTACATCCATTCCTGCAAATAGCTCGAAAACAGGAATGATTAAGAGTTGAAAATCACTAGGCTGTATTTTTCTATGAGCTGTCTCGCTACCAAATTCATAGATTTTATTTTATTAGATCTTGTGTCTGAGGAAAAGATACTACCACAAACTCAAAAGTAGTATCAAATTGTGGAAGAATTGGAAATTCCCAAAATTCAAAACAAGTGAGTCGACTATACATTGGTTCTGTCTCATTGAACAAATGGTTAACAATACTTTCAGACAAGAGATTCTTCGAATCCAAACCACCTAGTTCAAGACAACAAAAAGAAGACCGAACGAACCTTCAATTTTAGGAAAGCCATCGCAGATACCAGAGCGATTTTATTTGTTTAAATGGAAGCAGGTTACACGGAGTTGTAGAAAATTTAAAACTACCAGGTCTAAGGCAGAGAGTCATGAGTACGTTTTCCTTAAAAGTCGTGAAACTTACTTACTTATCCTATTACCCACCATTTTTAATAGTGTGTGAAAATGTGTTTCTTCTAAAGCTCTAATTTTCGTAATTCTTCGGGATTATTCTGTGTTCTCTTGCCTGCGTAAGTCAGGGATTATTCTGTGTTCTCTTGCCTGCGTAAGTCAATAAGTTCTATTGTTTCACACAGCTTGTAGATCAAACTTTCCCCCAATATATTGTTACTACATACAAGCAAAAAATTGTCTAATTTCAAGATTTAGCTCATCTGCTAATGTACATCTTAAAACCTTCAAATATATAATTAACTCTGTCACTCACACTCTTTCAGTGATTACTTTAAATTTGTAATCCATTATCAAAAAAGAAAATAACAAAAGTTGTTTTTCACTTTTATTTGTTAATTCAGTTGGATTTGACATTTCTAGATTTCCAACAATTTTCTCTAATTATCAAATACAAAAAATAATTACACCATCAATTCAGTAATTTTTTTTTTTGTAAACATAAATCCTTATGGCATCTGTAGCAATTGTTTCAAACATTTCAAGACCAAATTAAAAAGACAGGAAAAAACCAAGTGACATTTTGTCAAAATGCATGAACACCTTTCAAAAATTATTATATCCTTCTTATGAAAGAGAAGGCCCTCTCCACCCTCCCCCACACAATAAAATCAACATCAGCACACGACAGACAATGTGCTGTATCAAAATCATGACAAAAAACACACATCCCGTCCCAGCTCCAGAGATAAAATACCCACCGCCGCCGCTGCCGACGCGACACCGGCTGTTTTGTCACCCTTTCAACTCTACAAATCCATCGAGTGAAAAATTATATGAAATATAAGAAAGAGGTGCTCCATCATCATCATCATCGTCATCGTAGTCGTCGTTGTCGTCGTCGTAGTCATCATCATCATCCACCTCCATCATCACACACACGCCTTCCCGAATGTGTCGTGCTGTCATCTCACCAT